>CM021732.1:79937221-79953078 GCA_011075105.1 Heteronetta atricapilla | reverse complement strand
CCCTTTAAATTGGGTAGACCAAGGCATGGGCATCTTGTTCTACTCCTTTCTGATGGCAACTCTGATATGCGTGGAGGAGCGAGAAAGAGCAGAGCATTTCAACCACTGCTTCCTCACAGAGGGACTGGAGTTTTAAGGGGATTTATACCATTACAGGTTGCTTTTCTGGATCCTGTTCGGGTCCCTTTGTTTATGCTTTGCCCAGGCAAATCTCTTGACTTCTTGAGCTCAGTGTGAGCTTTATCTGACAAGGATGTAAGCAATATTGAATAGGGTTTCTAGTTCCTGTATTCAATTTTATTTTTCAAAACATGCAGTGACACATATGACAACACAGCTTTCTAAAAAGATGAGGAAGGATTCATGTGCCAAAGAATCTGTAAAAGAATGACAATTACATTAAGAAAACTGTCATCTGAGAGTTGAAATACAGTGATGTGTTTCTACTAGTACTGCTATCAAAGGTATGGAAAACACTTAAGTGGCAGCTATATTGTAAAGCACAAACATTGTTCTCCAAATTTGTCATCTGAAAGATGTATACTTGTTGGGCTATGATATTTTCTTTTTGTAATCCAATTCACAATGTGTAGATGATAAGTGTTATTCCTTAACTGAATTTTCACACATACTTTTAAAACACTAAGACTACTAATTATGCCTGCCTCACAAAATTATTAGTAATTTTACCTTCCTAACAAAATTGGCCTTTTAAGCATGCACCTCAACAATTGCCCATTTATTTCTCTCTCCCTGTCATACACAAAAGTTCCTTTTCACACCTCGCCCTTCCCACACAAGGTCCCTCTCTCATACCTCACACATCGGTGCAACAGAGAAATAACAAAAAAAATAGCAAGGCGGGCTTTTTTCCTGATGTCAAGAGCAAAAAGCATCTTAAAAATTTTCACTAAGAAAGAAAATTCACTGTAATCAATTTTATATTTTAAACGTCCTAGCATTTTAGAAATATATGTATTTTTTTACTTTTATGCACAAACTTCATTTCACATTCAAGTACTTTCTAAAATTATGGATGCTTTCTAGAGAATTTTTCCTGAAAAGGCAAATAATTCACAATTAAATGTTTCAGTAGATAATATCTTTTTGACTAAGAAAAGAATAAGTGATTTTTTCAAGAAAAGTCTTTGTGGTTTTTGTGTTTTTTTTTTTTTTTTTTTTTTTGTGTGTGTGTGTGTGTTTGTTTTGTTTGTTTGTTTTTTTATAGTTCTGTTTGTCAGTTTTGACTGTTCCTCCTGAGTTGTACTTTATTTCTAGGCATGCTTCTAGAAATAAATCCCATAAACATAAAAATTAGACCTTAAGATTGAAAGTCTATTGCTCTGCACTAATTTCAGACTTCAGTCTAATGCTCTAGGCTAATTTCAAACTTCATTGTATAGGCTAAGCTCCCTTTCACGTGGAGTGCTGCACAGCAAAAGGCATGCAGGCAGAAATTCACCTCTGCTGTAACTCTTCAAAGCAGCCCCGGAGATGACTCTGCTTTGTTAGTATGGCAGCTGAGTCGGTAGTAGCTAATTCAAAGGTGCAAGGAGGCCTCTGAAATGCTTTTCAAATATTTTTACAAGAAATTGAGAGATTCAGCCTTGAGAATTCAATGTGCCTTGCAGAGGGCTCATAAATAAACAGCTTTCAGGATAATGTTTCACACTTCAGCTAGCTCAAGAAAAGAGAGTATGGTACTCTGAAGATTTGTAGGGAAAAGAGTTCCTCACAGAGCCTTGTAAAATACAGAAGTGCTTTCTGTCAGGCTTCACTTCCACATGACTGCCTTTTCTTCAACATGAATTAATTACCTGTATTCTTTTGGTCTCGTATGTAACTATGATTTTATTACTGAGTTTTCAGTGGCACTGGTTACACTCTCACAACTTCCCTAGCTGTTTCACAAAATCCTCACCACTTCTTTTCTGGTTTTGTTGTTGTTTGGTTTTGGTTGGGGCTTTTTCTTTTTTTTTTTTTTTTTTTTTTTTTTTCTGGGTTATGATTTTTAAAACGTTTCCTGTTTCTCTTCAGTTGTGAATTCATAGCTCTAACAGAATAGAAGAAAATGCCCCATAGTCATACTTCACACATACATCTGATCCCACAAGACAAGAACAAGAATATACCAACCAAATAAGTCCTTTCTCATTAGCTGTTTAAGCACCATTTACAGGGAACACTGCAGAATATGCCTACTGAAAATAATAATAATAATAATAATAATAATAATAATAATAATAATAATAAAGACAATAACCTGCTTAAACAAGCTATTTGATCTATATTGTTACAAGAGAAAAAGGGCTTATGCCTCACCTTGGTATATCATTTAAGAAAGCTCTATGTCGTGTGTGACGATCCGTTTCAGTACACTGTGGATCTCTGCTCAGGGGTCTGAGCAACAACTTCAGAGTTACTTCTATCGACTTTATCAGATGCTAAATCAGGTTTAAGTTATGAGTACTGTGTTTTTCTTTGCTACACGCTGTTGCTTCTAGTGGGGTTTCTTGACAGCTTCTCAGCTCCTAATTCAGATACCTGTGAAATGCACATAAATGTGCTGCAGAGATCAACTGCCTGCTCTTTTTTCTCACATAAGAGGACTAAAAAATACCATGAATATTTCTGTTCAAAACCAAAAGTTTAATTTATGAATGAGAAAAGTCCACAGCAAATAAATGCCACATTTTATCTTGCTCCCTTCTTTTCTACTGCTTCCAGCTTTACTTTCCCAAATTTAAAATCTATTCAAACAGTATTGTCTTATTCCTGTAAATAGGATGTAGGATGATAACTGCATAGTAAAAACAGTTTCTCACTTCTTTACACTAAGGTAATTCTTGACTCATTTCTATGTTAGTGCAGACCCAGCAACCTGAGTTAATGTGCAATCATAAAGCTGATCATCTGATTTTTCAGGTCATTGCTAAAAAGACAGTATTTCTTATTTTTATTTTCACCTTATCCTGAAAATAATATTTTTTCCACACTATCAAAAATAAATTTCATTGTGAACCAAATATTTTGTGAACGGCATTCATCTCCTGGACCATTTGTCAACTAGATTTTAATTTTTGTAATATTTATATTGAAATACTTTTATTTTCAGAATGAAAACCAAGCAGTTTTAGTTTGAGAGTGTCAAATCCATATTGTGAAGTTCTCTTACATTCTTTGGAGGGCTTTTTTTTTTTCTAGTCAGAATTATCCACTGTAATAAGAAGTAGATCAAGCACCGAAGATCTGGAAGGTGGCCAGAGCAAGTCCTTTTGAAGTGATTAAACTTTGTGATTAAACTTTCCTCCAGGACTTTTTTTTTTTCCACTATGTTATAATCTTGACTGCAGGTGAATTGAGAGAAGGATATCTGATAGAAAAAGCCTGTGGAATTTAAAGGCAAAAAAGGTGAAACTAGTGGAGTTTCATAGAGATGGTTAAGGGCTTCACACTTACAACCCCAATGGCAGCGCAGTTTAAAAGAGAAAAGTAGTTTTCAGTAATTTGTCAGTTTGCCCAGCTGTTTTCTAAATGACGCATGTATCTATGCACTATTTTAGAGTGGGGATAAGATTGCTTACAAACACAAGCCTGCAGAAAATTTAGGAAAATCCAACTGAAGCTTATTTCCTCTGCTAAAGAGTGACTGGGATGCCGAGATGGGTAGCAGAGCGGGGTGGCTGCAGCATCAGGTCCTGCTGTCTCGTCACCCACTGTGGTGTGAAGGACCGCTGGTGGCCTCTCCTGCCTGGCTGACCTCCCCCTGACTCGGGGCAGGGAGAAACAGAAAGATTTTGTGCTCTGGCAGAGCTGCGCCTTCCCGTGACCCGGGTGAAAACCTCCAGCCCCTTTCCCACAACGCCGCACCGAAGCCTCGCTGCAGCTCTCCGTTTATTTTTTCAGGTGAGTAAAGGCTGTATCAAGTGCTGGTTTCTCAGTTGCTTTTAATTAGGCTTCTGGAAGCCACTCTTTCATCTCGGGCGAAGTCTGCGTCACTTCGCTCCAGCTATTTTCAGTCCTAAAGCTGCGGGTTCACTTTCATGAGGCTAATTGAAGGCACACGGGAAAGCAGAAAAGGACTAATCCCAATGATTTGAGATATTTTATGGTTTGGGCGAAACCACACATTTTTTAGTTGCAGAGAACCACTTTCTAAATTCTAACCACACAACCACTTCCCTTTGGGGGAGGAGGGGGCATGGGAGAAAGAAGTTGCAAAGGATACAAGACCCCAACAGGGTCATGTTCTGTGCAGGGAAGGTTGAGCAGGTGATGGAGACCTGATGTGATATAGGTTGGTTTTGGTTTTAAGGTCCTGCCTGTCTAGTCAGCTCCTCCTCATCGCCCAGATAAGCAGGTGAAGAAAGCTGAGGGGAGTCCACCAGATCACCAAGCAAAGCACCATGTGAGGATTCTTAAGGTGTATGACTGCCATTAATGTTAGTTGGACTCCTGCAGTGGGAATTACCTTCCTGGGCTGGAAAATGAAGCAATAAAAGACATTTCACCAGCTCTTGCAAATGGGAGCCTTTCATAGTTACCATCCAAGTTTTCAGCTCTAACAACTGTGCTGCATTTGGCCAAGGCATGTCACCCCATGATACAACCACCAATCTTCTCAGTAGTACCACTGAAGTGAGTAAGAGTTTTTGATAAGTATTTCTCCTATAACATCAATATCTAACACTGTCTGGCATTTCTTATTTAACTCGGAGGCAGATAATCCACAACAATACTTGTGTTTTGATTTTTAAACATACATATATAAAGAGATACAGATATAAACATATACAACAGTTTGCAATTGACTGTTCATGAAAATATAGCAGTATGCTTTGCATAGTGGTTGAATAAATAACACGTGCAGTTAGGATCAAAAATCTCTCCGCCCCAAAACCTGTCAGAGCTGTGAATTACCATAGAAGGTCCACAAAAGGTTTAAGAAACAGCCATTTTCTGCCCTGGTTGTTCCACAGACTTTTGATAGATCTTGTCCTTCATGTTGTTGGATTCACATATATATATATATATATATATATTCTGGCTAGCTGATATATTGTGAAACACATCAAGCATGTGAGCAGCACTAAGGAAGAGTGAAAAAACAGATCAGGGACATCACCGACATGTTGGTGTGTGGCTCCCAAGTACAGGCACTCTTCTTCCTTTGACAGAGGAAGACTAAGAGATATTCAGGAAAGAACCAATTTTATTCTCACTGTGTCTTGATTAAGTTATCTAGATGAATGGACAAAGTTTTGCTGCTGTTAATTCCTCCTTGCAACCTGGGCACAACCTCTTTACTGATGGTGATGTATGCATGTATCTGGGAGGAAAACATAGTTCTTCGCTCAGGCATTAGTCGTAGAGATGGATGTGTTCTACGCCAACAGAACCAGCATAATCCCAAAGGTTTGGGATCCAAAATATGCAAATGGATGGGTAGTGTAGGGTAGACAGAGCAAGGAGACAGAGAAGTCAGGGCAATAGTCAGGAACAAACACAATACAGTATTTTTGGTCTTTTATTCTTTTGAACAACAAATTAGTAGAAAAAATATTTTTTTCTAAGGGTGAGACAAGGCTTTTTGCAAATCAAAATAAAAACTTTAGAGAAAATATTATGCATTAATGGGAGGAATTGGAATTGTTGAAGCAGCTTGTCCTGATAATCTTCCAGAGCAATAAGTTTAGCATAGCCAAACCTCTCCGAAGGCTGATAGGACACCCGGACTTTCAGTCTGAAATGACATTTTTCACTTCACAGGCAATCTAGAGCTACTAAAGCATTTTAAAAGGATTAAGTAACTTAAAACAGAAAATAAATAATTCCAGTCTTTTTGCATTTCAAGAAAATTTGAAAAATTCTGCTTTGGTTTAAACCAAATGTTTTTTTCCTCTGATACTTCTGCTCAGCAACTGAACTGAAAACCCACTATTCATCCAGTCCCTACATAGGTAATTGCAGTTTGAAAATGGGAAAGGTTACATAAATTATGCTCAACGGTCCTTCTACTTAAATATTTGCTGGCTATTTTCTTGTAGCTTCAAAGCGCAAGTGGCTCTCAAAGCAAGGTTTGAATGATGTGAAGGTATTGGGCTAGCTTGCAGTGGTTATGGGTTCATATTTTGCATATGGAGCCCTTATTCCAACTAATAGATCACCACCAAGAGAAGCCATTTAAAATATCTTTATGGCCTATATCCTGACAGGGAAGGAGTTGTAAAAAGGTCATAAACTGTGCCAAGAAGCATAAAAAGAAGTTGGTGTTCTGCATTACAAGAAATGCAAGATAAGGTACTTGCACGTTCCAGGCATGGTGGGTGGGTGGGCAGGGGGCCTAACAATATCCAGATGGGCCCAGGGCAGGGGTTGGAGGTAGACATCGGAGAGCCAACCCTTTTTGTCTGCTGCTTCTTACCCACGCCACTACCTCCTTGACCCTAAATTTCAGCCTTCTCCTTCTGCAGCCTATGGTCCATGCGGGGCTGGCTGCCTGGTGTCCCTGTGACTTCCTTCTTTCAGTGGCTGGGCTTCTCCTTTGCTTTTCCCAACTAGCCAGAGGCCAGGCCCTCCTGGGCTTTGTCCCAGCCCTCAAGCCATGCTATACTGCCCTCTCCTCTGCCCATGCCAGAGCAGGTGCCAGCTGTCCCAAAGGGATGGTGTAGGGGTGGAAGAAGCCAAAGGGGTGGTCTGGCCCTGCAGGAGTTTCTAGTTGCTGGTCTTGTCCCCTGACAGCTGTGAGGCTGGGGATTCGGTAACTCTGTCTGACTCCTGCGCCTACGTCTTCTCCCAGTTTCCCCAGGGAGCTTTTAATCAAAACACTGTGGTGGCTGGTGGCTGAGCGCGGTTTGTCTGCTTTTGCACTACCACAGATTTCCAGGCAGGACACACTTAAGTCCCCAACAGATTTTAACCCTTAGTCTTTATGCCCTTATGCATAATGCCTTATGCACTCCTGCTCTGAATTTTGTTTCAAGTAGAATCTTCATTTTTCGTTTCTAAGCTGGCTAATATTTGGATGTTTTGAGACAGCTTCAATGCCCTTAAATATATATATATATATATATATATGTATATATATGTATAATTATAATATATATATTAATTTTCCTGAAGGAATGTTTTTTTTTCCAGACTTATTAACGAAGTCTATCAGCAGAAACTGGAAAGGGACACATATATGCTGTGTCTTTTTTACCTTATTGTGACCATTTAGATGGATTGTATGCTGGGTAAGTTGGGTGCCAAGCTCTTTTCAGATACCACAACTGTCCAGAAGAACATTAATGTAAATAAGAAACAGGCTGTAATGACAAAATGTTTGGGTATTAATTCAGTCTTTACTTTGGCAAAAACCTCCTACTGTCTTCAGTGAGAATTTCCATACATGAGAATGGAGCAAATGCTATAAGCCAGTTTTCATAACCTTTGTACACACTTGCATGCACTTACGCAGAGGCTTACTCACACTGGGATGAGTTCTCTGTGGAACTGCTCACCTACCCTACTAATGGTTTGCACAGTCAACTTCTGAGTAAAACCCAAGACCTTGACTCATTAAAAATAAAAATAAATTAAAAAATACCCTTGCATGGGACACTCAGGGTTTCCCTGTCACATTTGGTCTTCTATAGATAGTAACAGCAGACCTCTGTTTACGGCTGTGCTTGCATAACTCCTGCAGATCCACTGAAGCCAAAGTGGCAGTGGCAGCATTATGCCATGATTTGTTGGCATATCATCCGCTAATCCCTCTGCTGCAGAGACTCACAAACCTGCTGGTGCTAAATAAACACTCCCTTTCAGCCTCTTCACTTGCACCAGTCCTTGCCAGACCCCAGTAGAGACAACTGAGCCAGTACCAAACTCTGCAGGAGAGCATGGGTCTCAATGCTTGCATTTGTTTCTGACAGACCTCCAGCCAACCTGCCTCTCCCTGTCAACCTTTTTTTTTTTTTTTTTTTTTTTTTTTTTTCAGCAGGATGGAAAAACATACTTCACCATTTCTAGCTCTGCTCCCTGCTATGCAGTCTTATGAGCTCTTTGTCTCACCTATGTATTATGTAGCTCTCATACTTATGTAATGGCTCTACAGAAGCCAAAGCCCAGAGGAAGCTAATCCAGGGATTTAGGTTCATTATGGTATAGGATCCCCTGGAGTTTCAACTTCCACTTGCAGTAGACAAGGCCAGAAAATTCCCTGGTTTCCATAAAGGTTGGTGTTGTAGCCAATAACACTCTTGCTCCAAATGCACCAAGCACCAAGTATGCTCCAAGTCCCACAAGTATGCGGGACTGGAGATGAGAATGGGCTCATTTTGGATGCTACTGGAATTGTAGATGGCACTGAGGATTTAGCTTTGCATAGCAAAGCCCCTGATGAAGTCTGGGGACTGATTCTGAGGGCTCTGCCTGAGGAAAACAGACTGATATCAGTTTAAAAAGTCTTGAGAGGCTTAAATACTGCACCTGAGAGTGCCTAAAGTCCTTGTTCAGCTATCACCTAGTTGTGTGAAGTTCCTTGTCACTTGCATTCGTATCACTGCCATCTTCTAGCCACCCAAAGCTCAGGCTTTTAGTCTCAGAATTGTTTACCTCTCATTTACCATGATAGTTTGTGAAGCAAGCACTCCAAACCTGGGCTTTGCCACGATCCACAAAAACTTGTTTTGTGCCTGTTTCACTTGTGAAGCCAATCTTGGACATGCCAGCTGGATGGGTGCTTACGGAAGGCACAGCCAAGGAAGGTGGTCCCCTCTCACCATCTTCCCCCAGTGGCTGAAAGGTTACAGCACTCACTGAGGATCTGGGAGACCCTGGTTCAGATCTTTCCTCCCTCTGCAGTAATTTGAACCTGCAAAAATAGCCAGTATGCCAGGGAGAAAGTGAGTGATAGTGTCTCACACAAAGGCCACACACAAAGGCTTCCCTTGGGATGAATGACGTAGAGCTCCTTCTTCCCACATAAATGCCCTGACCTCTAGACCTCACCTTCTCCAGTCCAGTGAAGAGTTATTACCAACAAATGAATCAGTTTAGTGGTGGGAAAGGCCCGGCCTGGAATGCCATATACAGCCTGGTCATGGCTCACATACACCTACCCTGGAGGGAAAAGATGTGCATTCAAATGCCCTCAAACAGAAGCAAGAATTAAGCTAAGAGAGGACACAACTCAGAGTGACTTTCAGTGATCCCAGCTGTGCCTTAGGGCTATGGCTGTGAGACTCATTACACCATCTAGTGCTAAGGTTGCCCGTAAAAGCCCTGCAACACCCTACAGAAAAGTGTCCTTCCAGCCACTGGCTACCCAACAAGCAGGTAGGGGCTCTAAGAAAAGCATGTTAAGGTGGTTATGACCAGAGCTGCAAATCTCAGACTGACGCATATGATTTTCTAAAAGTGCCGGAAACTTCAACAGTCCAGGTCACTGTCCTGAATACTATGGCAAGGAAAAATTTTCAAGGATCCTTTGGGCATGCTGAGATAAGAGAGGCAAAAACAGTTTCTGCAGTGTCTTCCTCTGGGAGAGAGATAATGAAGCAGAAAGTTGGGTCCATACACATTTCTGCTTCTCTTCAAATTTTCCTCTTTGTGGCTGTGATGCTGGAGTCACCCTTACCACAGTCTTAGCCTATGCACAAGCTCTTTATGTAGTACAGTCTAGCTCTAGCTATTTTGCATGAGCATCCAGCATCTCCTTGTCAGGGTCAGATATAAATTTATCAAGAATCCTTCCCGACTATGAGGAAAACCCTGTAGTTCAAGGGTTTTTGGTTTTTTGTTTGGCTGGTTTGTTTGTTCTTTACTTGTTTGCTTGTTTATTTATTTTTATTAGTGAATAATATTTATGTGTGTGTACACAAATTCTTATAAAAGTATGATAATTTTGCAGATGAAAGCTTTCCCACCAGCCTCCAAGTGTGTCCTGAGGACAGACAGTGCTCAAGTGATACTAAAGACCATCTCACGTTCATTTTCAGATCATGTCGGGTGATAGATTTCAACATCCTTAATGTTTTGGAGTGTTTTATTTGGAGTCGTTTTTGTTTTGGTCTTTTTTTTTCTGGTTCTTTTTTTTCAGTATGACATAATTTCACAGATTAATGCAGAATGACAACCAAATTCCCATGAAAGAAAAGGTAAACGGGTGAACTTCACCAAACTGCAGTCCAAAGGGTTATTTCTACACATGTAATGTTGCTCCTCAAGAGCTTTTCTGTCTTCAGTATTCACTACTCTGGCAAACTACATACATTGCAGCAGACAGGAAATGTTCATCACTTCCCAGGACTAGCCATGAGTGTGAGACTGAAGCCCACAATCCTTTCTTTTCTTCTAATTTAACCGTGGTATCTTCAGCACAAGAAGGCTGTGTAAGCTAGAGAAGAACTGAGACTTCATTTTTTACCCACCATCTATATACCCAACCTCCTAAAGAACTGATTTTTATGCAAGATTCCCTGAAACACAGTCCCAAAGACTACAGTCAATGAAACAAACAAACAAAAAACAGATCAGGCATCAAGCAAACATTGAGAATAGCCCTCAGGGTTGATTTACTAAGTGACAAGACACAGTTGTATCACTGACTATATTTGTGCTTTGCGCTTTCCACATGGAAATGCACTTCTTTTTAGAAGATGCAGGAGGGAGCAAAGGAGCTAAACCTTTGTCCCTGCCTTCATGAATGACTCCTTCATAAAGAAGCTGTGACTCAGGGAGGTCTTTAATGTATCCTACACGTTGTCCCAGTTTGGGCAGAGGCTGTCAGCAACAGCAGGTAAAATACCACTCAGATGTAAATCCTGGCCAACTTGTCCTGCTCCTGAAGTCTGAGAAAGGACAATGTCTGGGAGAATTCAGTGAAGAATTCCACTCCCTGGCCTATAACCAGTACAAGCACTGTACAATTTTGTATGGGAACATAGCCATGGTAGGAAATTTACTGTTGGAGGAAAGAGGACAGAACAATACAAAAGCCTTTCACATGGTGTTTGAAGAGGGTTCTAGTGTCCAATATATATGTAAAACAGCACCCCAGTGTACACCATTGCCAAGGCAATACAATCAGAGAGCCTGTGAAGTTAGCTTCTGCATAAGCCATAAGAGTTATGTTAAATTGCTTGGACATGGAGAGTTAATCTAAAGTCTCAACTGTGACTACTTTCTACTCCTGATATTACTTCCAAGATACCTTGCAGCTCAAGAAGGATTTCCTATGGTCTCTTCTGGTTCTTCTGTAGAATTATAGAATGGTTTCTGTTGGAAAAGACCATCATGATCACCTGTCATGGGCAGGGACACCTCCCACCAGACCAGGTTGCCCAAAGCCCCATCCAGCCTGGCCTTGAGCACTTCCAGGGATGGAGCATCCACAGCTTCTCTGGGCAGCCTGCAGCAGTGCCTCACCACCCTCACAGTAAAGGATTCATCTAATCTAAGTCTACCCTCTTCTTAAAGTTTAAAGCTAGTAGGTCATGGAATCATAGAACTGTAGAGTATCCGAATCAGAAGGGACCCACAAGGATCATTGAGTCCAACTCCTGGTCCATCTCCTTCTTGTGCTGGAGGCCCCAGAGCTAAGCACAGTGGTCCAAGTGGGGTCTCATGAGAGCAGAGCAGAGGGCCAGAATCCCCTCCCTCGACCTGCTGGCCACACTGCTTTTGGTGCAGCCCAGGATATGGTTGGCTTTCTGGGATGCAAGCACACGTTGTCAGCTCATGTTGAGCTTCTCATCAACCAACACCCCCAGGTCCTTCTAAGGTCTGCCCTCAAACCATTCTCCACCCAGCCTGTATTTGTGCTTGGGATTGCCCTAACCTAGGTGCAGGACCTTGCACTTGGCCTTGTTGAACCTCACAAGGTTCACACAGGCCCACCTCTCAAGCCTGTCCAGGTCCCTCTGGATGGCATCCCTGCCCTCCGCTGTGTTGACTGCACCACACAGCTTGTTGTTGCCCGCAAGAGAATCACAAACATCACCAACAGAATTTCAACACTCATGCAAAAAGACCAAAGTGCACCTTCAATGATATCTGCAACCGGAGGATGTGACAGAAAACAGACTGCAGAATTTGACTTATTATTAATAATGTCTCAGAAGCCAGTGAGAGCTTAGCATGGTTTTATTTTATTTTATTTTAGATCCAACAGTGAAGCTAGAGCAAAATATCTTTTTCTTTAAAAATCAATAAATTTAATTCCACACTTATTTCAGTTTTCAGAGTATGGAGGCATGTCTTACTCTTCAGAGAACAGTTCAGCTGCCCACATTTTTAGAAATGTGCCTTTTACTGTCACCCCAGTCCATTAAGTAGCAGTTTTCAGGCAGAGGGAGCACCATAAAATACGGCATTCTGTTCTGCTAAATACTTTGGCAATTATCTCAGACCTAAAAGCAGTGCTGGCTTAGAACTTAGATTGTAGACCACTCTCTATTGCTTCTGTGCATAGAAACATAATTTGCTCTCTTCCCTTGATAAATAGTTTTCTGTATTATTGTCCCTTTGGATTTTAACCTTTTGTATGGAGTTAGCAGAAATGACTGAGGAAGGAACATTTCTTAAGAGTTTCTTATGTGACAGACTGGGAAAATAAACATTCACATGCTGCCAAGACTGGAAGGTAAGGAGAGAAAGGGCATGTTTTGGGCAGGATGGGGATATTTTGTGGTAAACTGTCATACTAATCTGAGGTATTTTAGCCCAGACAACTACAGCTGCTGTCAAAGAGAAAAGCTCTTCATTTCTGCTGATCTCGCAGCTTTGGATAACATGTGTATTTGCTGTTGCCAGTAAAACAAAGGGTTCTTCCAGAGGGCACTGCTGATCTAGAGGGCAAAGTTATACATATAATATTTTTTGGTATACCATGATATGTTGGTCCTAAGGGAACTCAAGCATCCAGGAAAGACTGAAGTTAGAAACGTGGGTGGAAGCTTTGCAGCCCACAGATATTTCTAAATCCAAACGACATCCTGAGGAAGTGAGTCTGGAGAGGGACTTTCTCATGCTGCACTCTTTCCCAGCTATTAACAGCATTATGTGCTTCACAGCACCGTTCTTGCAACAGAAATGCAGTCACTTATCAGAGATGAAGGCTATTTAATCTACTAAGGAATTCAGCCTTTGGATTAATGCATGGTATGCTGCTGAAACTCTCTCTCCAAACATAATGTATTGCAGCCATAAATGGTGAAATTAGGCATGACAAATTGAGACTTGAAGTCTAACTGCCTCCCAGATGGGTTTGGGTTTTGCAGAGCCACCCACACTGAAAAGAGTGTCCTCAGCCCCTCAGCCATTTTAGGCACAGTTGGAGCAGCCGTAGCTTTATGGAAAATGTCTGTTTGCTACAGGTACTGGTTAAATCTGGGCACTTATTATTGGATATGTAAATGCATAATGAAGACACTTTTGCAGTGTATTGAACACACATTTTAAGCATTTAGTTCTTTAAATTTTGACGCAAGTATATGTCATGAGCAATTGGGCAGCTCAAAATACACGATAATTAGCTAGTTGGAGTAGTCTACACTTCCTTCATTTGACTCTTAGATTTCATTGGGTTCTTCTTTCTTTATACGACCCTCCTCTGTCCAAATGACAACATCTTTGCCTTTGTTCCAGATATTCTAAACCCGATGCTGGTTATGATTTCTGTACATTACTCTCATTTCTTTTCCCACCAGGGAGACAAATTAATAGTTGTAAGAAACGAAATGAGAAAAAAAAAGCCAAAATAGTGGCTGCAGTGGTGAAAAAACATATACTGTTTAAAAAAAAAAAAAAATGGAAATGCTTTTTAGCATATTTGAGTCTGCAAAGGACTGAACTGCTGGGGAGGTCACAGCTTTATGATCTGACAGCAACTCTGTCACGGGATACCTCCTAGTGAAGATGTAATAGCTCCGTGCTCACACACATAGACAAACACCCCCAAAACACATCTAGCATTACTTGGCATTGTAGAGGCATCATGGCTAGAGTGTATTTTACCTAAAAGTCTTGGAATGATTTCACACAGCAGTTCATTTGAATTTATGGCACCACTATAGCACAGAATTATTTCTATTTTACAGATGAAGAGAATCAGATTCAATAGGGCTGGTGAATTAAGGACAGGTTAGAAGAAAAGGGTTAGGCAAATAGAGACAAATATAGAAAGGTATTCAGGAAGCTAAAGAAAAGCTGGGTATTTTTTTGAACCTAGATAATGTCTAACTATCATTATTCTCTACTGATAGCTTCATCAAAAAGGCTAAATAATTAAGAAACATGGAAAATAAACTGTTCTTCCCTCATTTTAAAGATCTCCAAAGCTGAGAAGAAGCCTCTTGGAAAGGGGTGGGCAGATGTTCATACTGTTACATGTGCAGTATGATTAAGAGTTTTTCAGTATTTATGGTATTTGTACCTTTCACAACAGGGATGCATTTTCAAAAATTTTCAAAATTTCCAAAAACAAAAAAGGAAAAAAAAAGAAAAAAAAATTAAAAAGACAAAACTAATTCAGAAACTCTTAGGGGAAAATTACAGATTTAATTTTTCTTTGAACAATGTCTTGCCATTACAAATCATATATTACAAGCCACTCACATTGCTGCTACAAATTTCAAATTGTCCTGAGCACTTATTATGTATATTTTCAAAGACTATCTGGTGCATTAACCATTTACTTTCCTTTAGTGGCATCAATATCCTTGTTGCTGTAGTCTTTCTCAATCTTCCTGTTATGCTATGGTAACATCTGCTGGTGGAAAAGTCTCTATTACAGTAAATGACCTTCAAATATCCAAGCAACTCCTAGAGTTAGTTTATCAAGCTGCTTTAAAAAACTAGTTCTAGGAAACACTTCTAGGTGGTGTCAATTTCAAATAAGAAATTCATGAGGATCATACAAACAAACAAGAGGGGAGGAAGGTCAGCATGTTCCAGCAGAGGAGAATTCATTTCCCCAGTCTCCAACTTACAATAATATGCAGGGTTCCAGAGATTTTTCTGATCAAGTATTAAAAATCCTTCTTTCTAAAATGTGCTGCTGGCAAATGTTTGCATTTTGTACAGGAGCAAGGCCAGAGAGCTGGTAGCTGGTGTGGTATGATAGTACTGGAGTTGGGTAAGGGAAATAAAATTAATTTATATCGGGACATCTGATTTTCTCTCTCAGTTAAAAACACACTATCCTAGACAAGGACAATCACAGAAAACAAACAAACAAACAAATAAATAAATAAATAAATAAACAGGTTATGTAAGTAGTATGAAATCTAGGTTTCTCAGGCCTAAAATTCAGAGGTCTTTCTGAATGAGGACAGAAAGATTCAGACACAGGTACATTAGACTGTGTAAAAACAGAAGGAGAAGGAAGCTTCCTTCAGCAGATCTTATGCCAATAAACGAGTATACTGGCCGGAACACAGGAACAAATCTGCAACTGTAAAAAAGAGATATCTGTAACTGGTTATTACACAGTCCCCTGCACTTTTGTTGGATGCAGGGCAGCTGGGCTGGAGAATGGCCTCACTGACTTGTCTTTTCTCAGGCTTTTGTGGCAGCAAGGCTGATGTGTCATCAAAGGGCTCATTCACACTTCAGCACCTGTGACACTGAAGATGATAACAAATATTTCCTTTCTCTCCATCCCGATTAGATACTCCATGTCCATGATGTATTTTGTAGTGAATTATTTCTCAGTCCCCCTGCAAGCTTTGAAAGAGATTGAAAAAGAAGGAAAACAATGCTATATGATGCAGAAATGGCTATGGAAACAGCTTTCATATGTGCCCAGGGGCTCAGGACTGATTTGGTGCTATCTCCCAGTTTCATGTGTGAGTGTTTTTTTTTTTTTT
>CM021732.1:79732381-79937121 GCA_011075105.1 Heteronetta atricapilla | reverse complement strand
AAAGAGCAAAAGCAGGAAAGGGCCATTTGGCTTATCTTGTTCACTTCCTGAAATCCAAACAAACTTTCAGAAAAGTCTGTATCACACCCTATCCATTCACCCTGTTTCCCTGCACTGAGGATGGGAGAGTCTAGACAAATCTGGGCTTTGGGAAGCCTTTGGAACTTTTTCTGAGAATAAGTTCCAAATATTTTGCATTCAAAGGCTTTGAACATATTGAAAAACACTAGCTGGGGGGTTGAGGGAGGTTTTTTTCTTTTTCTTTTTGTTTTATTTATTTGTTTTCACTCTAGGCGCTGTTGCCAAGAGCGCAGGAGAGATGGGCTGGGAGGTCTGCACCAGCGAGCAATGACTTGCATGAAGCGGTTTGGGTGACTTTGCTGGGATACCACTTGCCAGTAGTGACTCAGCCAGCACCACCCGAGGTCCAGCCCCAGCTGGATGTGACAGCCCAAGGGACCCTTCCACGCCTCAGGCGAGCTCCTGCCTCTATGTCTCTTGCTCCAGGTCTTGTGGCCTGGCTTTCCAGCCTCTGCCCACCGGGCCGTCCTGTGGCTGTGCCCTGCGGCTCCTTGCTCCCTGTGAAGTTCAGCAACACGGCTCCTCTTTCCGAAGGCAGCTTTCTGGACCTGGGAAGACGTGGGTGTGAGAAGCTGCAGCCCCTTCCTGGTTCCCATGCCTGGTTTGCAACGAGTGGAAGCCAGGGCTACAGGCACATACAGGCACCGCACCCACACAAGGTGTCCAAAAAACTTTGTACATCTGGGCTTTGGTTTCTGCTGAACCAGGGTGTGTTTTAACCAGTGCCTGACATTTTCTAGACAGGCAAAAATCTGATTCTTCTTGCAAGTCAGATTAAACACAAAAAGAAAGAGCAGTGATGCAGATATCCACTGCAATATGGAAGGGTGGAACTTCCTCAGAGCTTACACCCACCTCCTTTCCTTGCTCACTCTGTTGGCCTTCTGCTGTGGTGATGGCTAATAAGTATATTTTTTTCTTCTCTTGAATCCCATCCGTCACTAATATACTGTTCTTTCTCATGTGTCCTGATGGGAGAAATGCTCCAGAAATGAGCCCATCTGTCTGGACATCCCAGGAAACACATCTGATAATTTTCTGGCATAAAATTGAAGCAGCCAGGGCAGTCTCTTCAGTCTGTGGAGATGTAATTGACAATTCACTGAGCTAAGGATGAAAGCTGAGAGCCTCATCGTAGATTGAACTTAATGTCTTAAGCCTTTCTTGTAAGAACTGAGGAATGGGCATGTCCAATCCTACCTGTTTAAAGTGCTTTATCTAGTCAGCCTGTTTGCTTAAAAGCAACAAAATTATATAAGAGGCTTTCAGAACATTTTCACTACTTGTGTAAACTTTTAAACTTTATGTTAAAAAGTTGGAAAATCTGAATGTTGTATAGCATTTTTGACCAGCTCAGTTGACCACAGAGCAACTAACAACCTTAGGAATGCTGCCAGGAAAAAAATGTGGGGCGATGCTTCTGAGATAAAATGAAGGATTTAAGAAAAAAATGCCACCAGAAAGATGATATGAAGGATTTTTTGACCAGTTTCCTGTTAATATGAAAATCAACCCTCGTAACACTTGTGTGAGCTCCTGAAGTAGCCCAGTTCCTTCTTCTATCGTATTTAGCAGTGGCTGGATAACTTTGAGAAAAAGATAACTCACTTGCTCTCCTGGAATAAAGATTAAGATTTGGGAAAGTGTGGGAAATTTGTGTGAATATTTTTCACACACCGCAGCACAACTTACATTTAGAACTGTAAGAGAAGAGTGGAACTGGGTGGTGGATTAGGTTTTGGAAGTTCTATGTTTCTCATATATCCAAAATCAAGGCATCCTGGGGAATATATAAGGAATCTCTACCTCCGGTGAAACTAGGACCAATTACTAGTTTGGCCACGCACAGTAACAAATTTGGCTAATCTCCTGTAAGTTTGGATTAAACTGTTAATAAATTAAGCCTAAGCAGCAGCCAAATTTCACAACTTGCAGCTAAAATCTGTAGTTGATTGAAAAACCCTGTAGCTTGAAAGAAAAAAGGAATTTAGTGCCAGTTTTATGTTGTTCTTTGGACCGGCACTCAACTGTCTCCTCATGAGAGACTCATGAAACCCCAGGCAGGGCTCTCCCATGACCTGCCCCGTGCCGGGAGCATGGACGCCCTGGTCCCCCCCCATGGCCCTTCTCCTGGCTCACACATGGCCACTTTTTGCATTAGCAAGCTACAGGGCTCAAGTGGACCATGCTTCATTGCAGAAAGAGGAAGACAAATCCAAGGCACTCAGCCAGTTTGTAGGGATTAAAGGGCATAAATTGTCATGGAAATGCCTGGAACTTAAGTGATTCCTAAGAAGGAAAAAAAAAAAAAAAAAAAAAAAAAAAAGCCCCAGTCCATCCTGTAAATTACAGCATGAGCATAATCTCTCAAATGTGTGGTCCTCCTGTTTAAATAGAGAACTTTTGTTGAGTGAAAAATATGGGCGATGTTTTTCACAGATTACATCTTGTAATATATATTCATGACAGGAATGGAGATATGACTGTAAAACAGAGCACTCTGGTACAAGCTGTGGTCTCCAAAAAAACACATCCCCAAGGATTGCACCCTTCCACCTATCTGGCCAACAGCCCCTCTCGATGCACTACCTTCTGAATTTCCTTCGTCTGGTAACAGGTGGTGGGGCAGGGAAATCTCACTGAATACCAGATAGATGAAGCTGACTTTTGAGAGTTAAAAAAAGGGGGGGAAGATGTAGAGGAGGGACAAAAACAGTTTCTGAAAGGTGGCAGAGGCAGTTTGCCCCTCTGTAGACTGCCACTTTTAACTTTTGAGCCAATTCTGTTGCATTTATGACCAAGCAAAAAAGGTCAAGCTGGCAGAGCCTTAAACTTGGGGTAAAGGGTGACGCTGGTGTTGTGGTTTGCTGTTTACTTTGGTTTCTTTGTTGAGAGGTGGTTTTTTTCTTTTTTTTTTTTTCCTCCTAGTCTAAGCTACAGTGATCCATCCATCTCTAAATGTTGACGCTTTAACCCAATACAAATCCCCCTGCCTAGCTTTCTGTCTTTTCCATTTTCAGTTCAGATTTCCATCGTGGACTTGCAATTCACTCTCAGGTCATTAATATCCTTTGCTGGCAAATCTTTCTCGATGTATGAAGTAAGAGCGCCTGCCGACGACTGATCTTCCCTCACCTATTACTTCCAATAAGAAATGCAACCTCAGCTGCCTTTTGACATTTCCAGCTCCTATATTTCTACCCCTATCGTTCGTAGTTGCACAATGGCCACTTTACCTCGGTTATCGGGGCTCTTTATTTTTGCTCCCTCTCTGCTGACGTTTGCCCGTAACCTCGCTTTTCTGGAGGGGTGGCAGACAGGAGGCAAGGCGGACTCAGGCTGCTGAGCATGGGCTTTTCTAACTATCCAGGATGTGGCGCAAGCCAAGAAAGTTCCCCAGTGTTCTGAAGAAATAAGGACGGGGAAAAAAAATAAAAAATAAAAAGAGCAAGTCTCAAAACCAATTTAGGCAGAATGAATGGGTCTTTGTTCTCTAGGGCAGGGTTTGCATTTATATTTGCTGTGTTAGCCACGGTCATGATTTAATTGCACATCTTAATGACTTTTGGTGTTTCCCTTAAAGAGCCAGAAGCTGGAATCAAGGGATTCCAGAAGGCTCTCTGCATTCATTCAGAGCAAAAGGTAAACCTTTATTTTTGCAACAAAGAGGAAGAAAATTCTCCCCAAAAGACTCCAAATCCCAAAGGAAAATAAAAAGAAATTGACTTATATTTTATTATTTTTTTAAGAAGTCTCAGCATCTTTAAGCCACTCTCGAGATTTTGGAAGGTGTTGAAGCTTTGATGCTCAAAATTAACAGTGCTGCCTTTACATGGAGTATGCTATCACCCTCAGCAATTTGCTCAAGAAGTTAAGGCCTCCCTCCATCAGTTTTGCTAGCACTTTCAGTCTGTTCCTTGTTCCCGTGGTTCAGGTGGTAGCAGAGAGAGAAGATGCTGCCCATCATCTCCCTGTGGCTGTCTTTCAAGATTGCCCATCCCTCATGCCTTTGCTGGTTAGGCACCCCATGATAATTGAATGTGAAAGTTTGTGTCAGCACATGCTATACGGCGTGGAGCTTTTCCCATTTAAATGCAAACACATGAAGACAGGGTTGGGGTTGGCAAGAGAATCAGGCCAGTATTTGATATCTCACTGTGTTGGGGTGAGAGCCTTCCCCACAAACCAGTGCAACCAAGGGCCCCGACCCTTTCTAGCCAAATCACCCATAACATTGCCTTGCCTTCAGAGGTGCTCACCATGGCAGGAAGCAGAGTGTGAGTGGGATCGTGTCCTCTGCCTTCTGCTGCCTGATTTTGCCTGCTTGTAACAAACTATTTTCTGCAGCTTTCTCCCTTCCATTTCCCATTTTATCCTCCAGATGACTAATAGATTTGTCAATGGCTAGCTGAGCTGCTGGGGCTCACATTAATTTCCCCAGTGAATCGCCCACTTTTTTCAGGTGACCTAGCCACATTCCCTGCCTGTGCCAGGGACGTGTGCAGGCAGCAGGAGCTACAGCTGGGATAAGCACCAGAAGCTGGAGCTGAAGCTCTTCCACAGAACGTGCTCGCTGGTCCACCAGGCTGCAGCCGAGCTGGCTGTGGACATGAGAAGCTTCATCCCACCCCTGGCTGTTCATCATCTTCCTTCTGCCAGAGCTGCTGCCAGAGCTGCATTTGTGAGTGTTTATTAGCTGCTCTCTGTCAGCATGAGCTGGGTTAGCAATGATCTACTGCCTGAGCTCTGTTTTTGCTTGGGAAAGGCCGGGGAGCACTCACACAAGCAGTGAAGGAGCACACCTGGGTGGCAGGGGCTTGCTGGTGGTAGGGGCGGGTGGTGGCCAGCAGCTGGGAATGGAGCATGTTTAGACAGGAGAGCAGCATGTGAGCAGGGCTGGAATGGGAGCAGACTCTGGCCAAGCCACTTTGCACCTCTGTTCTCTTCACTGTCTTCAGCTAGCTTGTCTGCTTGGGCTGCAAACTGTGCGGGTGAGGAACTCTCTCAATCATGAGATGGAAAAGCAAAATGAGCTCAGAGCAGCAGGACCTCTGGACATTGTCATACTATGGCAGTGGTAGTAAAGGTGCAAAGCAATTAAGCAACGAAGCAGATGAATTTGCTCTCATTTCTTCTCCAACTTCCATTCAAACATTCTGCTAAACTCTCAAAAGTACTTTTTCCTCACTGGGAAATGTAATAGTGCTAGATTTCCTCACTCCTACCACCATCAATATCATGAGCTTACAGTGAGCCAGTTTTCTGACTTTTCTTAAGGCTGGATTACTTCCTAGCTTACTGCCATACTTGCTGTGGATGTTTTCCTTCCCTCAACCCCCACAAACAGAGTATTTCTGTACTTATGCCACATTTCCATAACAAGTCTTCCCTGCTGATACCACTTGTTTCTTTGGAATTTATGCTTTGAAGGAAAGGATATAAAGCTCCAGCCACCAGGGACTGGGGTAAAAACCCTTGGACTGACCCGAGACACTGCTGTCATATGGGTTCTGCACCTGGCACAAGGAGAGAAGGGCCACTCGTGGAAAAACAGCATTTATTTTCTGGAGCCCAGGGACTGCCACCTATGTGCTGATGCTGTTAGCCAAGTGCCAAAGGAATGAAGGTCTGCCAGAGCTACCATGCTTATCTTAAAGAAAAGGTAATGAGTGGGCTTGGTCAGTCTAGAAGCACATCAGTGAGGAGAAGATGTTTGCTGGTAGGGATTTGTTCAACCTGGCAAATGTAGGGCAAGACCAAAAGGCTAGGTGAACAAAAGCAGAAGACATATTTTTTTTTTTAAATGTGCTAAAAGAAAAAAAAAAAAAAAAAGGTTTAAAAGCAATTGTGTGAGGACTTATGTCATGTTATGTATTGAGCAGCAGACATAGCCATCTCAGAAGTCTTCTCAGATCATACAATTTCTGTTTCTACTTCAGTTATGTTCATTTAGCTTTTATACAAACAGGGGAAGAGATAACACATGGAACTTGAGGACCTCTGTTCTTGTCCTTTTCCTCGGGACAACCATAGGATTTCTGTGCACAGAGCAAAGACAGAATAGGTGTTTTGCTACATGAAGAACCAGCCCTAGTTGTTGTTTAATGCTGTCGCATCCCATTCAAGCCAGTAGAAGAGCAGTCATCATCTCACTCAATGGATTTAATATCTCATAGAATCTCTCTCACAATGTACGAACCATATGGTGGAGAGCTCTCTTTATGAGAGGGGTGTGCACATTTCTTCATGCTTTTCTAGTTATGTCAGCTGATTTATATGCAAATCCTAAATCAGATCTGTCTGCTTTTCCTGTTCTGCAGAGGAGCTAAGGTAGCGCTGTGGCTAAAGTGAGAGTGGTATGAAGCAGCAGTAAGCAAAAAGCTCTCCTGGCTCCTCCATTTGTTCCCCACATTTGCCTTGGCCAGTCTCCATGCTGCACAGACCCTCTGATCCCTTTCTGGTATCGTACCTCAGGCACTTCCATATGTCCCTCTACATCATTTAAACACAGGCTAAAACCTGTATTTAGTGCAGTGCCTGAAAACAAAGTGTCATATTAGTTGGAAGGGTTTGAAAGGCCACGCATCACCGCATGGAGGGGCTGGCGAGGCAGTCCCTTGGTGGGACTCGGGGGTGCCACAGCACTGCGCACCTCAGTCAGCGTGGGTAGGTCTGGATACAGCTGGACTTTCCAAGGCAGCCCCCTCAACAAAGATATTGAAAGGACAGTTTTATTGACTAAGAAACAACAATGCTGACCTCTCGCGGCCACAACAGCCGTTTGCAAGGTGTCTCAAGCGGCATCCTTGCCCAGCATCAGCTGCAGGGCTCTGCCTGGCCCTGGGGCAGGTACTGAGCATCACCTCTTGAGACGCTCCCCATGGGGACATCACCTTCACATTGCTCCCACCTCCACCCCAGTGGTGCTGGCTGGCTGCTGATTTTGGCCACAGCATCATGGTCAGGATCCATCTTGCTGATATGCAAGGAAATTAAGACAGCTGCATGTTTGCACTCTGAACAGTGACCGGTCTGGAGGACAGCAACCATAACACATTTCAATGAGGAAAGACTCTGCCATGTATTTCTAAGCCAACTCCAGCCTCTGAGCCCACACAGTCCAAAATGGGATTGGTATATTTAAGGAATTTGCTCTGCTTCAAGTCTTGGTACCTTTTCTGCAGACTCACTTTTGTTTCTGAAGGACCGAGATCACCTTGAACATCATTTGCCATGACCTGTTCTGAGTGGTCAGATGTCACAGCTATATATGTTATGGAGATAGCCAAAGAAGAGTTTATGAAACAATGACTGGACACCTAAAGCAAAGAGGGGAGGTGCATTTAAGTTAGCTGGTGAGGGGTGGGTGAGTCTGGAAAAGGACAAGGTTCACCTTCCCTTCCTCTTTCTGATCTGGATAAGAATCGGTTATGCCCTGAAGATTGCTTTGCATCTGACTTTTTGGTGGCAGTGAGCATGTTCCTCGTGTATCCAGGGGGGACAGGTACAGGTTGGGAGGCATTGGGCTGGGCAGCTCAGCACTTGAGCATAAAATAGGAGCACAGCAGAGGCAAGGAGCAGCACTGAGGGGAGGACAGTCCACAGGCTCCCTGGTTCACACCAGTGTTATTTGGCTTGCACTTACTTCCTTATAACTGCTTGAGATATTTAAGGGCAGAAAATAACCTGCTTCTGATCCTAGGATGTCAAAGGTTGTTCCTCTGTGCTTTTTTTCATGACCACGGCAAGAGGCACTCTGCATGTCCAGCCCTGAGATAGCATCACCTGGAGCTGTGAGAGCTGGGTCCTTGCGCCTTCGCCTCTCACCAAAGTCACCAAGAACCAAGGGACCCACAGCTCCCTGAGTGCTGGATGGCTTAGCTCCCAAATGAGTACCTGCCGTGGGCAAGAAAAGTGAGTCACCCTGGGTGAAGTGACCTTTTTTTTTCCCCCCTTCCCTTCTCTTTGGATGAGGAGTCTTCAAGAGAGCCATTTGGAAATCTCCAGTCCCTTTCCAAAACCTTTCATTTAAACAGCCCATAAAAGCAGTCTCTGGAAACTTTAGGAGGCCTTTAAGAAAAAAAATAAATTAAAAAAAAAATAAAATTAAAATTCAGTTTTATTGAACAAATGGGCAGGACTGAAAATATTCAGAAAATTAAAATTAATTTGAAAATAATTAAAACTAAGAGAAGCTTAGTGTATGTTTCCAAGTCCTGGGTAATATTAAAGTAGCATTAAAAAATTGCACAGGAAATTTACTGTGAGCAGGTGTTTGAAATAATTGGGGGAGAAAAAGGGTTGACTATTAATTAATGAAGAATTATGAATGTCCCTTGTTGGACTTTTTTCCTGTAGTCAACATATTTTTAACCACATGCACTTAGCAAACACATTTTAAAAGTGTGGAGTTGCTTTACAGACACATATAGGGAGCTGAGTGTTATTTTATCCACATTATTTTATTTTTGCCAGTGGCATGTATTTAGCAGAAGCTGTTGAGATGACTGGGGTACTATGGCAAAGTCTTCCTCATCAGCTACAAAGCCCAGATGCTAATATTTCACAGATAACATTAAGGACTGTTAGAAGACTTTTACAGGAGAAAAGGAAGACAGAGCCTTTGTGCAAAGGCTACACAGCCCACTAACTTGGAAGAGCAACCTCTCATCCCCTTGCATAGGACACACACTGAGAAAGAGGCTACCCAGCACAGCTCTGTTGAAAGGATCGCTGGTCTCAGGGCTGCGTTGAGCTGGTGCTAAGAGGCAGCAGCTGTGTGTCCTACACTCAGCTCTCAGAAAATTGTTTCTTGGGCTCTTTGCTCCCTCCAGCCCCAAGATCTACCAGCTGGGTTGTGCTGGCTTTGCTCTGTGTTAACGAGGAGTGTGGCGCTCCCCTAGGGATGGGGGTAACTCTTTGGTCAATTGAACTTATAAATTAACCAGGGAGTGTCCTGTTGCATGATTAGATCTTATACCTGGAAAGCTTGAAATTAAGTTGGACTTCTACTGTAAGAAATCAAAGCTAGTCCTCAGGTCTTAAAGCATGGTAAATGTCTCAAGTGTTGCAACCAAAGCTGTGCATAAACCTTGGAGGAAAAGTGCTGCCTACTGAATATAGCCCAGTGCCAGAGAGAGGTTGCTTCCTGCTTTCTCATCCTATAACATTTTTATTTTAAACTAGATAGTCCAATCTGAGGTTAATTAAACACTGCAGGAAACATCCCTTTTGATTTCAGGCTGTTTTATTAGTCAGTGATCTAGGACATGGAACAAGTGTGTTCCTCAGACAGCAATACTGAACAACTAGCCAACAGTCCAAAGTGTGACTGTTTAAGGATAAAAGACTGGCACCAGCTGCCTTGAATGAATAAGCACTAGAAATATCGGCAATTTCTTCTTTCCTCTCCACTGATCTGATCTGAGGATGTGCAGCAAGATTTTGTCCAAGGGTAGGCCAAGCCCTAGTGATTTGCAGAGAGAGCAGTGGCTTTGCTACAAGGGGTGAGTACAAGCTGTGAGCCTGAGCAGACCTTTGGCTTAGGTATCTGCATTTGTTTCAATGGAAACTACTCTTCCTTTGTGTACCTAGAGGCCTTCATAGCTAGTACCTGGCAAAAAGTCACTGTTTCTTTCTACTGCTTACTAGCATAAATGACAGGCACATAAAATACAATAAACAAAAATGATGGAGTAAACAAAATCAGCATTTATTCCTGTCATCTGTTTACAAGGTTGCTTTATGTTTTTCACAGAAGAACACATACCAGAGATACATGAGTTAATCTACAAAACCAGATGTGCAAGGAAAATGATATGGTACATGAAAATCCACGTTTTGTGAGTTAGTTCTCATATGCCTGCTGTCTAAGAGAAGTTGCTGTGGGGTACACAAACATTAGTTCTGCCACACCAAAATGTGATTGCTAACTCTACTGACATTGCTAAACAACATATTTACAAAGCATTATATCTACCAGTCTTCATCTAATACTTGAAACAGGTAGTTAGTTGTTCAGCTATTAAGCCTTCATGGAAGGTGAAAGAGTCTAATGTCCCTAAACAGATTCATGCAGTGTTTAGTTTTATTCACAGGAGACATGAGGACAAGTATATATTGGTGACAACAGAAGTAGTATGTGAAATTGCAGCGTCCTCCTTGAAAGCAGAAAGGAGTTTGGAGCATTGGTGCTCATTCATCACCACTGCAGGCTTGATGCTAAGCAGAATTACAATCCTTATCCCATATTAAGACACCACAAGCTAAGAAATGCTCTGCTTACTGGTGAGGCCAGGGGAAGGGGATGGGAAGTTTTCAGATCCCCATCAGTGGAGAAAAGCAGAACACTTGCTGGCGGGGGCCATTTTGCTGAAAGAGGCTGCCAGTAATTTGTAATGTCAGCACTGAACTGAAGATGCTAAAGTATCTTGACTCTTACTACAGCAATTTAACCACTGCAGAAAAAATTATCTTCACTGAACTACTTCAACTGCTAAAAAAATAAGGTTCTTTTTATTCTAACTGCTGAAGACTAGGGCAAAGTAGTTTTTGTCTGTTTGTTTGTTTTTGTTTTTAATTTTATTTATATTTATATATATATATATATATATATATATATTTGGTGAGGAGGGGAGATTAAACTGGGGTCTTGTGCTACTTGCATATCAAAATGTGGACCAAGCACTTCCCTTGTTTAATTCTGTGGAACCGCACTGTTATTCCTGATAGGAATCAAGTTATAGAAGAGTTTATCTTGGGCTTTAAGTTTATTCAGCTTCTGTCATTAGAAGGAATATGAAAAAGAAATTAAAAAGTAGCTTCTGTTGTAATCTCCAGACCAGACAGTCACAGATTGCCAGCTGCTTACTCTATGAGGGTACTCAGGGGAGTGACTGGCTCCAGGTTTGCACAAATATGGACGTGATAGTATGGAAATATTTCTGTGGTAGAGGTTTTTACCCATTTCATAGCCTCCAGGTCGTTCAACATGTAGAAAGAGTTGGAAAGCCACTAGCATCCCACCTTGAATAAAACAAATTTGCTTATAACTCTGATGCTAATGTTAGAGTACTCTAGCATATCCTGCACAAAACTCTGAGGTTTTATCTAGCTGGGTCTCTCTGCTGTATCTATAGAATTAGGAATAACAGCATCCTAATTCTTACAAGTGCTGGATGAATTAAGTTGTGCTTCCCTAAGTAAAGTCACCTCCAAGACCATGGGAGAACTTGGCAGCCAGAGAGTGCCTTCAGCTCCCCGTGAATTCCCACAGGTCATTCCTGCAGAAGGGTTGCTGTGTAATATAATTGTTAAAGTTGCCTGTGTGAACAGAAAGTTCTCTTCCTTGCTGCAGCCTAGCAGTGAGTCTGTATGCAAACTTGAGGTCAACTCGCCTGGTATAAATCACTGTGTTCCGACGGTAAGACCTCTAATTTGCACGTCTGGAAGAATACAATGGCATATGCAGAACAAATACTTCATCTTGGCACTTTATCCCTTCTACCACAACTGGTGTTTCCCGATCACTCTGTTACTTTGTGACTCGTGCAGAACCTGCAGCCTGAATGGAGTAACTACAGCTAAAGTGCCCTTCACACCTAAATCCGCTCTCAAGCACGGTAATTCACAGTTTCCAAATAAAGTCTCTCAAACCAATATGCAACAAAAATGAACAATGAGCAAACTCACATAGATGCAGTTGACTGATTAGAACTTAAGCAACTTATTATTACCTAGTAGAAAATAAATAATGATGTGTCAAAACAATAACTTAATATAGCAGTCTTTAGTTATTAGTCATTATAGAATATATTTAAGGAAAACAATCAACAACAAACTTAAACACATACAGAACAGCATGCTGCTCAAAGTGCAATGAGACAGAATTAGGAAGGCACTAAAATGGAGCTGTGTCAAGTATTATTTAACTAAACTGCAAAGTCAGCAAAGATACAAAAAAGCATCTCCGGAGACACTTTTCTCAGGCACACCACTATACATGGTAGTGATAATTATGCAGCACTGTATGATTTTTTTTTAACCCTTAATAGCTCTTATGATCTTAGTAATGCACATGCCTCCCTTTTGCCTCAGTGCTGTAAATCTAGAGTCTTTGGGGCAATAGCAAGAAGTACGCTTGGGATTTTTCCTCCTCAGCTGGATACCTGTAGTCCTGTGCTTGTGTCAGACATCAGTCACTGTAGACACTCATGCGGTCAAACCCCCTCCAACTGTCCAATTCCTGCTTCACCCGTCGTTACAGGAGCAGTGGGACAGTTTACAGATGAGACTCAAGAATGTGACCGTCATTATCCATGTTAGTGACAATGGAATTTAAATCCCTTGAAAATATTAGCACCCTGCCCAGTTGCACAAGCAAGGAAGTAGAGAGGAACCCCCTCCTTGACTGATGCCTTTTGAAAGGGCCTTCCCTCTCAAAGCAGGTGAAATATGTCCACCCTCCCTAGTAATTCACATGTGTGTATTTCTGACAGAGAGCTGTATGGATGATCTCCGTGGCTGTGTGTAAGAGGCCATGTTCCCCAGTAGACTTCTGGAGTACCAGTGCCTGACTCAGTGCAATGCACCCTAACATGTGGCTGATCCTTATGGCATGAAGCTCTGCAACACGATTCAGCTGCACAGAACTACAAATGATAAATTCTCTTAGTTTAACTGATCAACAAACCTGATAAGACTATAGTCACACTGTTATTTTAGTATAGTTACTAAGAGTCAAAATGACATGCAAATTACTCATACTCATGTAAATGTCCACCACAGGAAAAACAAAACTCAAACCTACAATACTGGCACTGAAGTGCACAATGTCATTCCAAAGTTAGCCTGCTGTATGTTAGTATGATCACTGAGTTGTTTACTGCACAAAAAGCTAACTGTTTTGAAGGTAGTCAGACAGGAGTGGGAATTCCAGCCCTAACAGAAAGGTAGCTTCTCTGTTTATTTTGCACATGGGAACTTGTATGGTGACTAAAAATAAGCAAACTAGTTTCTGTCTCAAGGTCATATTTTGGTTTTCTTGCTTTGAGGCTGCTCAAGAGCAACTTTCCCAGAGAGACTTCCATTTCTGCTAGTCAGCATTTACTTCAGTTAAGACCACAGATAAGGATTTTGAGGTGGCAGTGCTCTACATGGTATCATAGTTACATGGTAAACCATTGTGTGATTGTAGTAATGGTTCCCATCCATTTGCAACACCTATTACAACACGTCAATATTTCTTAGATTTCACAGCTATAAGAAGCCCTATTTGTTTACAGAAGCAGTCTCGATAGATCGATTACAATGGCTTTAAAGCATTGGATCAAACTGGCTGTAGAGAATGTCATGATGTGACGTCCCATTAATGGGCCCCTTTTATTTCATATATGAGTGCTATTCAGAAAGGACAAAGGTATGAAAACAATGCATTGGGTAGTGATGAATAATGCTGTTGAGTTTTGTCTTTATGTTGATCCCCTTTAATAAAAGACATAATTCAATATAAATATGTATGAAATGTATAGATAAATATATAGATATTACTATGTTAATATGTAATTGGATCAGAACTGGATTAATCAAAGAAAACCTAAAGGCACTGCAATACGTGAACATCATGGAATAAAATACTTGATATATTTTGCATGTATGTTCTGAAACCAAGCAGTCAGAAAGCCATATACAGCAGGGAACAATTCTTATTATTTTAACCTCACAGCCTAGGCAAGTAAGATTCAGATTCACTTAGTGAAGAGCCATACTCAAACAATGTCAGGTAAATAATTCAGCTGTTTTGATTCCCATTTTTTTCCTTACTTAGGAGTCAGAAGGACTTGGTAGCAATATAAGAAATGAAAACTAGAAAAACAGAGATTATAAGGAGCAGCTCTGAGTTACACTTGCATAGTGGAAAAAAGATCCTGCATGGGTATGAGTGAATAGTGCCTTGTTTTCTTTCTTGTTGAAGAATCCAAGTGTACTTAAAATGAACAGCAATTCATCAGGCTAAAAAAATCCTAAAATGCATCATGGTTGCAGCAAATTCACCTACCTGCAAGGAAAGCCTAATTTCTCACTTCCATTGGTAGTACATTATCATGGCTTTAACTTTCATTGAGCTAATCCTTAGCTCATTTTAGGATGACAGGAAAAACAAACTTCAAATCTACAATAATGCAGCTTTAAATTGGCTCTTTGTTTGTTTGTTTGTTTGTCTGTTTTTCCTATGATTTGATTCCAGTGTCAAATCATTTTTGGCTACACATATAACACAGTGCCAATTCACCTTCTGGCTGAGAAGAAACAGTCAATTTAACCTGATAATTTGAATCCTAACAAGCTTTTATAACTAAATGACCCTCATGAAGGCAAGTTAGAGAAAAGATTTTTGTGAAACCAAGCAAATGTAGCACTCCCAGACATGGAGGACATGGTGCTCCAGAAGAGACACCTTCGAGAAATACTTTCCTTCTTTTGAGAGCTGAATAGAGAAGCAGCAGCTCAGCAATGCTGGGATTTATCCTGCAGCTAAAATGCTGTTGGTCCATTTAGTAAAAGACTCGGTCATGGCAGGGGGGTAAAGCACCAAGACTGCTGATATTTTCAAATCTCTTAGCAGCAGTAACCACACAGCAGCTTTTCTGCAAAACAAACAAAACAAGAATCCAGTTAATTCAGCAGTGTGCTTTTTTATTTGGTTAAGCGTTCTCGGACAACCACATGGCGGTTTCTTTGTGCATAAGGAAAGAAAGCAGTGCTGAAGCTTCTTGCTTACAAAGGGTTCTTGCAGCCACCTTATTAAAAGACACCTTAAAAATACAAGGGCTCTTTGTTAAGTGGAGAAAAGGTCCTGGAGGTCTCCACTGAAATGTAGCTACTCTGCTTTTTTGCCACTCTTGTCATACAGATCCCAGCATGGAAAGGGAGGGTGCAGACCTCTCCATTTATTTGTGTTACCGCTGCAAGAATTTATGATGCCAGGCCTAAATCAGCTGGCACTTGAGTGCATTATTTTGGGTTAAATGCGGTAACCACACTACTTTCCTGATAAAAATAGCTAAAGGGATTCTTTAAAAACAAAGCAGTGCTATGACTTTAGATCCACTCATTAAGTAAACTCAAACTCCAAATAGAAAAACACTCAAAGAGGAAATAACACTGCAAAAGCCAAAAGCTGGTTTTCCTGCAAGTTAGATCATGGGTAAGTTGCTACATTACAAAACTATAACAGGTTTAATTAAAAATAATTTTGACTGCTGCTGGACAGACAATTTATCTTGAAGATGATCTTGGTTGAAATAGAAATGCGTGTAATACAGGGCTTCCTGGTTGAAAGCAGAAGAGTTTTTGGTGTTTGGTTGCTGTGCAGACAGTAGCTTGAAATGGCAAACACAGATTAAACCACTAGGAAAATCTGTTTTGAAATTTACTATGCAGAAGTGCACAAGTGATTGGACCAAAGCTTCATGTAACCTGTCCCAGCACCAGTGAAGCAGGGATGAATGCTGAGGATCACAGAGAGCTATTCATTCCCAGTGGATTCCCACTGCAGAAGGTGATTACGGGACATTATGCATCAGGAAGTTATGTGGCTTCACGGGGCAAGCAAGAGATAAGAACAGAGCCTTAGCCATCACTGACCTCCAGTGTACCATGGAAAGGCAGCTTCTCATACCTAAGATAGTTCATTTAAAGATAAATAACTTGTGTGGGACTACACCACACTGTTAGAAAATCTGTGCTAATCCTATGTTTAGTCAAAACAGAACAAAATTTTCAACCGTTCACAATAAGCTGTCTTTTTTACATGTTTCTAGACAAAACCCCTTGCAAGTAAAATCACCACATCTCCTGCCCTATTGAGTGGATGGTGGATGTTGGCAGCACTAAAAACTTGCACGTGGTGAGAAGTGGAACACTTTTATTTTGGTATCCTGGTTGTTACGTATGACGCATGATTAAAAGGAAGTGGTACAGTGTGTGTGTTCTCAGCCTTGACCCTCCATTGAGTCTTGCCCAGAGATGCCCCCAGAACCTCTGAGTGGTTCCCATGGTCCTTCATCAGAGGCCCCACCTTCTGTGGTAGTTTGTAAATGGCGCTGTGGGAACTGATGTGCTGGTTTATGGAGATACCGCACCGCCTGAGGTAGCCGGATTTCAAAGTGGCTGAGTGAGCATGCTTTGGTCAAAGACCAGAGACTGAACATGAGAGCAGACTTTGCCTCTCCCTGGCCACCCTGGGGGAGGCAGCCAAGCCAGCCTGAGAACCGAGCCAGGAAAAAAAAAAAAAAAGAAAAGAAAAAGTCAGAGAAATGCTGTCAAAATTGTTCTGGTTGCTACAGGCTGAAAAGGCGGAGGAGTACCCTATCAGAATCAGGTCCTCTAAAGTGTGGAGCAGCTTCTTTTAGGGGACACCTCACTTTTCTTTCAATACAGTTACTGGAACTGCCCTGGGGGTCTGGCCTGGGCTGTAGCTAAAAAGTAATTACTTTTCATACTTCTACCCCTTTAAAACCATACTCCTAACCACAGCATGAAAACCTGAAAGCTTTCAACACTGAGAAGTTATTGGGTGAAATCCTGCCCCATGAGAGTCAGGGGGGAGCATAACCATTCCCTCTAAAATGGCCAGGGTTTGCAGCACATATGGCTTCATATATACGAGGGGTTTTGTACATTGCTGTGACTTGGTATAAGTGATAGGGCCAGCTTACATTTTGAATGCTTTCCAAACAGCAGTGATGATGGTGGTGATGAATATATTTTGGCCTGTGTAGTTAGGACTGTGCAAGGTTTTCGGCCTCCCACTGATCCCTTACACACAGAGGTTATGGTATTTATGTCTGAAGAAACACCCAGGACCCTATACAAACCTTCTGTTTGGCAGCTCTTTCAGAGGGATTATGGAGCCGGTGGTGCTTGGGACACACAGGTGCCTTTAGCCTTCTTCTGGTGAAAAACAACAACAACAAAAAAAGAAAGTTGCCATTATCAGAGCATTAAATGAAGATCAGCCCCATCTTACCTCTAGTTAATATAATGGCGGAACACTGCAACATCAGCACGCTTAGTGAAGCTAGGTTAGAAAGTGCAAGAGGTATGAACAGGAAAATACCAGGGGAGGAGCCACAAGGATGAAATGAGTTGCAAGGTTTCTATGAGGATAGGGTTTCCCCAGAGGAAAATTTCTGATAGGAAGCAGCATACCAGGTGAGCAACCTGTGACTTTGCAGCATTTGAAAAACCAGCCTGTTCATCAGGCTGCAGCAATCAGAGCTTCACTGGAGCCAAACTAAATGGGTTGAATGCTATCCTTTGAAATCCTCTAAAGTAGGCGACAAACTCTCCTATTTTTACTGTGTATGCTCACATATAAATCTAATAATCTTATGGGCATTATTGTTCTGGGAGATTATCAAGATAATTAAATTTCAATTAAAGTCATAACGATTTCTTTGATTATTAGTATTTCCCATTTCATCCTATTCCTAGTTATCCTTACTTTGTGTAACTGGAATATCTCTCAAGCATAGAGCTGTTAGGATACTACTCAGTCTGTCCTCCCCAAAACTCACACCACCTCACAAGCAGAGCTACTGTTGTTTTATTATAAATGCAATCTTTGATCTTAGTTTAATAAAATTGTTGTATTAATTAATAAGATGGTCTAACTCTTAATGATGGCTGCAGTTCAAAAGGTACCTTGACATATAAATCCTAGGTACTACAGCAGTCATTTTATTTAACATAGATGTGCTTTGCCTATAAAGGAATAATGAATATTGCACTCCAAACTGAAAAAAAAAAAAAAAAAAAAAAAAAAAAGGAACCTGCTTAAAATGATCCCCCTTGAACCATTAAACCACAGCATGGACTCAGATTCAGCCAACAGCAATCAAATCAACGGTCTGAATCTCCCATACTTACTGACCACTTAACAGAGAAATAATCAAAATGATTTTAAATCACACCGGTTCTCCAACTCATCCAAAAGGAATTTTTTGGGTGAACAATCAATGGCTTTTTTTCTTCTGGCCACTAAGCTGACTATACTTAAAGAGCAAGAAGGTGCTAAAATACAAAGATATGCACTGGCTGATGTTCCAAGCTGTACTGGGAAAAGTATCCCTTGGGAAAAGCTAGGGTGAAATCTAACAGCACTCATATGTGACTTCAGGACAGCCTGAAAGACTTTTCAAAGCAGTAAGCAGAATTGTCCCCAGCTGAAAAATTCCTCATATTACCACATTTCAATATATGGTAGTTCTGTGTTCATTACTTAAACAACCCCATTTTGCTAAGAAATGGATCCACTCAGCAACACACACCAGTCACATGATGATATATTTCTTCACAGCCATGCAAGAACTGGTAAGCAAATGTGAGCATGCAAATTATAACAGCTAAGTAAAAACAAAGGGACACACATGGCTCACAGTAGCAAGAAATACGTCAGAAAGGTGGACTCAAAAACAGATGAGAAAAATGCCAAAGCAAAGAGTGATATTGCAACATGAGAAGGCAATAACAGATCTACAACGCACAAGGATATTTAAATTTAGGGACCTGGAGTCTGCAGTGAAGCTTGTGGTCTGATAACCAGGGGTGTTTTAAGGCAGCAGTTGCACTTATTCTCCAGCTAAAGGAAAACCAGAATTATATTAACTGCTTTTCCCAGAATATTGCAGTCCAACAATTATCTTTTACAGCTTTCGTGTTCTGCCATCATGCAATGCTGGTGTTTCAGGATGCTTTATGCCAGATGGCAGCTAATCCAAGAAACCGATAACATGAAAGCAAAAACTCATTCATGTAACTTCAGAGTACTTTATGGACATAATGAACATCAATGAAATGGCATTATAATATTTCACATTAACATTACAAACTTTGATAAGTCATGATAATTCTGCAGTGGAGCAGTGTAAGTTATACAACTGTGGCATAATGGCATGGAACACAATAAAAAATATATAAAAAAATAGACACAGTGACTATATACCATTTTTCCTTGATGAGAAGCTTTGAGATGAAATCTTTGGCCTGATCAGAAACACCTCGAAATTCCTCATCTTCAAAATCCCAGCTGCAGGCCAGAATATTGTTGAGGGTCTCATTGTCATCATCACCCAAAAAGGGTGACAATCCACTGAGGCTAAAGTAAAAAGAAATATCTTAAGTCCTTCATTGCCCATTTCTTTATATAATCTCTGATGTGTCATCTATGATTGTTCTGTTACTCCTGGCCCATCTTGCAACATTTTATTGTCTAAGAAAGTTTCCAGACCATTCCCATTTTCTCTTTTATTATATTTTTAAATAATCACCCTTGTTCCCCAGCAAACCAAGCATTATTTTCTTTCATCACAGTCTTTCATTTTCCAGACCACTGTCCACTCTTGTACATACCTACTGGCAGTTTATCAAGAGGTCTACATTATTCTAGAAGTGTAATGTCCAATTGCTCAAGAGAGATGCTCAATGGAACAAAGAAGAAAAGTTCGTGGTGCTTGAAAAAGGGGGGAGATTCCTGAATATGGAATTTGGAAAGAAGCCTACATTTTCTATTCTGTCTACAAATTTTGTCAGTCTTCCAGTACAACAGTGTGTTTGGATGACTGACACACTTCGACCTAGAAACAGCTTACAAAGCAGGGACTGAATCCTACTTACAGCATGTAAGCAATGACTCCTACACTCCACATGTCTGTAGAAAAGGAGACAAACTCATAATTCACAACTTCAGGAGCAAGAAATTCTGGAGTCCCAAAGTTAACTCGAAGTTTTTCCCTGGGTTTATATCTAGGCAAAGGAAACATTAACAGAGGACATTAAATACAGCTCTAAAGTTATGTTGTAAGTTGTCTAGTTGGATTCCAGAAGCATACAGGACTTTCAGGAGGAAATCAAGGACAGACAGAGGTACGTAGTAATAATAAATGTACACATATGTAAAAATAAAAAAGGTTTGCAAGCTCTATATCATACTTCAGGACAAAAACAAATGGCATAATAAAGGAAGAAAATCAGATTTCAAGGACTCCTCAGGGCAGCTTTTGTCATCCTTATGAACCTTCCCCATATCATAAGCCTGGAATATTTAGCCAGTGAATTCTTCACTGAGGTTATGATATCTTCTTAAACAAGAAAGTGATATAGCGTGGGTTATATTGTAACGGCTTTGATGTCCTCTTACACTGTCTTTTGAAGAACGTCTTAACACTGGGGGTCGGAGACCAGACAAGAGTTACCATCGTTTTTGTCCTTTTCAGCCATTCCAATATACTTATGTGCGTGTTCGGTCAGAATCAGACCTCTTTCAACCGTTCACCCAAAAAACCCCTTCAGAACAAAACTTTTTTACTCAATTTCAAACACGCCATATTAAAAGATGTCCCTCTTTGAAAGTCCATACTAAACTTGTCCCATGAACAGTAGGAGACCATTATGGGTCAAATGTGTTGTTGCAGAGATGTGATACTTTTTAAATTGTTTCCTAGTTCATTTACAACTAGCAAGAGCACATACCTTCTTGCCAATCCAAAATCGATAATTTTTATTTGATTTGCAGCTCGGTTCACACACAGGATATTCTCTGGCTGCCAAGAGAAACCAGAAAACACTTCAATGAGAAACAAGTATGACAAATTGGGCTTTTAGCAAACTGTAGCATGAAAAAAAGCATCTTTTGCTTTCCTCCTTGTTCAGATTTCTCTGCATGGGTACCCCCCTGCTATCACATAGCAGTCGAGGTTGGGTGTTCTGTGCCTTGTAACTGCTTCTTCTCCTTGGCATTTCAATTTGACATAAGGCAGCAGTTCAGATAAAGAACTCATTAGGGGAAGTGGGACAGAGAATGCAGAGTTCCAAAGGGAGGTTTCAGGATGCTGGCACTGTGGTTTTACACACCTTATTAAGCTGACATTGGAATTTAAAAACAAAAACAACATCTTTTACAATTATCTTTTAGCTTTACGTTTCTGAGTTCATGGATGTTGTAGCAGTAACTGTCTGATGGAACACTGGTATGTTATACTAGTCACATCAACTTCACATTTTCATTAGATATTATAGCAAATTCTGTGTTTCTGTGATTCTGTGAAAAGGTGGGATTCACAGGTTAAATCCCTCTGGATTTTTAAATGGCCAAGTGTAGTTCTTCATTCTCTGGCAAGAATCCACTGGCTTCCTAGAATTTGTCCAAATTCACACAGGAGGGAATGAGAATAGAATTTGGCCAATTGTCTTTGAAATGTAAAAACCTAAATTAGAGTCTCATATTCACTGCCAGCAGTTTTATAGCTACTCTGTCTTGTTGCTCTTTGAGTCCTCTTTGAAATAAAACAGCCCTCAACACTTAAAACATTAGTTAACCTTTGTCACCATTACTAATTCTTTTTACATGTAGGACTTTTAAACACCATATGTCCATAGTTTCTGAGGTCCTGGATGATTATGGTCAGGATGAATTTCTTTCAATTGAAAGCTTTCTTCCTCAAACTCATGTGTCTGTGAGCAAACAGAACAGGAGGGAGAGGCCATAGCTGGCAAGCACATGAGAAGAGAGGTCTCTGGGAAAAATTTCTTGGATTATATATGTGTCTTTATGTCAGCAGTTTGACCTCATATGTAAACTGTGCCACCTCCTCTCTCAGAGAACATAATTAGCACGTCCCATAGAACTTTGTGAAATTTTTCTTGACAGGTTTCTAGTTATCAATATGTTTATAAACAAAGAGAAAAGTGAGTCTGGTCATTGATCAGCAACTGAAGCAGATCCCAATAAACATCTGCTCATTTGCTTAACCAGTACTATAATATAAACGCTAACAACATTAAAGATGTACTATGTTAACTCAGTTATTACAAGCCAAAAACAGTGCTTGTAATAAAAAACTCACCAATGAAAAACCCCTCTTGTGTGTTTTTTGTTTCCCTTTGCTTTCTTGTAAAGCTCAGGGATCATTAGGGGGCTTTATAACCAGTCATAAAACTTAAGACATCATCCCCTTTTATTTCTGCACTAAATAATGCTAAGAAACATGTATTTTATTTGATAAAAACATCGTTTAAGGGAAAAAAAAGATGCAGTTTAAATGTCCAGCTTAATGAAAAATAATGTTACAACATGCTTTCTGAGGGGTGACAGTTAACCACTAGCAATCAACTAGTGTAAGAACATGCAATTGGTGAATTCATTTTTGGAAAGAATTAACAGGAAATTTTGTGTATACAGTTAACTAGTTCACAAAACTAAGCAGGCTCCTAATGGAGAATCTGCTACCCTTTTCTGGACTTTCAGCTGTACTGGCAGCTATTGTTAAACCCAACACAGAGATGCCATATCTGTTCTGTCAGCCACTGCCTGTTTTTTATTGCTTCCATTTTAGCAAGTACATTTCAATGTATTTTCCCTCAGGCTGGCTATCTACTGATGCCTTTTCATGACCACAACTGTGCAGCAAGGACCTTAGAAAGATATGCTGGGTTTTCACTGACCACAAATGACCCTTGAATGACCCTCCACTCACTCTTCCCTTGACTTCTGCATGGTAAAAATGCAGTTAATTCCCATGGCTGATGCATAAGACAGAGATCTTGTGCAGCTGAATTAAGTAATAGTCACACAGTATCTTGAGATCCAAATATCAAAATTGAAAATAGCAAGATACTGTAGCCAGTTTCTGGCTTTCTGTAAACTAATTCTGTAGAAAATTTAAGAGCTATAGGGCTTGGTGACATGTGACCACATTTCTCATCTAAATTACTTACCCCTGTAATGATTTAACTGATCTCAGTATGGTTAAAGTAAATACCCATCAGTGTAAGGAAAGCAGAATAAGGACGTTGTTTCTGCCATGGGAATCTGCTAAACTGTATAGCCTACCCTTAAGAAAGAGAATTTCTACAACTGTCACTGCACAAAAAAAACATGTCAGTTCTCTACCTTTAGATCCAAATGAAGAATGTACATTTGGTGCATGTACTGAATTCCCTCGCAGATCTGTTTTATGAATGAAATAGTATCCATCTCTGTCAAATTGCAGTTTTCATCAATAATTCTGTCAAACAATTCTCCTCCTTCCACACTGATGAGAGAAATACAACGAAGTGATGACCAAGTCCAAATCCAAACCCGTGTAGTTACAGTAATACATAATTTATAATATTGACTATTTTAATCATTCACAGTCAGGGAGGTGTGCAATATGAGCTTGTACTCTGATCTGAACTTTCCAAGTACTGGGTTTTGATGCATACTGTCCTGAGCTTCTTCAAGGCTTGGGAGCCCAGTCTCCTGTCCATCCATTCAGATATGCCATCTTGGGATGTAATTTTGTACCAGTGGAATTAATTAAGTCACATGTTAAAACAAGACAACATGCTAGACAATCTGCATTTAAATACTTGGTCTTCTCCCTCAGAGTTTAAGGGGAACATGATCCAAAATCTAAATGTGAAGCAATGAAAAATCAGTGAAAATGACTTCTTAATTTCTTATTACATTTCAGAATGTCTCCAATTCATATCTACACAGACTTTTAGCTTTTGTGTTATGCTAATCCTGTAGATCAGATTCATAGGGCTATATGAGAATATACTGTAGAGTCAAGATCATAGGATTTCTAACCTTTTCCCATGTATTTCATTGTTTTAATTACATTATTTTTGGCTTCCTTAAAACATCTATTTATCTTGACTTTAATGCAGCAATTTTGAACCCAATTAGCTTGATAAACTAGCATAAAAGGCAGGTTAATCCTTTTGGGGACCCAATATAAAGATTATCTGTAACGTGTACAGTTGGTTCCTCTTCACTGTAATATGTTTTTTCATTTGCCTCACAGAACTGGAGATATTCTGAGATGTCTGTTTCTTAGCTGACACAAAATACCATATGAAATTGAAGAGAATCTATATAACAGCTCTTTAAATAAGGTAGTGGTTTTAAAGCACCAGTAGTGTGGAACATCACTTGAAAAAAAATGAATAAATGGTTCCATGGGACAACTTTTTCTTGAATTCTTGAATTTTTATTTTTATTTTTTTATTCCTGGGGACATCTTTTATATCTTTTCACCTGTTAGAAGCCTTATTTCTAATATCAAGAGAAAGTAAGAAGGAAAAAGATAATTCCAGCAAAAGTGGTAAAGACAGAAAGGGAAAGAAAAAAAACAAACTTACTATTCCATTACTAGGACAATATCATTTTTTGATTCAAAGGCATCATACAGCTGGATGAGGTTCACGTGATTCAGCTGGTTCATTACACTTATTTCATTCTTCACTTCATCCTGTAAAGAATCGTGAGTACTGTTTCAGAAGCCTAAGAAAGCTACATGAACCAGGACATCATCAGTTTGAACCAAACATGTACATTATCTTCATGTTTTCATTCACAGAAACCATACCCAGGGTTTGCCTTTGATTGCTCTGGCAGTGGTAGATATCTCTGGACTGAACTCATAGCTTGAGCAGGGGACTGCTTCAGTTATATATTAAGAGAAAAAGGGAGGGGAAAGAAAGAGGGAGATCACCAATGGGCAACTGGTGTGTTCAAAGATATGTAAAGAAAAGAGAGAATTGAAACAGGATTTGTTTCAACCAGCTGTAGGTATGAAAAATCAATATGTGTAAGAAATGTCCAAGTCAGTCCTCAAAACCTCCCTTTGCAATCAGGGGAGAAAGACTGGTACCTCCATTCAGCCCAACTATTTTACATGCTTTGGCTCCAATAATGCCAATCTCTCCACTGACTATAAGGGGATTCTCAGTGATCTGCTTGGCTACAGACAGCTAAGCCTTAGACAGATGGCTGAGACAAATCCCACCCTTGAATGCCATTAATGACACAGCTGTCATGGAAAGGATGCTATGCATGTCTTTCCTGTGAAAGCAAACCCCGGATGGCTATGAGGTTTGCAAAACAGGCCAGACCTCTAGCTGAAGAACAATGTGGAATCCATTAGGGAAAAGAGACTCTACCAACCTTCTCTTTAGCACCTCTGGCTTTTATAATTTTGGCTGCTAGCTTGAGACCCGTTGCTTTTTCTTCACATTTGTGCACTTGACCAAATCGCCCTCTACGGAATAAAAATATATATATATAAAAAAATCATCCAGTGGTGCTGGTGTTGGTTCTGAATGTAAACTAGGTTATACACAACAGAAATGATCGTCTCCCTAATGAGCTCCATTTCAGTTGCTCTATCATTGCTATTTTGTTGTGTACATTAAACTTGTTACTACTCATTAGGTGCACCAAAATCACACTGTTTTAGCCGATAGTCCATTTGTGTGATTCAGTAATACTTGCTTCATTACATCTATAAGCTTCTAATATGTTATGAGGTATCCCAGGCAAGCTAACAGCCGTACATTGCGTAAGGATAATAACTCACTTAAGTGTACAATCTGCCTCTCTCCATGTCATCATTCTACTCCAAGGGAAGGATGTGATTTCATTAGCAGCTGCTAAGACCATACTGCTATCAGAAATTATATCACTCTATCCTAAAGTATGTCATCATGAGAGATCAAACAACTCTCATCAAGCAGGATGGCCTGGCAGATTAGCTTTCTGATCTATCTGAAAACGTGCATGTATTTTCAGGGGTGGGCTGCACTAAGGGCTAGAAACCTACATGTCTCTACATTCTGCTGGCTGCAATGTGAAGTACTACAGCAACATAGGAGAACCGTCACAGAGCCTGAGGGCAGCTGGCTGACCTAGAACAACACCAAATACAAGCCAAGTCTGGTGGTGCCAAACCTTTAGACAAAATTCACTCACGCAGTAAAATCAGCCTCCTGTTTTCATTCCTCTCTAAAGCACTGTTAGAGCTTAGACTTTCACGTCTTTGACTCTAGTGAGGCATGTTGCTTCCATTCACCTCCTGGGGTGTCTGGCTGTAAATTGCCTTGCTTTTTGAGTTGATTGGGTTCACTTGACTTACCCTCCCAGGATTTCATTCTTGTTGACGTTATAATAACTGCTGATCCCCACCCTTTTGGCTGAGACAATCCGGTGATCAAACGGTGCTGGTGGAGTAGAGCTATCATCTACAAAAGAAAAAACAAACAGCATATGAGAGGTCACAAGCAATGCTCATATATGTCTCATATATTTTAGTCCCTCTTCCCCCTAAATAAGTTAAGAACTGAATAAACCTACTGTAAGTTATATAGATAGTTCTTTGTTATTTAGAAAGCATTTTACTCCAGAGGTCTGGCTCAGAAAACAGGGTGTTGTAATTGGGAGCTACCTATCAAGACAAGCACTCCTTATTTATTTAGCATTTTTTTTTGCATTGCAAGAATAGCAAGAGGCAGGGTGAAGACAGCTAGACTAAGCCATTGTAGCTTCATGCCCACAAAGAGCCTAAACAATTTGCTTAGATGTTGTGGAAGGAATCTGTCTTTTTCTCTAATCAGATATTTTTTTTTTTTTTCCCTCAGGGACTGTTAATAGGTGAGTATGTACTGTAAATCTCTCTTGGGGAAGGAAGAGAGAATGAGATCTTCTGCAAGTGCAGCTAGAAGAGGTCGTTTCCCTTCATGGAAACACCTTATGGTGTTCATAGTGCAGAAATCCCTTCTCTACTGACAATCTGATTGACACAACTTATTCTCCCTAGCATGGTCATTGCCTTTAAAGATCACGTTTAGAGCTTGTGAACGTGATGGAGTTTCATCCTGGCAGGTAGCACCTGGGATTTCCACTATGGCTCAGGGGCCAATGTGGTAGGACACATGCTGCTCTGAAGAATTTCTGTGCTTAATAAAAGAAGGCAGATAAAGGCTAAAAAGGGACACAGGGAAGGGATGGTTTCCCAAGATCAGCCTGTAGCAGCTACAGAGTTTTGACACAAATGCAGAACTCCAGTATTATTGTTCAGACCTTCACATGCTGGACCATTCTGCCATCCTGATGTCAAAATCCCTGCTGGAGACCAGCCCTGCATGCCTATTTTCTCTTTGGATTTTTTGCAGGGTGTTGCCATTTCAATTTCATACCCATGTTGTTTTTCACTTGATTGATAATCCCCAGAGCAACCTTTGGCTGACCAAGGTGACAAATACTTCTTCAACTGGTTGGGAGGGCTAGAGCCACAGTGTTTCAACATGAGCTCTCTGGTCTGGAATGCTGGCTCCCTTTTGTGTGGGTCTTGTTGAGCAATTTTAAACCGGTCATTACTCCAGTGAAAATGATTAAAAACACAAACAAAAAACCCATGACAGCATGTAGCTGGCAGGAACACTTTGGTCATTAATGTAACAGTGGATTGTCCTTATTCACAGTGAACGTCCATTTTTCCAGGACACCAGCTGTGTACCTAGATTTTTTTTGACAGTATTAATAACTTACATGGTCAGGAAGTTAGTTCATGGTCAAGGAATTGTGAAAAGCTGGGACTCCTGGAAGTTTGCCACCTACTTGGGATTCTACAGAGCTTGAATTGCATGTCCTTGAGTATGAGCCTTTGCACGTTACTGAGACCCGAAACTTGCCCAGAAAACCTCTATCCTACAGGAAGAATTCGACCAAAATGGCACAAACTCCAAGAGCCCCAGCATGTAAATGAGAGAAGAATACGGGTTTTGGAACTCTCACCTCTCAAATGTTACCAAACTTTGGGCGAGGAAGTGCTCATTTAAAGAGGCTAGGTTATGTGCCAAAGTTTTAGCCTTTGAGATTTTCTCAATGACAGACCCTCCGTTTTAATTTTCCTGCACAACAAAGGGAATTTCTCCCTATTAAAGAATGTTCTCTTACAGATGCAAGATACTCCAATAAAGAGAAACTAATATTAATGCCACCGGTAACAACTTACAAAAGCTTAAGACAGATAACGGAGTTTACAGTTTTAGTACATTATCTCTTATTTCTGCTACCGAATCTAAGAGCCTAGCACAGACATTTAATAACTGTTTCCTTTCCCCACTCCACCCTCCACTCCCAAAGCAAAGAAATTCATTGTGTTCTATGTGTGTACATGCACATACATATAGCTTCAAGTGCATCAGGCCACCACCTCATGATGTTCCATCATTTCATATGCAGGGACAAACACTGGAATCCTCAAATAAAAGGTCTAAAGTTAGAAATCTCTGTTTCACTCTGCTCCAGAGTTCATTGCCTCAACAACATTTATCTGACTGTTCATCAGCATCAGTCAAGCTCCCACACAACAGTCTGTATTTCTTTATTATATAGACTGCAGTTGTTCTCAATTCAGATTACAGTGGTACTAATAGGAGAAAGTTGGTTTTGCCGTCTATGTCCAGAACATTGTAGATTCTGTGTTAACACATGTTCTTAGTACTTCCACAGGTCAACCAGTTTTGCCACATATGATGTAATTTCTCCCACCACTTTATATCTACAAATGTTAGCTCACTGTTATTAAAAGAAGACGGAAAGTAGATGCTATTAGTGGAGTAGTTGTGGGAGAAGAAAATCAGTTACTACTAATTTCTGTCGGAACAGAAGCCTCTAAGAAAAGATGAACAAACACCTCAGGCACTAAATTTCAGTATAATTTGATGCAAGCAAACAGAACCATGGTATTTCCCACCAGTTTAGGATGTGGTCCATGAACAACTGCTTCCCATTGCAGTTACCATGCTCTTCTTTTCCCCCTAATAATTCCCCCTAATCATGATGTCATTCCTTTTTACAAAAGCCTTTGCCCAACCATCACTCTCAATACCAGTGGAATCAAATGTTTAGGCTTTCCCTTTATGATTACTTCCTGTAAGATCTTTTTTTTTCCAGTTTTACATATGCCACCAGCACTTTCTGCATCTAGCCTGCTTTGTTGTCGTGTTTGACTAGGCCTTCAATGTTCACCCGATGCTACCACTATGCCCAAATTGACGAGTCTGCTCAGTGACTGAACTATAATTTCCTGTACCTTTTCCGCAGCCTTTACACCTGCAAGGACAAAACATGGCATTAGAGTAAGGTACACATAAAGCAGAACAAATTTAGAAATATACATGAAAAACACACAGACACATATTGCATTCAGATAGCATTAGGCTATTTTGTGTCATGGTGTAAAATAATAAGATCAAACAAACTGGTTTAATATTCACTTAGAGGAATCAAATGACCTCTAAGTAACCATGACAGCAAAATGATTGTCCATTACTGAAATGCCCACTTGAATTCTACTGGTTTTAACATTTGGCTATCAATCTCACCTTTAAAGCAATGGGAGAGGACTGGGATTTCATTCTGTTCATATAGGTTCCTGAGAGCTTAAACTGGTTTATCCCTGAAGGGCTAAATATAAATGCAGCACAGAAAGAATTACAGTAAACAAGTTTATCAGTTTAATTGCCTGGGCAAAGTTTCACAGTTTTATATTACCAAGTAAGTTACTAAATGTTGTAGTAACTTAATTACCAGTTGGTACATGGCCTAACTTAACCTTACTTTGCTCACAGGTTACATGATGCTGCAATGCATAAACATGGCAGGGTGGGAGAAATCTCCTCAAAGATTAAGAATAGTGTCACATTTCCCATCATCCTAACCTTTCTCCCAAGCAAATCATCACAGCACACTGCCAGTACCATAGATTGCCTGTCCGTTCTTAGAGTATAATTTCAGTTTAGAGTTTAGATCTCAGACAGGTAAACTCATTTTACACTTTTGTATTAGGCTGTATTTTCACCAATATTTATATTAAGCAGCCACTTTGACGTGAAACTTGAACTATGTGTTTTTCTAAAGCAAGTATCTCTTAAGAATGTATAGCCTAAGTTTCAGATCTTACCTTCCCTCTGTTGCCTCTTCATCTTGGCTTTGTCCTGCCTCATCTTGATTTGGAGAAAGTGCTGGTGGTTCCTTATCCTCTTTTTCATTCTTATCAGCATCTCCTTCCACTTCATTCTTCCTCTCTTCTTGTTTTTCAGCTATGGACACCTGATGTTCCTCCTTCCTCTCCCCATCTGCTGGGGACTTGCTCTCTATTTCCTGCCCAGTTATCCTTTGACAAGCATCATTAACAGCTTCTTGTTCTTGCTGCCTTTCTGTAGTGAAGGATTTCTGAACAGAGCTCCTCCTGTGTCTGTTACAGCTTTCGAAAGCCAAATTTTCTTGCTTCTGCTCTGGCCCTTCAGGATGAAGTCTGGGAGGATCCATTTGAAGCAGAACAGAACTTTCCCTCTCAGCATTTTCCTTGTTGAGCTTATCAACTTCTTCATGAGAGCAGGACTGGCTCTTCTGGATGGCCCCCTCTGTAAGCAAATAGATCAAGAAGGAATCTGTCAGTAATTCCCTGACAGTCAGTAGTGGTATTAAAGTAGGAGTTGCATGCTCAACATAACTTCCATTGCTTTTTGAACTAGGCACTTGCTTTCCTCTCCTACTTTCATGTTCAGTGTAAATGTCTCCTAAGCAAGAGATGGGTTATAAGCTTCAGCAGAGTACTTTTTCTTTAAAACTGGGATGTCACGGGCCACAGATTCTTTCCTTTCAGACATAGCACTGGAAAATGTTTTGCTCACTCAAATTATTATCAGGTTAATAAAGTCGTTATGCAAAGCACTTCTTTGAGCAGTTTGTCACTATGTGCATAGGCACATGATAAGTTAAGTTGCTTGGATGTGATGGCAACGTGATGTTATTTGGACAATTCTCACTCATGTTGGTGAGCATGCATGTAACCCAAACAAGAGCTGTTCAGGAGAGTAAGGGCTATTTCTGTGAAGAAGTAAGGGCTCTGCAGTTGTACCCTTAGGACAAGAAACTGATCAGAAAAAAAAATAATAATAAAATAAATTCTAACCTGTTGAATCTGGAGGTTTCTTCTCTTTTATGGAATTTGTTCCCGTCTCACTTAAATGTGACTTTTCTTTGATGTCCTGTGGAGAAGGCAATGGATATGTTAGTGCGTACAGTGTTCATGTTGCATTGTTCCTCACGAAGCTGCAGCCTGATTTATTTGGTCAAGTCCAAATACTCTATGATCTAACTCATGCTTCACCTATGAACGATGATGCTTGTTTTAATCACTACCAAGCCGATCAGATTGGTACTGGTATGAAGCAGGAGAAATGATCTCAGTTGTAATCAATATAATTGTTGGCTTGAAAACAGCCCAGAAAAGATCAGGATGGAGCCTCAAGGACTGAAAGAAAAGCCTTCCAGAAATGAGCTGTTACCCTGCACTAGCTTTTGCTGTTAAAACTGGGTTAGTTAAAAGAAAACTAGAAATATTTAATATTCTACTAAAATTTTTAGTAACAGTCTTACTGACATATTGCAAAAAGATTTTTGCTGTTAATCAATGTCTGGTAACAGCATTTCTAATGATCCATTAATTTATTACAGGCTAACCGAAACAGTTACCACAAATCAGAGCATATAAACCATCCTGTCAGCTTTGTAGTGTTCCCTTATCTACATTTTACAATGTTACAGTGACATCTAGAGGTGCTCTATGCTTAGCCAGCTCCTCAATAACTTAGCTACTACTTCTATGTTTGTCCTTATTTACAAATATTCCTCTGCCATTTGCTCAGAGCATTTTTTCATCGGCTAGTCCTCAGTGTGGTAGGAGAGTGACCAGTGCTTCTTTTCCACTTTCCTTCTTCCTCTCACAAGACTATGAAACTGGCACCATTATTAGTAGTAATAGATCCAAAGCGTGTGAAAAATGCAGATACTTCCAAACATTTTCCAGAGAGGCTATTTTCTCTTCTTTGAGCGGTGTGGTACATTTCAACAAAATATACAGGGATAAGGCACTAAACTTTGAGTGTTTTAATCATGTAAGCAGTCCCACTGCTTATTCATATTGTACTCTGGGCATGAGTCAGTCCTGTTACTAAACACATTTCTGGTAATCCATCTGCATTTTTATGCTTTTGTTTGCTTGTTTGTTAATTTAATTTCATCAAGCTATACAGAAAATAGGCATGAAAGGAACACCCTGAGAAGCAAAATCAGTTATGAAAAACTGGATAAAACTTCATGGAGGGATTTCAGCAGGACTTCTTCAGAAAATCTTAATCTGCAAGGGACAAAGAAACTGTACTGTGAGCATGAGAGTTGAGATTGACAGTTATTTGGGATGCAGTCAGTCCCATGAAAGTGCAAGCTGCAAGATGAGAAAGGTCTAAATACAAGGCAAGTAGCCTTGAAATATAAATTGGAGCCTAGTTCACATGGAATTTAAATATAAATGTCTCGGTTCCAGGTGGATCACAAAGAATCAACCAATGCTCATTCTGTTTTTCACAGTGGAAAGCACTGAAAGAGGCACTGAAATAAGCCTTGGACTTATTCATTCTGCAATCTGACCGCAATTAGTAATGCACTCGGATTCCTGTAAGTATGTCAACCTCACCACACCGCTGAGGACATCAGCTCTGATCAAATACAGTCAGCTGAGCAAATAACCAGAGAAACGGCCTCCAAGCTCTTTGATGCATGGTGCCAGATTTCACTTCTGCATCCAGAATTAATTGCAGGCACACAGTGCTTCCTACTCGGTATTGCTGCAGTCTGCAGGTGTGAAATACGGAAGCCAGCTTTTGAAAGTCCACCTAGTGGAACATTGGATGATGCTGAATATCTGAAACTGCCATGGCGTTACAAAAATTACTACAGTGTTTATTCAAGCATCACTTCTGATCTCTTATATTTTAACAGCAAAGGAGGAACTCATACTAATGAGAGGGGAAAAAAAAAAAAAAAAGTATACAAATAAAGCATTTACTGGTGCTCTTCAGAATTAATCAAGGCAACTATTTGCAATAAGTATAGGGCCAGTAGTGCACCAGAATAAGAAAAACAAATACAAGGACTAGATGCTTGACTGATACCATCTGTAGACACATCAGTGGCCTGTCTGTGCACACTCTAGTTCTCTCCACATGAAGGGTTTTGCTCTTAGTAGCAGCATGTGACTTCAATTCGTCAAACCATAGTCCAGCAATATAAGTATGCCCTTCCTGTCATTATTTCTTCCCTTGAAAGGGTGAGATCACACCAGATCTCCTGGAGTTGAGTGAAGTCAATGGGCTCCTCCACCTGTGAGCAGCCACGGCCATCACGCTTCTCTGAAGACCACATCTGAAAAGTGTGGGGGTTCATAACATGCTTCTTCCTTCAGTGTGGGTACAGCTAAGGGTCCTTTTAACTTAATCCTTATGGGATTTTATTTATTCATGCATTATTCTTCCTGAAATTTGGTGACATGTGACTCTTTTCAGTCCTTACTTCCTAATATTAGATGAATTAATATTTCTCGGTGCAAATTATGCCTCCACCCTATTATTTTCCCGTTCTTTAATGACTTTAATAAACACAGTGAGGTTTACAGCAATACAGACATTTTCCCTACTCAGACAAGCCTGAATCTTTTAATGAAGTTTTCATTTTAATTCCAGAAAAGTTTAAATATTAAAGGTTAAATTGTCAGCCTACAAAATATGCCAAAGCAAGTAGGTGTCTGTACCCACACAAGTTGGTATTGTGTATTCAAAAATACATTTTCCAAACTTAAACATACTCTTTCATATTCATATTTCATTGCTAGACCCTAAGTAAGAGAGAGAGAACAAAAGCCCACATGGTGATAACAGACTAACCTAAGATACTCTGGTGGCTAAAACTCCAGTATAGATCACAGAAAAAAAGACACTTTTGGAGATTATTTAAATTGACTTTAGAAAGTATGTCATGAAACCTGCAGAAATTAAGCAACAAGCAATCACATGTATAAATATAACATATTTTAACAGAGATTTCAAGTGCAGTGAGAAATTAATGTTTTTTTTTTTATAGACATCTGACTCCTTTTTTAATGAGCTGTACTTAGTTAAATTCCTTCTTTATACTGTAGCAGTCCTAACCTTGGAATGTTTTCCTAGCTAACTTTCAATTTTTTTTATTCACCTAATAAAACTCTTTGATTTTTTTTCCTACTGAAAAAAAAAAAAATGTAATAAATGGCCTCATGAAACAGCCCCAAGCTTTTAGTTAGAGGTCCTTTATAACTCCACTGCATTTCTCTTGATGTCAGAACATTATGCTCAGCTTTGGTCGGTTGATACCAAGACACAAAACTTTGCATATGCCTAGAACATGCTTCTTACGTAGCTTCTTTTTCTCAGGTTTTGAAGATACTTTGTAGAGCCTCCTGTGCCATCCCCAAAAGATGGCATCCATCCTTCCTTTGCTCTTCAATATAAACCCTGTTTTTATCTTCCTCCCAGGAACCCAGCAATGTAAAATATTCAGTGAATGCATTTCTGATGCAAACTTATTAATGAGAAAAAACATACCCAGGGGAACTCTGCTTTTTCTGGCAGGTGGTACATCTGCTTCCATGTCACTATTTTTTGCTATGCTACACAACCCACTGGCACTTTCTGGCAAAAATTTTGATTTTCCACAATCTTTACAGTGCTACTTGAACTAGATTAAAAAAAAAAAAATCGCTTTTCTGTATAAAACAAACCCAAGTCACAAGATTCTTTCCGTCACACACACAAATAAACCCAAGCCATGAGTTATTCTCTGGGAATAATGTCATCCGAGGTGAGACAGCCCCATATCCACTGCTTGATGTCCTCTTGTGTGTGACAGCTGAGAGGGTACCATGTTCTTCACAGGTGCAGATGTACATCACATGCACCCGTGCCACATCCCAAAAACTTCCTAGGTGCTATTCTCCACGTTTGTCACATTACCATTAAATGTCTCATCCTCTATAGTGGGTTTCACTCTTGTCACACTGTGAGAAAGGAGGGCAAAAGCCCAGCTCAGAAGTCAATAAAACCCATAAATCACCCACCTGTCAAACTACCAGGGCAATTTTTTGCAATTGTATTGGTTGAGTAGCCTCATTGGTATGAGAATATTTCACAGCTTTACATACTTAGCTGAGCTAGGCATGCAATGATATGCATGGCAAATATGTTCAGACTTCTTGAACTGCTCTTCATAAGTTGCTTTTGGGAAGTCACACCGCTGGGAGATTTCCAAAGGGTTACAAACTTAAAAAATCATCCCCTGCAGCTCTGATGACTCACTTTTAACCAGAGTCCAGAAATGCAGGTTTCCTAATAACGCACTTCCATTTAACAAGAAGGGGCTTTGGGTGTTGGTGGGGAAGATCTGGGATTTCTTTATTTCCCTTTTACAGACACACATTTTCCTGTGGCACCTCACTACGAAGGCAGCACACCCCAAAAGGAATGTGCTTGGACTCGTCCCAGGCTCTGTTGGGGCCGCTGCCCAGCCAGACATCACTGCTCCGCATCACTGGTGTGTGCGCACCAAGCTCAGGGCTCTGCCAGTACGGCACCAAATTAATTACGTTCCCGAGCAGCTACCCTTGTCATCCAAAGCCAGCATGGTGCAGAGCCTGCCTTCAGTTGGTGGACTTCTGATGACTGGCGTGGGCAAAGTCGTCTTGGCTGAGCAAAACCCTCCTACCACTGTCTCCCCTCTTCAAGGAGCATTTAGTAGGACTCCTCTCCGGTAACCTGCCTTGTCTTGCTCTCCTGCACTTGCAAGTTACTTCTTTATCTCATGAGGTCTCTCTAGTATTGTGAAGGAATTGTAGTGGATTCCTGAAATGCTGGCTCTAACATGCAAGCATCGATGTCATGACAATAAGCCAGGTGAGGATGTATGCAGTTACTTAGAAATCAGAGGTGCCTGCTTTAATTCCACACGCTCCTCAGAGGTACTGGGGGAGCAAAACCACAGCAGCAGCAGCACCCAGGGCAGGATGCTACCCCAGGAACATTGACAGCAGAGAGAAAGTTCAGAGGCTAAATGAAAGCAAAATTACACAGCATTCTGAATTGGAAGTGCATGAAAAACCTCCTGTGGTTGACAGCAGGGGAGAGAACAGGGCAAAACTAGATGAAGATGTCTTGTCTGGTTAGAACACACTGGTTTTATAGAAAGTGAGGGGGAGAATTATAACCCTGATATTTCACAGCTCACTGAAAAACTGGAATGCTCTACTGAGGACATATTTAGGTAAATGCATCAGTCCTGAGGGGCAGAAAATCGTTCCCACATACAAAGGCAGCTAAAGCCCATGCAAAGCTGCAAAGGCAGTGCTGACCAGCTGTGCTGACCAAGCAGCAGACAACGCATTTGCTGAGATCCTACAGAAAGACCTTGCCCTCAAAACCACTGAGGATTGCAGAAACTCTTGCAGACAGAATAAAAAATAATAATAATTTTAAAAAATCAATTCCTGCCTGCTTGGCTGGAATATGAAAAATTCAAAGAACACAGCCAATCTGGAGAGAATGTGAATAATGCATAAGGGACCAGTTAGTATTTGTAGGCAAAATGACGGAATCAGAAGAACGGTCAGATGCTGAGGCTGAACGGGTCTTAAAACACAGGTGGCAAACAGAAGTTTCATCGCGGACTTCTGCTAAAGCAACCAGTGACTCGCAATCACGCAGCGATACCTGCACAGGAGGGACAGAGGATTCAAACAGAAAGCACAGCTCCCACTGCTGGGGAGTTTTAGTGTGGGAAACAGCCTTCAATTATTGCTAATAGTCCTGAGTCCTGTGGCAACGCCTGTAGACATGGCAGGAGACCGAAATTACAGCAACCTGCAGGCAAATGCAGAAAGTTCAGCACCGCATTTATGATGGCAACAGAGGGGGCTTTCTGACTCTCCAGGTGAGTATTTGCAGGTTAATAACATAGGATCTCTAAACTGTTTAATTTGGAGGAAATAAGTGAAGTATCATTTTACCCTCTTTCTTTATGGGTGGAAGGAGTAAGACTGCAAATGGAGTTACGGAGTCATTTTGCAACAGGATTATCACGGACTACTTAGAAAGGTGAATTTGAGGAAAACCTCAGGACTTTTAAAAACACTTACCGTAGAACGGCTGATTTCCCTGGGCGGTAGTAGTGAGAAAATAACTTAAAACAACAAGTAATGTGTGCTACTCCTCAGCCACGTGGTGACGGGGTCATGCTGTACGCGGTGGAAAATGGCTGGGAGACATTTGGCAGCAGTGACAAAGCATGAAGTGTCTGCAGGCTACACAATATTATAGCTCCAACCCCAAACAGAAATAAACTAACCTCCTGTACGAGGCAGCAGAGGTATTTCAGGATGGCAGTAAAAGGCAGGAAAGCAGAAATTTTGTTTCAAAGAAGAGTGATCCCTATATTTTGCAGAGCACAAAAAGTCCCTGTGGTGGCTGTGATCTGGAAACTGTTCCAGCTGCTGCTGAAGGCAGAAGAGAGATTACACACCCCAGCTGCTTATCACCACTTCTCTACCTCTCTCCTGCTGCCCTTCTTCCCTCCCAACAGAGGCAGCTGTCCCCTTTGTTCCGCCTTTTCAACTGCTCTATGCCCAGTCCGGTTCTGTTAAATGAGCAAGTCGGGAAAAATTCAAAATCAACCCCACAATTAACAAAGCAGAGCACCTCTCTAAAGAGGGAAGGATGGGAGGGTAGGTGATTTAGCAGTACATAAACACTGCTTTATCCAAATGTGTCGTGGCCACTTCTTGCACAGCCTACTAGTAATTAAGGATGATTGGATTATTTTGCAGACCCAGGCTGTGGACAGCCAGGTATTTATCAGAAAGCTCAGCCACTATCAGGCAGCACATGCTGCTCAGGGAGGGTGGGTGACAAACTGACCCGTCACCCAGGACATCTGACCACCTCCAGCAGTGCACAAAAGCAGGTGCTGTCCTTCTAAAATAACTGTAGAGAGAGGATCGCTTTGCTTGTGGCCATACGGGAACAGAATAGGGTTGTGCGTGTCTGGAGCAATGGCAGGGTTGCTCAGTGACGCAACAGGGAGTCCACCTGGGGTAACACTGATTCTGGTCTTATCTACTGGTGGCCAGCGCTTCTGCCTTGGTCAAAATTGTCTTCAGGTGGGGCCTGGGACAGCAATAAGGACTGTGTTAACAGAAGCAAGGGTTAATTTCTGCACAGCTGGGTAGGTCTGTTCATTGCCATGCTACTAGGTATCGCTGGTACGTTTCAGGTGCAAAATTGTGCAAGGGCGAGAAGACACCTCATACCCCAATTCTCAATTTCTTTTTGAGAAATTTCTTTTTGCTTTTCTTTTTCTTTTGTCACAATATTTTAAAACTCCATTTGTAAATCTATTTTGAGTAAGTGGAGGGCAGAGGCACAAGCAGCCAACTTCAGAGTGTCTCATGCACCTGGCGTTTCACTAACTTGCTCAGAGATGCTGTTTCTACCTCCTCGGGCAGAGGAGAGTCTGTTTGTCCTGAGCATGGATGAATGCTGGCTCCTACCAAACTAACAGCCAAGCTCAGCAGTCTCTGCTGAAGCATATCATACCATTTTCCATTATTCTTAATGCAGGGCTGAATTCAAGTCTGTTTTTACTTAAAACCAAGATGACTGAGTGTTTACTAAAGCCAGCTGTTGTTCGCAAGATAGCTTGATAATTTTATGATGGTCCTTTACTAATAAATCAAACACACAGAGAGGAAGGTAATGACAAGCTAACATATGTATGCTATCTAATAAAACAAACAAAATATTAATAGAGTAATAATATCACCAGCATGACTCCAGACGTGCTCCTGCTGCCTTTGCTAAGCCCTAGTGCTAGACAAGCTCCTACTGAGGCCACTCTACGTCGCTGAAAGTCTGCCTGAACAGCAATGAATTAGCAAGGGGATTACAAATGGAGCTGCTGCTGGAATAAAGACAGCAACCCTGCTCACCCTTCCTGTTTCTGAGTCTTTTTCAGTCTTTTTGCCACCGGCAAAAAAGCCATCACAGTCCCCTCCTCTCTCTTCCCCTGTGTTTCTACAGCAGATGACAGCCTGTCACCGACACAGGCAGAGCTCTACCCCAGGCTGCAGTGATCGCAGCGTTACACTGATGCCCTCTGTGTCCCTCTCTGTGCATGGGGCTTTCACAACAGATGCCTCTGTTGGTGTTTTAAAAAGTAAAGGAAGCCCTAACTGCAAAATAAATAGTATTTTCTCATCAAGGTAAGGGCACAAGAGAAGGAAACTTCTCTTTTGTTCAAACTCCTGCATTGAAACCAGCCCGGCCTGATGCTCAACGAAGGCCTGTAGAAGATCACTTGTATTGCCTGTCTCCTTTGGCAGGGCAGCAACTTCTCCCTCCAGTTAGCGATGTTCTGGGAACAAGGCTGCACACGTTATACTCTTACATGGTGGCGGAGCAGACAGTTCAGTGGATGGAGCTTTACAAGGCGCTCCTCTGCTGCTGCTCAGCACCAGCCGCCGTGAAGTTTCCCATGAGGGCTCAAATGCTTCTGGTCTAGCTGAGAAGTGGGGCTGCCTGCAAGTAAGCCAGCTGGGCAATACTGGGTGCTTCTGTTTTCAAGGGGGGGCGTTTCCAGTGATAATTTCACACGATGCTTCTCCTGCTCAAAAACTTTAGAAAACCAAACTCCCTAAATTACTCTTCAAGGGTATCAAACAGTGAAGCCTCTTTGTGATTTATTTTTCTTGTTTGAAGGGGGAAAAGTAAAGCAAAGAAGAAAAAGAATATGAAAGGCAACCTTTTTGGTTCACTCTGGGTTCAGCATACTTTGTTAGAAAAAAATCCTTAATTTTCTAGTGCTATTGGGCTTCTTTACCAAGCAAAGAATAGTCAAACTGCCTTACAAGGGCCTATTCTACTCAATGGAACCTTTCAAGAGATTTTTGTGGTCTCTTAATCTGGCCTGTAAAGAACATAGTGAAACTCCCATTACGGTGACACAGGCATTTTTTCCCCTGAGGAAGTTTACACAAGCCACAGCTCTGGTTACGGTAACCTTACCTCGGATCCCAGTTTAGAAGCCCCCCCCTCCCCACTGATGTCAGCAGAAATACCAGATCAGAACAGCACACTTAAGTTGTTCTTTGAAATAAAGGACATCATACACATGCACGGCCCCAATCCAAAGGCCACTGTAGTCATCGGAAGGTTTTTCATCCGTTTCACTGAGTGTAGACTACACGACATACAGCATGACTCCTGCAACTTGATTTGCCCCGATCTTTATAAATCTGATGCATATCACAGTAAAAGCTTTATTCAGGACCCAAGTCCACTGAACTCTGTGACAATCTTGACACCGATGTCACTGACCCCTAACTATGTATTATAACTGTAAGGAGATCATTAGAAAAAAACAAAGGGGGTTATCACTAAGTAGGTTTTTTGTATCTTTTCCACCAAAACTTGCTCAGTTTGTTCTAATACATTTCCTTTTTAAAGCATATGGGTTGTTTGCGCTTAAATGTTAATGAAATGACAGAGCTAAGCATACAGGAGAACATATCTGTGGCTTGCAACGATTCTTGACAAGACGAAAAACAAACCCAGGCTCACCTTTTCAATTTTCTTCTTGAGCAGGGCACCAGCTGTTGTCTGTGAGAAAATCTGCATCCCAAAACCATGTCCAGCTCCTTTTGTGTAATCACCAACCTTATAAAGCTTACGTTTTTGAACATGGTGTTTCAAGCTTGAATGATGAATTATTAATATTTTAACCTTTTCAGCCAGAGGCCCTATGAGCTTCTGTATTCCGTAAACGCTTTGCTCCAGTCCATCTAGTCTTTTAACTTGCTGCTCTGCATTCCTGTTTATATCAGAAAGAGATTTTTTCATTTTAAGGCAAAGCCTCTTCATTTCATTACTTTTTAGCTTTTTGTTTCTTTCCATCCTCGATCCAGGTTCAGATGTCTCCGCTTTTACAATCTCAATATCTTTTTCAATGCAACAGATTTCTTGAGAGACACTGTTAAGCTTCTTAAGGACATTGTCTTGCAGAGTCAACAGCTTATCTATTTTTTGTTCAAGGGAGGCAAACTTCATATCCATGATGTTAAAACTTTCAGATGTGCTGACATCACTGCTTTCAACACGAAGAATTTGGGGTGGCTCCATTGCAATATCAGGCCCTTGGTTTTGCAAAGCATTTGGATCAAATATTTTGGCCAAGCTGTTGACCTTAGTTGTAGAAGAGCTCTGCCTGCTGGATGTGGTCATTTTGCTGGCTTGTGTAGGAAGAGAAAATGCTCTGATGCTCAGCTGCTTGAGGACAATAGCAGTTGCAAAGGCTTCCCATCCAGACTGCGCAGGTATACAGGCTACTTTGGAAACTCCGGCTCAACTAATTAAAAAACTACTCTCACACATTTGACTAAAACAGAGGGAAGAGACACCCAAATTATTTAGGAAGGAAAGCGCCTTGAATCCTTTCTTTTTTTACATACATATCTGTTTCCAAATGAAGCAAATAGAGAGGTGAGCATCCTAAATGCACTCGGTTCAGTGACATCAGCCCTAGCAGGGACAGAACTATTTGCACTCCAAAGGAATTTGTCAGCAAAAAGGCTACACGATATGTGAGAAGCCTCTAAGGGCAGAGACGCCTTGGCAGTGGTGCTGATGCTTTTCAAAAGCCTAGTATGTAATGTGATCCTTGCTCTGAAGAGAATAAGGGCCCTTACAGGGACCTTAAATGTGGCTGCTTGAAATTGCTACATCTTAAGGTGAGCTTTTCAGATGAAAAGCTCTGTTGCTTGAGAAGTCTCTTATGCCAGGTAGGAAGTTCATGGAGTTGTTAAAAACAAATACACTAAAGAAAGTAAAAGAAGGAGATGCAGATACTTGAAAAAGTCAGAGCTTTTTCTCTACCCTATAGCTAGCTCTCTACACAAGCAATTCCCTTCATAGCCAAAATCCCATTTACTTCTGTATTTATTGAGATTATACTAATTTGCCACAATTGAAGAGGCTCTTAGGTTTTACTATGATCTGGTCATATAAATTCCAAATACAAAGTTTGATAGAGAGACTCTATTCTTTGCTTTGTTTGCCTGCCAGTAAATGTCTCAAAACCAGTGGTTAGTATTCATAGCTCAAACCGTTTGTTTAATTTTTGCTTTTGCAAAAGGCTTTCTTTTTTTTTCAGAAAGACAACATTGGACAAAGAAGAATCAGCATGACTGGGAACAGGATGCCCCTTGGCGTAGGACTGAATTGCTGGTCATTTTTCATGTTGGATGGAAAAATAAAAGCAGATCTAAAACATAATAATAAAACCAGAACTTCTCATCTCAAGACAACCATACTCCACATGAACAAAAAGCACATTAGTATGGATCACCTTGAGGGAAAAAGGCTGTCTCTGAGATACAAAGAAAAGGTTACCTTGGACAAACGACTGCCACAGATTGACTGCACATAGGTCAGTCTGCGTTGGTACAGTGCCTCTTACAGAAAACAAGTAAAGTCAGCCCACTGGTTGTAAGACAGACAGACTGTTGCTCTGCTCAAAGGATCAAGAGCTTCTTCTTTGATCCCCATGATTTATTTCTTTTTCCCAACCTCCAATCTTTAAATGAGGAGTGTGAGGGATAATGAGGTAGAGCATGTACTGAGTTCTGAATATCCAACACACCAAATATCCTGTCAAAATCAGTAAATCGGTTCTGATCACAAACTGGAGCATTTTTTAAAATTATTAATTATTTTTGTGCTAAGGATTTCTTTTACAGCCAGTCACAGCTGATGTTTTTAAAAGTTTCCAAAGGCATTCTCTCACAGTCATTTATGAATCAATATGTAGACAGTGTTGATAAGCTAATTCAGGAGCTTGTTCTCAGGTTACCACAGGTTAATAAAGGAAGTTCCTAGGTACATTTGTCACCTCCTGAGAGCAGCGTGTTACTGTGAGTGAAAGGTGACCTGTGTCCATGCATGACCCTAAAAAGTGGATTGAAATCTTTTCTTTGCATATCAGACATTACCACCACGTGTTATTGTGTGTAGCATCTTCGCTGAGTGGATTGAGAAGGTTAAAGGATTTTAAAATAGGAATCAGGACAGGAAAAAAATGAAAATAAAAAGATGGAGTTTAGAGATTCCTATTTCATGGAAAGAATAATATACAGGACAGCAGTTAAAAAAAAAAAAAAAAAAAAAAAAGTAAAAAGAAAAAAGAAAAGAAGATCGAAGCAAGGAATATCATGCAGTCTACTACAAAGAGCAGTTAGTTATGTTTAAACCCCTTTGCCTTCTCCCGTTCATCTCTGTTAGAAAGATAAACTAAACCCTCCTGACAGTTTCACATCTGCAGAAGCCCGTTAGACACAGCCTTCCAGGCGAGGTGTTTGCATGGCTGCAAAATGGCCCTGGTTTGAAGAGCCATTTACCTTGGGTGAAGCATCCAGGCAAAAGTTCACCGAAAGCTTTCTCCTTACCCCCAGGCCTCCTGCACAAACATGAGGCTAAAGGTTTGTTGTACCTCGCCCGCCATCCAGCTAGGGCTCCTGCTCGGGGGGATTTCACAGGGAAAGCTGTCAGCCACCAGGATCCTTTCCAAAAGGAACATTATTTTGTAAATACATGGAAACGATAGAAAAGGAGATACAGATAGTAATGGTAAAATCATGTGTTATATTACTGTGCACAGCCACATATGTTAAACATTTAAATCTCTTCTAACAGTTGTCCAGGGAAACATTACATGAAATACCTCAAACCAGTACTATAAACACTAATAAAAGTTTTAAGCTCTGTGAGGTAAGATCCTATTATCAGGTATCTTCTGTAAAGTCCTATTGATTTAATATTATGCCATGACATGCAAAAATGCCAGACACGTTTAAAAAGTCAGCTATAAAAATGCTTCCTTACAAACTCATCAGTATGTGTTAGTTCTGTCTGAAGCTGAAGTGAGCTGGAAGAGAGAACTGCGGTGTAGTGGTTAGAAAAGAAGAACAAATGAAAGAAATCTAACAGCAGCTTGTTTTCTGGACTCAGTAAGCTGCTGTCAGTAACTTCTTCAGAGCTGGGAATCTGTGAACCCTGCCTCTTGCTCTGCAAACTGGAAATGCTCATACATGCTCAAACACCTCTCAGGAGTTCAATGGGAGTCAATTATTTAAGGGAAAGTCTTCTGTAAAAAAATAGTATTATTTAAAGTACTTGAACATTTCTTTCTGTTCAGGGTGCAAAAGAAATATGACAATATCTCAGAATATCAGCAATACGCCACTACGTCATGGAACTGACGATATCAGCCCAAAGGCTGATACTGAACGCTGGGAATTTTTACACACAGCAACAAACACCTGCACTATATAATGAGTGCTAATCAACTGTTATAATTCACCGTATTTAATAATCTGCCAAGAGTTTTATTTATTCCATACAATCGCTGCTCAATTGGTACTGAGTTCTTTTAAATGGCGGATATATAATAATAATAATAATTATATATATTATATAATATATATATTATATATATTATATATAATATATATATTATAATATATAATTATAATATATATTATATAATACTATATAATTAATAATAATTATTATTATTATATAAAATATTTATATTTATATTATAAACTATTTCTTTTTTTCTTCAACTTCAGTGGAAAAAGGCCTTAAAGCAGCATGTGTAATTTTCAAAGTATATGAGCACCTGAAGTTTGAGAGAAATAGCAAAAAAAAGTAGCAATGGAAAAGTGGCTGCTCCCATCATTTTCACATTTTAAACACCTCTACAGACATCATAAAATAGGCTGCAAGAGATGTGATAAAACTCCATACTTAGAATTAGTGTTACATTTCCATACAAGATGCACATTTAGATTCAAATCCTGCCATTAGATGCATAGAAAATGGTAAAGGGCTTAAACGTGAAGACCAGGCAGGCTAGAGAAGCAAAAAGTCTTCCTTCTGCTTTCTCTCTTGAACTCAAACTATGGTCAGTGTTATTTTCTCTGTACACATGAATATGAATATGAAAACCTGGCTAGCATTATGAAATTACCACCAACCAGCCAGATTGCTACCCAGTTCCATTAGCTCCCTGCTTCTGAACAACAAGCCTCAGGTTTAGAGGTGCCCAGACCAAGCTCTTAGCCTGTTCTCATCCAAAGCCTATCAAGTACAAGAGGACCTCAAGCTCCATAGCATTTGTACGTCAGCTTCACAGGTGTAAGAGAAAAGCATCTTAAAAAAAATAAATAAATAAATAAAAAATCCTGATAGCCCAAAACATCCAAACAGCCTATAATCAGTAAAAAGAGCTAATATTTGTTTTTTATATATATATATTTCAGATGTGAGAGTTTATCAGTGCAAAGAAAGCCCAAGAACTGCTTTCTGCTTAAAAGAGCCATACACTCAACCTTCACCAGCTCTCTGTACTCTGACGCTACCACTGAGAAGCTCAGTTCCCTGCCTTACCTTCTCTCCTTCTACTGGACTCGTGTTACAAGGAGTTTTCCTCCCTCTCCCCCAGTTTTTAACCTGAGTCTTTTCAGTTTAGCTCAGTTCTTCACATTTCCTAACTGTTAAAGGCCCAGACAGAGCACCTCATAAATTTACGGCTGCTGGCACCAACCATTTAAACAAGAGCACAAGTGGAAATGTTTGAGACCTGGAGTCTAATTCCAACTTTTTGGGCTGTAAGCTGTGCAACGGGATATGCTGAACTGAACTTTATCTGGAGAGTACAGCACCAGGCTCATCTGTCTCAAATTGGTCTAAACAACATATCCCCCAAACTCCCATGCCTGGTTTGATATTTTACTATTTTACAGAGGGCTGGGGTGTCTTTCCAGTGCTTTTCTTCCCCAGATAAAATGGGGATGCCTGCCATGCAGGAGTTTGCAGCATGTGTGTGACGCACGCTCCACATTCCAGCCATTGCTCGCTCCTATGTTTAAGCAGCATGTGTTCTTTTCTGTATTTACATCCTGGCAAGGATCAGGTTTGCACAGGGCATGTATTTATGAAAAAAAAAAAAAAAAAAAAAAAAAAGTGTGAACAATTAGCTTTGACTTACAAGTGCTAATTTAGACCAGGCCACTGTGACCTCCACTTTCAGAAAAAGAGACATTAGAAAAAGAGAGATCAGAAAATCTCTCACTCAGAAATTAATTATATGCATTTTTATACATCCTAGGTAAGAGTGGATAGGATGAGATGTATTTCAAGTTATATCCATACTGAATCATCCTGTACACCTATTGTTAAAACTGTGGGAAGATCTGGAGGAAAGACAGATGTCTTTATGCTGCTAAAAGGCAGCATGTAGCAAATCAAGTTTTTCACATAAAAGCTTGGCTTATACATTCACTATTTTAAAACTTTCAGTGCTGAAACTCCCATAATTTCTATAAGCAATCTGTTGCAGTGCTGACAATTTTCAATGTTAGAAAGTTTTCTTAATCTAAATTTCCCTTTGTGAAATGGAAATTGTTTTTTCCTTGTCCTATCTATAGATGACAAGAACAGTTTATTGTCTTCTCCTTTTTAGACACTACTTTAGGCATCTACTACTTGAAGCTTATTATTGCATCCCTCTCTGTCTTCTCTCTAGTATATATGTATATTCTACACACAAACTCATTACCAGTGTGAGTGGACAGCATTTTTGTTGAGAAAAAAGGGAAAATGTTCACGAATATTTTTCTTAAAAAGCTGCCTACCTACTGAATAGAAAGTGGAAATATTCAAGAGCGGGGTGGAATGTGCAATCATTTCCTCTGTGAAAGTGGTACAGGTCAGCTTCTTATGTTGTATCTTCTAGAAACAAAAGTAAGATTCGGCTTCCCTTTGAACATTTTGATTTCCTCTTTTATTAAAAAATAAATAAATAAAAAATTGCTCAAATACCTAAAATAAAATCTAAAAAGAGATGAAAGACAGAGACATTCAGAAATATACAGCAGGAGTTAACTTTTCAGAAGCTCAGACAATAAAATAATAATCTACTTTTTTTTAATGACTTAAATTAAGACCTTTGTAAAATTAACTTCATCTACAACTTCCTTGTTTTTCTGCCATCTTTTCCCAGGTTGTTTGTTTATTTTTAATCCTTTCAGTGTCTATTTTTTACCTTATGGTACATTGCTCTATATGTCTGGGACTTTCATATTCTTCTTCCCTCCTTAAAATGAACTCTTTCCAGCAATCTTGACCACCTTCTTGTCTTCAGCTTTTATCCTAAGGTTTATCTGTATTCATTCATTTAATGAAAACTTAGCCATAAATCAAAAAAGAGCAGGGAATATATGTAGGACTACTTTTGTCAAGTTCTACTACAAATGCACCATTCTAATGCTAGATCTTTTGCAAATAAGCAATAACAACCTTTTTCTGAAACTATGATCAAGGGAGATGCAGATTTTTTTTCTCAGATTGGCCATAGAGATGCTTATTTTGTGGTTGGACTGGCCTTAGGACTTAGCAGAGAAGTTCCAATAATATTGTGTATCTTTGAATCACCAGTTCTATTTTACAGACAAATCACGTAGTAGTATTTTCCCCATTGTGATGGTGGTCATAAACTGTAGATATCCCTAGCAAGAAGACTTCCTCTTTTAATCATTTGCAAACAAGGTGTTTTGAGGAGGACCGTTACATCATTTAAAGAATATTTATGTAGAAATCTCCACAGCCACAAATAAGAAACAGCTTTGGACTTCGGGGAACAGGAGAGCCACTATCTGAAACATTGAGGGACTGCATATGCTAGTCACGAAGCAGAGAAAGTACTGTATACAGTAGTGCACAAGTGAGAATTAAAGCATGTCTGCTCTTTCTCCAGTACACAACAACATCTCCCTGGGAAACAACATAAGCTTACAGCTGCTCAGCTCTGAAACAGATTAGAGAGCAAGCATGAGAGCTATGAAACATATTCAGAAAGTCATGCTGTTTACAGAAAGTTCACAGATGTCAATGATGGTAGAAGAGGAAAACCATTTTCTCTCCCCACTGCCAACCCCCAAAGGAATCAGGGAATGTATTCAAAATGATACATTTCTACAATCAGCAGTCCTGTTGGACTCCTTCACCATGGGGGCTGAAATAACTGTATGGCTAAGATGAAGCGACATACAGTGTCATAAGTGATATACATTTATGACTCCCCTGCGGACTGCCCAAAACATTAGTCTGGAACTTTGCTCAAGGTCAGAAAAGGAAACAGCTTTATACAGGGCAGGAGCATACAGCAAGGGAAGTCTGGCACTAAACTTCATGAGGTAGGACTAGGGAATTTACTGCTCCACAGGGCTCTCTGCATACAACTGCTCTACGACCTGTTAATTAATTATGAATTCTGACTTCCTTTGCTATAATGGCCCTGCTAACTAAGTACCCTGGAAATACCCTAGTGATAAATCTGAAGAGCAAGTCCCCAGAACAAACTGCAGAGTGAGCCTGGCTATAGTTCAGCGATCGATCTGCAGATGCCACGCAATGGCCTTTCAGAAATACCACCGCCTTCAAATTCTGAAGCTCTCTGAAAGTGTTCCTACAATCACCTTTTGCATGAAAAAATAAAATAAAATAAAGTGAATTGAGTTACTGAGCTATGCAACCTACTGTAGAACATATCTATCTCTTTGACAATAAAGAGGATGGCAGAGGACAGTAACCATATACTGGGGATGATGTTCCCCCTACTGTGGAGCTCTGAAGACCTCTTTTGTATGGGAAAGTATTTGCTCAGGAGAGGCAATCCACTGCAAGACACATGGTGCAGCGTGTGTGCAGGTCAAGCACATCTTACTCACTCAAGGCATCCCAGAGTTAACAGATTTCTCGGGGTGAATAAGAACTGCACAGTGCATACAGAAGCCACTATAATCACCATCTGTACGCTTAACAGCTGAAGCCGAAGGTGTAAGCACTGCACCACTGAAGTTCAATCACCATTGACATTTCTCTGTTGAAGGTCAGTCTCCACTATCATCATCTCCTGCTGTCAAGATACCACCTCAAGAGTCTCACCTCTGCTTGGCTGTCCCCATTTTACTATGCTAAGAAACAAAACAAACCTCAAAACCCAGAGTTTTTTAAGGCTGAAAAATACAGTGTGATAAATTGCCCATTAATAGCATAAAACTCTATTTCCAGGAAGCCTGTTTAAAGGAAAATTCCTGACTTTCTGAGGCTAAAGCAGAGGTGTCATAACTCTGAAACAGAGCAATGAAAGAAGTACTGTCTCCAGGTGCAGCAGGAGCTGTACCTCATTTCATCTGCTGGGTAGACTGGTTAAAATCTTTGGTAGCAATCCAAAACTTTCTGGCAGCTAGCATCCTGTATTAAAATTTATAAACCACGAAAGGCCTTTTCTAACAAAAAAGTTAATTCAGGATGGATAGGCTGAAAAGACTTGAAAGGGACAGTCATCAGAAGTGGTTATATGGAAAATTGGATGTAAGTAACACCTTTCGCTCCATCAGAACATACTAAAAATACAGCAAATGTAATTTCAGTGAGAAAGGGAAACTGTATTGATTAAAAGTTCTTTAAAAGAGCTGTGGAGAAGAGCCCCAAAGCTGCCTGGCCTGTTGGGAGGTAGGAGTTTTACAAAGGATGCATTATCTCCTCCAGAAGAAGCATACCAACAGCTCAGGTGGAGCTGTAAAACTTACCTGTCACCCAGTCCCCGGTATTGGGAACAGTGGGCATTGTCTGTGGTGGCTGCCCACCCAGCAGGCAACATCGACAAAAAGAGCAGGTGAGACCCGTGGCTGTCTCACTCTGACCAGCTAGGTTTGTGAAGCTGATCTTTATAAAGCAAAGGCAATTACTTTCAGATTCATTAGAAGTCAACATACTCCTTTCTTTACTTGCTGCAAAGATAACAATGCCCAGGCTAGCGAGGGTCCCAGTGTGGCTACTGGGGGAACGTAGTGCTCTTCTGCTGAACTCCTGCTGATTCATTTTCACCTGTGGTGGGTGGTTCATTCCCTGCTGTCAGACTGGCCATGGAAGTGCAGAAGTGGGAAGAAGGGCTTGGGGTTTTTTTGCTTGCTTGTTTTTTAAAATGCCAGTAAACTCTCTCCACAGCTACTATTCGGCTATTCCTGCATCGTAAACTCACTAAGAAATTATTTTACCCTGCTCTGCTGCTAAGGCACTGCACCAAAACCAGGAATCCACTCATTCTGCAGGTGAGCCAGGGCATTGCTTGTTTACCCAGCCAGGCTCTGCTGAAGCAAACACTTTTTTACCACTGTGACTGCAACGAGAGTTGGAATTAAACAGATTTTAACTAGTATATCAGCATGAAAAGCCATATGCAGAAAACACCTTGATCCATCTCGTATTCTAGAAAGTCTTGCGTGAAATGTGTGGAATAAATGGCACATTCATATTCAGCACGTATGTCAGAATCCAAGACTGTGTAGAAGAAGAAGAAAAGCACCCTGAAACACATATACTGAAGACCAGTGTTTTTTAGGGAAGGGGTAATTTGAGCTGATTTTATATGTAAGGTTTGCCAATTTTGGTGTATATTTGTTGATATTTTAATAGTTTGTAAATTGTACCTGGCAAGTTTCCATAGCATACATTTATGCTTTAGGGGTGAATTCTAAGAATGAGTGTTACATAAAATTAAATTCTGAGCCATATTTAAAAGATCTAAAATCCGGGAAGTTAAGTATTACAGTTTTCCTACGTTTTGATCCGTTTGTTGCACACCAAAACAAATAGCCCACTCTGCTCAGTTCCATATAGCAGAAGGAAAGGACGTGAGGTAAAAGTCACAGAAATCTCCCTCCCTCTCTCCCTATCCTGCCCATGGTACAGGTGCTAATACTGCTTTGTGATGGTGGATATTCTCAGAGGCAGAAATGCCTTTCAGCTATGTGTCTTCTTTTGTAGCTATTTTCTTCCCCACAGAGCGATCGTCCCAACAAAATGAAACATGCTTTACCTTACAGCTGAACTTTAAAAGCCACCACAACCACCACCTATTTTTGTATTGCCGAACCCCCACATATTCCAACTAAATGATCATTCCAGATGCCTGGCCACCTGGCTGTAAAGATTAGCCACAATCAGTGTCCAACTGAAGGCATTCAAGGAAATGAACAATATCAACATCAGTATCAAGCCACTAGAAAGATCCTGTGTGGGACTTCAGCTTTCAATTACCTGATGAGATCTGAAAAGTGACATAGTAGCTGGCAGGCCAATAATATACCTAAATAAATAAATAAATAAGAGTCAACAATATCTTCCATGTTAAAACTTTCTCTCTCTCTTAATAAATAAATAAGTCAAACTTTAACAGTTCAACTTAAAAATTCCAAAAAATGAGCATCAGTTTTGCACTTAATACTGTGAGCACATTCATATTAGAACATTTTCAAGAAAAAATAAAATTAAAAAAGATGTTATACATATGCTAAATATATTGTTATTACCACTTAGACAAATACTAGAGAGAGGGGTCTTGCTGACAATTACCTACTTTTTCTAGCTGAATATAAAAACACTCAGACCTCATTGATTTTTAAGGGTCTTGCAAAAGAGACTTCACGGATTCTGTTCATTCATACTTTCTCCGAATATTATATTCACTTGGAACTTGTGATCCTGGAGGGCATTGAGCTGGGGCAGGGTTTTCTTTGCAGATGATTCTCTTGCCTTCAAGAGCACTGTAGTGGCACTGCCAGGTGAACCTCGCACACTCACATTTTTTTCTCCTGTGCTTTCACTTCACTCTGTGACACTCTTTAGGCAGACTAAAATCAGCAAAGAACCTGTTTAAATGGAATTAAGTGAGTAACACAAAGGATGCACTCAACGGGAAGGAAGAGAATCAAAATTCTGTGGACAGTCTCCTGTTTATAGTCCATGAAGGTTACTAAAATATTCTATGTGAACAGATGTTAGGACAGTCCATAAGAATGAGGGGAGAGACTCCGAGGTTGCACATTCATCATTTTTCAGCTTCTCAGTGCTTTTCTTGGGAAGCAGAGCTCCTTTAAGCAGGCCAGGAGTAAAATAACAACTTGATTGTCTAGTAAAGAAGATGAGCTAAGGTTTTATTTCATAGAAATGCTGCAAGGAAACTGCTGTCAGAGGACAGTTTGGGCATCTGATGAATACAGTGACCCAAAAGACACAGCTGGATTACAGCACCTATCACTGAAAAACTATTTTCCCTACCTTAACGTGCAGGATATGTAAAATCGTGCAAGATTTAAGGTTCTTGGCCTTTGGGAAAAGCCCAACTGGCTGAGCAGAAAGAGTGCTTCCTTTGCCCAGCCGTAGCTTTTCCCAGACAGAAGTTTCTTTTCAGAGAAATTTTATCAACATGCAACGCTGGACTAGTCTGTGGTTTGAATAAACAATAAAGTACACCAGTGTTACAGAAGCTGGCTAAATAAAACAGTCTAGCATTACTGATTCGTTAATATTCCACTGCTGGAATGGTGTGTTTCAGCCTGTAAATGTTGAGGAATTACTTCTTTTTTTTTTTTTCTTTTAAGAAATAAATATTTTATTAGCATTACATTGCTTGCACTGATACCACGTTGTATGATTGACACAACTGCCGTCCTTCTTAAACACCTGAATTCATGTGACTACCAGAGTTTTTTCTTTTTTCTCTCTCCTTTCCTTCTTTTTTTTTTTTTTTTTCCAGAAGATGTAAGGCAGTGTTTCATTAGACTTTGAAGGACTCCAGTAGTCAGCACTATTAAACCAGGGTCCAGAATGAAAGCCTTGTGCTAATGAAATGGCTTAAGTGCCTAAAGCAAGGTACATTTACCCAGCAAGTACAGGAGAACCAAACCAATACATTCAACCTGCCTGCTCCAGAACTCAGCAGTTGAGCCATTCCTTTGCCAAAATGCACATGTTGTGCTTCCTTTTGTCACCTGCTCCAAATTATAATTCAGTTACAGTGCACACCTGCAGGCTACCGACCCCGAGGCTTTAAGCTGTTGCTAAGTCCATGCTGTGGGATTTGGAGTTGGGTTTATGACCAGGACTTTAAGCTAAGGACACCAGAACTGAAGTATGATCCATTTAGGAAGGAACTTCCACATGGGTGGCCAGAACAGGTGCAAGGCAACCTTTGCTAAGGGTAGTCGTGTTTCAGTGTGCTTCACCCCCTGGTATCATTATGTGCATCCAGAAGCATTTCTGACTACTCTTTGAGAAGTCTCAGGGGAGAAGTTTTGCCTGCTGTTTTTTCTTACTTGTGAACTTCTGAAGCCCTGCTTGCACATTCAGGTGAAAACAACTGCACTGAGATGTTATAGGAGGGGGAACTCCTCAGAAGCTGTAAAGTGGCCATCCTCTGAACCACTCACAGACGACTCCAGCTGCGTGCACTGGCTAGTAGTTTTTTAGTGAAGCAGGTGGCTGGAGCAAGCACTACCTTCCAGAGGACCTCGGTGCTCTCCCAGAAACGTGTTCAGCTAATAGGAGGAGAGGGAAAAAATTCACACCCTTACCATTTCCACTTGGCCATGTAGTTGGCCCAATCGCTAACTGGTTTTCTTATCTTATCCAAGAACAGAAAAGGGGGTGATGATGGTCTGCTTGCACCTGTAGGTTCTCATGCATGAGGGGGACCAAAAGCTATCTCTAACTTTGCGTTGTTAAAAGGAAAGAAACAGGAGAAATGTCAGGACTCCTGCTGCATTGTACAGCTGATCACAGCAAACTACCTGTGTTCTGCAGTACTATAACATTCAATAAGCCCTCACAAATAAGAAACTGACTTGAAAACCCAGCAGGATTAAGAAACGTTATACTTATGCAATGTAAGAAAAATGAGATTCTTGAGGAGCCTGATCTTTTGCACTTATTGACGTTTTCAGACAGCATTGTTTTATTTTTCCATATTAAATAAATAATTAAATAAGCATAACATTGGTCAGAATAAGTTTGTTGTATTTATGTTAATGAAAGATTAGTTCTGAATTCCCAAGTGTCTAGCGACTCTGCTTCTGGGACAGGGAAACACGAGAAGAACAGTCTTGTTATGAAACGAACTCTCCTTTTACCTCAGAGGACCTCTCCCCTCTTCTCCTGACCTATCCTCATCTGCTCACTTCTTCTATTTACAGAACTCCATCAACGTTACTCACTCTAATTTGATCACAAGTTTTTGGGCTCCATACAGAAACCACCTGGCCAATTTCCACGGCCTCTGCTCCATGGAAGGGCAGAGCAGAGGATCAAAATGGTCCTTTCTCGCTTCATGCAGTGGTGGAAGCTTATATTGTAGGCTGTTTTTCTTTTAAACTCTGTAATGTCTTTGGAATCACAGACATTAAGCCACACAGTTTTTCTCCTTCCTAATTGAAGGGAAGGCGTAGGTAGATAAAGCCCTACTGACATTCCTGCCTGGCTTTCCTCTCCTTCTCAGCAGCATAACCATCAATTGGTACCATTACACTTGTTAAAGATGGACGTAAGCAAAAGAAGAATAAAGTTACAGAACCTCTATAACCCATAAATCGAACACTAGCCATCTAAAAGATGTTTTGACCCTCTATAGTCAAGGGGGAGAGAGAGAGAGAGCTCTACGGGACAGTCACAGTGCAGGACAGATGAGAAGAAGTGTTCCTGGTGGTACTGCTCTCCTTTCTGACGGAAGAGAGAGACCTGCTTCAGTTGGACACCTGGTTTTTCAGGGATGATGGACAGAGAAGCCTAATCTCACCTTTCATCCCCACTTCTAAAATGGTTACAACAATGCTTAGAAAACAGACTGTCATCACCGCAGAAACTTGGAAGTATGGCCTTCAGCATCGTTGAAATTCTGTCAAGGACAATCTGGGCAGGACAATGCAGTTGTCCAGCACGTTACGAAATGAGTCTGCCCTGATCCCGTGAGGTAGGTTCTAGCGAGAGACAACAGTAAAACAGACTAGTCTTGGCTCAAAACATTAAGTAGTGGGGCTTTGATTTTGTGAGAAGATGTGGTGGATGGTTTTTTTGTCTTGACTCCTTTTAATATATTGCTCATGAGTGTTGCTTGGAGAAATGACATCAGCAGGAATCATGGATTAGACTTAGTCCTAAGGATGGGAAACATATGAGAACTGAAAACAACAATGATTTCCTCACTCAGACTACACAACACAGATTTGCAGTGCAAAAGGGATTATTCCTCACAGAATGTCCAACTTTCACTCTTGGGAAAGGCAATATTCATGAGCTGGAAAAAATCCATATTCTTTTGAAAGGCAGGGCAATTTCATACAACAATTTCACTTTGCAATTATGCCATGCTCTTTGGTTCCTTGTTAGTTTGCTTTGCTGGTTTTATAGTTCTGTAAAACAATTCATTCCTTTCCCTCTCACTTGCTCCCTTTTTCTTTTTTTTTTTTTTTTGGGGGGGGTTGTATTTCTAAAAGAAAACCACTGTTTCTAACCAGTGCTTTTGTCTTAATCTCAGTATTTACTAAAAAGTTATGCATATGCCTGTAAGTAATATCATGGCTCTAAAAAATCATGATCACTGAGATGAATGGGGAATGACTGATTGCTATTTCTCCCAGTGCAAGAATATGGAGATGCTCAACACAGTTATTACACATCAAGTTTCAAATGAGAAATAACAGATCACCACAGCAATTACATGTTGGTCTGGAGGCAATGGGATAAATGGACAGAAAAAAGGTATCGAATGAAACCACAGGGGATAGTTTCATTAGTGGCAGTAGTGAAGATGTAACTTCTGGCCATGTGCTATCTGACTGCCCGAAGCTAAGAGGGTGTCTCTGGGCAAGAAGGTCACCTCATGTTCCATGATTTGAGATGCTGCTACTAGACATCTGTAGTGGGGATGCTGATCCAGCTCTAAATCTGGAATATTGAAATGAAAGTCCCTGCTTAATTGCTACTAATCTTTTCTTTCTGCCACTAGAGTAGAGTGAAGATATTTCTTTCTTCTAGGTCTGTCTTACCCAACAGCACAGAAGATTTCAGTTTGGTTTCTCTTCCATCCTGCTTGTACCTGGAACTCATTCACCTTTCCACCTCTGGGATTCAATTTCATGACTGCTGCATTATTTTTACCTAAATTTTTCACTTAACATTATGTAAAATGAATTGTGATTACCAAGAGTGCAAATCTATTCCCTGACCAATTCATATGATCCAATGTGAGAATTAAAAATAGTTGTTACTGGAGCTAATCAAAAATGTTTAGAAACAAAACACTGGAATGTGTTGGAAAATGATGGCTCATGGAAACAGATGACTTTGATGGACACATGAGAATGTGCTACCTCCAAATAAAATTAATTGGTGAAGCAGGCAATCAAAGCAATACTTTCAACCCTATTGGAATGAAGCATGCGTGTTTTTCATTTCAGTGCAATTTTGTACATTGCATTCCTCTCTTCAAGAGCACTAAATTATTACAGTGAAACTGAAAACCTTATCAAATGAGCCAGATTATCAATTTCTTTGCAAACCAATTTCAACCAGTTTGCTTAATGAAAAGCTTTGTTAGCTTCTGGGAACCAACTGGCTGAACCTAAATTATAATTGTGGAGTGGAATCAGCTAAATTTGACATAAAAAATATGATCTTATGTGAAGCTAGAGGAAGCTGGTTTAGGTTTTGTTTTAAATGCCAGTCCATGCTGAGCACAACATACAGAGTTAAGGCAGAGCATGGAGCTCTGACAGCAGATATATCTATTGGGATTTGCACAAATGTATATATCTTTAATATTTCCTTTCTTTCTTTTTTTCTTTTTACCCCTACATGTCTTCTTCTTGCCATTTTCCTCAAACTGCATCATTTCTTAATGTCATGTTTCAGCCACAGTACCCACACAGCACAGCCAAATCCTTCAATTCTTCAGTTTTGCTGTACTAGCTGTTTCAAATTTAATTTCAGCGGTAAACATGCCACAATGGGCAACGTCGCCATATATCAAGTAGCTGTGATCAGGCAGATCAGGTACCAGTAATTTTCCTAATGGAGATCCAGTGTCAGAGATCAAGCACGAAGGATCAAATGTCTAGCTTGCCGCAGCTCAGAATCAAGTGTCATGGATCAGGACTGTAACTGCAAGGAATTAAGTGTCACGTGTCACCAAGCAGGGAGTAGATAACGCCCTGGACCTCATGGGGGACTGTGTCTCCATGGCTTCACCACTGGGCATCAAGGATAAATGCAGCAAAGGCAAAGGTGGTTAAGTGGTTGCTCTCTTAGTTGAGCATAAAGCCTCTTTGCCCAGCACTGCTTTGGTTTCATATTATATTCATACAGGTATGTCTCTGGGTGAGAATTACCTGCAATACTGCTTCTGCACTCAACCTTTCTCGACACTGCATTTGACTTGTTACTCTCTTTACATATATATTTACCTGCGTTTTAAGAAAAATGCATTGAATGCATGTAGTGGCAGGGGAAAGTACCAGGCATGCACAACAGTGCTCCTGAAGGGGCTGAAGACACATTATTTCTTGAAATGATCCAATCTGAACCCCATCAGCACTGCACTCCTCTTGTATACATTATCATTCTGCTAAGGGCACTGTTTGGAAGCATTTTGTGCAAAGCTGTGGATCCGTGTAACCCGGGCATTTAGACACTGCAGAGCACCTGTTAGTAGTAGCACACTCCCTCCTTCACACTAACTCCATGCACAGCATTTCTTAGACCTTGGAAGCATAAAGAAACTGTAAAAGAATAATCATTGACTTAACATGGAGACTAAGTATGAAGTTGCTGGTGCGCTCTAATTTCACACCATTTCAGCACACAAACGTGCATTTACCTACCTGAACAGATTAAACGTGACCACAGAAAATTTTCACTGACAAAAAGAAACCATTACACATAGCAAGCAATTTATATGAACCTCAAGGCCTTATTCCCTTACAGGGGACAATGATTTACAGGTCCCAAATAGAAGCTTAGAGGTGTACTTTAATATCAGTAAACAATGCAATTTTTTTTTTTTTTTTTTTTTTTTTTTGAGGTTTCTCAGGCTTTCAGGCTCATTGAAGCTTGCAGGGTCAGAGTTAAAATTGATTCCAGACTAAAAAGTTTCAATCTGCTTCACTAGTGCTGCAGCCCCCCTCACACTACAATTTGGGTAACATTGTTTTAAATTTTAGTTTGTTTTTAAAACACTCAACAGAAGAATGCAAGCCCACAAAATATGAAGCAGCAAGACTGCTACACTGAAAGACAAATAAATAAAAAAAATACATTCAGCTCTTCCACCCTCACACCTTCCCAGTCTATCGGCAAGTACAATAATCATTTGAAATGTGAAATCCTGCAAATGCCTTTAATTTGAAAAATGTTTTGGTGGTAGTACGTATCCTGGCTTTCCTCCATCCAAGACGGGCTAGATGAATTTCTCTACGGAAAGCGTCAGAAGTGCGTTCCTTACCTAGACACTGATCATCTGGAAGGACAAAGCTTGTTTCTTGCCTGCTTCCTCTTGAGCTGGGAAGATAGATGCAAGCAGTTTTACTTTTTAATGTTAATATGGACAGTCACAGATCTGTAGGTCTTAGGATACGATAAGTGATTTATAGTCATATATTCTATTTAGCTTGCATTAGTTTGTAAGGATTTGTGAAGATTCTCAAGAATCCCCAGAAAACAGCTCACTGTCGAGATGCCTACCATTGCTGAACCACAAAAGGAGACACTACTGCCCTCAGGAACCACTCCCAGAAAGTACTGACACAAGGAGGTTCACAAAGAACATCCAAAACTATGGCTTGAGGCTATGACACATTTTGATAGTGCTTGGGGTTAAGTTCTTGGTATATGAGCTATCTGTAAATCCCATCTATTATTAGCAGGGATAAAAGAACATGCCTGGAGCCATTTAAGGAACCGTAACAATTGGAGAGAGGTGGACTTGTTACATACAACATTCATTTCACTGGACATCACGTTTAGTGAACTTAGGGGACTTGGGGGCTTAGTTCCTTCAATTTCCAGCTAGCTTTGACATAAATGGTTTAAAAGCTGGGACAGAGAAGTCAGCTACAGCCATTGCACCACTACGTCTTGTGTCACAGGTCTGAACCTTTGTCACACCAACACCTGCTGTGCTGCTGACAACCACAGTCTTCTAACTTTTCAAGCTGCCCTGACACCATCAGCATATCTCCAGAGGTCCACAACCTCTCCCAAGGGTGTGAAACTTGATGTCTGTTTACCAGTGCCCAGAGATCACTGGAGAAACCTCCTTGGGGTGAGAAACACGTCTGTCCCTGCAGAATTAGCCATGGCCATGCCTATTAGCAGTTCTTCATCCGAACTCCAGCCTGAGCCCTGAAAATCAAACGAGCAGGCTATTCTTATGCATGTTTGCTCCACAGCGTGTAAGGCGTATGCATTTGATTTCCAGGAATTTGCAAAGTTCACAAGGAGCAAGCTACGGAGAGATTCCCAGAAGTTACACTGGATCCCTGCCACTATGGCACAAATGCTCCCTATCAGGTAGGACTTGAATATTCCCCTTTACAAGACCTCTGGCAAATTCTGAAACCTGGTCTTCATACCTGTTTTTTTTTCTGTGTCTCTACCAAGATATTCCTAGGAAAAGCCAATTCCCGTTATTTGCTCATTGGCAACTCGGAACATATCCACTCGAGTCACGCACACATGAATTTACATTCGGAACAGCTGGTCAAAGTCTGATGATTTCTGATCCCTTGCATGCCTACCACACAGCATATTTACTTGGTATATGAAGTGTAGAAGAATGAAAATCATCTGGGAAAGGCAAATGATTGCTGTATCATATTAGCCAATTTTTTTTTCCTCCTCTCGCCTATAAAACCGCAGATGACCTGACAGCTTGACAACTCTTTGTAGAATCCAGCTCCATTTTCATCCCTGAAGATAGCTCTGTATTTCTATAGGGAAAGGTCAGTAACACTAACAAATGGAAGTAAGGAACTTCATTCATTCGAGGCAGTCAGGCTAATCTGTGCTGCCCACAGTGCAGAAGTCAGCACAGGCAAAGGGGAGTATTATTTTAATTAAATTGCTATAAAGAGCTCTAAAATATCAAGGTACGTACTGTGTTGCAGAACACAGGAATATCTTCCCCCACCCTCAGAGTCAGATTTCAGCCTCACTATTTCCAAAAATCCACTCTTTCGTACTGTTTGTGGGGCCTGGGCTAGCCAGATGGCTAAGACACTGCAGAATCAACCCTTAACATAGAAAACGGAAGAAGACAGTTTAAGTGAAATGGAAAAAGCCCTCAATTAACAACATGTGGGAAACTTAACTATTACAGGGGAAAGCTAGCAAGACAAATGAGGAAGGAGCTGAAAGAAATCATGAGCACTGAGGAGGCTACAGAAACTAAGAAAGAAATGGAAGATTTCTGAGGGGAGAAAGACCAGAACTGTTTTCATGCTATTATACCAGGAAACACAAAATCAGCAAAGTCTCATACTGCTCGCATATAACATGGCTCCAATTACTATTAGTAATCATTATCAATTCAAAAAGCAGGAGAATCCTGCAAGGAAAAATATATATATAAGGGAAAAAAAAACTGACAACAGAAACCTAGCACAAAATACAACAAATAAATAAATCTAAATGCTCTATGAGACCGAGACCTGCATCACCTAACCCCTCTGATGAATCATTTCCAGCCAGATTTGGGTTATTAGCTATGTCATTCCTCGATGAAGGTTTTTCACCACTGGAGGTCACTGTAAACTTTAGTTGGGCTTTACCACTCCCTGAAAAAAAATAAACTGTATGCAAGTTATGTAGGATCCACATTTTGGGGTGAGATTGAACTGAAGTATCACTTGCGGAGTATTACACATAAATAACTGGTGAGGACTTCTCTGTGCTGGAGGCAGACTTACTCGTGCTCCAGCTTACACTAAGTGAAGCAATTGGCAGTATGCTGAAGGAGTAGACATGTGCCAGTGTATACATACTGATCAGTTTTGCATCTGTCAGCCTGCCTCTCTTACCAGTCTTGCAGACGCTCTTCCTGAACACCGGCAAGCAACACTAGGCAAGGTGATGGAGACACACTGTGAGACCTAATAGTACAGCTCCTAAAAATCACAGTTTTTCGTTTGTTTGTTTGTTTTGAGTAGGATCTCTTAAAAAATAAAAATAAAAAAATGTTCAGCAACCAATCCTAATACAAATAACCATTTTAGGTTGAAAGGTTTAATTCCTTTGTAACCCACAGATCACAGTTCATCTGAATGCAATTTTCTTCTCTCTTATCTTTGCATTCAAATGACCATTATTGGGAACAGTCTTTTGAATAGTACTTAGTGCAGCCCATTCAAACAGGTAGCAGCACATATGTACTATAAGCACGATCGATTTTAAACTGATGCTCAGGAAGTAAAGACATGTTAGCCCAAGTTTCTGTCTCCAATAATGTAGGACTCCTACTAACATGCATGCCAGAAGACAGAGCTGATGTTCACAAAACAGAGATGCTGTGCCACTTTCAGAGAAAATAAGTTTGAAAACACTGGAAAAGAAAAAAAAAAAAAAAAAAGAAAGAAAAAAAAGAGAGAGAGAGAGAGAGAGAGAGAGAGAAATGAGCCCAACTAGCTCTCAATGGCTTTCAAAAAACTCAGCTTCTTAAACCAAGGAATTTACATCTTAGGGACACAACCGAAACTCCCATTTGCCCACCACTCTGACAATGAAGCAGTGGCAGCTGGGCAAGTTTTATCTGAAATGCACATTTTATTTACCAAAAATCGACATCTTGGTGGTGAGAGGACATTATCTGAATGCAAATTTATTTTCTGCCCAATGAAACACAGCAGCCTGATTCATGGCTTGCATTAACCACAATAGCTCCAAAGGAGTTTGGCCTGGTTTGATCTAACTGGAGAACTTTTGTAAAACAGAGGCAATCTGGGTCCCTGGGTCCCAATTTTAAAAGAAATTAAAAAGGAGCCAGCTTTTCTTCCCTCCTCCTATTCATCTTCTAGCTTTACCTTTACTCCTTTGCATTTTAACTTATTTCAAGGCACCAGCAACAGAAGGCTGATCGCACAACCCATGATACAGCAAAATGCCAGCAAAAACTAAACCCTGTGGAATGCAGCTTAAAAAAATTCCTCTGATGTGATTAAAGCATTACACGGTTAAGCAAAGGATATCCACAAAGACAAGTTTACTGCACTTAATTGCTTGATTGCGTTGTTCTCCTTTTGTTTTTATTTACACACAGAATATGAGTTCCTTGAAGGAATAACTGTCTTTTTACTAGACGTTTGCGGCGCTGAGGATCTTACAACCTCAGTGCAAATAAATACATCTGTTATTAATAATACCTAACAACTCTGATTTAACAAAGCATTTCAGCACATGCTTAACTTTAAGCGTGTGATCACTGTGATCATTTTATCACTGCAAATAATGTGTAATCCAGGACCACCCACATGCTGAACTATCTCCGGACATAGCCTCTAGCATGTGGTTTTAGCCCACTGGAAAGTAGAAAATCTCAGCTTTCCACTGGGACGAAGAGTACTTGCTCGTTTGCAATTATAATTAACTAACAGATAGCAGTACTTTAAATGCCTTATGTAGTTCAGAAAGCTATCTTTTAGTTTCATCTAGTTCTTTCTAATAATGTATGACTCTTCTGGACTACTGTGGAGTACCGCAAAGACTGAAGGAAGAATGCCTTTTCTAAGCTGACAAGAAAAAATATATATATATATATATAAAAAAAGATCAGATATTGAACAATGGGTGAACAGATACTCCAAAGTCATGTTAAATTTTATTCTACAAAATGTTTACTTGGCATAAACGTCACTGTTTCATTTGAAACTCCAATATAAAGTCCCATTCCAAATTCATGCCAATAAATCTTGTATATAACACTACCAACATGAACTTCTTTTCTTCTTCTATAAATTATCATGATTTCCAAACTGAGCTGTAAAATGCAGTTTCTAAAGCCAAATGTGATTTCTTTTTTTTTCTTTTTTTTTTTTTTTTACTTTTAAGAGTCTAATTTTTTCTTTGGTGTCTGCTGAAGACTTTTGGAAAGCATTCACAGTGCCAGACACTGCTTACATTAACAGTATGATTCCAGATGCACAAGATCCTGGGACCCACGGAAGACTTGGCAGATCTGGAAATACAGCTCAAAACATTATTGCCAACTCATATTCTTCCAATTAAGCATTCCACTGATTTTGGAACTGAGTGGTAGCTAAGAAGCCAATTTTCTCTACCACAGTCACATGATGCTGAAATGGAGATGACTGAAGAAGAATCTGTGGGGGAAAAAAAAAAAAAAAAAAAAAAAGATCCCCCACATACTTGGCAAATGCTAGCTAATAACATAGAGGGTTTCATACAACATGTGTGAGAAAATACATTTCCAGATATATGAAACAGGTGTGATGAGGAAGGCATTTCTTTCATTACAAGGGGGTCATGCTGCAGTAGCCCTGGCCTGGATAGCCCTGCTCGTGTCACCGATCTGCTGGGTGACCTTGGATGTTTCTTACCATCCCCCTGACACCCTGCTTCTCTATACGCTTCTATAATGGCCTGCCTACCTACACTGTAAGGTCTCCGATGTGACAGCTGTCACTCATTTACACTGCTCATACGTAATCTCTAATGCAGTAAAACTTTGCATTGCCCGAGGAAATAAGGGAGCCAATGCGCATCCCAAGCTGGCCTCCTGAACTACCTAACCATGCACGAAAATGCCACTAATGAGGCAGGGGGAACAAGTACAGCACAGGCGTGAGCCAGGAATAGTGCAAACAGGCACCACACAAACTTTTTTTTTTACAAGTCCCACGCTAGCCCTCACAAATATTTTGCATCACTCTGCTGGCAATTGGTGGCAGACAGAAAATATTTTATTGGGATTCTTTAAGAAGATCATTAAATAAAATCCATTTGACTCGTTGGGAATTCCAACCATGAATTCCTAACTAAAGGTTTTCATGGTTGTTCTCTGGAGTAGACCGAGGTAAATGACTTTTAAATTTGAGTGACTTATGGTTGAATTTACAACTTCTATTTGTACAACTTTATTAAAAGATTTGTAATACATATTTTATTATGCACTATTTTGTGTACAAGGTGTTCTCTTTATAGAAAGGAGAGTGCTGAAGTAGTGTGCTTAATGAACGCAGTAACATGACAGAAGAGGCAGTAGCTGTATGTATGTACTTCACTTTCATCATGTGGAAGCAGGGCACTTAAGAGAAAATGCCTCCACAGACCTGGGCAATTCAAGTATTTGGATAAACCCACACGTTTCTTTGGGTCTCTTTATTTTAACCAACAGTGAATTTTTCTATAATTAAAAATGAAGCTTGTCCGTAGCAGAGTTTAAAGATACCAACCTTGGATGTAGTGCTGAAAAGGAACAGATCTTCTGCCTCTTAGTGCCTAGAATATTGCCTTGAAAGAAGAACAACTTTGAGATGCTAAATGAATAAGGGAAAAATACATCTTTATCGAAATTGCAAGTTAATAATTGTAGTAAATTTGTCTGATTCATTTGTCCTAATTATCTGGATTTTGGTCATTTTTCCGTTTTGGTAGCGCTATATGGACTTAAGATCTTTAGACCCCTACAACTCTTTAGATTCCCTCACCAGCAAGCCACATTTCCATACTGTACTTTTCTATTCTTACTAAACCATAATAAAGCCCTGACAACATTATGAACTGGAAGAAACAAATACATACTGTAGGCTTAAATAGAAGAACTTGGTTACCTTTGGGAATGTCTAAAATAGGTAGAACCAAGATGCTTTAGGCAATTTATCCAGGTTCAGAGCTACCAAACAAACATAGAGACCATGAATTTCCAAAACTAAACAAACCAAAAAGAGAGCAGAAAATGTTTGGTTTGGCAAATGAGACAGTTCTCTTGGTGAGCATGTCCTTTAAAATGCATCGATGATGTTAAGAGCTGTGCTATCATCAAAGGTCAACACAAAATCATCCTGCACCTTGTTGTCTCATTGTCAATAGCCAACATAAAGGGCTGTAATTTTCTCCTACTGTCTTCAGCTATAGTCACTATTTAAGATATGAGGTCAAACAAACAGGCTCATAAGCAGATAGGGTCATAGCTGAAATTAAACCTGTCTGCCCATGTATCTGCTCAATCACTGTTTAGTCCAGGCGTGAAGCTGGGGAGATCTTGTGTACCAGTATGTCTGTTTAGTTAGCCTTGGAGACAGGGAACTATGGAAATGTACTCTCTTTTCATTTTAGTATCAATAACAAATTCCTTATATGTATTATAACAACATCTTACATGCTTTCTTTAGTGTCAGGACATATTGTAGAACATCACTTTCATGTCTCTCAGGAATTTCATTTGTAAATGCCAATCAACTAGTTAAAAGTACTTGACTCAAAAAATTCTCCTTAATATGCTATTCAATGTGTACCTACCAGTTACGCTTTTAATATAAGCAATTAAGGGACTTGTTTAACTCAAGAGAAAACTAAATATTTTCAGTAAACATGTAAGACCCAAACACTAGGAGTTATGTTGGATTGTCCACGTAAGTGGAAAAATTAAGATCCTCAGCTCCTTCAAATGCTCATTACACAGGAGGTTTCTCTTTGAGATGATGGAAATGTGACCTCTCCTGTGCAAGGCCCTTGTTTGGAATCCTCACGCTGGGTTCAGCACTGGAAAGTCATTTTCATTGCACCGTGACTTCTGCTAAACGTGTCCGCTAGACGTTGCACAAGAGTGCCAGAAGAGAAAGGTCACAGGGACACTCTGGATTTATCCCCCTGCATCTCAGTGTGTATTACAAATTGGCTGGGTAGGTAACCTGTAATGAGACACCTTTGAATGATCACGGCTGAAAGAAGTCTATGCTAAGCCATGCAACCAAGGGCAAAGAGGAGTTTTTAAGGAAAGGAGGTATTTTTCTAACCAGCCAAGATTTAGCATTTTTTTACACTGAAATAAATATCTATGCCTTTGATGTATCAAAAGTGATCTGTTTTTCATAAGTTTTAACAGCCACAAATTCCAAAGGTTATGATAAACCTCTCACCACAGTACTCTTAGGATCTAAATAAAAACCAAGGAGAATGAACTGGGGGAGGAAGGAGTGAATTGCAAGTAAACGACCATCAGAAAAATAATGAAAACATCTAGGAAGCCACTGCAGATTTCTGAAATTTTAGATTCTGGATCATATAGCACGAAGGACCTTTGCAAAGTAATTAGCATGCATGAAATGGCTGGGATCCAGCAGGCTAAGGGTTCTGAGGCGTGCCTCCCCCCAGATCTCAGCATATAGCTATGTAAAGAGGATACTAGACAGAGAGTCAGCAATTTCATTCCCATATTACAGTTGTCTCTGACACTGACTGAGAGCATGACCTGAGGAGGCTCTTCATCCATCTCTCTGTCTGTTTCTGATTTTACTGATCTCCTATCCAGCTGTTCAGATGATGAATTCTTTGGAGTAGATCCTATCTGTACAGTGCCTCATGCAATCTCAGTTAGGGTCTCAGCTTGCTCATAACACATATATTAAGTATCAAAGGCTCTTTACAACCCACTGAGCAGCTACAAAAAGCAAAGCTAATGAGGGAAGCCACGGCTATTTGGAAGTTTGTTTATCCTGCTGAACATCATGTCTTCCAGTGCTGCATATTCACTACACTGTTTGTGGAAATTGAGTTCCTAGTAACTGAGTAATGGGTCTCAGAGACAAGACAGAACTGAGCACAAGGTGGATGTTTGCTTTCAGCCATAGCTATTATCCATCCAGAAAAACAATAACAGGGCTATGACGCTCTCCTGCCCAACCATCTAACTTGTTTAGAGGTCAGACTTACAGACTCCTTCTGTTTAAAATACATGTAAGCTGGCACATGAAAAAGAGAAAGGTCCAAGAGCATAAATACCAAAATGCACAGGTCTAATAAGATCCCACAGCCTTCAAAAGATCAATAATGTTGATAGGACAGGATGAGTTCAATACAAAGCTCATCTCGTTGCTGGTCGAAGGCTTATAAACGTATAGTTACAGGCCTACTGGAAGTGTTCTTCTGCTGGGTTATCACATGTAGAAATAAAATGCATCTGCTGGAAGTTCTTTGTTATAGCTCTAAATTTTCTTTCTCAATTAACTCTGCTTTGAGAAGGGAGCATCATGACCTAAGGGTAGCACTGTTCCTTCATAATCCCTTAGGAAGCCAAACTCACATTTGTTCCAGAATCACAGAAAAGTGAGCAAGATCCTCCTAGACACTCTTTAGATCCCCTCCCCTTCTCTCTGCACTTCATAAAGTAACATTCTCAAATACAAACTCAACTAGAGAACCCTAGCCTTTCTGATCACACCAGCCAGAGGTCCAAAGGTTCACAGGTCAGAGGGCTACAAGACACGTCCCAGCTTGCAGAGGAACCAGGCAGCTCTGGGAATGGTTTACTTGCAGATGACAACAATACCTCTCTAGAAAGAGAAGGGAAGGGATGAGTCTGGAATGGACATGCCATGGGGTCCTGAGATGACACTGGTCTCAGCCTGCTGTTGGCTCGTTTCCTCCCAAAGCAAAGGATTCAGATTATCCAGGAGTCCCCGCACAAGCACTGCCCTACTGCCAGTCCCTGGCAAGGAAGCTTGCTCTGCTTCTGAAATACTTCTGAGTCCATACCACCTTTCTATGCATGAGGACTTAGGAGATAACCCGGAAACCTTGCACTTCGTATGAGATCTTTTTACTCAAAAGAACAAACATAAAGTAAGTTGGAAAGCAACCGAAAAAGCAGATGTCTGACAGATGTTAACCACGCTGAATTTCAAAAGTGGATCTGTGCCATGTGAAAAAGAAAAAAACAACAACTGACAGAGAGCTCAGATAGTCACTGACCTATGAAAAATTTGGGAAAAGAATACTTTAGCACAGGTAAAGACTACAAAATAATCTCTGATAGTCTTAACACAAGGTATTTTAAAACCTATTTCCTTCACAACACAATGGATATGGTCATCTTGCTAACAAATACTAATTAATACACTAGCCTTAGATGGATAGGTCTTAAAATCTGGAAAATAATAGTAGCAAGGCTGTAGAAGCACAATAAACAGAGAATAGCAGAATGAACTGAGCTTCCTTTTCCTTACAAACCACAATTCACCCAAGAGAAAATGAAAAATTTTAATGACCTAAGCATAAACAAAAAGAGAATATTTTTCAAGCTTATCTGCAAGTAAAGTAACAGCTCAAGACTGCATCAGAGATAAAATGCAAATCACTAACCACAGACTATTTTTATCTGCCAGTGAATCTAAAGAAGCCCCTTTCTACAAAGATCAGGGTGCTAGTGTGGTTTTGACATGTATATTAGTTGTTTCACCTCTCTTTACCACTCCTGTTTGTCTGTCTTGGATAAAATGCACAATTATAAGCTGTTAATGGCTTGGTAACTGAATGTGACTGAACTTTAAATCCAGCAGAGCTGCATGTCCCCGACAGCATTCTCCTTGACAGCACGGTACTCAAAAGCTAGCTCTTCATCTTCTGTCAAGTTGGTTGAAGAGTGGACTGAAAGTTCATTCTCAAGGTGAATGTTTCAAAGAATAAAATAAAATTATCAAATCATCATTCAGTGACACTTTATCAAATTAATTAACAACATGGATAAAGACATTTCTAATATGTTTTTACTTTTTGCGTGTACCCTTAGTTTTTCCCTTCTTTCTACTTCTCCATGCACGTATATACCATAAAGCAGAATCAGTTTAAATGGGAACAGCATCAAAAACCTTAATACAATCTGGCTTTTTTTTTTTTTTTTTTTTTTTTTTTTTTTTGCTTCTACTTAGAAAAACATTAGTTCAGATTTCTGGGAGAAAAAATTTTCTGATGAATTAGAGGACATCCACATAATGAGTTTCTTAGGTCATCATAGAAAAGTATACAAAGAATTCTACACTATTTCTTGCCTTTCTTCTATTTCTTTATGTATCTTATTATACGGAGTGGTGATCTGCATAATAATCTTTCAATTATTATCCTCATCACTGTCCTTTGAGCTCTTCCCTCAGCACAAATTCCATTTATTTGATACAAATTCCGTTATATTCCCACAAGATCATGGCTCCCTGGCTAACAGTAGTAGACGGATATGCAGGGTGAGGTTGCAGACATTTCAGAATGCAAACCCTTTACATGAAACTGGTTTTGAGATTACGGGAAATTTTTCATTTGCAGCAATTAAAAGCCTAAACATTCAGGCAATCTAAAGCCTCAGAGTTACTCTAGAGATAGCATCTTCCTTTTTGCCTTTCCAAGCTCATATATTTCTTTCATGCAAGCAACGTTTCCTGTCAAGAACTCTTCTAAAAGCTGTGGAGTTAAAACATGGCTGCGCTGTATTACTTTACAGGAAACTACAACAAACTTATGTACTATCCTTGACTGCCACATCCAGCGATATAACAACGAACCGCTCCCAAGAATTAGCTGCTAGTTCAGCGGGAAGAAAATGCTACACAGAAGAAAATAATGGGCAGTAAGTAGCCTTTCTGGGGATCTATGGGTGTCACATCAAGACAGGCTGGCGACCTCACTCCCACCATGGCCAAAGAGGGTACCCTTGAGGTAATCCCTCGTGCTGCACCCAGCAGAGGTCACTAGAGGATGCGTCACGCATTAATGGAAGACAAAGCACCCTGACAGCAAGGGCAAAGATGCACCTTTCTGAACAGCACATCAACAGCTATCTGCGACTTACTGCAGGGTATGCTCTCAGAAAAGAGAAGAGTATGTTCTAAGGGGGAAAAAGCCTTTTTTATTTTTTCCTCTACTCCAAGAAATAACACACAGATTTAACTGGCTACATCTAAACACAAGCAGCATTCACCCAGTTAAACAATATCAATACTGATCAGTGGAATACATCTTAATTATTAAAAATATATCTACTACCTGTGTACTTCCAGGTGCAGGAGTCTTTCTCTTTCTTCCACAGCTTAACACAGCCCATAATGCATGCCAGAGATACGAAGCCAAAAGGCAGAAACTACCTGCAATCCAGGCAGCATTTCTTTGCAGGGGTAGATCCATCCCTTTACTTTTAATCAGCTGATTAACTTGGGAGTCCTGGTCTAGCAGATGCAATTTGGCAGGCACCCTCAAAACCCTCCCTATTTCCATAAGTACCACCTAGCTAGACAAGGCTTGGAGACGCGGCAGGATCCCATCTCATACTTCAACACATTCCCTGAACCTATAAGGAAAAGAAGTGATGGCCTACTGACAAGCCTGAAACAGGTGCGGAGATCTACACATGAGATGTGTATTGCATGGACTTGAATGGTAATTACTCTGACATCCCAGAACTTCTCAAATGAAAGCAAAGTGTCAGCGCAATCCTTTTACAGTTAGCAGGGCAGGTCACTGGTCATCTACTGGGCCCTTCTCTTTTAGGAGACAAGAAGTGGGGAAAAAAATGAAAAACAAACAAAATGAAGAGCAAAATTCAAGACATTCACTTAATATGCATCATAGTGCACATGCATAGTCCATTTGAAATGCCTTGGCTTTACTGTCTGCAGTCCCTTCTGTTCTTGTACTTACAGTCTACTCACATTGCTCTCATATCCAAACCACCACCATGCACCGAGCTGTTCCTATCTCCCCATCTGATATCCACTATCTGCTCACTTGCCAGCTACCAAGGATCTAACAGATGCAGATGCTGGATCATTTCAACCAAAGGGATATGACACTTTCAGTATCACCACAGCAACTTCTTTCCCCTAAAATTTCAAGAAACAGACAGACTTCTTTTGCTGAATTTTCCCAAGTAATTCAATGTGATGTAAATTCTGCAAAGAAAATTTGGGCTTGAACAGCCAAAACCTGGAAAGGTTTTAGAAAACTGAAAACAGGATCCTGAAATTGAAAATAGAAAGCAACTGCAGTAAGAAAATAAATAAATAAATAAATAAATAATAATAAAAAAGCCTGCAACCAGCTCCATTACAAGTCCAGGGAAGCTGCTTTACTTATAGAGACAGAAAAATGAAAATCTGAGGAAAAAAGGGTATTTGGTTGTCATGTTTCATTGGCACATGTGAGGATGCAAAGAATATATAATCCTAACATATAAGGATATATTTAAGATGTGCCCATAACTACCAACAGTCATTACGGAAGAAGACAGTGCAATTTCTTTTCCACTTTTACATTTCTCTGATCAGAGCAATGAAGTGAACACACTCCCTCTGGCTGTGGGGAAATATGAGCAGTGGAAATCTCAAGTACTAAAAATTCAAAAATGGAAGTATAAAAATCATATTTGAAAAATCAAGAGATTCAAACATTATGACTGCCATTCTTTCCCTACTCATCTTTCGGTTTTCAAGACTTCAGGGCACTTATGAATAGCATTTTGAGTTATGTAGTTGTTATGTTGGGGAGGGTGGCTTTGGTTTTGTTTGTTTTGTTTTGTTTTGTTTTGTTTTCAATCAGGTAATCTTGATACTCTTTCTTTCTGAGAAAGACAAATTCTTGTAAATATGGGAACTGGGAGCATTAAGTAAAACACAACTGCCTGAAAGCATGCAATCACACATTGATACATGACAACAGACTGTCACGAACTTGGGACCTGATGAGTGCACTGCAGAAAGGGTATTTTGTAAAGCCCTGCCAGACTGAGCTTGGCAACAGGATGCCTGATGACAGAATTTCAAGCAAGCTGAAAAGGAAGTTGGGAATAAAACTTGGCCCAAACTTGGTCCACACACATTTTTCTGACTATAACAAGGCAACATTTAGACATGGTGCTTTGATTTAGAGGCTGAAGGAAGCCTTTATTAGTTAAGAAGTCTCATTGCAAATGTACAGAATCCCTTGTAGAATTTTGTTAAAGAGTTGTTCTTGATTAAAATGGTAACACAAGGAATAGGTTTCTGTCAGACTATTTAGATAAATATCTTGATCAGTATTTGGGAGTAAAGGAAAGATATTTGGGGTCAAATTACTCAACAGTGATCATTTTGTTCCCTGCTCAAAATACTGCCATGAGCCTGACCTCGCCTAGAAAAAGAAATGTGCAGCGGCATCATTACCACCAACGCCATTTCCTCCTCTGCCACACAGAGAACACAGCAGAACTATTAGAACTATTAGAGAAATTGTGGTGGTGGTCAAGAGAGAGAAAGCAGGCCCAAAGAAGAAAAGGCTGATCCCATTCTTACTGGAGACGAGGAATTGGAGGACAATCAGCTAACACCAGACCGAGCTTAAACTGAATCCCAGCTGAATATGCCCAACAGGACTATATCTAACACTTCCAACTGGGATAAATAATTAAAAATTACTCCTTAAGCAGTTTTCAAAATATCATTACAGGGGTATTTTGGCATGGAAATCCGTATTGCAAATAAAGAAACATTAAACATCTGTGGAAAAACAAAAGATTTAAAATTACCACTTTTATTTTTGATTAAAGACATTTTCTTCACAAAATGACAACAAGAAGTATTTTTTCTAGCTTTGTCAAAAAGAAAAATATAAAAGACAAGAAAATAATTGAAAGTACTTCATATGTCTCTAGAGCTTCTTCAAAATGAACTGGCATAGCAATGATCCATTCAAATAAAACTAGCTAGTGGCAATTTAATCTCCTTTATTCTTTGTTGCTTTGTTTCCTTGTACGAACACAACAAAGAAGGCCTGAAATATGACTGTAAGGAAAGAGCAGCTCTGTTTCTTGCCAAATCTGTTCTTTCAAGGAAGACAGAAACAACAGTAGAGCTGCTAGAGGTTATTGCTTGTACAAGCAATGTACAAGCTGCAGCTAATAAAATCACTTTTTGAGCAAATGTTAAAATTCATGTTTATGTTTACCAATAATGCCAGAAATACTATTCTGGTACATGAGGCTGTGCTTTAGCCAATTTAATATGTTTTAGCTCATGAACTGAACTGCAGTGACTAGAGAACAACTCCACAAATGTAAGGTAAAGCATAACAGGTAAAATCACAGGGGAAAAAAAAAGTTTGAATCAATGCCTTTTACCAGTGTCTTTTCTTTCTGTTTTTGGAGAAGACTCTAGACAAATGTGCATGTAATGTGAGTGTTGCCACCATTCAGTTGACAGCAGGTAGTGCATTACCCACAACAGTTCAGCTGCATCTGAACTGCAGGTAAAGGTCCTTGTGGTGGTTTGACCCAGTACAGTCCTTCACAACACTTACACCTCCAAGGGAAAGCTTGATAACATGCAGGGAGCAACTCTACTGTCACAGCATATTGCCCAAATGAATGCTGTATGGGCACTACATAGCATATAGTAAACGGATGGTAAACCAAGGTAATGGCCAAGCCCTGTAGCTGCAAATGATAAGATCCAGAAACCCAACAGTTACCCTGTCGACTTGTAATAGATTCAACCACGGAAACTGCAGTTGTAGCTCCAGCTCTCTAGGTTGCTTTAAGAGCAGTAGCTTTATGCTTGGGGAGAGACCCTGAGTTTCAATTCTCTTTCCCTGGGTGGTCTGCCAAATTTCAGAAAGCTTTGAAGCTTTGCTTAAGACTAGATTTAACTTTTGTCTAATGTTTATTTAATATTACTCTCCTAAAAAAAGTAGTCATATAATTATTATCCAACGTGGGTGGGTTTACTTTGTTTTTAATTTGTAAAATATGAGCCTAGCAGCTTCAATAGTTCTGAATATTTCTAACAGAAAAGAATAAAGCTGTGCCCATCAGAATCGTGGAACCAGGGTTTAAAAACAAGTCATTGACCATGAAGAGGATAATTTTACAGCATTTTAAATGGCTCTGTCATTAGGGATGGGGAGTTAGTGCTCTAATTTCAGACAGTGATTCAAAATAGAATAATGGCATTGTGTCACCCATCACTAACCAGGTAAGAGCCAGAAGGGACAGACTGCAGCTTTGATGACCATGAACATGCAGCTTTGGCTGGGCCAGCAGCAGCAGACTAGGTGGGGAATGTGGAGCTTGCTGGGAGCTAATGCATCTTTGTAAACCATGTGGTAGTTTCACAAACAATTTACCTTTGCATAATTTAGTGCTGTTGTCAAGAGATGGTTTCACCCACTCACAGCTGCTCTGTCCTACCTTGTGCCACCACCTCCCTTGGACCAGAACAGCCACTTGGTGTGGCTATGCAGTGCAATGGATCGAGGAGAGATTTGGAATTTAGTTTATTTTTTTCATCTGGTTCTTACACACACACAGAAAACTGTTCCTATAAAACAAAACGTCTTTCACTTGTTCATGTATCACCTGAAGCAAAACCCTGTGTTGGTTCCTCAGGACAGAACTTAGCTGCAATATAATCACATGTGCCACCAACTATATAAATGGGGGCAAGCGGACATTCAAAACAAAACACATGTAGAAGAGGTATAGAGCAGTTTATCGTGAGTCATTTTGAGTCATCCTCTCCAACAAAAAAATGGTCCAGGTGGAGAACTGGTGTGGCAACGAGTGCCATCTAGAGGACTGCAACACTGAAGCTTCTTGACAGTTCAAAGACATAAACATTATGCTGTAAAGTCATTATTCATGGCTGATGGTCAACAGTTGGTGGGTTTACTTTCCATAGTTGTATTGCAATGACTGTGGAGGGACTTTGTATTTAAAATTGTTTTGGTTTGTTTTGTTTTTACAATACTCTACTGTAAGATTAAAATTGTGCTTGCTTACGTTAAAAAAAAAAAAAAAAAAAAAAAAAAAAAAGTAGTTCTAGAAAAATAGTTGTTTTGAGGAGGGTGATCATTTTCTTCTGTAATTATATCAGTTAGTGGAATCCAGCATTTATTTCTTCCAGCAAGTACAGACTTTGACCACTCTTCACTAGATGGTCTCTCGAGTTGTAAGCTATTCCCATTGATGTGAATAGATGTTTTGTCTCTGCTTTCAAAGTGAGCAGGACGACATTCACAGAAATTATGTACATATGCCCACAAACATACACATGTAAATGCATACCTCTGAGCAAAGTTTACTGCACTTCCTGCCAGCACAATCATCTTTCTTTCCTTTCCCAATCAGTATAATCAAACTGTTTGTCAGGGAAGCAGACCAAGTTAAGACCTTTCAAAGTAAGGTCTTGGTTTTCCTTTCATCAACATTCACAGCACAGTTAGGACCCAATTCTGTATCCCGCTGAGAAATTCCTAAAAATTTTGTGTGAAAGTTAAGCTTTGCAATTAACTTCTAAGCTTGTAAAAGCTTAGGAGAAATATAACTGATGTTTATGTATCTGGAAACCTCACTCCAGTGATCTGGTATATTACCAGAGTTCAGTTGGACTGCCTTTCACCTTTGAAGTCTTGTCCCCAGGAGACTGAGGAGCTAAAATGGGAATACAGAGCTATTTCTCCAACTAGCAACCAGCTGTTCATCTTCTAAGCCTATTCACTTTTCCCCTACTGCACCTCCAAACTCTTTCTGGCTTATCTTACAGCACTCCTAACAAAGAGCTAGCTCTACCAATAGACTGAGGAAGCAAACATCAAGGCAATTGGTTAGAGATTTTGCAGCAAAAAGTGAGGAAAAATCCCACCACCTTAATTACTATCTGCAATTTGTCATCAAAGATACATTAACTTACACAAAGCAGTTCTCATAGCTATGTATAAAGGTTCACAATTAGTTCCTTCTGCCTGAACATAAAGAGACAAAGGAAGAGTCATGAGGCAGCGATATCAGCTTCTACTTTCTCACCTGTGCAAGTTGTGATTTTCACTGGAAGAAATCTGTTCTAAAAGAGGTAAATAACAACACCCAAACCCCACCACCCAGATTTTTTTTTCTAATTTTCACTGTAACTCTAAATGAAACTCCCTAAACACATCCTACTTACATGAGACATACTTTGTTTTTAGTATGCAGATCATTTTCTTTTACTAAAAATAAGAAGTTAGTAGTTTACTGAAGACTGAAAGAATTTTGTACAAAAGGCCTCTAGTAGATTAAGAAATATAATTAAAAAATATTTTATTTTTTTAGTTTAGAATACAAACTGAAATGTCACTGAATTTATACCATTATTCCAGGGTATCATACGAACATGAAAATATTCAGAATATTTTTAAAACTGCTCTAGTCTATCAGCACAAATAGTGCACAATCAGCCATAGCACAATTTTTTCTTCAAGCCATTTCACAAACTAGTGGGTACTAATTATTTCTCATTGCCCTAATGTAAGCACATTTCCTCAGTTCTCGTCTAAGTGACATATCAATGAAAACAGTTGTTCCTCCATACTCTCCCACAGAAAAAGCACCACGATACAAGGAACGTTTTGCTATTTCTAAACACATTTTGGCTGATTGAGATGGAAGATGGTGAGTCATCTTCCTGCCTGAGACCACTCAATGAAGCTCCCACTACTATTCTTACCAGAGACAAATGCAGCACAGAGTTACAGTGGACAATGCTTGTCCCAGCCACCATGGCACGCAGCAAGGAACCATGCCCTATTCCCCCCATGTTAAAGGGAAGCAAAGGATTAAGCTGCCTGAGATCATCTCTTTGCATGAGATTCATTTAGTCCCCACAAATTCTACCGCTGTTAGGTAGGACCAATTCTTTCAAAACATGAATCCAAGGGAATCCATATTTCCCCTCTGGTTTTTAAGAGCTGCAGAGCCACACAACTTCTTTGGAACTTCTGAATTTAAGTACGTAAACCCCCAAATAAAAACATACATGCTTGCTTCTATGAATCCAAAACACTAAAAGATGCTGACCAGACTCTTGTAGTGGCAATACACGTTCATAGATAGAAATGAAAAAACCAATTCTACTCTGAAATGGACATAGTAAACTCTTTAACTAACTGGAAGAAGAAAAGAAGCATGCTTTGGGAAGACAAAATTAATTATGCAGTTAGTTACCTTTTCATCTTCTATTCCAGGAGCTGATTCACTGAATTTTTCTTTCTGAAAATGTGTAGTCCTCTCCACTTTTTCCATGCTCTGAAAAAAGGCTGTTTTTTCCAGTCTGTTGCTGTTGTATCGTGTATTGATTTCCTCCAGCCTGTTAATCTTAAGTAGCTTCATACTGTGCCCAGTTAATTTACTGTCTGTTTTCCTCTCCACCTTAGATTCGTAAACCAGTGAACACTCATACCTTCTGATTTCTCCTCTTTCTTGTCTGTACAAAAGAAAGACAAATAGGAAATATCAATGTTATTCATTATTTTTAGCTTAGAAAACTTCCAGTGTTGCAATTTTTTTATATCTCAAATATGTATCTTTATATATTCTGAACCAATACAAAAATACAGAATTAACAGCACTCTTTGTCTACACTGAACACTAGATAACTCAAGAAGGCTACAGGACAGATGTAATTTAATTTGTCTGCAGAGGCTATTTAGCTCTACCAAATCCATATATATTGCTGTTGCTTGTAAACCTTGTTTATGGATCACTACCCAGTTTTTAATCACTTGAGTGGCTCCCTGTTGCTCAGAAGTGTTTTCTTTCTCTCCACTGCAGTTCCAGCAAGTGACGTATGAGGACTCTGGGACTAAGCCCATGAAATTTTAAGATATTACACAAAATGGTTTAGGCCTGAACTCACTCCTTCTTTCTCTTTCCACTGTCCTGTACCATGAAAAAAATGTAATTGTCAAATTGATTGTGATCTCAGGCCTTCTGTAGAATGCTGCAAAAGACCACATTCCTCTGCTGGGTTCCTTTCCACTATAGGTCCTCACTACATGTTTAGAACTTAGATGATGTAGGATCATCAAGGATTGACTAACAGTAAAGTTGGCTAAAAAGTTATTGCAGGTCAAATTAATCTCTGGTTGCTAATTTTGATTAATCCTCTATGGAAAAGTCTTTATTCCACAGCAAGGTAGTGGGGGTGCCCCCTCCCCCCCCTCCCACCCCCCCCCCGTAATTACTTGGTTACACTTGGACACTTGGAAAATATGTCCTTTTGCACAACTAATTCTCTAAGACTACAAGAAACTACACTAAAATTTCACTTAGCAACTCAGAATAGACTCAGGAAATACAGGGCAAAAAACATTTTCATTATTGCAAACCTTCCTTCACTGGACTAGTAACGCAGCCATAAAAGCACTGTAGCAATGCTTTAGTTCTAGAAAGTTGGATCTGGTCAATCTCATTACACAGCTCATGGTTTTTATTTTAACTTGCATAAATACCATAAACTATACGGCATAATTAAGAATGTATATACAATGTTACAGTCATCAGCAGCATGGGGAAACGGCTCTCAGTACACAACCAGAGACCCAATTAAATCAGTTAGTTTTACCTAAACACCTTCCAACAGAAAATGTTCCTCGCTGTATTTTAACTCCACATCCGTACATATGCAACAGATTAGATGCATACCTACACCAACTCACTTTACAATGCCCAAAGTTATTCCTCCAAACTCTTCCCAGATGTGGAAGGTGCCTTATGCTATCACAAGTTACACAGGATGTGGCTTGCTAGTGGTGACATTTATAGATTATGGCCAGTAAAGTGCAAGCTTACTGCTAGCAAATAAGCCTTCTAGGAAGATTTGATACCACGTTACTGCAACATGGTGGCAATATGGGACCAAGATGCTCACAGACCTGGCAGCAGGTAGAGGGCTCAGAGTAGGAGAGACACCCCAGAGCACATTGTTAGTAAGTGAGATGCATGGACACCTGCACGGGACTGTGAAACATTCATCATCTGAACAAGTCTTGTGCTCAGTACGCACAAACGCTAGGTCTGCTGCCTCTAGTCTCCAGTTCTCATGGCTCTGACCTCCCTTCCCATCCTCCTTCAGGTGAAAGGACACTTTAAGAGCTATTTCTTCACCAGGTTCTCAGATCAGGGCTTGTGAGTTTTGCTAAATGCACTAACAGTTGCAGGCTACATAACACAAGGGCTCAGTCTAACCTTTGAGACACAATTCTCTAGATCGTTAAATCTACCCAGCGCCAAGGGGTGATGGAACATACTCCAAAGCTGTTAGAAGAAGCAAGTGAGGTTTTCAGATTTCCTACCCTCACTTCCACGTCTACAGCTATTCAAAGACATCTGCTTTCAAGCTACCTGTCTGTGAAAACCACTTTTGACCTGATATGACTGCAAACAGGGAAAGTTGATTCAGGCCCTCCATAGTTCTTCAAAGATCACACCATCCTGTACATTACGACCACCAAATGCGGCCATCCATCTAATGAGAATGACATGTTCTGCTAGAAGGGCATGTTGTTCCCTCATAAGTGACTGATGGGTCACTTATCTGTGAAAGTATTAGTGGAGTGGAAAGCCTGAAAGCATTACTGTGCTCCATTACCAACGAGAGATTAGGATCGAGTCCAAATTTTACTGACTTCTCTCCCATTACCACTTGTATATACTACTGAAATGATAACCTAAACAATGGAAAGTTTTTGAGGTGCACAGAGTGCAATTTGCTTGCAACTGCCCCCTGCACAGTCGCAGAGAAGCAATCCCATTCTCATCATGTGCCACTGTGAAATGTGAGGGTGTAGCAGTTCACATTTTTGAAAGGAAAGAGAAAAAAATGTGTTCAATTACATGTTGAGCTCTGTTTCTCCCAAAGGAGGATGAACCTTCCCCCATCATTTATATACCCTAACTTTGATCTGCTTTATTTTGGGTTTTCCTCAGCAAGCCAATCTCTCACTTTAAGTAAAATAATTTGCTTCATGTGTCACATCTTCACTTGTACACTCAGAAATCACAGACCTAACACAGCACCACAGAGACTTGCCCACTTGTATGCAGGGGGGGTATACACAATCCTACACAATAGTAGCATGAGCACATTAAAGTGTAACTGATTAAGTGAATGCCTTTAAAACTGATACAATATAGAAAGAGGCAGGCAAACATGTGTCAGTCAAAAAAAAAAAAAAAAAAAAAAAAAAAAGTACCCATCAAGAACCTTTTTCTTTCTCAGTTTTTAGTTTGTAACCCCTTCAGCCAGAACTAGGTTTACGTGATGGATTGCATAGCACTTTGCTCAAAACTCGGTCCTTTGGCCTCTGTCTTGAGTTCAAATGAACACTTTATTTCTGGTCATTTGCAAACCAGCCATTTCTAATATTTAAGCTGGGAGACAGGTACTATTACATAGTAGCCAGACTTGTTTACCTCATAGATTCTGGCATAGCACATCTTGACATTAGACTGACCTGAAATTTACAAGCTGGGAATGATTATGTAATAGAATATAATTAAACCTAAATATATAATTCAGGAAAGAAAACAAGACGTAAGGTGGAAAGAATTACCAGTGGGTCAAATTCAGGTGGTAAATTAGGATGCTAACGGTACTGCTTACTATACTTTTCTTTAACATACAAACCATGCAGCATTCTGTGTAATGTGGGAAGCTATTTTCTTCTTTAAAAGAATTCATTGGTATTTCGTCAACCAAAAAAGAAGCTTTGGTGTATTTCAACAAATCACTGGGGTGGACCCCCAAATGTAGATTGTGATTTAATGTTTATCAGTGTGAAACTGAAGCAAGCAGCAGCACTTCAGGCCATCTAAACCGGGCTGGTGTGGCCAGTCTCACCCCTTCCCAGTGCTTGGTTGTACAATTTGAGTCAGATTGTGCAGCGTGCTGGCTGAAAATGTGCAAAACAACAACAACAAAAAGCAGCAGTGATAACCCTATGTTGCTGTGAAATCACAGCCAAAGAGACCACAGAGGTGTTGCACATCCCAAAAACTGGAAGGGTTTTTCAAGGTGTTTCAACATGTTTTTCAACGTGCCTCACCTTGAGTACTGTTTTCAGTTTTGGGCCCCTCACTACAAGAAGGACATCAAGTTGCTCATGCTAGTCTAGAGAAGGGCAACAAAGCTTGTGAGGGGTCTGGAAAACAAGTCTCAGGAGGAGCAGCTGAGGGAGCTGGGACTGTTCAGCCTGGAGAAGAGGAGGCTCAGGGGCAACCTTATTTCACTCCACAGTTACCTTAAAGGAGGCTGTAGCGAGGTGGGGGTTGGTCTATTTTCCCATGTGCCTGGTGACAGGACAAGGGGGAATGGGCTAAAATTGTGCCAGGGGAGGTTTAGGTTGGATATTAGGAAAAACTTCTTTACTGAAATGGTTGTTAGGCATTGGAATGGGCCACCCAGGGAAGTGGTTGAGTCACCATCCCTGGAGGTCTTTAAAAGATGTTTAGATGTAGAGCTTAGCGATATGGTTTAGTGGAGGACTTGTTAGCATTAGGTCAGAGGTTGGACTAGGTCACCTTGGAGGTCTCTTCCAACCTAGATGATTCTGTGTTTTCAACATGAAGGCAGAAGACAGCAGCTTAAAGACAAATCTAAGGATGAGCGGGCCTCATTCTGAGGGGGTTTGCCCCAGCGCTCCTATGGCTGCGCGGGCATGAGCCCCTGAGGGCGCCATTTTGGCTGATGCGCGCAGCAGCCCTTTCACCCCAGGGGTGTCGGGGCCGGGGGGATGGCCGTGAGGCTCGGAGCCCCGTGCCCTCAGCGGCACGCAGCCAGGCTTCCTGCGGCTCCTCCGGCCGCTAGGGGCGGGCTGGGCGGCAGCCGGGGCGGACTACAGCTCCCGAAGGGCTGCGGGAGCTGAGGGCGGGTGGTTTCGCTTCCTGCTCCGCGGGTGCCCGCCGCGGGAACCGATGGAGGGCGCGGAGGAGGAGGAGGCGGCGGTGCAGTGCCCGGTGTGCCTGCGGGAGCTGCCGGGGGCGCTCATCAACTCGCACCTGGACCGCTGCTTGCAGGCAGGGGAGGGCGAGGCGGAGAGGGGCTGGTCGCCCCCCTCCAAGAAGCCGCGCCTCGCCGCCGTCCCATCGGGGGAGAGCACCCCGGCGGCAGCCCCCGTCTTCTCCCTCTTCCACAAGGGCCGTGGAGGCGGGCAGAGCCCCGGAGCCCCCGACGGGAGGAGCAGGGATGGGCGAGGGGACGCCGCCGAGAAGCCGGAGGAGGGAGGCCTGGCGCTGGGCGGCGGGACAGCGCTGCGGGGGGACAGCGTGGCGCAGAAGCTGGAGGGGAAGCCCCTGGCCGACAGGCTGCGGCCGGACACGCTGAGGGATTACGTGGGGCAGGAGCGGGTGCTGGGCGCCCAGACCCTGCTGCGGTCCCTGCTGGAGTCCCACGAAATCCCCTCCCTCATCCTCTGGGGGCCGCCGGGATGCGGCAAGGTGAGTGGAGCCCCGGGCCCCCGCCTGCCCCCGCCCAGCGCCTCGGGGCCGTCCCTGGTTCCTTTCCAAGTCTGATCAACCCCAACAGCGTCTCTTTTTTTTTCTGTATTCCCTCCCATTTTGTTCCTTTTTTTTTTTTTTCCCACCCCGTATGTTATTTTGGCTTCTGTGTTGACTTTATACTGATTGATGCCCTCTAGTTTTTGCAGAGATGACGAAAACACAGCTTGCCTCTAGAATAAAATGGAAGCAACCTCCCTACAGCCTGCACTTGAATTACCCAGGCCAAACTCACTTCATGTCAGACAATAGGCTTGCTTTAGTAAACTTCAGAGCTGTTACCATTGTGCAAAAGCTGGGAATATTGAGAACAGCAAGAAAACGATTATAAAAATATTGAGGAGAAGGGGTGAGATACTGGCAGTTTCACTACAACGTGGCTTGCAAGTGCAGGTTTGGTTTTGCCCACAAATTCTCTCTCCTGACAGGGAAAGACTTTGGTGCGGAAGGGAGCTAAGATTGTGGGTAGGCACACTGTGCCAGGCACGCATCCAGCTTCAAACAGGCAAACCTAAAGTGGTCAACCCTTCCAGCTTTTGGTCACAGATCCTGGCTACAGCAGGCTCCTGTTCTGCCTCTTTTAAGGTACTTGGGGCAGGCTGTGGTAAGTTCCCAAAGGCACTGCAATTGCAGCGTAACAGTGAAGGGGGTCCACAGCTATAGCGAGTGAAGGACCAAATGTACGCCTCAAGTGTGTTCAGGTGGAAGCACTCAAGATCTCAGCTTAATTTTGCCATTTTTCTCTGTATTCTCAATTTTTGGTGGGAAGAGCTAAACAAAATATGTAGTTATCTCTGTCAGGCTAATCTGTACACAGCTGAGTTTTGCATATTGTATAGATATCTTAGCTATGACTGAGAGCATATATGGGAAATCTGGGATAGGGAAAAAGCACTAATTCATTAGTCACTAAGCACAGGAGTTAAGGACAGAATCGTAGCTTGCTTTTCTTAGTATACTTGTTTGAAGATAGAGACCTCGTGTGTGTGGTATTTGAATAATAGTCATGGTTAATTACGGCTAATCACAGCTAATAAGGAGCAGGTATGAGAATAATAGATGAATACTGTTGACAAAGATGCAGTAGGTTGTTTAGGCTAGATAACATGCACCTGGAAAGAAACAGATGGTGAGTTTAGATAATTGCTACTTCCTTTAAAATACCATGGTAACATCAAGAAAACCTGAGGAGGTGATGTAAAGAAAAGCATATTTATGAGTTTATTAAAGGAGAGCTAGATGGCTGTAGAGAGAAGTGGAGTTAAACTCTTCAGTTAATTAGTAGTCTAGTAGTTATTAGATAAGTAACTTCCAGGGATCTACTTTCATGTTTCTTCACGTTACTCTGTCTTTGGTTTCTGCTTGTCTGCTTTAACAGTGTTTGCCTGGTCTTTCTTGAAGTCCTTTTTCCTTAGGAAAAAAATGTGTTCCAAACACAGTGGTCACAAAGCGAAGACCACATACAGTCTCTAGAAACTAGAGCTGGACTTAGTGGGCTTTGGATTGTGTTCTGATTAATGCACCTTCTTTGAAAGCCTGTAGAAATGCTTGATGATGAGGTGGTGATAATTGTGTTACAAGGCTTTTGGAACCTCCTGTGGTGCTAAGATAGGCTTTGAATAATGAGTGGTCAGTTTCATGTCTGTAGTAACATAACCTTCACTTTCCTTTCTCATGACCTGCCTTCCTTGTTTATAACCACAAGTGGAGTTGTATTTAGTAAGCTTGCTTTTCACCAAATTCTGCTGTTCATCAGAGTAGAGTTGTGACTTTCATAAGGACTGTCCCTTTTGCCCCATCAGGAACAGTTCCAAAGTATGTTCTCTCTCTCCAGATACTTAAGTTCTTGGCTAGTTCATCTCTTTTCTAGGTTGCCCCTCACCAGATAGCTCTAAGGCTTTGCTTTTTCACCTAGCTTTTAATGTATTCTTTTGAAGTGTCAGTACCATCTACTCCTGGCTGAACCAGGAACTTCTGCAAGAACCTGGATGTTTCCCCTCACCAATGCTTACTAATCTTTCTAGGATGGTTTTGGAGTAAAATTTCAATTCAGGCCTTCTCCATAAGTCATGTTTGATTCAGTTAAGTGGCTTAAAGTTCTGTACTTCACTTGTTTTTATTTTATTAATTCCTGCCCTTAGAGATTTAAAATGCAAGGTAAAAAAAAAAAAAAAACTCTTCCCTAAGGATAGTAAAAAGAGTCTATGGGTGTCTGCTTGCCTCTTTCACGTGCTGTTTGGAATGTACATATACAGGGTGTCTAAGAAAATATTTCATGAAGAAGTAACCTGAAATGGGTGAAGGACTGATGGACAGGAAGCATATTTTCCCTCTACGTGAAGAATTACATAGATTATTGTTTGAAATATTTAAAAGATCTTGTGAAATTGAGAAGTATTAGCACTGCCTCAGGACTTAGTTGGAAAAACTTCTTCTTAAACTTAGTTAAAAAACTTCTTAAAACTTAGTTAAAAACTTCTTCTGTTGCATAGTTCTTTTCAGTGGGAAGAATATTAACAAATGACTGAATTACCTAGCTTCAAATGAAATAAGCCCACATGCTAAGCTCTGCCCATCAAAGACAATAGTCGGACACTAGTGGGCAGATGCTAACAGGAATATAATTAAATATGTTGGTCTGAACTTCAAATTGCTGTATAAGGTGGTCATTTGGACTTCACTCTCCTGCTACCCGTGCAGTCTGGTTATTGCTGTCCATCTATGCTTTTTTTTCCATTTCTACAGCCAAATACCATGATAACTGATACTTCTTTTAAAAAGGGTGGACTGAGTCAAAAAACAAGTGGACATTGAGTTAACCCTTGGGGACGTATTTCAAATGAATTTATGTATTATTTATGAGTCTGGGCTTTTAGGAGAGGTATTGTAGTTCAACAGGCTTTTTCTGAGCAAGAAGAGAATCTTTGCTATTAAACTGCTGCAAAAGTATTTGTAGGTCAAGAACACTTTGAGAACTTTTATTATGAAGATAAAGCCAATACCTGATTAAAAATGTGTTGTGCATTGTACCGTTCTGATCAAGTTAATTGTCCCAGGTGCACTTGAACATTCAAGGAAACACAATCAAAAGACAAAATCAGGGTACTTTTGTTGAGGGCTAACTTTCTTTTTTTGAATTTTCATTTGTATTGTGCCTTCTTACTTTAAGGGAGCGTGATCTTTGTACTTTTATTTTGTCATTCTAATTTCTTATGAAGCCAAAGTGCTTTAGTTGAACTGGTTTTGACTCCATTTTTTAAATTTATTGACTACTAAGTGTTAAACACATGAATGTGTTTTCCACTTTAAGAAGCTGACCGGACGCAGGCCAGAAGAAGAAACGCTACCTCAAAGAGATGCCGTGGTTATTAACTTAGGAACAGTTAGCTTATTCATCCTGACTACGCAAATTTTTAAAAGCCTGTATGAATCCCTGTGTAATCTGAGTAAGCTGCACTGTGATTTATGACACCTTAATGCAGGGATTTACATTTTTGCTTGTCTGCCATGGGGCACCAATTTTAGTAGAGTTAGCGGGGGGACACGAGTAACTTGAGCAGAGAATAATTTTGCTGCCACAGATATGGTTTAAGCTTTATAAATCTGAACGTTCTGTTTTTAAATATGGTAAACATTCCCTCTTACGTATGTCATTTAATGAGGGGAAAAAAGAAGGCAACAAGTAGCTGGAACCTGCTCCCTGTAAACAATATGACAAAGTGTTCATGTGTGACTTTCTTGGTCTATGTATGCAGTCTGGTACTAAGCTAAAATCTGTCATGTTGATATAGTGCAAAATGTTTTTAAAAAGCCACACAACAACAGCAAGTGATCTTTGGTTTCCATCAAATCTCCACTAAGTTTGTATTTTATTTCTAAGAGTCCCTTATTTCTTCTGTTTCTGGTTTTGAGATTATCACGCAATGCATTGAAACACAGATGGCAAGTAAGATTTTAATCTGAAAATGTGCGGTATCTCTTACAGTAGCACAGAGTTCAGAGCAGCTCTGAAAATGGGTTCATCTCTGAACCCATCCCCTTCATCATGGGAGAAGTCTTCACATACTGCGCGCTTAATTTTGCATATGTCAATTTAAATTGTCAATATCTTTGTGTAGTTCTCTGGGAAGAGAAGACTGGAGTAAGCTCATTGTGTTTGTAAAGCATAATGAAACAAACCTGGATGGAGCAAATGGAGGCACAGCTCTGCTTCAGAAAACACCGTGCAGTGACCTTGCCTCTGTTTATGCCAGGTCTGGCTTTTGGAAGTACTGGAAGCCACTTGCTGTTGTTCAATGACACTTTACTCCTCCAGTAGTCTCCCCGTGGGCTATTTGGGGTGTGAGGAACCAAACAAGAGGAGTAAGAATAGCATCTGCCCTTAAATAAATGCCAACTGCTGCCACTTTTGATTGCATTTCTCTCAATAGGCAGCGTCCCTGAGCCATGCTCATCTGCTGTCCTGGCAATTTCCTTCAGGCATAACCAGACTCATTGCCCGTGACTCAGTGTGGTAGCCAGGGTTCAACTCAGCGGTGTTGGATAGGAGAGACCCCGTTTTTTTTAAGCTGTATCCCAGGGAGCTGCTTCCCCAGTTGCAATCTAAGGGTACTGGCACTGTTGGCACTCTTCACAAGGCTGTGCAACCAGGCATGGCCTGTTGTGACTGCTCATCAGGTACAGCGTGGCCCTGCTGCCCTCTGAGGGAGGGCTGAGGGTGAGAGGAGGCGGCTGACGGCAACACCATGGAAACAAAGATAAGGAAGTCTTGGCCAGGATAAAGAAAGAGGCAAAACTACAGGGAATGTCATGGTAGAGAGCAGCAGGATGCTGGAGCAGAACTCTGATAACGTGGTTGAGACCCTACAAGTCTGCAGGTGTAGCAAGCTTTAGTACAGCTTGTTGGGAGAAGCATGTGTGTTGGAAGGGTTCATCCAGCTGCAAGGGATTGCTCTTGCACTGCAGTGTTCCTGTAAAGCGTAGTATGAACATCAGCTCCCCGGGAAGAGGCTGAGAGACTGAAACAGAAGTGTGAGCTGTTCTGCACGCCTTGCAGGAGCTCCACAGCATGACTGCTGAAAGCAGTGTAGATGACACCTGAGACTCTGTGTTTTCTTTGACCAGCATCTACAACAGCTGTTTTGTCAGATTCATGCAAGTTAAGAACAGACAGGGAAAGGCTCCATGAACAGGCAGATTTGTTAACAAGGTATACGTGATTTTCCAGTGCAGTGAGGTAAGAATGGCCTTAGGTTTCACAAACAACTTACTGTCTAGGGATTCATTTGCTATGACCTGATCATATACACAAGCCGTCCAAGTTCCACTTCTGAAGAGAGCTAGGCGTTACCACTTTTAATTGCTAAAAAGGGCTGTGGTGAGCTAATGCAGTGGGTGTTTAATCACCTGGTAAAAAGCTGCAAAAAAGAAACAGCCACCTTGTTTCCAATTGGTAATGTAAAGTCATTGAACATCAGCATGAGTGGGACAGGCTTCGTTTGTACTTGATTTTTTCCTGTTTTCTTCTAGACCTGGAGGTGAGGTTGCATTTACTAGTGGCAGCACAGAATGAGGAAATAGGTTACGTTCAAAGAGAGCTGCCCAAGCAAGGAAACTTGTAGATGTGCAGAAAGTTCTTGTCTCCTACTACAAACATCCTACTAACCAAACCAGCAAATCTGAGGGATTTAGCTGCTCTGACATTGAGAGGTGTGCTTTAATCCAGGACTACTTTTCTTTCATTCATAGCTAGTATCAAAGCATGGAAGAACCAGTAGCACTGCTGCTGGGAGTGGGCTTATTTGGTTAGTGTTTTGTTTGGTTGGTGGGATTTTTTCTGCATTTAAATCTTGGTTTGTTGCAGCCTTTGGGGAAGGAAGTCCTAATTTGGGTTGACATGAAGAAATTTCCAGTGGAAGAGAGCTTTGGTGTTCAGGTGTTCTGTGTGAAGTAGATCTGGAAATAAGTGACTGCAGGCTCAAGTTGAAAGTTATTAATGAGTCATGGTTCTTGACTTTTTGTGTAGCATAACACTGGCTTCTGCTTGAGAAAAAGCAGGAAAATACATTGGGCTTCAGCTAAAATCAGTTTATTTTTGGCTATCGACTGTCATTTGCTATACTCATATATCTTGCAAAAATTGTGAGTTTTGACTCGCAATTCCAGCTGTGCTGATTGATAGAAAGAAAAAGTATGTTCACTCTGGGTGTAGAAAAAGTGATCTCTGCAGACTTGTATGTCTTGATTTAGACGTGTTCTTAGACTTACGCTGACCACAACAAGGCCTTACATCTATGAGACCTGATGTTGATGAAGTGTGAGCTACCAGTTGAAGTGGAGCTATAAGAAGAATAGCCACTTGGGTTTGTTTGTTTGTTTGTTTTTGCCTCTCACCACTGCTACTTTTAGAGAAAGAAGAGGCTTTTTTCTTTTTCATCTTCAGATTTGATATATTGGGGTTTTCCACACTTTCAGTGGTTTTGAGGTATGGATAAATCCTCCAAAGGTACATTCTGAATCAAGTCCCTTTTGTAAGGGAACACTAACTTTTAGTTTTACGGTTTTATTCTGTTAGCAAAGTCTTAAGCATCACCTTCTTTTGCTGGTCTCCCAGCCCTCCCTGATGTCTGTAGGCTTGGCTGTGAGCTCTTCCCAGAGTATCGTTCCAGTCTTGTCTTCTGCAGCATTCTCAGGAGGCAAAGGGCTGGCGCTTAGAGCTCCAGCAAATGAGAGGGGATCTGACACAGGATTTGTATCTTGTATCAAGAGGTGAAATGACACCTCTTCTGAAAAGAGTCAGGAGCCCCTTACTAAAACTAAAACAAGGATAAATAATCATATATCCTTCCCCTTAACTTCCCTTCTCTCATCTTTGTCTGGTTGCAGTTTTAGGGATGTGGAAACACATTAAAGAGACAGCAGTGCTGGTAGGGCGGTGAAGCACCAGCACCACTAGCAGTGGTCTGGCAGGTGGTTGCTCCTGCATTCTCTCTGCAGGAGGATCAGGTTTGGAGCACTTGCTGCATTAACCTGAGTACCTAGAATATCTTCTGAAGCAGTTTTGTCAGCACCTGTCCTGCCCCTCAGCTGCTGAGGCTCTCCTGGCTTCTGTCTATTTGGGCTCCTTTACTAGAAGCAAGACTGATGGAAGAATCACCCATTTTTCCTCTAGCAGTGCTTTGAAATAGAGATGCACTGCTCGAGACAAGCAGATACACCTGTCTTTACAGAGGGGAGTGAAGGAAGTACTGAAAACTATGCCTGTGTTCAGGTGTAGTCAATCTGCGTGCAAGGTAGTGCTGCAGGCTGCTGCTCTGCTTTAGTGGGTGCAGTGAAATTTCCTATAAATAAATCGTGATGTGAAGGAATCCTCCACAAGAAAAGAAAACCGGTGTGAGTGCTCACTAGAACCAGCCAATGGTTTGTTCAGCCTGCAGTCCTTTACCTCCCTGAGCCAGCACTTGGTTACTATTGACTATTTAGATTTAGAGTTATATTTTCTGAAGTATGCATATAACTTTTCAGAATTAACACTCATGCTTTTGTAGAGAACTGCTTTTTGATTAATTTCATTATTACAAGGGGTGGAAGTAGAAAAAGCTTCAGTTAACATTTTTTTCTTTCTTAAATAATTGCACTGTAAGCTCTTCTGCAGGTATCTTGGAATGGTCCAGCTCTTTATTCTTTAATGTACTCTACAAAATAGTTGCGTGGTGAACTGTAGTCAACCCATCTTCCGTGACAACAGCGTATTTGGAGAAGAGTTTTCCTTCAGTGATAAAGGAGGCAGCTGTCACTGCTGGCACTTAAAATATTGAGACGGATACTTAAAAGTGCAGGCCCTAGAAATGCAGTGGTGGAATTGGCAGCCACAATAGCGTGAACTAAAATATCCTACTCTCTAAACTGTCAGCACTGTCCCTATGTCCTAAATATATAGCTTTGCTCTTTATATACTGTCTTCGCATCAGTACTTTCTGTATCCAAAATGATTGTTACAAGGCTAGCTCCTACCGCTTTTTCAGACCACCCTGGCACACATCATAGCCAACAGCAGCAAAAAGACCGGCACAAGGTTTGTGACACTGTCAGCCACGAGTGCCAAGACAAATGATGTTCGAGATGTCATCAGTCAAGCCCAGAATGAAAAAAGACTCTTCAAGAGAAAAACCATTCTCTTTATTGACGAGATCCATCGTTTCAACAAATCTCAGCAGGTATCGTACTACATCACTTTTTTGGAAAAAGCGTTGGTCGGAACTTCTGTAAAATTCCCCACTTTGCCTTAAGATGGTAGCTCACTTTGGGCTTTTGATTTTAATGTTTGTAGTAAATAAATTAGAGTTACAAAAATTAAATTCATAACTAACAAGCATTGATGTGTAATTGCTGTGATTTGAAGATTTAAATAAAAGTATGAGCTATACTTGTAGCTGACTTGCATGCTGGGCTCTGGGTGTTGTTAACCTGAAATTTTATTTCTCCAAAGTCACGTTAGTAGCGTTTGCTGTACGCATCTTCATTTCAGCCTCCACGCTGGGGATTAAGTTCCATGTTACCTTTAGAAAGGTCTGGAATATGGATGTGCATAGGGTGTGTCTGCTTCAATGTTGTGCACTCTTCTCTGTGAAAACAGAGAATTAAAGCATGGCATGGTACTTTGGTATAATACATTGCTGCAGCCGTTGCCTGAGTGTTGTGGGTTTTTAGTTTTTCTTTTCCTAGGTATTTTTATCTTTAGTCATGCCATGGAAAGATCAAATTCTGTCCTACTGATTAAGATTTTATATGGAACCATGTTCTGATCCTAGAGTTTGAACATTCTGTTCAATTGGGTAGTAGAAAAAAAAGCTGTGGCCCTAAACATTCGTTCAAGGAGTTAGAAGTAGCCTCATTATTTGTTATATTAGATAAGTAATTTTCATGGTATTTTGATTGCCAAACAATGAAACAGTCACATAAACTAAAAATTTGCAGATTTTTGATGCTTCCTTTTCAGCTGGTAGGGTCATTCTCAGTGCAGGCATGAGTTATCAAGGTGAGCAGCCCACTGTGTGCTCTGGGCATGAAATTAAATCATTTAATTAGCCGAACAGATGAGGTGCCGTGTCAGTGAGGTTATTTGTCACATCAACAGGGAACCCAAAGACTCACAACACCAGAAAAAAGTATTTGAAAATGCCAGATAGCCTACTCACATGGGATGCTTCAGGTTGTCATTGATTGAGATCAGATTTTTCTGCTTCCCTCCCATGCTCAGGACACTTTCCTTCCTCACGTTGAGTGCGGGACAGTGACTCTGATAGGAGCGACGACAGAAAACCCGTCCTTCCAAGTCAATGCCGCTCTCCTGAGCCGATGCCGGGTGATCGTTCTGGAGAAGCTCTCAGCGGAGGCGATGGAGACAATTCTGATGCGGGCCGTCAGGTCCTTGGGGGTCCAGGTTTTGGGCAAAGACGACCGGCAGGACAGCTCTGCAACTGGCAGCAGCAGCGAGAGCTCGGCGTGAGTACTTTATGGGCTGCAGGGTGTTAACGCGCACAGCCCGAGGAATTGACTGCCTGCCAGGGTGAGGGTGAAGCAGTTGGGGGGTGGGAAGAGAAACCCTAGCCACTTCTGATAGTAAAGAAAAGAGGTGGCAGCATATGGCAGGGGCGGGGGGTGACAGGAGAGAGAGAATTCAAAGCACTGGCCAAAACATCCAAAACATAATCTCACCGTCTGGATTAGGAGAGAGTTTTATACTTGGATCTGTAGCTCCTGACTCACCCCCCCAGGATATTTAAATCCATTCTGCTGCTGGGGATTTGCTGTGGAAGCCTGTAACTGAGTCTTTGTTCAGTCCGAATGTGTGTTACTTCTTGTTAGTGGTTGTAAAAGCATCGCATTACCATGAAGTGGCACATGGGGCATCCCCTATTAAATGAGCTTGGAAGTGCCTGACGAAAGTTTGTTGTTTTCTGAGAATTTTTTTTGAATGAGATCAAGAGAGAGAGTACTACTGTGTTTTAGCTGCAGCATAAGTGCTATGGTATGTTTTACAGTATGCTGGGGAGGGTGTTTTCTGTGAGATGTTAATAGACTATCTTAAAATATATTTTGTTTTTCTCTGCCCCTTTTTGTCCAAATCAGATACTCAAGTTAAACATTTGGGTTTTTGGAAATACCAAGGTCAAGATAGATCCCCTATGGACGTGTATCTGCCTTCTGAAATGGCTAGCTGGCAAATAAGAATAATGCTTGATTCTGCTACTTTCATGCAAGATGTTGTTACAGTTTCTTCATGGTGATGCTTGTGTGTACTGCTAGTAATTTACAGTGCACTGATGTGGTGCTAATTGGGCAGGCACTCTTTATACAATAAATAGAAGGGAGTATGCTTTTTCCTTTTATCACTATCACAGAATAGAATCAATAAGAAGCAATAACCTGAATGCTGAGGTCAGGGCAGGGAGTAAAAGCTGTCCCTTCCCTGTTCCCCTTTTTTTTAACCTCCAGCGTACCATGCCTCACTTTTACTCATTTAATGCTTTTGCACGTTGTAGCAGTGTGACTTTTAGAAGAGAGGGCAGTACAGCATGTCACCCTTAATGTAATGGCACAGCTGTGGTTGTGGCTACACCCTGACTGGGGTTTTGGAGACTTTTCTTTATGTATGGGATTAAAGTAGAAGGCGTAGTTTCAGCTGCAGTTGTTTGGGTTTGGGTTTCGCTAGACTCTCATATCTGCAACCTTCCGTTAGCTATGGATGATTTAAACAGCATGGTGTGGTGCTTAATCAAACTGAAAGAAGTCTGGCAGGCAGGCTGTCAGACTAGCATGGTTTCAGGCATCTATCCATGAAGAGAGGGTGCCCCATACCAATGACTAAGCAGGAGCCAGACATTTTGAAATGGAAATAGAATTAGGAATTGTATAGCTTTTTGTTACAGTTGTGCGTTCAGCTTCTCTTATCCTTCCTACCACTATCTGGTTTTGGTCTGTAGTTGATACATAGTGTTGCTGTTGAGTTTGTCTTTTTTTTATTTTTTTAAACCACCCTGTCCCTTACTGTGGTTCAGTTTTTGATCTCCTTCTTAGTTCCTTCTTGCTTTGCTCTCCGTGCCGTTTTTGATCCTTCCTTTCCTTTCCGCCTACCACTCTGCAGGAGCAGCTGCATCTCTTCTTTTACCTCTTTACCTCCCTACCTCTATGAAGCAGGGCTAGCGTTAGATGCAGGCAGGTAAGAGTTTGTGCTGTCCTGAAGAATGAACACAAGTATGTCACAAATCACAGTGGAGTTGATTGTTCATTGTGCTCGCATCTGTTCCAGAGTTGGAAAAGGTGCTGTAAGGCAGCATGTCCCCATATGTGAGGCATACCCACTTTAGAAGGGATGCAGAGATCCAGCCAGAAGACAGAAGAGGTGTGGGCATTTATTATGGATAATTTCTTAAAGAGTGAGTTTTCCCGTCCAAACCATGTGCAGTATGAAGTTCTACATGTGCTCCTTGGAATCATTTTATCAGATGGTATCACGACACTTTTCTGACATGATGTTTGACCTAGATGAGATTTTGAAGAAGAGGATGATTCTTCACAGTCTCTTTTACCTTGAGGAGTAATGTGAGTAATGTGAGGGTGGGTCTTCCGTAGTTTCTACAGGTATATTCGAGCTCAGTGAGAATGCAGCCACTGTGGAATGATTCAACAGATTTCATTTGCTCTGCACTGCGTGCATGCGCAGCAGTTAACCAAAAGGAAAGTGTGCTCTACTAAAATCTATTTCCTTAAGTTTTCTCAGTGGCTTTCTCTTGTCTTGCTTCCACTGTTGCTGAACGTGTCCGATAGGATTAGATCACCTGGCTTTTTTCATCCCACTGTATCCTTTTCTTGCTGTAAAGCTGAACTTGAACACGTGGAAACCAGTAGAGAATTTAGTATCACAGAATCACAGAATTGTAGGGGTTGGAAGAGACCTCGAGAGATCATCGGGTCCAACCCCCCTGCCAAATGTTAACCTTTTCACAAAATTCTGGAATTGATAATAGATAGTAGACATGTTCCTCCTTTTACATGTAATTTCTGTATCAAGATCTGACTTACTTGTTTTCTGTGAGTAAAATTACCAGTTTCGATAACATTCATCTTTGTATAAGGAACACAGAAACATCTAATGTCATCAGGTCCATATCCTTCTCTGTGTGTCGTTGCACGTGAAGTTTTTTTTAACAGTTCTTGTATGAGTTACTGGGTTTCTTAGGGTAAGATGTGCTTTGTTTTGCATCTTCATCAGCTTTGCTGCCATCAAATGGTGCCTCATAAAGCCTGTAATAAACGAAAAGATGGGAGATTATGAAAGGAAGTTTACAGTGATGAAGAAGGAAAGTAAGGAAACGAGAGCATGAAAGATGCTTTATATTGCTGAGATTTTGCTTGTGCTTTGCTGTGTCTGTGTCCTGGTTTCAGTTAGGACAGAGTTATTTTTCCTCCTAGTAGCTGGTAGAGTGCTATGTTTTGGATTAGGATGAGAAGAGTGCTGATAACATGCTGATGTTTTAATTGCTGCAGAGCAATGCTTACACTAAGCCAAGGACTTTTCAGCTCCTCGCTCTGTCCTGCCAGCAGGCAGGCAGGGGGGGCAGCAAGAGCTGGGAGGGGACAGACCCAGGACAGCTGACCCAAACTGGCCAAAGGGGTATTCCATACCATCTGACGGCATGCTAAACAATATATAGGGGTGGCTAGCCAGGGTGGGTGGCCGGCTCTCGGGGTTGGGCTGGGCATCGGTCAGCGGGTGGTGAGCAATTGCATTGTGCATCACTTGTTTGTACATATTATTATTATTATTATTGTTATTATTATTTTCTATCTTAATAAACTGTCTTTATCTCAACCCACAGGCTTCACTTTCCCGTTTTCTCTCCCCCATCCCAGAGAGGGAGGGGGGAGGGTGAGCGAACGGCTGTGTGGTGTTTAGCTGCCGGCCGGGTTAAACCACAACACTCAGTAACAGGACAAACTGTACCAGCTATGCGCTGATGCAGTATGCTTGTGCAGTGTCACTGACAGAGGAAATCAAATCATTCTTTTAATTCTTTACTGTTATTTAGGTGCTGCCCTCAGAGTGCTATCTGTGATTTGTCAGATGGTAAACTGGATGCTAGATTAATGTATTGAAGTTAGGTAGCCCGGAAGGCATGCAGCTGATTGAAACGAAAGATTCCCAGTTTGCTGTTGGCAAGCCTAGACATCACGCAATTCAGCTTGTTAGTGGCTATATTACAAGTACTGACAGGTTTTGAATTTGCTGGTTTGTAAATCAGTATTTAATGTGGGCTTCCTTTGGGTCTTGGGCGCCGCGCACCTTTTGAAAATTCTCTTTTTGAAACACCCATCTAATTTCCTTGCTGAAAATAAAGTTGCTGGGATGAGGCCTTCTTCAAGGACAATGCTATAAGGCTGTGAATAACTGATATCATACAACTTCATTTAAGACAAAGAATTATATTTGCCCGTAAAACTGTTTCAATCTGTCCAAGAGTGACTAGTGAAAATAATTGCGTTACAAATGCAATAAAGTACTGATCTATATGTGAAAGAAGCAGTAGATACTTTATCTCATGTTCTGCTCAATTATTTCTAAATCTTTCATCGTACAGGTTCTCCTTGCTTGGACTTCCTTGCTTCTACTCTAATTGTGTCAAACGCTGGTTGTGTACAGGTTTTACTTGTAGTTGATGCTACGTTTCATGTTGGTTCTTGGCACAAACTGTGTTGAGGATATTGTGATAAGGAGGGAATTGGAAGAATGATTTATTATCCCACAGTGGTAGTTTTCCATTACTTGAGCTAGTATATCACCTTCGGCTCAGTGAGTGATAGATCCTGGGGTGTCCCTTGTTGGCTTGTTTTTATTTTTGTCTCCAAGTATCGTCGGTTACGAGGTAGTAACATTAAGCATTGGCATCCAGGGGGTGTTCTGTGTTAATTTAGGAGAGTGGAAAAAAAAATACAAGTCTGCCCATCTGCAAGAGGTTCAGGAGCTTGTGAAGAGGTCAGAACCTATGGGAGTTGTTCTGCCTCGGAGTTTGAGGGTGTGAAGAAGTCAGGGTAAAGTGAAAGTGTGGAAGGTGCCTGAGCTTCTGAGAATAGGATGGGCTTGAAAATGTAAAATACAGCAAGTGATGAGAATTAAGATATTAATTCCTTAGAAAAATTAACTGAATTCACTTATTCCTAGTATAAAATATTATTCATAAATTCTGAATAAGAAGGGAGCTGGGACTATGGAATTAGGGAAGCATTACGTTATTTCAAATCATTGACTTCATCGATACACCACAAACAGCTTGCCCATATGTGGAAGGTTTTTGTTTTTGTTTGCTTTTTCCAATGGCCTGGATGCATAGTGTTGTTGTTCTTATAGACAATGACTAGATTGGCCTACCACATAACACATAATTTGGAGTGAAATTTCTGTTACTGGTATATTGTAACGTGGATTTCACCATGGAAGCGGGACAAGAACTTCCTTGTAACCAGATTTTTACATACTTCCTCGTGCATTTTTATTTTAATTTCTGTAATGCTAAATGCTAATGTTGAGTCAGTGGGGCACTTACAGTCAAGTAGTAAAGCTGAAGAGGTGGAAGTATAACTCCTCTTTATTATGCTGTTGTTATTTAGAAATTAAATGGTAACAGGACTCTGAAACTTTCATTCTTCTGGGACTCTTCGCAGGGTTCACATGTGAAACCTCTTCAATCTGCCCTGCTTGTGTATCGAGGTGTTTGCTCAGTGCACCACATACTTGGTTTTGTTCCCTGTTGATGGAGGTATTAGCAGCAGGTTGTCTGTGTGTAGTGCCTGCTGCATTTTTACAGATAGCCTTTGCTTTCTTTGCTGTCCTGTTTCAGTGTATATAGAGAAATCATATGCCCACCTGTAGCGGTGAGAGTGAGCATCACTCCTTGATTTCCAAGTAACTTGATGTATAAACTACTAGACAGAATTAAGGCACTGTTGTTATATTGTGCTGTTTCCCTGTTCAAAACAGGGTGTTTGAAACACCTTTCACAAAGCATGGTTAATTTGGTGTGCCAATACATATGTGGTTTGTCTTTTTTTTTTTCCTTCCTAGCTTTCTCAAATACATGAGAAAATTATCAGATGAAAATAAAAATATAACAAGTTACATAAGTTTATATATTTTTCTCACAGAAAGCAATTCGTGCTTCCTGTTCTCTACAGCATGGTCTATGTCCCTAGAGGATGTTTGTTAGCATTTATTTGAAGTGGTGTACGTTAAAATTGAGGCTCTGCAAACTCTTCCCTCTCACATATGGGTATCAGAGGGTTCAAATACTAATTGAAGTTTTTCCAGCACCTACTGTCTTTCTCTGTGTGATGAGTGCAAAGTAGATTTACAAGGAGGAAGAGTAGGCAAATAGATAAAGTTCATTTTTTTTGCTAAACTATCTTTTTGTTTAGGCTTGCACAGTGAACCTTGAGCATGACAGTCCAAATGCAAGTTTTTGGAAGCCTACGTTGCCATTCAGACTACTTTTGACTAGCATGGGAATAACGGGGAGTTCAGAGCTGTTCAAATACCTGTAGCTGCAGAGCTGCTTGCAGCTGCTGCATGCTTAACAAAACCATTTTTCATAACCCCATAAAGAGGTGGGCCAAATAATGAAGATCAGTAGAGCTGCATGTCTGGGAACCCTAGCATTATCTCTTTGTACACCACTGGTACTAGCAGTAGTAAATCTTCCTGGTGAATGAGGTGCAGGGTTGTTGGTGAATCCCTAAGAACTTGGTGCCCAAGGGCTTCATACGATATTGCCTCTCCAAGTCCTGTGTGTTAATCCCTTGCTGATACGTGTCACTGTTGATTTTCAGTCCAGTTACTAGAAATGGCAAAGTTAAGTTGATTACTTGTGTCATGCTTTAACTCCATCAGCTGTGTCCTATGTCTGGCAAGCACCTTAGCAGTTAACTTGTTTATGCAACTGAAGTTTGAGGGTCAAATACTCAACAATATGCATGTGAAATGTGCAGTCAGGTTGGTTTCCATGGCACTGGGAGCAGGGATTGCAACCCAGTGAATGAAAACCTAGAGAAAGAGATGGAGTGCTTTACTTTCACAGATTTGCCATAGATTGGCTATGAGACCATGGCAAAGCCTTCACCTGTTCCTGCATTTCTCAGCTGTTCCTGTCCTGTTCATTTATGCTGTGTGTTCACTGGAATTCAGCCTTTCTGTTAGGATGCACTCTCATAGCCCTGGTGTGCTGAAAGCAGTGGATGGTGAGAACAGGGACTTGTGTGCTGGGATTTCTTCTGGGATTTCACAGCCTTTCTCTATGCTGCGATAGTTTTTGTACCCCAGTGACTGATGTTATACCTGTTACCATTTCAAATAAGAAAGTGGGATGCATATACGCTTTATGTTTTACATCAGTGCTTCTTGTCATAGCTTTTTAAAGAACATCTGATAGCAGCTCTTAATGTCAGTAACCTTCAGTTTAAATACTCAATAGCTACTCTGTTCATCATTATATTGTCTCATGCATTTGGGTAGCTTCCTGCCTCTTCATTGTCCTTTCACCAAGGAATTCTAACTGCAAGCTATGAAATGCTGATGGAGTAAAACCTTGTGATGTTCACATGGCTGTGCCAGAACTGTGCTTCTGGAAAAAAACTACCCCTAGTTTCCATTGAACTTGGTGAGAGGAGGTAATCTCAAGGAAAAAATAAGGAGATTAAATAGATGAGAGCTTCTGTTCTTTTTTTTTGTGTGTGTGTGTGTGTGTACCATTGTATTTAATATGCATTGGACAGGAGGATGAGGGGTAGGATTCCATCGTTTTATCCCAGGTTCTGCAGTGCTTAATCATGACAGAAAGAGTTATGCACAAAACGTAAGCCCAGTTGCCTCTCAGCAGACTTTGCAAAGAAACACAGTATCTAGCACAACAGGCAATGAGAGGAGCTCAGCTCAACGTGGGATAACAGCTTGTGGTCATTTTGTTGCAGATTCCCTGTGTACATAGAGGAGAAAGCTCTAAGTACTCTCGCCTACCTTTGTGATGGTGATGCAAGGACTGGATTGAATGGACTTCAGTTAGCACTTCAGGCCAGACTGGCAGCAGGGAAGACCACTCCTCTGAGTACTGCCAAAGGATGCTCTAAGGATGGAGTTCTGATAACAGAAGAGCATGTAAAGGAAGGTCTACAACGATCTCACATCCTATATGACCGAGCAGGTGGGTAGCTGATACGGTTTCTGCAGCTTTCTGAAGAGCCTCTGTAATTCCTGCTGCTTCTTCCCCTTTCATATCACTTGTTCTGAGTGAAGCAGTGGCTGTACTGAAATTTGGCCTAAGAAGTTGCATTTCCTTTACAGTATAGCAGGCTCATCCAGAAAGTCCTTCTAAACAGTTTCCTCTCGTTGTTTAGGAAGCATAGGTTAGCTAAGAGACTTGCTGGCATTCCTTCAAACAGTTGCATGGTGAAATAATTTTGTTCCTTCAGGGTATTAGAATATTGAGGTCTAAGAGGGTTGCAAGGTGAAGTAATGCTTTGATGAGAAGATTTCTTCCTGGGAGGTTGGAAATGCTCTATTATAGTTTGCTTATATTTTTAGGTTTGCTTTTAGATGTAATGAATTTTGTAACTTGCTTAGTATAGGTTACATAAATCTAATTGCATTTTAGGCTTCTTAATGGGGTAACCACTCTTGCTATACTTGTAACTTGGCAATGTTAGGCACCGTAATAGTTGACCTTTACCTATTTATGCAGATGGTTAAAGGCCGGAGACTGAACGTTTGAAATTATGTGAATCACCTTGAATGCATGTGCTAGTTCTTCAGCAATACTTGAATTACTCTGCCATAGTATCAGACCTTTATGCCAGGCAGTGTTTTTCTACTGTATCTGATATGCTGAATTAACTGTCAGTGCTTAAAAGCTGTTGTGAAATTTGTAGAGGTTGCTTGCAATGCATTTGCCTGCTGTCAGCCTTGTTACAAAGAGGAAACGATGGCTCATTGTCAGTAAGAGTCAGCTGTGCAGATACGGATATGTTGGCAGCTGAGAAGGGGAGGATAGGTGGGGGGAGGGAGAATAAAAATTTTATGGGGTATGTGGCAGGAAGAAGTGATGAGTAGGGAGAAGGAGGAACGGGCAAATCTGACCAGTTTACTGGTGTGACTCCTGTGCTATGTAGGTCCCTTGTGTGTTTGCTGTTGCCTTGTGGCTGCTGTCACACAACTCATTAGTGGCCATTGCTCCCAGCCATCCTGTGCCTATTTGCTTAGTTAGAGATGGCACAGAGTGCCTCCACCTAATACTTGCGTGAAGTCTAGGTGGCATGTGTCAATGATCCTCTGAGCTTTTTGTGGTTTTTATAAGATTTTCTTTCAGAGATGTGTGGCAGCAGTGAAAATCCTCTTTCTTGATTGTATAAATGGCAAAAAGCCTGTGATTGCTAATGTCACAGTAGCAAGCTGCCTGGGTATGTGCCTTTAAACTTTCTTTTGCAGAATATCCTGTGTCTGGATTGGATTGACCACTTCTGGCAATAGAGATAGCTATTATGTGTTGTGTATAAAGTGCTTCTGGATAGAGGCTACTGTATAAATATTCATATTTTTGTAGTATGCTTTAATACTTTTTGAATATCAGTTCTTGTTCTGGAATCTGCAGGCTTCTTTAAAGAAAAGGGGGTGGATTCAACCTTATAAATGAAGAGACGTGATGCTGTCTAAACATAACAGCAGCATATACTTGAATGTAGCTTGTTCACATAGCAAGCACCAGATAGTGTTCAGCCTGAGTTGCTTAAATCTGAAATTCAGTTTTTATATGGTTTAGTTTCACTCATGTTAAGCAATGTTTGCCAAATGTATACAGTTGTGCATGCTTTCATGTACTCTGAGTAGTCTAGGAAGGAAATTATTCTTAATCCAGTCGTGAGCCTATTGCTTTTATTTGGGTATAGCCAAGTTCTTTGCGTAGATAATCTATGTATTTTAGCTGGCAGAACAAAGAAACCACTAGAAAAATTTCACTGTCAGGCTCAGTCTGCAGCCCTAACAAAGTGAAAGAAAAACTGCTGTATTTTAGCTTTTAATTGTAGTTACATTTTATTTTAATTTTTTTGAGAAAATGATGCAGCAGCTAAATTAATTTTTAACTATAGATGGACAAAGACTTGACTCTTTTTTTTTAAGGCGGAGTTATATTGTCTCTTCTTGCTTTTGTGTATTGTGGCTCACTGCTTCCACTGATTTAATAACGAATACCAAAAATAAACATCAGAATAATGGCAGGATTGTTGTTTCCATCTATGTATTAACAGTGTCAGCTATGGTGAAGAAGAGAAATATGTTGAGATAAGATAAGGTGTTCCAGATTACAGAATGTTAACTGCTGTGCCATCCTATGTTATGAAGGAGGAAAGAGAAGGTGCCTTGCTCCATTGTATTTGTTTGCCAGCTTTATTGTTCGCTGCTGGGCCAGAATGAGAAGGCTTTTTACTCCTGCTGTTACTTCAGTCTTTCTTCCAAGACTTTATTCTGTACTTTTTCAGAGAGCAGGTGATTTATCTTAGACTAAGACAGGAAATAATCTGAGTCAGGGACTGTTATATTACTTTGGCTCGCTATAATTAGGGATTGCTTAAGGAGTCCAGACACTAATTATGGTCAGTGAATAAGGTTTGGTTTTGTAGGTTTTTTTAACCTATCTACTACTAATAAGACCTTAGAAAAATTAACATCTTAAATTAGCTGGAAAACTCTTCTTAAGCACATAAGTGATTTAGGGGCACAAAAATGAGAATCAACATGATTTATGTGTCTATATATATTAGATACTCTAGAAAATACTGTCTTCCCAGAAGCCTTCTCTGAAGTGTCTTATTTCTCTTAGGAAAGGTATTTGCCTGTGTGGGAACTTAATAGAACAGTTGTGTTTTGATTCCAAAAACTCTTCAGAGATTTGATTTCAAGAGGCATCTGGGATGCAGAGCAGCAGTGATAAGGTTGCATATGTCTCTCTGTAAGCTGAATTCATAAGGCCAGAATCTACATAGTGGCTAACTGGCATGAGAGGCAGAGCTAATAAACACAGGTCTCTGAAGAGTTCTGTCTAAAGTTTTTAAACTGTTTTTGGTATCTCATGTAGAGTATAACATGCATATTTAAAAAAGAATCATAAAATTCAGTTTCAACAGAAGGAAAAATACAGTTACGTGCATTGGACAAAGATGTTTTAAGTACAATTCCACAGTTTTCCTGAATAGGTCTGTCTAGAGTATAAATATTGTCATTATGTTGGTGAGTCAGTCACACAAATAACTTTGAGGAAGGAAACAGAGGGAGAAAACTGTCCCCTTGCTTATCCATGTACTCTGAAGCACTCTGCGGGTTGATATCTCTGGTCCTAACCTATCCATTGGATTCCTGCTGCCTCTCTCGTTGGCATTCCCAGGCACAACATGTTGAAGTAGCCCAAACAGTGTAAAAAAGCACTTCGTGCCGGGGCCCCCCCCCCCCAAAAAAAAAGCAAAAATTCAGACAAATTCAACTTTTCAAGATATTTAAAGGCTGTCTTCCTTTTGAGAGATCCAAAGATGCCTCTCCCAAGATGATGATGCGAGTCCAGCTGCTTGGGTTTATTGCCACTAACTCAAGTGCTATGATGGAGCACAGACATGCTGTTTATATTGGCATGGGTAATGGCTACATACCGCAGGGCTCTTTGTGTGCAGTCCTATCAAAAATAGCTGTCTGCAGGCCTGTGCACTCTGGGAGTGCACACTGAATTCCCCACAGAACCGCAGTGCAGCATGAGCAGCAACACTTGGAAGATGGGCCCAGTTTCTCACCTGGAAGGTGGAAGTCTTACTGACTTGGAAAGGAGCAATTGCAGTGGTATGGGGGCTTTCGTTTTCTTAATGACATGTGCAGTCTTTTATTTTGCAAGGACTGTAAATGACAGTGATGTGTTCTGATGCGGCTCTGAGGCTGTAAATCCTTTTAGCTGTAGGAAGAAGAGAAATGTTAACAGATGGCTGTGCACACAGCCAGTTGCCTTTATAGTATGGTTAGCTGTGAGCCAAGGAATGCCAAGCACTTTGAGAAGTAAAAAATCAGATTATGTGGGAAGTTTAAAAACCATATCACAGCAAAATACTCTTATGCATATCTTTTAATCAAACTTTTAAGAATCAAACCCAGCTGCAATGCAAAAAGTTGCAAGCAGGAGTGGTCTCAGTGTTCCTAATGCTGCCCCCCTATTTTTAACTATAGCCCTAAAATATCTGAAGTGGCTTTGTTTCTCCTTGGAATTCATAGTTAAGATTATATTAAACTTTAATGTTTTTTTAAAAAAAACTTCCTTGTAAATCATTGTCTCCCCACCCTTTACTTAGCAGTCTGGTATTTCAGATAGTTGGTTGTTTTTTGATGGTGCTTTTTATTTAACTTTCTTTTTGTGTTGTTTGAACTGGTTATCATTTTTAGGGCCCTTCCTTAAAAGGGTGCAGTTGTCCACATCCGAACCCAGCATTTTATAGTGGGTTTGTCAGGGCTTTGTGCTGTGATCCAATTTTCTCCAAAGTTTGCTGTAACTACATAGTGACGACACTACAATGTTTTCTTTTTTTCCATGTATAGTATAGCAAATTCACGTCTTATTTACTGCACGCTTCATTTTCAAATTTTATTTGATGTGAAATTTCTTTTTCTAAAATATCACCACTGTATACAACTTTTTTTTCTCTTCTGTTGCCTCCTCAGTGCTACCTACATGTGCTTGTCAAAAAGCAATGTTTGATGGTTTATATGTTATCCTACTTTACCTATTGTGAATTAGGAGATACAAATACAAAATCTTCTTCCTAACTGCTTAAAATACCAGTTTTGTTCCCTACTTTTGAAGGAAAGGTCATAGGATATCAAAACCAAATTGTTTGCCTTGTAATGTTTAAAAGAAAAGAAATTCCCTTTTCGTTTGCTGTTGCTATGATATGGTAATATAGTTAGTGGAATGGTTCTGGTTGCTTTCAGCATCTTCATGCTTTGCTTTGATGAACAACATAATGATACATGCATAAAAAGAACTTGAAAAAGCAGGTTATGTTTACCTACTGTGACTTGATAAAATATATTCTATTCTTTTACATGGAGCAAATTAAGTGAGATCCATTTAGCTTTGTATGTTTCTTCTCACCCATTCCCATAGGAGAAGAACATTACAATTGCATCTCTGCCCTGCATAAGTCTATGAGAGGCTCAGATGAAAATGCTTCCCTTTACTGGCTTGCTCGAATGCTTGAAGGTGGTGAGGATCCACTCTACGTGGCAAGGAGGCTGGTAAGATTTGCAAGTGAAGACATAGGTAAGCGATTGCATTATTTCTTGTTGGAATATTATGTTGAATTCAGATCTTTCAGTATTCTGGTTTCTAAAGATTTGTACTATGGGGGGGTGGTGGGGAATATAAACGCTACGTGCGGAATAGGTACAAAATAGTGAAATGTACCATGTCTGACAAAAGCTTAGTATATGCAGATAGAAGCCTACATTTGATGTCATTCTGATGACTATCTGCTGCAGGAAAAACAAAGACTTTTTTTGAGGTTAGGTTTTGGCAGTGTATTAATATATATTCTTTCAACTTCGGTGATTTATTATAGGTCTCTACTAAACTTGTGTCACAGAGCATGTGTATTTCAGAGATGTCTGGGTTTTAATTTGTTCATTTGTTTTAGTAACTGTGGAAGCTAAAAGCCTACCCTGGCATACAAACTTCAGATTTGATAGCTGGCTCTGTAGTTTTAAGGCATCTTCTTTTACTTATCCAAAGTAACAGATGCAGCAACCTTTTTTGTGCATGTGATGGGTGAAGAGTTACTAGATTTGGGGAAGCTACGTCTATACAGCATATTTCCCCACTTTTTCAGTTCCATAAAGTAAGCAAATCATCCATTACCTGCTACTGCTCAGACTTCCACTGTGTGGCAACAGATTCAGTTTTTTGGGCGGCAGCATGGAAAAAGGAAGGTTGTAGATGGAGAGAGTGTATCTTAAGTACTGCCAAGTATTGCACCAGACAATCTGCTATCTGAGACAGCACCTCTGCAGTGTGCATGAATAATCTTCCTTCTTACAAGAGGGGGAAAAAAAAGGTGATTAAAGTAAACTGACTTTAACCTGCTTTCATCTGATCCTTTTCTGCAGGGCTGGCAGATCCTTTGGCTTTAACGCAAGCAGTTGCTGCTTATCAAGGTTGTCACTTTATTGGAATGCCAGAATGTGAGGTAAAGGCTTCTTTAATTCACTGATATTGAAGTACTGTAAATTTAAAAAAACTATTTCTAATTGTAAAACAGAAACAAATTGCAAGGACAAGGCAAATTTAGTTATTTGCTCATTCTACACAACAGTTCTTTGAGTAAAAGAATAATGTAGCTCTAAAAATAGAAGCTGTAGTTTGAATTTCACTGCATGTTTGATTTTAAAGAGAGGTACTTGAACAAATTTCATTTTTCTCTCCATTACAATTAGTCATATATTTTGACATTCTAAATCAGTTACTCTTTTCTAGGAGCCAATATCATAAAGAACTGAATTGTTGTTTAATAATACTCATATTGTAGTAGCCCACAAGGTCAGTATAAAAATACAGGCCTTCTCAAGCTACACAAAATACCTGGATGACAGTCCCTTTCCCAAAAAGCTTAAAAGAAATCACTTAACACTTTCTCTTTTTTTTTGTTTCCAGGTCATTCTAGCACAATGTGTAGTGTATTTTGCAAGAGCACCAAAGTCTATAGAGGTGTACAGGGCTTACAGCAATGTGAAAGAATGTCTGAGAATGCACACGGGACCTCTACCACCTGTTCCACTGCACCTGAGAAATGCCCCAACAAGGCTCATGAAGAACTTGGGCTATGGTAAAGGCTACAAATATAACCCCATGTACAAGGAACCTGTAGAACAGGACTATCTGCCAGAAGAACTGAAAGGAATGAACTTCTTTAAGGAACAAAAAACCTGATGGGCTTGCTGTGAATGTTTTTGATTTTATGATTTACAAATGTGTATTGGGATGAAAATTCCCTGTATAGTTTCAGCCCAGTATTCCTGAGGCTGGAAGTATCAAAGCACTGAGCCTCTGAGATACTTCTCATTTTACTGTTGTCATTCCAGAGTAGTTTTGTAAACAATTAAGCAATATGGAAATGCAAAAGTAAACTTAACCAATATAGTATTGTCACCCTTTGATTCAAATTTAATGGTGCAAAACAATGAATCTTGTATTTCTTATTCTTGCTGAGGGATGAGGAATGTTATCATGCTGCTTTTTAAAATCAGTATCCATTTCAAAATTTTAGAATGTTTGTTTTCCAAAAATATAGTAAATTGTACCTCCCCATTAAAATATTATAAGCAAAATATAATTACACTGTAATTATTTTGTAATGTTCCAGAGTAATTTTGTACAACAACATTTATTAAACCAATAAAGTTGTTGAAAACAGTGTTTTTGCATATATTTTAATATTCTTGTGACAGTACTGTAGTTTTGAAAGTTTGAAATTGCTTTAGCTTTATCATGCCTACTTTCCATAGCAAGTCCAAACTGATTCTGGAAGTAGAACAGTCGTGAAAATAGCTGGATTGTGTTTGTTTTTAAAGTTTTATCACTTAAAATTGTTACTGTGTCATGACGTTTTGAGAAATGCTTTTGGAAAGGAGATTTCCGGTAGCAAAACACCCTCGTGTATTTTGAGTTGTGTTTTAGCAATTCCATTAGTTTTTAATTGGAAAGTTGATACACACAAATTGACTTCCTGCTTTTATAATAGGAAGATAAAGACATTCTCTAATGAAAACATATCCACATCCAAGATTGTTGGGTGAATATTTCTGTTAAGTGGGACATAAGGTCATGGCAGTGTCCCGGATGTTGACAGCATTCCTTAAGTGCTGGTTTCCTATTTTTCTCTTCAGTCTTAAGTGCACAGTGGTCTGGTCTGGAAAGCCAGTAACTGCCTGAACAGCATATGACTATGATAATTGTTGGGTAGCATAAGAGGACCATTTTTGGCTGGAATCACAGCAGATAATTAGCTAAGAAGATTTTCATTATTGAGATGCTGAGTAGCCACTGGGGCAACCGTCTGCACTTGTTAAAGTGCCATGGAATAAACTGGCCACCAATGAATAGGATGTGTAAAGGAGGCTGAAAATTGCCTCCTGCACTAGAGCACACTGCAGTTACAGCTGGATTTGCTTAGTAACTACTTGGGATTTGCTTGCCACATACCCTATATACTTTTTGTACCAGGCCTGTACTGGTTACCTGATGGATATCAGAGATTCTTATGCTGATCATGCTAAGTTTATGTGCTGAAATCAAAACTTAGCATGCTTTGTGTATAACTTCTGATCATCTTTTGCTCTTCTACTAATAGCATTATGTCCCCACTAAATGAAGGAGGTGGCTCTGCTGACTTCTCTGAGAGGTGCCAGAAAGGTACTATACCCCCTCCTAAGGATTTACTTACTACAGATTGATTTTTTTATTATAATGAATCTTTGTTTTCAAATGTGTTATTCACTGAACAGTGACTGCCGCTTTATATCATTTGTAGTATTTGACAGTTTTTAAAAACTTTGAATTCAGATACCTAACTCAATTTGTAAATGAAGATTTCAGTTTTTAGGGAAGGAGGAAAACTGGTTTGCATTGGAGTGATACTGAGCTCCTTACATCTTGTGCTGTATGTGTGATACAACCCAGCCACCTGCTGGCTGGCTACCTGCTACACACGAGTTGCAGACGGGTAACTTCTTGACAGTTGAGGTATTTGGTGCAGTATGGAGCTTAGATCAAAAGGGATGCCACGACTGTGCATCTGGAGTTCATTCAGAGCAGCTTTTGCAGACCAGGAGGTTTGTGGTCTGAAGATGTGGTTCCAAGTCAGGAAGCTAACCTTCCTGGAGGAGGAAATTCAGCTGATTGCTCCAATGTTTCAAGATACTTTGCTGGACTCTAGCCTTGATGAAAGTTTAAGACGCAACACAAAAAATACTTGCTAACAGTCCATGAAAAAAAAATACTGTCTTTTCTTGACCAAATATTACTTGTATTGAGTGAGATTGATTTTATTCTGAGGTTCCCAGCCTCATGGTAGTCATACCAAGTTATACTCCACGAACAAAGCATAGAACTTAAGCTAAGGATATGGTAACTTAAATGTTTCAGAAATTAAACTGATCAAATGGGTGTTTACTGTTAGGGGGTTTGAGTCAGATTCTTTATGCACTTCTATGTGTTCTTCCTCAGATAAGTACCTGTATTCTTCACAATGGGATGGCTTTGTAGGGCAGAATATACTTCTATGAATGTCTCTGCCCTTTCAAGATATTTACATAAATGGGAACAAAGACAAAAACATGGGGAATATGTAAATTCTCTAAAAACTGCAGGAAACTTTTCTTTTAGGTGAGACTTACCATGAAGGTAATTAAATATTCTTTACCAATAGATGTAATGGATGTATGGGGTTGGAGATGTGGGGATTGTTGTTCATGTAACTTTATAGGCAAGTTACACAGTAGCAGAAGTTTCAGAAGATGGTTCTGTTAAATGCTGACACAGGATCAGTGCTCATTCCTGATATTACGAAGAAAATACTTTTAAACTGTGAACTCTTCAGCTGTTCAGGTGTCTCGCAGGGACTTTGTGTTTTATCTGTTGGGAAACAACGGAGGTTAGTGAAATCATAATATGACTACATTTGTTAATGAATAATTAGTGTCTGTCCCATAATAAAGAGTAACTGAACCCTTGAGAAAGCTGAACCCTTCACTTCAGTGTGAAGTGACTGACCAGGTGCATACACATACTAATGCAGGACATAAGGCTTGCCATATCTGTGAGGACTTACTAGTGTTTATGTTGTTACAGGTATACAAGAAGTGTAATTGCCTAGAACAGTATATATTGGTTGGTTAAAAATCCATTAGTGGATTTTTTTTCTTTGAGACCAGTGTAACTCAATATTTACTTACAAATGGTGAAGACAGTTATAAAAACACAGTTGTATTTTTCTTTGCTAGGCTAGTATTTGGAGGACATCGAGTGTTGCCATTTGGGTCAGATACTAGACGGTGTGCCTGGTGCATGCTTCCGGAGTATGATGGGCAGGGGATTCAGGGATGAAGAATACCAGTGAAGTGTGAGTACAGGTTTAGAATTACTAGGAAAACATTTTCAGACTCATTCCTAGTAATACTAGGTTTAGTGTATTGCAAGAAGTTGAAACTACCAAAATAATTCAGCTTTAAATTAGGCTTTGGCCAGAGGTTCTTCTGGTCAACAGCTTCCCTGTCAGGTCTGAACAGTGGTTACAAAACTGTCAGTAGGCTGACGAATCTTTGCAGGCCTCATTTAAGGCCTGGAAGTTAATAATACTGATAGTATGTCAAAGCTTTGAGCAAAGTTCTTCCTAAAGACAAGGAAGTCTTTTGACAAGCTTAATTTGCTTGAATTTGCATGGTGGTTTTTCTTTTTTAACCCATCACTTGCTTGTTTTTGTGACTTGGTTTAGGACTTCCTTGTTGAAGTAGTGTACCTATGAGTGTGCAAGTGGCAGAGGCTAGGGGAGAATGCCAATAGCTCACTCATTATATGAGTAGGATGCACACTGATATTTTTACTTTATTTACTTATGACAGAGTGTACTGTGTATGCTGGGTTGAGTTGAACCCATCTCTCCTCTTCTGCTCCTCTCTTTCCTTGGTTGTCTCCTCTTAGGCCCGTTTCAGAACAGGGTTAGTCGGTATAGTTCCTAGTGCTGGAGTAAGTCTAAGCAGCATTGTGTTCACCTTGAGAGGGCAGCACTGCTTGGCAAAATGGTCAGAGGTGCTTTTTCATTACTTCCTCAATGGGTTTTTCTGTCAGTGCTGCAGGAAAAGAGTTCCTCAAGACAGCTCAAGCAGACATTGAAGTCTAGTAGTCTGTTGGCACCAACAATTTAGTTTCAAAGTTGCCATGCCTCATGGCTTCTTTCTTAGCAAAATATTATCTTTTCCCTTCTTCCCTGTAGTAATTAGTGTGATCCTACACTGTAAACAGAGTTGCTTTTCTTTGTGCTCTCCCTGCCCATGATGCATATCTCTTACAGACATTCCCTCTAAATAGGGTCACCTTCACTGTTTGAAGAACTGTATCTTCTGTTAAGAAGTCTATCAGCACCAGATGTATTCATAAATGGACACTTCTCACCATTTTCTCTCTCTCTCCTAAATGAACTGAAGGCACCACTTTCACTCAGGATGATCTATAAAGTCTCTACTTAGGATTGATACTGCTGTCAACAAGCAGAGGCCAAGCTCCTACTGAGATTAATTTTAAACTTTGACCTTATGTTTTTGAATTTAAAAGTTGAAGTATATTTCTTTGTTTTGTGACTTTTGAGTCCCTGAGGCTTACCTTTTGAAGCTCACTTAAGGGCAAGAATAGTCTCTTCTTAGAAAAGGCATGCTGATTCACTGGTGTATTTGTTTATCTTCAGAGTGTAGAACTCTAAGGAAATACCAATTTCCCCAAAAAATTGATGATGAGATTTGTGATTCTGAGATGAAAGTTGCTTCCACTGTGAGGAACTCTTATCAAAATCCATGATACCAAGATCTCCTTTCTTCTTAATATCAGTCGTTCCACAAAGTACTGGTGCAGACCACGAGAAAGGTTGCGCCATAAACCAAGTTTGGGAATTCAATACATTAGAGAAACAACTTGTACCAACACAACTTTTAAAATAGCCAAATTCCCAAAAGTAAAATATCAATGTCAAAGATACAGATACCAAGATCAGATGCAGTAATTAAGTATGTTCTGAATTAGTTTCATCATAGTTTTTAGAAAATTAATGTGGTGAATATTGCTTCCCTTATTTAACTACTTTGACTCTCGTGAATGAAAAACTGGATTAGTAGTTAGTAAGGAACTGTCCAGACTTTTATGCTAAATATTAATATGAAATTATTACTCCTACTCTTTTTGTATTATTTTCCATGCGCAAAGATTTTAAATCCTCAGTTAACCCTGGGCTGCATTTTTCCCTTCTATGTGATTTTTCTCTTATGTGTTGAAAGAAAGGTTCTTGGCCAAAGAGACTGTCTGCCATTTTACATAACATGACTTAAAAAGAAGCAATTACACAAACTGGTTGTTTCAAGTTCTATTTAACCTGAAAATGCATCATTTTCTGGTTAATGTGAGGAATTTGAGAAGTTGCCTACAGGACTGCCAACAGTCACTGCACATGTTCAGTGTGTTTCCAGACAGTGCTGCAGGACTTTGGCTGTATTTGCTGTTTTCTATTATTAAGTAGCGAGGGATTGTATAGATCCCTTAATGAATATGGATAGGAATATGTATTTAGTTGGTGCCACAAGATGGCATGACAAAGCTGGACAGGTTTGCTAAGAATTAAGAGAAGAAAATGACTAAAAACAATTTCTGATTTCAGTTGCACCTCTTTATAGTCTCAAACGGATTGCAGTTGTATTTCTGTCTAGTCAGGCCACATTGAAAAAACAAGCCAAATATCTGGGGATTTGATCAGGTTAATGTGCTTTACCAGCTTTTTGGTCATGTATAAGTATGTAAAAGATTTAATAATGAAAGTCTTACTAAACATGCTTTGAGTTAACTCACTATATAAATTTATCTCTAAGGTAAGGGGACATAAAACCCAAATGTAGCTCTCTACCTTATTCAGGATATGGTATCTACTTTATAGGAAGAGCAACTTAGATTCTGTGAATAAGATCACAGCCCAATGGTATAGGGTTTTTATCTTTTTTGATTACTGAAATCAAAGGGCTATCATAAAGAGTCTATGTAAGCAGCAATACAAGTCTGGCTTACTCATCGCAGTGAACATATATTGCTCTGTATTTTGGATTGGTATAAAACACACTGCTTAGGGAGAGAGCAAAATGGAGGGTGTAGTCTACTTCTTGTAATTCTCTCTTCCATTGGAGAAGAAACTTGTATTTTGCCTTCTTAAACTAGTAGCCCCTTGTAAATCGGTTTTGAACAGGGAATTTCTTTCCTATGTATTTATCAATCCCCTCCTAGGAAATTTATCTGCAGTTGGTCTGACTTTTTCCTCTTGAATATTACAGTTCCCTAGGTTAATATAAAGAAGGGATCTTATATGGAAGTTATTTTTGTATATTGCGTGTGTAGAGTTATGACTGCTACTTAGTTAAAACTAAGACTGATTTTCATATGGAGGCTTATGATTCATCTTCTATGTTTTATCTTTAGCTCATCAAAATTACAATTTCTTCCTTTGTCTTGAGTTAAAGCATACTGAAAGTTATCAGTCTTTGAATGCAGAGAGGCCTCAGTTCTTTCAGTAGTTCTAAAAGTCCATTGCATGAGCTAGTTGAAGCAGCATTTTTCAATTTGTTTTTTGGCCATATTAATATAATTGGTATTCCAGTTTTCTCTGTTACAGTCAGTCCTTGCCACTTGTTCTGAGGAACGCAGGAAAAAAAAATATGTAAAAACACCCACCACTCTGTTATTGTGGGGCATAAAATACAGGAGGGAATTACCTGCTCATAGGTTTGCTGGCTCTCTTAAAAATGGCCATGTGTAAAGAAAACAAAACTGACATTTATTGAAATTCTTATTGCTGTTATTTGATTTTCTGTAGCCTGCCTATAGAAAGCCAAATTTGTTTCCATATAATACTTCAGCTACTGAATCCTGAAACCAAAGTAATAAATTAATGTCTCTACGTAAAACCTTGCATGATAGTACGAAGCAGTGTAACTTTGTCTACTTTAATCTCCTGGTACAGTTACAGCCTTAAAAGCTTTCAGAGGTCATGTATTGACTGAGTTGACTGGGTTTAAACATATTAAGATAAGGATGTAATATAACTGAGTTTATTATCCTTACTTGATCAAAAACCAATCTGTGGCAGCAGAATCTTTATTTGCCTGGAGGCTACAACCAAAGGCCCAGAAACCTGGAACTAATGCAACACTAAACAGTTTCAAATTTTTCACACGTTTTGAGCTGGTGTTTTTACCCACTTACAAGAGGACCTTTTTACAGCCTTGGTGCAGAGTGGCTGGAAAGCTGTGCAGAGGAAAAGGATCTGAGGGTGTTGATTGATCCTTGCTTGAACATGAGCCGGCAGTGTGCCTAGGTGGCCAAAAAGGCCAAAGGCATCTTGTATCAAGAATAAGTGTAGCCAGCAGCACCAGGGAGGTGATTATCCTGTACTCTGCTCTGGTGAGGCTGCACCTCGAGTACCGTGTTCAGCTTTGGGCCCCTCAGTACAAGAAGGACATGGAGGCCCTGGAGCATGTCCAGAGCAGGGTTACGAAGCTGGTGAAGGGCCTGGGACAGAAGTCCTGTGAGGAGCGGCTGAGGGAACTGGGGTTGTTTAGTCTGGAGAAGAAGAGGCTCAGGGGAGACCTTATTGCTCTCTACAACTACCTGAAAGGAACTTGTGGGGAGCTGGGGGTCAGCCTCTTCTCGCAGGTAACTAGTGACAGGACTAGAGGGAATGGCCATGTTTACCAATGTGCAGACCAAGTGCTCATGTCATTTCACATAAACTGTTACTCTCTCCATGTTCCCTGTGCTAGCAGATAGTCATTACAATTACAGGGGAAGCTGATGCTTCACTTATTAATCTCTTTTCCAGAAACAAGGTTGTTTTTTCAGTGTTTCCACCTACTCTGAACAGGCCAGGAACTTCATACAGCTGATCATGCCTACTGGGCCAGCAATTTTCTTTGGAGCTAGCCTTCCAGCCACATAGATGGTTGCTTTTGTACTCTGAAATACTAAGTTGTGTGCGGAAATTTGCATTTTGAACACAACCTTATAAAGTCTTTATTGGTTACTTAAAGACAAAATTATTATGCAGTTTGCAATTATATAAATGATTGTGCCCCGCTTAGAGCTGAGGTTGTACAGATAAGCATTAGAAACAGTACCCAGCATATACATGAAACAGGTAAATAATATCCAGAAATAAACACAATGTCAACAGTGTGTAAGTACAGTGGCTACCCAGCAAAAGGTTGTTGCACAGTATAAAGAATTAATGAATAAAGAGGTAGTGGAATTGAGAGCTCAGTAACTGTTGAATCCTTATACATAAAGAATACATAAAAACAAAAATCAGGTATTTGCTGCAGATTATTGGTAGTCATCTGCTAGAAAGCTGAGGAAGAGGGTTTTTTTTTTTTTTTTTGGTTTTTTTTTTTTTTTTGAGATGGCACAGGTTCTGGACAGAAGCTATACCATACTGAAAGCTTGCAGGAAGGTACCCATTACCTCCCAGCATTTAAAGCTTCCTAGCCCTGACAGGTGTTCACATATATTTCAATAACTAAAATGGCACCAAACTATGTATTTGAAAAGTTGCCTTTATGCCACCTAAAGATATTACTTGTTTCTCCTCCTTCTCCTCATTTAAAAGCTGTATTACAAGTTTTCTGGGTAATGTCTGGAAGGGGTTGCTTTTGTTTAAATTAGCTTAATCCTTTCTCTATTAATAGATGTCTCCAAACAAATGTTATCTGACCTTCTACTCCATGACAGAACTGGGTAAACTCAGCTGTTCACAAGCATGCCTTTTGGTGCCTAGAAGTATTTTATTAATGCATCTCTGAAAAGCAAGACTTCAGGGAAGACATAGCTTTTCACGTACATGTGCCTAAGGAACGACTGGACCAGGAAAGAGATAGAAAGGGTGAATGATGGGTGTCTTAAAGTCACAAGTTTCTTCTAATAATATTTCTATTTCTCATCCAATTTCAAAAGAAGAATTCTTCTGCCTACAGTTAAATTTGTCTTGGATATTTCCTAGTGACTAATGATGTTCTGAATCTCCAGAAGAAGAAGAAAAAATTACAAATCAATCAGATTCTCTGGAATTGTTTTCACAAGAAATGCAGAACCTCTGTGACAGTTACTAAGAACAAGACAGGAGCCTCAACTTTGTGTCAAAATCCAGCTCATTCATGAGCAAAGTATCTGTCAATTGCTGCAGGAATGGCTCTGCAAACGATAGATTATTTTTCATGGAGAAGCATATTTGCCAAAGAAAAGTATGCTTTGAGTTGGGTTGTGGCGAATAAAGAAAAGGAAAGGATGGTCAGCATTGAAATCCTCTTCCATAATCATGCAGAGCATAGCAATGCCAGCAGTGGCAGCTGCAGCTTCTGTGCCTTCCTCGTTCACTTCTACAAAAGCCTTGTGGACAATTTTAGAGAGGAAAAGGTCACGTGCCCCTGACATTCCTGACAAGTCAGCCTTGGCACTCTCAAATAAATCCAGCAAACCCATAGCAACTAAATCTGATTTAAGGTCATAGCTTTCTTCTAGCTTAAATTTTGGCAAGTGCACATGAACATCAGTTGAGTATAGATGCTCTGGACACGTCCATTCCTGGAGCTTCTCTAAGGTGAGCTGCTGTTCCAGCTAAAATTAAAAACACAAATCATTACATATGTCACTTTCAGGAGCATTTAGAGTGCTTTACATAGTGCTATACAACTACGAAGTAACTATACAAAAACAACCATTTTGATAGCTCCACGTAGATCAAATGAATGTAAATAAAGTTAAGTGGAGTCAGTGCAGGTTTTAGTTGATAAAGTAAAACAAATGTTCTCTCTGCTATGCAGAGAAGGGAAAAGCATGCCCTGATGGCAACTAAAATTAATCATTCTTCCTGTTTAATCTAACTAAATTGAATTGCATAGCTAAAAATCAGTAACAAAACTAAAAAAAAAAAAGGCAAAGCGAGTTTATTTTGTTTTCATAATCTCCCTGGTTCTGTTCAGCAAGCTAAAGGACACAGGAATACAAACTATAAAACCAGACCACAATTTTTCTCCCTGATTCAGCGTGTGCATGTTGCCTATCGCAATGTTAGCAGAGCACTATCTAAAAAAAAAAAATGCTTGATAGATTTGGGACTCTAAGAACATAGGTTCATTAAGGCTTTAATTCTGAATGGCTGGACCTATCCATTAAATAACTTTAGCTTAGCTTAAATGGGTCACCTTTTGTAGTCCAGTGGAGTCATCTTCAATATCATCAGGTAACAGGATGATCATACTAAGTTCTCTTCCCTCATAAGGCAGCTCCAAAACACGGATCTTCATGTCAGAGATGTACCCAAAACGAAATTTCTTTTTCTGATACATCATTTTCACTGTTTTTCTTTCATTCTAGATTGTTAAAAGGTAAGAAAATGTTAAAATACTTAAACATCTGATAGGATACAGACAAGAATTGCATGCTTGCAAAAACCCCTCCCTTCTCCACTATATCAGGCAATTTAAAACAACCTTCATCAGACTCCTGGCTGTATGTTTAATAATGTATTTTTCTAAAGATATAATGAATTTTTATAATGTTGGTTTTTCCTTTTGCTCATGTCACAGTCATTGCAGAAACTGAAAAAAAAATTTCTTCAAGTTGCTGTACCTTTATGTTGCTCTAGCAGCAAAAATGACTGGGGAGAGTGCTAAAAGTCAAAGCAGATCAACCCTGTTCGCTATAAATCAGATGACTGTATAGAGCATCTTGAAGAGCTGTTAACACAAGCAGGACGTAGAACAAGAAAATGGGGCTCAAACAATATGTGCAATCACTTCAATACTGTTTACCTGGCATCACAAAAGGCATAGCAGCCCGTGGACAATCCCAGGCACAGTCAGGGTTCTAGTCTACACCTGAGAATCACCTCTGACATTATTCCAATAAGTGATAGAGCAGACAGCTTGCTGAACACAGAAAAATACTAAAATCCATAAAGAACCTCTTTCAGGTAAACTGAAAACAATCACTATTTGCATTATTTTATTATTTTACTTGTAAGTCAATCTTCAGTTTAAGACCTATATTTTTTGACCTTGTCATTAGATATATAATACTAAAATGCATCTGTTTTACCTTATTCAGTCGAAATGGCATCTCAACGGTGTTGGCTTCTTCAAATTTCTCTGCCCAGTTTCCTTTGAAATAAATAGCATTCACCAGAACAAGCTTGGTCATGCCATCAACTGAGCCTTCAGACAGCAGGTTAGGGATTTTACCTTCGGAGGGGACAACAAAAGGAAAGTCACAACAAAACCTCGTAATACATTGATTGCATTGAATCATCCATAAAATTACTGATGCTATAGAAATACCAGAAATATAAAACCCTGACCCATTCTCATGATAAAAAGATGTATTTCAGCACCTGTTGCTTTACTTCATACCATGCTTGTTACTAGTACACACTAATATAACTTTTGATATTCCATAATTTGATGAAAATGTAATATTTTAGCATAACCATCACATATGACTCATCTCTCATGATTTGGTTCTAGCTACCCAGATGAGAAGAACCAGAGGTAACCTAAGCCACAGAGAGCTCCAACACATCGCTTCAGAGTCAAATTCCTCTGCTGTACCTGCAGTCAACTCTGCAAGGACTAGGAAATACCCAGATTTAGCCTTACTGGATTTAGAAATATTTGAGATATGGGCCAGGGTGTCATTTTAGTCAAATTTAGACAAATTCGCCAATTCATTATTACGAATTTATGTTTATACTTCTGTCCAGCACCTACCATTGGCCTGAACACAAAAAAAAATGGAAATGACTTTGGATTTATGTAACTGTTGAAGTGTCTTCCTTAGGTATTCTCTGGTTTGGTCAATGAATCAGCTGAATACCCTGGGGCAAAACTATTTTTTCTCCATAAGGTGGCAGGAAACAAAGCCTATTCCTGCTCCTAAAGTATGAAAAAAAATGTCTGTTACTTTATTAATGAAAATAGTTTACCTTCAGTTTTCTCCTCTACCCACTGGTTAATTTCCTTCCGGGCTTCATCACAAGCCTGAAGAAAATCAACTGTAGCCAGATCAGCTCCATATAATTTCTGAACATTAGTCAGGAAATCCTAGATTTTGGAACGATAAAGACAGCTTTTATTGCATGTAGATAAGAAAACATCTCTTTATGATATAGACAACATGCAAGGCAAACATTATCACTGCTCTGAGGTGGGGCTCTGACAGTGCACTGTCTGGGTTTTTTTGTTTGTTTGCTTGTTTTTTATTGCCATTTCCGATTGAAACACCACTGAGTAAGCCTCATAGAAAAGCCAATGAGTAAGCCTCATAGAACATCTGCCACATACACATCTGTAGCGCTTACTACAGGTGTTCCAGTATTCATCTGTCATTCTCTTGAAACTGGCTCAAGCATGGCTAAGAAAAAAAAAAAAAAAAACTCCCAGAAAGGGATAAAAACAGCAATACCTGGCTATGCAGAAAGAGGTGTGTTTTAATATTTTAAGTAATGTGGTTCTCCTGACCAATGAAAAGCCTAAAAAGCTGGTAGCAACAGATATAGGAGAGGGACCTTATTGCAGTTACTGTAAACAACCTAGACAGCTTGCTTTGTGTCTTGAGCCCCAAAGCAGCAGAAGTGAACAAGCAATCAAAAGGCTTTGCTGCATAACGTCCTGTAGCTGCATCCTTCAGACTGTACAGATGCCGACAGATATGGAAACGCATACACATGTATGCGGCACTTTTGTTGCCTGCCCAGTAACTTTTAGAAATATGCTGAGAAATATTTTTACCTCAAATTCTCAAATGGCTACGTTTTCAGTAAATTTTCTTACTTAGTAAAGCAGAAGGTTACAGGTTTTACATTTGGACTTACTCTAGTGGTATTTTTGCCATGGGGCATTCTGAAAAGACAGGAAAGCAACCGAAGGCTGAGTTTCAAAGCCTCCCACCTGGTTCCACCACACAGTTATGATCTGTATAAACATACCGGCAAAAAGCTGTAGGACTTCTCTCCAAAAAGCCGATTGGCAGTCCGTAGGAGATAGAAAGCATCCCTTCTGTTTATATCTGTGGTCAGAGTCCGAAATCTGGAGTGAATATCTTCAACTTCATCAAAATGAAGTGTCTGAAACAAAAGACACGAACTGCTGATGATACTGCCTCTAAACAATATGCAACATATCTGTACAGTCTGCCTGGTTTGTTAAATTGAAGAAAGCAAGCAAAAGAAGCTGGAAGCTGCTTAAGAGACTTCTGTAGACCCCAAAGAATGAAAGAAACCATTGCCTAGGGGCTATGTTGGCCATGTCAGACAGTTGTGTTATTCTACTGCTTTATATTTAGCCCTGAATGAAGCTGCTGACTGTAATCCGGAGTCCTACTCAAGTGATGTCTGCTTATTTCCCCTCCCTGGGCCAATGGGTGGTAGGTCTCATTCCAAATGGGAAATTGAAAAGAAAAATGATGCCACAAAGACACTTCAGGTTTCTTGCCTCTGTCTTTGGCCATAGGGAGCTTGGGTTTTTAGTTTTCAAAAGATACAGTGAAAATGAGGACAGGGTTTATTTGAGCACTTAAGGAAGATGAGGTCTGGAGAAAGCTTAGAACAATTATTTTTGATGGTTTCATGAAAATATAAGCACTTTCATATAATAACTATCATCCTAAATGCAGTTATAGTTTATATTATGTATATATAACATATACACACACACTTGCACATATGTGTGTGTGTACACACATACAGACACCCCATACACAAGTATATACCATATTATACACCAGTACCTCCTTTCCCAGAGGGAAGCTGGCCAGCCAAGTCTTACAATAGGATAGCAAGAGCCACTGCACAGCACGTTGCTGTCACTGACAGCAACGACTAGAACAAAGCAGGGACATCTCACCCACACTAAAATCAAGTATTTCTCAGTAGGGAAGACTGCTGTGGAACAGCCACTGAATCCAAAGCAAAGCCCTTATTTTACCTCACTGGGTTTTGGGTCAGGCCTTGCTGCCCACATCAATTCAAGCTGCGTTGCACATACAGATAGATGAGCAAGACCAGCACAGGGGCAAATTACAATAGGATTATGACCACAGAAGCAAATTTCTATATGGTTGTAAACCGCCCTTCATGCTTATCAATCACTGTCTCCTTAATTAGCTGTGTTTTGGTAAATAAAGCATTATGCTATGGGAACATGCATTACTGAAGGTTAGTGTGCCGAAACACACACAAGCTTCTTTTGCATTATTTCTGATCTCAGTAGATTTATCCTGGGTGTGGATTGACAGTTGAATCATAAGAAATATATGTTCAAAGTCTGTTTGTACAAGTAGTGACTCAATTTTACTGTCCTATTCAGTAAGCACAGCACTGGTTAATAGCATAAAACAGTTCTTCCTAAAGTTCAGAATACAAAGGTGAAATTAATCATAAGCAAATACGTTAGAAGGAGACTGCAGCGGCGATTCTCATACGCCCATTTGCACTAGCAGACATTTGCCTAACGAAGAGAAAATAGCAGCAACTGAATCTCTATTGTGCAGGAGACCCCAGGGGAAGTTAGCACACTCCTACCTACACCAGCTTTTGTAATTTGCACTCGGAGTTGTGAAACCACCAGCTCTAGAAGACTAACTTAAAATGCAGAAGCTCCTTGCCCCAGCTTCCATGGGGCAGGCTGTCCAACGTGGAAGGGCTGATGAGCTGGGTCTGCAGCAAAACCCAGGGTGAACATGCCAGACCATTGTCTTTTGAACTCTTCTACCTAACCTAAGGTGATGGTATGAGCAGGCACGTGTGCTCAGCTCCTCACAGATATCTGGGTGCCTAGCTGCTACTAAGATACTGATGTTTAGGTAGCAGCGTCATACATTATCACAGCTGTCATGATTGAAATATAAAACTATTATTATTTCTTACTTAAAAAACACACTTGGTATTATTAAGCGTGCTGTTAGTAGCCATGTATTACAAAACAGTAGCTCTTTGTGGAAATGTCTCATGACGACTAGTAAGGACTTGCTACTGGAAACTCCAATTTAATTAAATGATGACTGATAAATTAGTGCAATTAGTTTACTACCTCAACAATTAACTTAAGTGAAATTAAGTGAGAGACGGGGATGATAGCAAAGATGGAGACACAGCGCTGGAGAAGGACAGGCAGATAGCAGAAAGAGACCCCGTGAGCGTGACAAAAATTTTGCCCCACGGTCATAAAAGTAAAGCCCTCCTTTCATTTTTCCTGCCTTTGAAACTTAATGACTTTTATTAATAAAGTATAAAACAAGAGAGAAAATGTTGCTAACCTTCAGCACCTGTGCCTCGGTATTACCTTTGGCCCCTAAAAGGACCATCGCCAGAGCTGCAGAAACACTGACAGGAGAGAAGAAAACATTTCCTGTTGGGTTGTTCTCATTAACCCTTCTGAAGAGATCAAGTGCAAATCTGCTGTTCGCATTGCTCAGGTTCTCCATGGCTGTAGCTGAAAAATAAAGCATTCAGTAAGGGCTCCAGGAAGCACTCCTGAAGGACCTAACACGACTCGGTGAGTCACAAAGGCTGGATTAACCTGGGTGCATCTGGGTACAGAACCAGCAACAAGTTCACTCTCAGTTCACCTTAATAATTTTTTTTTAAAAAAAAGAAATGAAACCTGTCACGTTGAAAAAACACTTTTTCTCCCCCGCATATTTTTGTATATCCCACCCTTCCTCAGCACGCTAACTTTCCGGACACTGTTGAACAACGCGAGAAGCTGCATGCCTCCGCAGCACGAACCACGCTGCAAAAAGGTGCCAAGCCCACCGCAGGCATACTCACACTTACCTCCCGGGACACGTACGGCACCGCTGCTTTCACCAACCTGCTCTGCCGAGGCCAAGCTCGCGCCAGGGCACTGAAGCACCTGAGCAGCCCCAGGGGTGCAGGCAGGGAGCCCGGGGCTGCTGTTATCTGCTGAAGCCGTGCCTGCAGCTGAGAGCAGGAGCAACCCACAGAACAGGTGCAGCTCCAGGGCGGGCGCTGCACGGCCGGAGCGGTGACTCGTTTTAGCTACAGCCCCACCAAGGAGCCCTTGGGAAGCGGGGTGAAAGGTGTGAGGGCTGGGTCAGGCGTGAAAACATACGCAAAGGCTGGCGGTGGTGCTGGTTAGTACTGTAAAACCTTCTTGCTGGAGCACGAAGACTTCTTCTTTTTGCTTGCAGGGGGGATTTCAGATTTAGTGGTTTCCAGCTTCTCTATTCTATCAGGTCACCTCACCGTGGACATTTTGTGCTCCTTCCCCCCCCACAACCAAGGCAGCAGCCCAGCAGTATCACTGCACTGCCGCCCAGACCCAGCTACGTGGAGAATCTCGAGCCGAAATCAGGGGATTTCCAGCCCAGGCTTTCTGTAGAAATTCTAAAAAAACACTGCTTTGGCTGCTAGACAATCATGTTTATTTATTATTATTATAGAAAAGCCTAGGTAAAGACAGAAGGAAAAGCATACTTTTACTTTCACTTACAGCACCACACCGCGATGGTGCTTCAGTGGCGCCGGGTGTCCGCATCCCCCCAGCAGCACCCTGCGGGGGCGTGCAGGGGGAAGCAAAAATTCCTCTTTTCCTTCCGTTATGGCCCCATTCCCGCAGAAATGACACTGGGGCGGGGGCTGCCCCGTCCCCCTCCTGCTGCTTGCCCACCTACCTGCACCGAGCTGTGCGGAAGCCCCGCTGAGGTCCAGCAGCCTCGGGGCGGGGAGAGAGCCAAAGCTAGGGGCGTGAGCAGCGATGTGCAGCCCACGCCTGCTGGTGGCTGCTTCCCCGACACCAAATGATGGCTTCATCCTCATCACCTAGCGTGGCTGATGCACCGCGCCCACCCTGACAAGCAAGTGCCCTTTGGATGCACTCCAGTGCACTGGCATCCTGGCCAGAAACAAGTGCTTGGCTTCAGAGCCCCTGCCCTGAAGGCTTTTTATAATGAATCCTAAGACTGATCCCAAACTTGGCAGTAATCCCAGTCAGCACCTAGGGTTTGCAGCATTTGGCAAAGCCCAGGGTAAAGAACTAATTCCTAATGTTAGGTGAAAGCTGATTACCTTCTATCAAGTAGTTGTTTTCTTTCTATTACAGGTGTTGCATGATTTATGGTCACAAAAGAAAGGAACTCCCACAGCACTCACCATGAGTTCATTTTATTATTTCAGGAACAGCAAAACAAATCACTGTTAGCAAAGTCACTTTAGTTTTTGTCTTTGGCATTCAGTTAAAGTAAGAGGTTTAACAAACCATTAATAGGAAAAATATATAGATAGAAAATAAAACTCTGGCATTTAAATACCACAGAGGAACCATATGCTTTTTTATTACATTCTTTGTTGAAGGACTAATAAACTAGGTGATAGCTAATATACCCAGGTGTCACATAGTGGTAAGACAATGATCCTTACCCATGAAAACCTGCAAGGTCACTTGTTACAGAGATATACTTTTATTCCCACTCTTGTATAAGTGCTGTCCAGTTATCATCCAAAAAACAAATCTAGTCAGGATGCTTAGTAACATATAACAGGTTGCCAAAGCCTCCTTTCATCTCCCTTCGCTTTTATGAAAATGTTAAACATTCTGGAAGAATGAAAAAAGACATAGAGTACTGGGGATGGGAAGAAAAACAGGGCATACAGCATGAGATGTCTTCCAATCTGTCAGAAACAAAATCTACTTCTTCCTTTTCTATGAGATGTCACTATCTGATTCACTGTCTGGTGGCCACAAAAAGGAAAGTGTGATGGGAACTCCAAGCACAGATTCAACCGTTCACTGAGCATATTTCTTGTCAGCAAGAAGTTAGAAAACTCTCTACTCAGGTGCACAGGATAGCAAACCTGTTTCAAATGGCAGCCGCTGTGTATGTCTAAGTGTCTCTGGTACTGTATTGAAGCCCAAATTAATGACAAGAGAAGTGGATTCAGGCACGGTTAAAAGAGGCAGTTAGTGCAAAAGAGTAATCCTATCCTAAAGGAGCAAAGTTACTGTGTTAACAGCAGCACTTCTGTCATGACATCTTTTTAGGGAGAGCAATATCTGCCACAAAACAGAATGCTGGAAGTTTTGTTGTGCCGGATGAAGAAGAGGAATGGATGATCAGCAGTGAAATCTGGAACGATCAGAGCACAGCGCAGTAACATCACTCCTGCCGTGGCAGCTGCTGCTTCAGTGCCTTCCTCATTGACTTCCACAAAGGACTTGTGAACCACTTCAGAAAGCACTAGCTCGTTACCAGCTGAGATGGCTGAGAAGTCTGCCTTCTGTAAGTCGAATGCATCAGGCATTCCCATCTTGCTCAAAAGAGGTTTCAGATCGTAATTTTCTTCCAATTTAAATCTGGGTAAAGACACCTTTACCTCTGTCATGTCCATCATTTCAGGATTAATCCAATCTATCAGCTTCTCATATGTAAGTTCTCTTTCCAGCTAAAAAAAAAAAAAGTCCCCAAAGTTACATAATTAAAATCAGAAGAGTCACAATTTTATGCAAGCGTAAGTGGTGGTTACTGTATCTGTTTATATAGCACATAATGTGCATCTTTTTCTGGAGCTTACAGGGTCTTAAGCCAAAGTACAAGTTTTATTACTTACTAGAGACCATGGCTTCAGCCAAGATCAAGCCTGTATGCTCTCTGTGGTAGATACATTACTATGAGATACTATCTCAAAGTTCACTTTTATAAAACACATTAGACTGTAAAAAACGTATTTTTACATATGGCAAGTAAAAGCACAGAAGAACTAACGACAAATGTCCAAAAGAAACCAAACCCAGTTCTTCCTTTTAACCAAAGATCCTATTTTAGGATCCTATTTTAGGATCTTCCAGCTGACAGGCTGGTGAAAAAGCCCTTTGTAGTCAGTGTTAGAAAAACTTACTAATTGCTTGGCCAGAGCACAAGGCAACCAAAACTCGTATCTCTACAACAGAAGAGCATCCCTGTGAGCATGCTTCTAAGTAGAGGGCCAGTAACCATGTGCCAGCTGTTCAGGAAGACCTATGGGACAAGCTATAGAAAGTCCATATTCGAAGTTGTAATTGTTCCCCCAGATCTGCTCTCATCTGATGCTCACCGTACTAGGGCCTCACCATAACCACAGCTAACTCCTCCTCCTGATGAGGGTTACATCTTTTTCCAGAGCCTCTGACTTTGGGGGCAGCACACAGCTTGACCGGTTGTGAAAAGAATAAATGCCACTTTGGGGACAGGGAGATAGGCGACGTATTTCAACCAATCCTGAGCACCAGTGATATCATAGCTTTGGAACTGAACTGCAGGTTCACATGCAGTACCAAACTCGCTTCCCTGGCCGGATACAAACTGTCTGGATTTAGCTCAACAGCTTACCTTTTCCAAGCCAGTAGATTCATCCTGGATTGCATCAGGGAGTAGGATGATCATGCTGAGTTCGTTGCCAATATATGGGAGCTCAAGGACTTGGGTCTCCATGTCTCCAATATAGGTCATGTTAAATTTACCTTTTCTGAACATCATCTGCACAGGTTTGGTCTCATTCTGAAATAAAGACATCAACAGTTACTACTGAGCCAGTATGCTGTTCTTAAAATACGACGCAAGCAACTACTTTGTGCTTTTTAGAATTTTGACTGTAGAGACACCTAAGTATACTGCAGTGTAGAGTTTTGTCACTCTTCCATAAAGAAAAGGATAAGAATTAAGGATCCCTGAGATTTAGTTTCTAATTGCTAATGTGGAAATACACGTGAAATTTGTTTTAAGGCAAAGAAGCAAGAACACACATTTGTTCAGTTAAGAACTACTGAGAAGCACTAAGCAGAGCTGGTAAGAAGCAGGACCTAGGTTCCTTGCTTTAAATTAATACAAAATATTTTCCATTTAGGTATTTTCATTTCACTCCATGTGGCTCTAAGCACTATAACAAAACAATTGAAATATTTTAATATGCTACTAAAATGCTAAGGCATTGAGAGCATCATTTTGGATCTTTAAAAGTCACAGGGATAGTAAGAATGTGTAAAATTTTTCTGTTTCATTTTTCACCATCTCCTTCCATTTACACATGGAGCATCAGCTCCTTTTGTTTACATTTTCCTCCTTTTCAGTTAAGTTTAATCACTTTTCCCCTTACCTTTACAAGATAACCATGCAAGGTGTTGCTTTTTTTTTTTTAAATGAAAGTCCATTGAAACAATGCCCTCCGATTATGCCAGAAGTGATTTTGCAGCAGCAATCAGTGACACATGAAAAGTATGGATAAGCAAAGAAAAGGCCATGCAGCATGCCAAAAATCATCCAGCAAGTCATATGAAGTGCAAAAGTCAAAGATATGCTAGACGTCATAGGATTCTGTGAAGACTACTGGGATTTTAAAGTAACTCTAATCCTGGACAGACTGTAAAATAACTAGCTTATAGCTTCAGGTTAGCACCTGGGATTTCCAACTGCTCATTTGAGCCTACTCATTGACTTCTGCAGCTCATCAGTGGCTAGTCATTAGCAGGATGAAATTACAAATTTAAGGTATTTGTTTGTAACAAGGAAAGAGGTTTGCAGTTGTTTGCATATCTAAAAGCAAGTTCCTTGGCTGAGCCAAGGTAGCATTACTCAATCTCACAGTTACTTGGAAAAAGTTGTATCACAATCTCAAAAGACTAGTGTCTTCAATAACAAAACTGTTTGCAAAGAAAAAAGTAATCACTAGAACTAAGCAAAGAGCTTTCATATCAAGGGGACAGGCAGGAAGAAGCTCCACACAGCCTACCTAAGGTAACGCTGCCTGAATGATATTTTTTTTTCCTTCCAAGTTAAATATATCATTGTATTGTCAGCATGTTAGTACATCATACCTTGTTAATTTTAAATAGTGTTTCGTTTGTCTTCTCTTTGTCAAACTTCTTTTCCCAGTTGCCTTTGAAATAGATGGCATTCACCAACACAAGTCTGGTCATTGAATCAATAATTCCCTCTGCCAGCAGGTTTTTAATTTTACCTTTAAGATACATCAAAAGAAAACACAATATTTAACAGTGGCATGTGTATAATTATCACAGATAGTACCTAATGTGTATTAATTACTGGCTAATTAAACAAATTATGCACCAATCAGAGAGAGTTCAATAATTGTGGTTTCTTTTTTTTTTTAAAAAAAAAATCACAATATGACATCTTGAAATAGCTGTTTATGCAAGCCCTGACTGCCACTAAATGCAGCAGGGAGTTCTGCAAAACACTCACCTTCAGTCTTTTCTTCTACCCAGCCGTTTATTTGCTTTCTGGAATCCTCTGAAGCATTCTTGAAGTCAGTCTGTTCTAGTCCAGCATGGTAGAATTTCTGACTTGATTCTATAAATGACTGCCAGAAACATTCAAAACAGCTTTTCACCAATATACTTTTACTGACATTCTGTTACAGATGATTTTTAAATACACAGAAAAATCCATCCCCTCTCCTCCCTCAGCTTCATATAAAGCTATTAATGTTTTGTCTGACATGTTCCAACTAGTTGTTTTATCACCTACTGAAGATAGCAATTATTTTCCCCTTTAAGTCAAATGGCTTCTTTTATGTGCTACAAAGTTCTACAGACTCAACTGAGAAACCTAGTTCAGGCCCCAGTCTTCTGCATTAACTCTCAGGTTGGTAGGTCTCAACCCAGAAAATCTTGGAAAGTAAAACCCAAAGCCTTTGTCTGACCTCCAAAGGGAATACCTAGCAAGTACATTATACTTCAAAACATCACAAATTTAATGTTTACTTACCGAGAGAAACTCAAATGTCTTTTCTCCATAAAGTCGGTTAGCAGTTCTGAGGATATATTTGGTGTCTGGATCGTTAATTTCAGAGAGAAGTGACTGATACCCATTGTGAGCATCCTCAGCTTTGTTCAGAGAAAGCACCTGTAGAAAGACAAATATCCTCAATGTAGTCCGTGTCATCTTTGAAGCAATTGCTTCAGCACAACTGTGTTTGTTTGTTTGTTTTGTTTTAATGAGTTTTGGGCTTAAACGCTGTGACTCGAAAACAGATTTTTCATCATATCTCCTACGTGGAGTTCATCATTCAAGCCATATATGATGTACCCACTCAGATGTTGTGCAAGTAATAAATAAGGTTGCAGAAAAGAGAGCAGCATTAGGTTCCTTCACTCTAGCCAAGCGTTAGAAGACCGCAGAACAGTTGATCTTGGAAGGGACCTCTGGAGGTCATCTGGTCCAACCTCCCTGCTTTCTAAGGAATCCATCTAACCCCCAAAGAAGTCCGAGTCTAGATACATCTTTCTTTTTTCTTAATGCTGCACAAGGTTCTTCTTGGAAAACTGGGGATTTATAATCCCTATCCTAGAAAACCTAGGCAAAACTATATTAAAATCCAGAGACCAAAAGAGCCTGAAGCTAAAAAACAAAGCAAAGTGTCATGATTTCACATTGGTTATTCAGTTTATTACAAAGCACCGAAGGATTTTATTAAATATCTTAGATCCAAACAAGCAAGGATACAAACCTGATCCAGTCCTTCAAGGAAAAACAGAAAACAGGCTGCTGCAGTTGTTAATGCAAGCAAGGATTTAAACTCCCATTAAAACAACATCCCAGCTCCACTCTCATTCTTCTTCATCACTACTACCATTGTTACAATTGTAAATGCCTAAGTGATCTATTAAAAATTGCAATGCCAGGAAGAAAGAGGCAGGCAGCGCCTCAGTGAATGTGGGATAAACTGCACTGGAACTGACAATGACATGCTTAAAGGTTGGATTTTTTTATTTTTTTATTTTTTTAAGTGCCTGGCTGTATGTTCAAAACATGCTAAGTTTGATAGTCTGATATTAAGCCCCAAAAAAAGATGATAGAAAAAAATATTTTGTGTAGCTGGAGATTCACGTTTAGTTATAAATATATAAACCTACAAGAAAAAAAAATCCTAGATACCTCTTAATGACATATTAAGGAAGATCTCTATCTCCAAAACAAAACTCTCTGCACAACCTAAGAACAGGACCCTCTTAATTTTATACTGAAGGAAGCCCCCCTTGTACACAAGTGCAATAAAACACATGTACTGCTTACGTACATACCAGAGGAAGACCTCTGCTCTCTGAGGCCAGAATGATTGTAACAATTTAGCATAAGTGGAGGTCACAGACTATAATACAAATTTATTGTTCATATGGTCCCATCAAATCCAAGACACTACGCTTATAGAGACATACCTTCGCTATTTGGGCTTCAGTGTTACCTTTTGAACCCAGCAAAATCATAGACAAAGCAGATGAAATACTAAAAGGAGAAAAGAACAGATTCTGTGTGCTGTTTTTCTCACACAGCTGTCTTAAGAGGTCCAATGCAAAAGTGGTATTTGCTGCACTGAGGCTATCCATGATTCAGAGCCTAGGAGATAAAACACAAAAAGAAAAAATCTAGTTGAATACAAACTGATAATCTATTTCTGTGTTTTACATTTCCCAATATAAACTATTCACAAAATGTCTTGGTTAGGGTATAAAATTATGAAAAACTGGTTTGGTAGAATAAGCATATTAAACCCCATACTAGGCACTAGATGGATTTATTGCTTTTCTATTTCAATCCCAGACCTGTAGTAGAAGAAATAATTCCCATGGACATCATTGGGCTTATTCACTGGCTAAATACTCCTACATCTTTTGAGATGTTTTGAGATGTGCATTCATGACAGTATTTTGTTTAGCATTTGTTAGAACAAGTCTCCTTTGACTCCACAACAACACTTATTTGCTTTACAGGATAACCAAAGCAAAACGGCATCAGAATGGCAGAATTCCAAACTTACCTTCTCCAAGCCCGTGTATCTTCAGTAACACCTTCAGCGTACTTGTTTGTGCGCAAAGCCAGCAAGCCTGGTAGAAATCAGCTGAACGAGTTGACCTACAAGATTCAAATGCAATTTATCTGCTCAGCATGACAGATTAGTGCAATTTCCTGCTGCAGTACAAAGAAAAAAAATCAAAGTCCACTGCAGCTTGGCTTTTATTGTCTACAACACGGAAATGTGGAATAAAATAGACGGGTCATAGAGAACTTGATGGTACATGCATGCTCCGACACACGTAACTCAGCACCTGTCAGACTTTACATACATCAGCTGCAGAGATAGCTAACTAACCTGGCATTAGACCACGTACCTATAGATGGAGCACTAAATGCCAGAATGCCGAGTTAACTACAGTACCACCAGATGTAAGGTATCAACTGATGGTAATTTGTGCGTGCATATGTGTGTTTTTATTGTTGAGGCAGTGCCCAGTGTTGGTTTGTTGCTACAAAACACAAAACCAACACCTAATCCATACTCCTGATTCATCATATCAAAGAGGACGAAAGCACAAGTTGGTGCATGCGTTCTTTTCCTTCTATAAAAAAAAAAAAAAAAAAAAACCTTGCTAGTAGCTTTAATATACACAACAATCGGAACTTTATTGTGTGTCTTTTCGCCTGTAACTTGGAAAAAAAAAAAAAAAAAAAAAAAAAGCTTGGATTGAAACAATCCTCCAATTCTGCCTGAAATGGGAGTGATGTAACTACCTGCACTTCACGGTGTAAGTACGAGGCACTTAGTATTTTCACTTCACATTGGTTATTCCGACAAGCAGAATTTTCGCTATCTGTCAGACTGCCAGCAATGAGGTTTTTGACCTGGAGGTTCCGTAAGTTTCTGCAGGCTTTCCATGACAGTCAAACTTTTACAGGCAAAAGGACGCAGCTCACACCATTTGCCTCAAAATCTGTGCATTTATCCAAACTGCAAGAAACAGCGCAACAGCTGAGACGCAGGGCAAGGAGCAGCATCTTTAGTTATCCATACTCTCCCCACAGCTCAGGAATCATAAGGGCTTTTGGAGACGATGCAGAACAGCGTAAGGCACAAGAAAACCCATGAGGCAAGCACACGTTGCCTATTTCCACCAGCCTGCCAAAAGCTCCTCGCAGATCACGCCATAAACAGGCGGCTAGGCACACAGCACCACGCATGCGGTGGTGATTTTGGGGTGTCCTGACCCCAAATCGGATCTCCCGGGCTTTGGGAAAGGCTGCTCCGAGCTGACAGTGCTCCCCGGGGCACCCGGCCCCGGCAAGCTGCGGCTCTGCCCCGGCCACCGCCCGGTGGCCGCACCCCGGCGGCACCACGGCACGGCCACCGGTACACAGCCGGCCGCCCAGCCGCAGCTCCCCGGCTGACACAGGCTTCTATGAGGGGAAAGGAGCTTCGGGGAGGCGCCAAAAAGTCCCCTTTTCCCCTCAAAAATAAATAAATAAATAAATAAATAAATCCAACGCACACTGTCCGTATAAAACAGTACAGCACAGCTGCCACCCCACTCACCCAGCCGGCCGGCCACCGGCGTTTCCCCGTCCTCTGCCCCGCCCTTCCCCCGGAAGCCTTGCCCGGACACGGGCCGCCCATCGCCGGGGAAAGGGGCTGGAGCTCGGCTCCTCCGTGGACGCCGCCCGGGCTGCGGCTGGGGGCTGCGCCGCTGCGCCGCTTCCCCGCTATGGCAGCGGGGGGCCGGCCGCCATTTTGGCCGCAGCCCCCCTGCATTTCCGTAGGCCTTGCCTTACTTATTACTTCGTACCTCCTCTTCCCCTTCTCCTCGTATAACTGACAGAAAACACCATCACGCTATGAGCGTTGTTCGATGTTATTATTTTTAACGAAGGCGAGCTGTTGCTGTAGCCAGAGGCTGAGCATGGTTCTGGCATGCCTGTAGCTCTAAGCGAGGCAAACAGCCCTTACAGGGGTGTGGTTTTTGTAATTATTTTTGAGGTAATCCATGGAAGAATGTGTTGATGCAAAATTCAGAGATGACAAAGACTTAAGCCTGGGGGGTGTAAGAAACAAGGGGGGTAGCTGGCTTTGCTTGGGAGGGTCTGCTTCTAGCTGCCATGCAGGGACCTAAGCAAAGGTTAAACAGGCTAATTATAGCAATGTGGAAGTAAGTGCAGACCACATCTAAATCAGGATGTAGTTAGTCATGAGGGTGAGGACTAGGCCTGATGTTTGCATGCACTGCAGTGAGGGAAAGGGGGATGGCAATGCCACGGCTGATAGTGGCTGGGGGACGGAGCTACCTTGATGGGCTAATTGAGTGCTGACCAGGGTTGTTCTGTCAACACGAGGCATTGCATGCACCCCTAGGCACTGTCATGGCTATCATTTTGGGATAGGAGAAGCAAAAGGAGAAGCTTTGCTTCAGGCCATGGGGTGTGTGGTCTGACAGAGAAAGTCCAGGTCCTGGTATCCTGCCAAGTGCAGCAGAAGCATCGGGTTTTACCCCAAGCTGGCAAACCAGTATTTGCTGCTCTGCAGGGCAGGGAGTAAATGCTGACTAGGGTGAGCAGAGCCTGCCAAAGAAGAGGATGGTTTGAGACTTGTTGTGCCTAATAAAGAATAGGAAAGGGTGGTCAGCTTTAAAAGTTACTTTAGGTGTTCTTGATCTCATCACCAGGACACCTGTGGCAGCTACTGCCTCAGTACCTTCTTCATTGACCTCCACAAAAGCTTTGTGAATAACTTTTGAGATGAAGAGGTCCTTCTTCACTGACATCCCTGTGAAATCAGCCTGAACTGGGTCAAAAGCGTTTCGTATGCCCATACTGCTCAAAGTGGATTTAAGATCATAATTTTCTTCCATCTTCAACTTGGGCAGGTACAGTTCTACTTCAGCTTTCATCATATTGTCTGAGTTGGACCATTCAGCCAGTTTCTCATAGGTCAGCTCTCTTTCCACCTGCAATGAATTTAGGAAGAAAATAGTCATAATGCAAAGGACGAAGAGAAGACGTGCACCAGGGTATAACACTCATCAAGATGTAAAACAAAGTCCAGCTACCAACTGTGTACACAGCTGGGATGCTCTCTGTATTCTTAAGACATGATCCTGCAAAGTGCTGAGTGATATAAAGCCTTGTCTATTTCCTTAAAGGTGGTAAGGTGTAGCAGTGAACCCTCAGAATAGTTCCTTATTTTTTGCGGATGTGAAAAGTACTGCTTCTTTTGCGATGTCAAAGTGATATTAATAGGCCCTCGGTATATGTGTTTATGAAAGACGTTTCTCTTAGTGGTAGGATGTATGGAACCTTGGGTCCAAATGTTTGCTCTGATCTAATTAGAGTCTGAAACTGATCCTGGCATGATCCTGGCTGATAACTTGTGGGTCAGGATAGTCAGTGCTTGCTTTGAGAATCCTCACCACAAAGTATCAGATGCAAATCTGGACTGCAAATGACATAAAATGATTAATGCAGCTTTCAGAAGATGATTAATTCTAGGGCATGATGTTTCAGATTTGTTTTTTCCTTTCCTTGTTCTACTATTCTGGCAGTAGAAAAGAGGGCACAAAATAGGCTAAGACAGTAGTGTGGACATACTTTTTTAGGTGTATCAAGTAGAATATTAGTTTGCATCGTTAACAGATGCCCTGAGTCCTAGGCTGAGAAATCATCGTTATAGCTCATGAAACAAAGTATGCACACAGCAAATCCCTTTCTGCCGTAATTTTGAGGCTCATTCTTTCTCACTGTTTTCATCTGTTTCCATTGATGTCTCATAGTATATGTGATGCAACAGTATGTCAATTTTACCAGCTCCAGACCAGTAGTATTGTCACTGATGTCGTCTGGTAGGAGAATGAACATGCTGACTTCGTTTTCCACATATGGCAACTCAATGATTTGGAATTTCATGGTTGTTTCATGAAGGATCAAAAACGTATCTCTCAGAAACATCATCTGTACTGGCTTAGTTCTGGTCTGTGAAACAATTAAGACATAAAAAATAAGTAGTACTACTTCATTCATTAAAACTAATGATGATTACTTGCTTCTTTGAGCTGAAAGTAAAGATTTGTAAACAAATGTAAGACTCAGCAACATCTGAATATTTTTCCAGTACCTTTTCCTTCAGACAGTATCACATATGCCCGTTTGAAAGTCAATGGGATCTTTGAAAAAAAAAAATCAATATTGACACATACACTCTCTACCTCCTAACCTAATTACATATAATGTATTTCTCACTCTAAAAACAAGGAGTGAGCTTTGATAAGCAAATAATTACTCTGTATTTCAGGTTTCCTCACAGACTGTACATTGTTGGAGTGAATGTGTTGATTGAGGGTGAGAGGTGAAATGTTGACTTTCTTTCCTTGAATGCCATCAACTCTTTTGCATACTCCCAAGCGGTACTGATTTTCTTAATTTGCCTCTGAACCGTATTTTCTGTGACCTGTGCTGGCTTTTCCTCTTCCTCAGACCACAGAGGGTTTGATTACCAAATGGAATAAAATTACCCAGCAATTTTCTGCATTCCCAAGCTGTGTTTATGTTCACAGACATTTACTGATATGTCTATCCACTCTCTGCTTTCCATTGTTACACAACTGCAAAAGTTCGTCTGTTTGCAGGCTTTGCTATCAGATACGCTGTGAATTAAACCCTCTCTGTGCGCTGTGTACCGTGAGTAATCCTAAAACCACACATGTAGTGTAGTAGCTGTCAGATACACAGCCACAGTATCAACGCAATTGCTTCAAATCACCTGGTATACAAAAGATGTTTGCACTCGTAATCTATGTCAAACAAGGTATGCGTTTCGATTGACAAATCCTTTTGCTGGCCTTTGACATAATCCAAAAATTCTCATGCAGTGAGCTACAGTGAATTGTCAGTGCATGAATGTCTAAATAGTTAGCTCAATCATATCCTCAGTGTATGCTGAACACATCATCCACACGCACTTGGCTAACGTGTTGAACCCTCATGAAAATTCCACATGAGGTTTTGCGCAACCGCAAGGGTACATTAGGAAAGAGCATTTGGTTCAGATAGCTTGAACTCAGATTACAGACTGTCTGTCTCAAAAGCATAGAAGAGACCCAGGTATCTAAACACTCCTCTCAGAAGTAGCTCGGTCCCTTTTGAAAATGGCACCTCAGTACTTACAGAAATTTCTTCTTACGCTTGAGTTACTTAACCATAGTGTTTTGGTAGCAAAGAGCTACTTATTCTCATGCATCTGTGTAAATAAGATAATTCTGACTTCTTTTCACAATTGCTCTTCTCGCTGATTTTATACCATGTGCATATCTACAGTAGTGTTGCAGTGGCATATGAAATACAGGTGAAATATTTAGAGGTTTCTCGCTCTTCAGTAATAGATAGATTGAAGGAATTTACCTTGCTTAATCTGAATGGTGTCTCAGCAGTATCTTTTTCCAGAAATCTCTTTTCCCAGTTTCCTTTGAAATAAATGGCGTTTACTAAGACCAGGACAGTGTGCGAATCAAGAGATCCTGCAGGCAGCAGATTCTGGATCTTCCCTTCAAAATCAGAGAAACAGGACTGTTATTTCAGTGTGACAGTGTGAATTACCAATTTTAGTTGTGCTTTAGTTGTGCTTCGTAGGGCGATGAAGCTGGTGAGGGGCCTGGAGAACAAGTCCTACGAGGAGCGGCTGAGGGAGCTGGGCTTGTTCAGCCTGGAGAAAAGGAGGCTCAGGGGTGACCTTATCGCACTCTACAGGTACCTCAAGGGAGGCTGTAGCGAGGTGGGGGTTGGTCTGTTCTCCCACGTGCCTGGTGACAGGACGAGGGGGAATGGGCTTAAGTTGCACCAGGGGAGTTTTAGTTTGGATGTTAGGAAGAACTTCTTTACCGAAAGGGTTGTTAGACATTGGAACGGGCTGCCCAGGGAAGGGGTGGAGTCCCCATCCCTGGAGGTCTTTAAAAGACGTTTAGATGTAGAGCTTAGCGATATGGTTTAGTGGGGACTGTTAGTGTTAGGTCAGAGGTTGGACTTGATGATCTTGAGGTCTCTTCCAACCTAGAAATTCTGTGATTCTGTGATTTCTCTGTGCCTGTGTATCTAGCAAAACTGTTTGCACCTGGGAGATTTTTTCCTGTATGTTCTTCATAGAATACATAGGGTTAAAAGTATCTCTGTTTAAAATACATATATATATATATATTCACTGCAGTTTTGATAGTAGATGACATTTGAATTTGGTTAAAGCTTGGACATTCTGGGAAGCTGGTTGCATGCAGTTTGAAACGTTCAGAAGGAAAGCCTTCTTTAAGCAGGGTGGAGGCATTCAGTATCTACTTCTGCCTCCAATTAACAGAAGTAATTCAGAGGAGGCCGTGACTGGAAGGATCAAAGGAAGGACCTTGTAAAGAGTAGCAGTTAGGTTTGGAGGGAGCCTCTCTTCAAGCCATTTAACTGCTCTTTGCTTGTCACTGCCCCTGAGTTTCCATCTCTTGTGGATCCCTGGCTGCAGGAGAAATGCAAGTGTGGAAATGCAAATGATTTGGAAATGGGAGAAGACAAAGCCATTAGAGTGGTACTTAACTTACTTTCTGTTTGATTTTCAACCCAGGAATTGATCTGTGCTCTGGCTTGTTCCGCAGCTGTCTTAAAATTTACAGCTTGTGGTTTTACTTTGTAATACCTTGTAATGAGTTCTAAGAATTTCTGAAAGATAAAATTGGAAAATGAATGCTTATGTAGTTAAATTTAAGCTACAAAAGTGGTAGAAATAATTAAGTCAACAGATTATACAATCTGCTAATACAAAATCAGTGAAAATATAATTAATTTGAAATTAGATAACCCTTAAAATAAGGTCTGATACATTCTGTGCTAAATATTAAGTAAGGACTGATCAAAATTTAGTACTTCTGTCTCACGGAGAGTGATACGTCATGTTTTTGTACTTGAAATTCAAACTGGAAATTTGTAATTTTGAAATATCACATGAAATAAACTTTTTCATATTTTTTATCATTGTTATTTCTCAGAACGACCTTTTCCTATCATTGAAGTATTTGTTGCTTTGTGATGTAGAGTTCAGTACAAGAGGGAAGAAAAGAATAGCCTCATACAAAGTTGAAATAACATCTTTAGATTTACTTCAGAGTCAAGGAACCTGCCAAGAGTTTGTGAGGACAATAGAGGGTCAGGCACAAAAGGAATGTCATGGTAGGATAACATTGTGGCGGAAAACTAGAATCGACTTTTACATTGCTGTCTTCTGTGAGATAGTTCAGGGAGATTCCCAGCAGGAAATTCTCTAGTAAGTCTTGAAGTGTAGATACATGAGACTGTGGAGAAAATGAGCAATAAGCATTCAGCAGGACTTACTTAATTTAATGACTGAGTAATTGCTAATTACTCAGGAGATGGAAGCAAACTCCAAGATCAAAGAACAGTAATCTCATTTAAAACCACCTTCCAAGAAACTGGATGATGATTAATACAATGTCAGTTCTTAAAAGGATGTCAAAGATGCAGGGAACTACAAACTCATGAGCCCACAGGGCACATGAATGAATAGGTTTAGCAGGCATGTGGATAAGCGTGATGTATTGGAGCAGCATTTTGTAATAGGAAGTCCTACATTACAAATCTGTTGGAGGTTTTTTTGAAGGTGTCAGGAAGCCTGTGGGTGAGAAGGTTAAGCCATTACAATCTATTCAGATTACCAAAAGGTGCTTCAGAAGACTTCCCACCAAAGGCTTTGGAAGAAGCTTAGTGTCCATGGGACTACAGAGAAAGATCTTGTCCATTTAAAAGAATGGAAACCAACAGGAGGAGGAAATAGCATTCGTGGTAAATGGATATTACTATTGGAGTTCTATAAGGATAAGTGATGAGATTTGTGCTAAAATATTTAATTTACAGACCATAGATCTAAATATATACATTCCAATATACATATTGAAATGTCTGTAAATAATCCAGTGGAAAGTAGTATACAGAGCATGTTTACACTTCAGGAATGAGGTGTTGGACAGTATGAGCTATAATGGACAGTTGTGTGAAAAATACCTACCCAGTAATGGTCAAAAAGGCAAATACAATTTGAAAAGTTAGAAACAAGTTAAGTAATAAAAGGACAAGCATTAATATGCCGCTCTGTAAAGTCATGGTGTGCCTATGGTTTGAATTATCCGTGCTGCTCTGGCCTCCCTGTCTCAGAAAGGCTGGAATATAAGTACCACCGACAAGGGGAACAAGGATGACCAGAGATACAGAGAAGCTTCCTTTAGGGGAAAAACAAACCAACAGTGACGCTAACAAGTAGCAGGCTGAAAATACAAAAATATCTCCCTAAAGTTCAGCCGTGGAGCTCCTGGTTCTAAATGCTGCATAGGTATAAAAGGCAAAGCTGCAAATTCATTAATGAACAGCTCGCCAAGGTCTGTTAAATAGATGTGGCCTCTGGTTCAGGAAGTCCCTGAGCTGCAGATCACTTGGTGACCAGAGTGGATTCTGGAGAAGCATCACTATGCAGCATGCCACATTCCTCCTAAGCTGTTGCCCGTTGGTGGAGACAGGTGGACCTCTTGTCCATGTCAGACTAGCCCAGTACAACTCTCCTCCCCTTTTCACTACAACCGCATTTGGAAAATTTTGATCACCTCCATTATTAATGAATATTTTTAAGCAAAAACATTCAACTCACAGGCAGTAATGGGTAGGTCTTCTCCTCAAACAGTTGGTTGGCGCTTTTCAGCACATAGGTGTTTCTGGGCTTGTTGATGGCGGACAAGAGCTCTTTGAAGCCTGCATGGATGTCTTCAGCTTCCTCATGCTCAGGACCCTTGGAAAGAGGTATCAATTAGTATGGAAATACTTTTTTCTCTCTGGAGCATTGCACCTTCCGTGGTCATTTGAAAAGCCTCAGGTCAGTTTAATTTAAAAGGGGTGCCAAGGGCTGGAGCTCTTCTTTGAGTATCTAGCATATTTGCAGCACTACATACAACTGGACAAATTGTTTCTGTCTGTAGGGTGATGATTTGATTCTGCAAAGCTGCCTAGACCTTTGGGGTCATCTGCTGATGGTACAGCCAGGAAGTTGGATTATTTGTTTTCAGTCATAGGCCTAATTTTGAGTATCATGAGGACCATTAAGGCAGCTTTGCAGTTTTGAGCTTTTTGATCTTCTGACAACGGGAATCTATGCAGCTGGTGCATGGTGGCTTAACATCAGGTTGGTGAGGCAGCCTTCCTTGCTCTGGTCGTTTTTCACTTGTGCTGAGACAGGGGCTTCGAGGAAGGACACACAGAAAAGAACTTGGTGGTCAGAGGACAGAAGAGGTTGAGTTTTGCAAAGGAATGGGGACAGACTGAAGAGGTAGCGGAGAGAGATGTCTGGAGGACCACATCAGGCAGACCTTGCTACAACTTAGAAAGTCAGTGAATTACTAAAATGAATGCAGACATAATAATTTATCTTGATTCATCCTGGGCCATCTAAAAGGAGAATGATATTTATTTCTCTGAGTCTTTTGTTGTAATACATGCCATTTCTCTGTTCTTTGGTCTCCTCAGAGAAGGCCTTGTTGTCTCAGAAGAACCTTCTTCTCTCCCAGTCTGGTTAAAATGAAGAACCTGTGACAATGACAAATTTTCATAAAGACAGCTTGTTTTAAGAAGATAAACGTGCTCAAGTGTATGTAATTGTATTAGTTTTCTACTTAGGAAAATTCACCAGTCATGCACAACGTTAGTTCATCTACTAAAGTTAAGGAGGACAAGACCTTACTCTCAATTTATACTCTATAATTATATCATAATTACATCTCAATTTATACTCTATCATTATATCATAATTATATCTATTTTAGTCATATTTACTGCTTTTAATACTGGTATTTACAGAGCAATATCATGGCTCAGACATGAATTTATTTGGAACAATGGTCAATTCATGCTTAGTTATGTGGAATGTATTTTCAGATCATGACTAAGCAGAACAAACAACATGGTGCAGTCTTAATACTGGGATGCCAATGTAAAACTCTAAAGTTAATGTATGTACATAAACGCATATAGCCTAAAACAGCACAAGACCAAAAAGTTCTGTAAAAGTGATCATGAGATCATGTTTTCACTTCTAGTGTGTCCCCATTGTGCATGGGAGGAGAGTTACCTGATTTATGAACTAACCGTGCTACAAGCAAGGATATTTGTACTGCTCCTGTGCAGTCAGGCTTGGAATCAGGCAAGCTCACTAATTTGGGTGTGCAGAATCAGAACAGAGATATACCACTTTCAAAACACCTGGGATCTAGAAGCAGTGATAGTATCTCTGGCTCTCCTTCTCTAGAATGTCTTAGTTGCATATTAATTTTGTTAATAAAGATGTCTCTTTATTACTACTTGAGCACAACGTCAGGTGAATTATTCTCTTCAAGGGCAATTTCAACAGAAGGCAGAGTTCCCAACAAGACTGACTCTAGTCAAGTTATTGACTCTAGTGTCAATAACTTCCCTCTGGCAACTGTTAAGTGTAAGCTAAATGTAGAGGTAGTAGTGGAGCAGGGAGATCTTGGAAATTAACTGGAAGAACAGTGACCTGCAGGACTGCAGGCAGCATTAATGAGATTGTTTCTTGTACCCAGCACGATGACAAATCAGTTTTCCCCATGTTGCTCCTTTCTGTTTCACATAGGCAGGTGGGTAATGCAATTCATGTGGGAACCAGCTGTAATACTGCTAATTTCAGAGAGAGCTTACCTGAGCCATCTGTGCTGCAGTGTCACCTTTTGCACCCAGATGGACCATGGCGAGAGCAGTTGCAATACTCCAAGGAGCAAAGAAAATATTCTGGCCTTTGGAAGTTTCATTCAGCTTTTTGTAAAGGTCCAGAGCAAAGCTGTTGGTTGATGCTGAGAAAGACTCCATCGATACAGCCTAAGGTAAATAATTGGCAGACAGAGGTGATGACTGCTTCTTCACAATTAAAAAAAAAAAAAAAAAAAAAGAAAACGCTAGTGGGAGATTGCCTGCACCCACTCACATACAGTGTTGGGATGTCCCTGTTAATGGTCAAACTACTGCATAGATACCGAATACAGTCAGATAGCAGGTCTCTTTTTAAGACTGGCATTATTTCTCCCTTCCCCATCATTCCTAAATATTTATAGTCTTGTTTCAGCCCTTTTCACTTTGCTATCATCAGATAAGCACTATTTTAGCTAGGAGTGTTTTCACAAACCTAAATGTTAAAAAACTGAAGCATTTGCTTAGGTTTTGTATAATTATCCTTTGGTTCTGAGGTTGTGAAACAGGATCATTTCCCACTGTGCTGCTTTGAGCTCTTCTCCCTATTTCTTTAAACTTCCTTAACTATTATTTTCCACTGAAAGAAGCATGGTGAATTCATGCAATTCGTTCTTTGTATCTAAAAGGCTTCAAGAGATCTGTACGTTGTTAAATGTTCTTTGTGGAGGTAGATCTACATTTGTTACGTGTAGCTGGATTTGTTAATTACTGTTTTTCAATTAAACTCTTGTATCTTACAACCCCAGAAATGCAGAAATTTCCATTGCCTCCAACAGTATGAGGACTGCTTATACCACAGTCAGTGCATGGTTGCATCAGGTGAAAGACTAAGCATTAGATCAACAAAAAAAAAACTGGACATTTTAAGCTATCTTCACCCACAATATACGTGCTTAAAGCAAAACCATCAGTCCTTAAAGCCAGCTGCCATGCAGTGTTAGAGATACCTGGAGCCTCCGGGATCCTTGAATTCCGAGTTCAAAGCTTCCCAAGGCTCTAACACACCTTCCAAGCCTTCTCAGGAGTGCTTCAGAGGTGAACACCCTGCAGCCTAGCTCATATCTAAGCATTTTTAGGACCAGGTATCTCTTACTGCTGTGCCTGGAGGAGCTGATCAGCTAGATACTCTCCGAGCATATCTAGGGAACAGGGCTGAGATGAATGCTTTTGCCTGAAGAATTTTAAACCAATCTCTCTGCTATTTCCAGAATGTGCCTGAACTGCACTCAGCAATCAGATTTCTCAGGTTTGAGAGAGAGAACAAGTGCAGGTTTGTGTGAAGTTCATCAACCTACTAGACAATTTGGTCATCCAGGAAAGAAAAATTCTGGATTCTTGATCCAGTAGGTTTTATTTATATGAAGGCAGCAGAGGCTTGAGCCAATACACCCAATGCTGTGTTACAGAGTCATGCTGTCATGCCTCTCTAGGAGAGCATTCTGTCCTTCAGTCTATACTCAGTCCCCTGATCCTAAACCAACTTGTAGCCTGATGATTAAGGCACCCTGCCTACTGTGAGGAAACCTTCTGCCCTCTCAGGCTGCACAGGTTCTGCACAGTCTGGGTTTGCATCCTGATCACTGCGCCCTTTGCAGAGTGTTTTCCAAAGAGCTGCAGTTTGTACTAAGAAATGAACAGCCCCTTCCCCTGCGTGACATTTATGCCATCTTTTAACTGCTCAGTTCCAGTGAGCTTACACAAATTTTTAAGACTTCCAAAATAAAGCTGGTTATATAGATATGAATGTTTACACTACCTGAATCTTGCGAGAGAGGTAAGAGTTAAGATGTCTTCAGTCAGGATCTGTTGGTGGTGTGTGAGGCAATGAATACTTTTGGAAATGTAGAAATGGTTGCACCTCCCTTTTCTTCCCTACATCCTCCTCTTGTATTAATGTGCCTGGTCCCTCATTTATTCCCATTTCTTCTCTCCATCACCGGCTTGCAGAACTTACAGAGAGGGACAGAAGGAGGGTGAGGTTCAAAACCACTGTTAGTTGGTGTGTGTCCTGAAACACAAAGGCTGGTACGCCTTTCTCCCAGTGGTGTCCAGTCTGCAAAAATACAGGAATTGCAGAAAGGAACAGAGCCACACTGCATTGATAAGGAACATGCTGAAATAGTTTTATAGCCTCCTTTTCTTCTTGCTCTGCGAATTGGGAAATTCATATAAACTAATCTAGAAGATTTGACTGAAAAGGAGTACTGAAGTAGGCTGTTATTGCTGTTGTCAAATGGCAAAATGTGACTGTTGTCGAATTTCAGAGGGGAAAGGTTTGAATACTTGTGGCTGTCAGGTCACATAAAACCCTTATTTTGTGATGTTTTACGCTTGTCCTATTATGTCTCAGAAATCAGATCCTCACGGAAGCTCAGAGGGTACTACCACAGTCACCTAAAATAAATGATGAGGTATAAGTGAACACTGGGCTCACTTGAACTGTCGGATGGTGCTTTAGCAGAATGTGGCTCCTAGCAGAGGAGGTGAAGGTGCTTTAGATACCTACATCCCTGCACTATACCAAGCTGCTTGGAAGCTCTGCTTGCAATGAGTTGTTTCACTGAAGCTGTTTGTTTTATTGGAGTAGAGAGTGAAAACAGCAAAATGTGTGAAGTCAGAGATCGGTAGAGATGTAATACAAGGCAGTTATCTGTATACAAATATTTAACCAACATAATTAGCAATTCCAATTTTCCTCTGCTTTTATCTGTGTGGCTTAGATTAACTGCATTGATCCATTTCCTTTGCAATCACTATTTATCTTTTCTGCTACACGTATGTTTACTTAGGAGTGCTCCCTGCCCACAGGTGTGACAAATGCTGAACAAACCAATTACCAGCATGCGGTCAACCTATATGGAAAAATCACCAGTATAAAGAGTTCAAACCCATATTTAGAGCTAGAAATGTTTTTTGGTGTTTATATTCACTTTGAATCTGACTAATACGTATGCCATATAAGGTTTCAGGAGTGATTTATGTGCCTCCCTTTTTTCATGTTTTGTTTCTAAGTGTATGCATTTTTCATACGTGGAATATCCATCTTGTTTTCTTTCTTCAGAAATGTAGCAGACACTATTATGTTTAGTTATGTGCTTAAGAAACATTCTTGCTACATATCTAAAACTGCTGTTACCTATTTTTTAGCTAAATGTATAGGAAAAGGAAAAAAAAAAAAAACAAAAAAAAAACAGTGATGATAATTACTGTACTACACACTACAAAGATTGGCCAAAAATACAGGAAGATTAAGAAAGGTTGCCCAAATTGTGTAGACACTCTGTGGTATCCACTGCAAGATCCTGTTAAGTAAGAGGGAGTAGGATTTCCAAGGGGAGCAAACACGTGAAAGATAAGGTGCTCTTGGTTTTGCCCCGCCGCGCAGAGGAAATAGTGACTTGCTGCAAGCAATGCTGGAAACAGTGTTTTGCAGCATCAAAACTCCTGACCTGTTGTGTGCAAATACATCAGACTCTGACAAATGGTCATAAGAAGTCCTCTGATAAAACTAGTCATTTTCCTCAGGCAACCCAGTGAAGTGATTTTGGCCTTTTTGAAGCCATCTTTCATCCCCAGCTTGCTCAATGTGGATGTGAGGTTGCATCTTTCTACCTGTAATTGGTTTACTCAGTAGTTTGAGTGGACTCTTTTGGCATTTTTTTGACAATCGGTTCTCTTGTGCCTGCATCCGTTTTAAGAGCAGCACAATGTAAAACCAGTGTAGACTAAGTCTTTTTTGTTTGTTTGTTTTTTAACACTGTGAGAAATCCCATTCAGCTGGTGGAGATACTCAAAACCCAACCGGACACAGTCCTGACCCCACCTGAGCAGGGGAGTTGGACCAGATGAGACCTCAGGTGGTCACTTCTAGCCTGAACGATTCTGTAAGGGTTAGCCTCAGCTGACAGCCAGACCCTGGTTACCATGAAAGCAGTACAGAGAGTCACAAAACTCTTCAACTCCCCTTTTTCCCTGCATCCCAAGTACATTACGTTGGATGGTATGCTCTTCGGCAGCACCTCCCAAGCAAAGCTGAGGCTGAGACTAGCTTGATACCAAAGCCAGTCTGTTTGACCCTTTGCACCTCTTACAAGCTCTCATTACTGTGCTGTAATTCCTCACAGATACCCAGAGGTACTGCTTTTCAAACCTCTGCACTGTGGTATGAGTGAGGGGATGCACAACATTTAGCATGGAAAGACCTTTCATGGGGTTTGGCACGGGACTCGTCCCATCTCTTTCTTTGGGCAACTTTTGCTGTTACACAGCATGACTGCAAACAGGGTACACACAGTTTAGGCCTTCCCAATAATCATTTATTGTTGAATACACGCAGCATAGACCTTGGGCTAATATGCCATAAGGCCAAGAATTAATATGCTTACCACCCTGATGAGCCTTTGTTGGCCAGGCATTATGCAAGGGAGGGAGGGATGGTCTTTGTTGATCCCTAGAAGAGGCTGAGCCTTGATGGTTGTTGCCTTCCAATTATTGACCTTTTTTTTTTTTTTTAATTGAGGTTTTAAAACTTCTTTGTGCTAGTGTTTCTCCTTTTAAATCCTTGCTGTGCTAACTATTCAATCTTGACAATAACTCCTCTGTTGGTAGTTTTACTTGACTTAGTTTGTGTGGCCATTACTTAAAAGCTTTTTGACACCTTAATAATACGTTTCTTAATAAAGCTGAGTCAATAGCAAGCAGCTGGGCTGCACCAAGGTAGGTCCTTGATGACAGACAGCTGAACCTTGTTCTGGGGGTTACAGGTAAGGGAGGGCACTGACTTTAGAAGCAGCACTTTGTACAGGGAAGATGATGCAGGTGTACTTTGTTGGGTGGAGGCATATTTCCAAACAGACTACCTTTTGTTGAGGTGGAGGGTGAGCCGTAATTATAGGTGGAATTTTGCTGAGAGTGTATGTTTTTACAGGACTTCCCTTCTCAAACCTTGTTGCCTGGAATAATGTTCTCTGATGTGTGCCTGCTGTGTACTATAATGGCTACAAAGCTTTGTGCAGTTCCTTATAGGCATGGGAAAGCACAGAAAGGGGTGTTTGGAAGCTGCTTTTCTGGGCTACAGGCTCAGGTCGGACTTCTTATTTCTAGTGTATTGTGACAGGCAGATGAGCCTTCTCAGTAGGTCCAAGGGAGGCAGATAGTGCAATACGCTGTGGTCGAAAAAGGAAAAGGAACGCTTACTGTGAAAGAAAATTCAGATGCCTTGAGTCTCTGAGCAAAATCTTGCTGACCGGAGTTTGATTTGATTTGTTGTGTCTAGTAAATGTCTAGAATAACACGTTGAGTAACAGCATTCTCAATGCTGTTTGATACCTAGGGGAAACAAGACGCTGGTGTATTAGAGTGACCCAGCTTTGTCTTTTGGGGTGATGTGGTCGGTTTGGAACGGCATGGGTGGAAATATGTGTCAGCCATGCAGTGTAAAGGATGCTCTAAGAGAACCGGGTAAGTCAGTACCTTGAGTAGCACAAACACAACTCTGAGTTCATTTATTGATTAAATGCAGATCATGGCAAAATTATGAAGTAAAGCATCAATCAAACTCTCACTGGTGTTTCTCTCAGAACCGGAGCTATCTTGGCTGAAATGCGCTCTTCACTTACAAATTGTACATTTTATCAATGCATGATATCTGATACCAGGAAACTGTGCAGGTATTACCAAGGAAACAGGTATAATTACATTAAATTAAAAAGAGGAAGCAGATATGAATTCTGGAGTTCTTTTGATTGCGTATCAATAAGAGGTAGCAATAAGACGTTGCTTGTAGTTTTCTTAGCCTTTATGCTGGTTGGAACTCTTAGCAACCTTATCATTGAAAGTTAAGAGAAATGAGGACATACTGCAAAATGAATAGAAGCTGGCAATTAAATGTTAAAGGGTGGACCGTTTTACCTCACTGCCCCATTTTTTCATGAAGCTGCAAGGGCAATATAGAGAATGCGTGTGATGTACCTGCGTGCATGCAGTGAGACCGGGAGATAAGGGGGCATTTTGAGATAATTTTGGGTTTGTATTAAGTATTTAACTAATTTCCAACAATCTTTCAATTTTTAGTTAAGATAGGAAACTATATTGTAATGCAAATGCAGGTTTCCCAGTAAGGAAAAGGGAGTATATAGATTTCTACAAGTTTTTGTTTGTTTTTCTCTTCCTTAGGGGATTTTTTCCTCTCTGAGAGGCCTAAAAGGATAAGCTGCATTTCCCTTGAAGTCAGCACCAGGCACGGGGCTAGATGATGGGCTGCATGCAAAAAGCCTATGTGACTCCTCCTTACTCTTGAACAACAAAGCCAGAAAAGCAGGTTTGATGCAGGGGAGCAAAATTCAGCATTCTGCTTTCTGTGAAAAGCTGTCTCACTAGCACAATGGAAAGCAGCTGCGGAATGACAGTCTTTGAGGCACAGGGTGGTCTCTGGGTGCTGCCTTACTTGGGGGTGTGTGGAAAGAAAAAGGAGATATACTTTCAGTACCTATGGTTATGTGGCTTAAGGCTGAGCTTTGAATGCTGCAGTTCACGTTTTTCTATTGGTAAGTGAACTTTAGATGCTGTCTGGGAGCAGGGAATAACTCATTCTAAGGGGAGCAGAATCTGCCAAAAAAGAGGATGCTCTTGGATTTGTTGTGTCTGATGAAGAAGTGGAAAGGGTGATCAGCCTTGAATGTCAGAGCATCGCTGATATATGCAGTTGTGGTTACGATAACTACAGCAGTAGCAGCAGCTGCCTCAGTGCCTTCCTCATCAACTGCAACAAATGACTGATGAATAACTTTGGAGATAGCCAAATCCTTCTTATCACCCATTCCACTGAAATCAGCATTGGTGGTGAAGGCAGTACGCATTCCCATGCTGCTCAGATTATCGCTGAGCATGTATTTCTCCTCCAGTTTGAACTTAGGCAGGTGCAGATCCACAAGAGTTTCTGTCTTCTTCTTTGAATCAGCCCATTCAGTCAGCTTCTCATATGTCAGTTCTCTTTCTAGCTGTTGTTCAAGAAAGAGGAGAAATTTGATAATTGCAAGGGAAAAACAATTGATTATAAAATAATATTTTTTTCACCAATTGAATGAGTTAAACAGTTCTTAAGGGGCAAACTTAACATTTAGGCGAAAGCACAAAATATAAATTGGTTTCACTGATGATCAGAGACAGGGTGTGAAGCAAACAAGAGACACAGCGTTGCAAGTTTTTAAGCGCCACCTCTGCCAGGGCACCCAACACGTGCAGCTGCTGTCCCCTGAGGTAATTTTGTCCTCTCTTTTAATTCAGTCATCACGTGAAGGAAATTGCTGGGAGATTCCCAGCTGTGTGCCAAATGGCTTGGTCCAGTTCTGCACAGATGTCAAGAGCAGGATGAGATAGGTATTAAAGGAAATTAATTCAGCTATCGGAGGAGACCAAACTGCATGTCCTCAGAGGAGGAGATATGGTCACTAGTTTGTCCTTTTTGTTTTGATGTCTGGGTGGTGATACAAAATGGATGTAGCTTTTTTTTAATTTTTTTTTTTTTTTACCTGTTCAAGACCTGTAGTACCATCTTTGATGTCATCAGGAAGTAGGATAAACATACTGAGTTCACGTTTCACATATGGTAGCTCAATCATCTTGAAGTTCATTGTTTCCATGATAAGAACTGGAAATACACGTCTCGTGTACATCATCTTCACAGGCTTAGACTTGTTCTGTAAAGTATTTATTTATCAGTTACAAATTATTCCTTGAAAAGAAGAATGCAGATGACTTTTAACAGCGACTTGTCATAATTTTTCCACAGCTGTTCTTGACTGGGCAATATTGTTGATCTTGGTGTTTGCTCCATAGCATTTTGTTGGGGGCTGGGTTGGCTGATTTTTCTCTTTGCCCCAGAACATGCGCAGCAGCCCACAGAAGGAGGAGGAGAGAAATGTCTGTAAGGATTAGGGGGATAGAGCAAGCACGGCATACAGCCACCCAACGCTACAGCAGAGAAACAGCTTATGGTTTAAGAGGGCAAGTGTTGTGCAGTTTTTCTTCACATCCCAACCCTTAGCAGAAGATAACGCTAATTTCTACACCAAGGGGCTCATGATGAGGGGAATCTTAACCCTGTTTTGCAAAAAGGCTTTGCGTGACTCTAGTTAGTTTTTGGAAACTGCATAATCTGTCTGGATCTAGTTATCCTTTGCCTGAGCAGCGTCTTAATGTTGCATAAATGTTGGTGAGCTGACCACTGCCACATTTTGCTGTAACCAGCTTTTCAGAGAGTCTGTTTGCTGCAGGGATATGTAAGGAGTGATGAATGGAAATACTGCAGTAGGAGGTGCTGTCACCAGGCTGGTCACTGCAAGAAAGGCAAAGAGGAACTCACCTTGCTCAGTCGGAAGGGTTGCATATTTGTTGCTTGTGCATTAAACTTCGCTTCCCATTCTGCCTTGAAGTAAACAGCATTTACCAGGATCAGCTTGGTGTTGCTTGCCACATCTTGTGAACCCAGCAAATTCTTGATTTTACCTTTTGAAATCAGAGAAGTCAGGTTTTATCCCAGTGTAGCACGGTGAGGACGTTTTGTTTGTTTTTCCTTCAGTTCAGCTCCTTAGTGAAAAAGTCCATGCCTCAGTTCCCTACCCCTTAAATTACTTCCCTGGCGCAAATCAAAGAGTCTGTTTGTTGTTTTCAAAGCTGCTCACAGCCCACTGCTTCCAGCTAGCTGACACGGATCATCTCCTACCAGCAAAAAAAATGCCGCAGCTTCACAGCAAGCAGCAGGGAGCAGAAAGCCGTGTGCTGCCTCTGCCAGCGGCTTAGGCCAGGCACAAGGAGGCTTGCACGTCAGGGCAGTACAGGTAAGTTCCTCCAGGCAGGCATCCATCTCCACCTGCCTTGGGGGAAGTTATCAGGTATTTTGGGCTGTCCCAGCACTGCTCTTGCTCTGCCTTCCCACAGCATCTCTGCTTGCTGCCCATTCAAGGGCACCTGCCCAAAGGGAGTGTCAGGCTGACTTATTAGCAGGGGAAAGATGTTGGTGTCGAGCTCAACTTACCTTCAGTTTCCTTTTCCACCCAGGTGTTGATTTCCTTCCTGGATTGTTCTGGTGCTGTTTTAAAGTTAACCTTTTGTGGCTCTGCCTTGTAGTATTTCTTGCTAAGCTGTATGTATGTCTGGAAAAATGGCAATAAAAAGAAAAAAGTTCTATAATGTACTGTATGTTTTCAGCCCCAAAAGGAAGTTGTTAGCTCTTGGACTTCATGTTAACTTCTTGTGCACAGAGGGCTGTGGGATCTAGCTTTTTGCACTTCATTGGACTGTGAGTTAACAGTTAAGAAATAAGGACAGAAAATTCCCTGCTCTTCTTGCCAGTTTATTTTGGAGAAGAGAGAAAGACTGTGCATATCCTATGGATGTGCTCATTTTAATGTCTCATTTAGAATTGCATATATTGCAATTCCTAATAATAAAGCCATGCTGCATGAAAAGGAATCCTGCGTTACTGTCAGAGGATCCTTATATACTGGGAGAAGGCAAACTGGTATTTTCCAGCGAAGCTTATCACTGGAAGTCAGGGCTCTTTATCTGAAGTATTAGGGGACAGCTTCAAACCTGTTCTATTAATGACAAGTAAATACAATTAAAAACTTTTTTTTTTGCAGCTTTTCTTAATTCTCTATGAGATAAAACCGTTCAACTTACAGGCAGCAATGGGTAGGTTTTTTCCACATAGATACGGTTGGCAGTTCTCAGTGAGTAGGCATTTCTGGGTTTGTTTATGGCTGCCAGGAGCTCTTTGAAGCCAGAATGGATATTTTCAGCTTGCTCATGCTCAGGGTCCTTGGAAAGAGAAACCATATATTTAACAATTACATTTTTAATGAAGTTTTCAAAGCATGCTAAGTGATGCATGTGGGGAGGGATTTGTGTTCCTCTCTCTTATATTTTCTCTCTCCGAAGTTACCACTGCTGCAGTTTGCAGGGCTCTGTTAATGACTGATTTACCGTACAGCAAACCTTCCAAAATATCCCAGCGACTTGTCCTTCTTTAGAGTCTGAGTAAAGAGAACTGAACTTGAACATGTTGTGAAGCATGTTGGGTTTTGTACTTTAAATATAATGAGAGATTCAGGTGACAAATACTGACTGTTAAAGCTGTATCTGAATGTTTTGATTCTGGAGATTCTTTATCTTATCTATTATCTCTAATAGATACCATTTTTCTTCTTTTTGGTCTCCCCCGAGAAGGTCTGGCCACAGAAGATGATCCATCAGCTCTTACAGCTCTAATGAAATGAAGAACCTGCAAACAGAGTTTCCAGAGGTTAAAAAAAAAAAAAAAACAGGCATGAAGGGACTTGCATGACCTAAAGCCTAATGGAGATAAAATGGTTGTCTTGTTTTACTCCTTACAATAATTCATCCTGCTTGGGTGACTAATCAAAGGGATGCTGAAGTTGTAGTATTTGTAAATCCCACAGAGTAACAAAGGACAACACTGCTCCCCTCCCAGAACATCAGTGGTTGTGCAGGCATGCCACAAAGCTGAACTCCCTTCCACAGCAGTTGCACACTCAGCAGTAGCAATGCGTTTGTGTAAAGCCAGATGATTTTCCCCAAATAGGAATGCTGGGCATTTCCCTGAATCTGAACTGGAGTACTGGGCAATGCTGAGCACCCCGGCTTCATAGAGCAACCTACCTCTGCTATCTCTCTTGCTGTATTGCCTTTTGCACCCAGGTGTGCCAGGGCCAGAGCGGATGATATACTCCAGGGGGAAAAGAAAATGTTTTTGTCCTTGTTGGTCTCATCCAGCTTTTTGAAAAGATCAACTGTGAACTTGCCAACTGCTTCTGAGACCTGTTCCATTGCTACAGTCTGGAAAGAGGCAACAGACATAATTTTACTGTTTGAATGTTTGAAATGATGTATGCAATGCATGTTAGTGAGAAATGTTACATGTGTAATACAATGCATGGGCACCTACTAAAGCTAATAGCCTAGTAATATGTTTTATCTTCCATACAGGTACCGTTTGCCACCTGTTAGGAGCAGAAATTTGTTAGGTTTTTGTTATCCAGCTAATATTTCTCTGTAGTTATAGATATGTCCTCTTTTACAGAGCTGCGTTTTTCTTCATGTTTCTTTCTGCCTTTGGTTTTTAAAAGGTTGCAGATTTTTAAGCTGCATATTTTTGTTCTGTTTCATTATTAAATTATTTATCAAAGTAATGTTCTCAGGGGAATCTAAATATCTCTGTGGTTTTAGTACATGGCTTCATAACACATCTAAGCTTCCTGTTACCTCGTTTTGGTCTATATAGAATTAAGAGCTAATACTGAGAATGTATTTCTGCATAATTCTTAGGCCTATGGGCTTTCCCTGTCTAGCTGCCCCTTTCAGCTAGTATCATTTATGGCTAAGTTGTTATTTGCTTTTAGATTGCAGTATTTTATTCACAAAGTCTAACTGCCACCTCTTCTGTATGTTCTGACAATTTTATTTTCCCCAGGAACTGTCAGATTCCTTGAAGCTACAAGTCTTCCAGACTTGAGGATATTTGCCCAGTAGTACCTGCTTCATGTTTTCCAATCAAGAGACCAGAAAATGTTGTTATTATTGTCATTACTATGTAAAGAAAGATTGATACCTACAGAATGGCCCTGCAGAAATTGTGGGGTAATCTCTGAAGTCTACAGGTAATCATTGAGTGGTTGGTTACCAAACCACTACAGTTCTTCTGGCAGTCATTGTGAAGTCTATACCAAATCTGTATCACACAGTGATTTCCTTTGAGAACTTTGCCAAATAAGCATCAGGATAGAAATTTCTCTGCTTACCTCTAATGTACACTCTTCTGAGTCCCTGGCCTGATAATGCACAGTGCTGTGCCATTGCAGAATGAAAATGGCCTTTGCTTCACCTTAAGTATGGGAATCCTTTACCAAACTAAAGATTTTAATTAACAAGACAAAAAATGTCCTGAGAACATTTTTCCTTCTTGTGATTAATTCTGCCCCAAACTGTTTTCCTTAGCCAGACAAGTTAACTTTCTCTAAGGCTTAACATCTAGAAAAGCATAAATCAAGAGTAACGATTGCAGTATAACACCGGTATGTTACAATTTACTTATACAGTCATACAAGGTACAGACCACCTTTTAAAAGCATTGGAAAAGTTAATTAAATTGGTTTAAATGTTTACCTGTGATCCCGTGAGAGAGAAGACTTAAGCCTTGTCCTCAGCCAGGTTCTGTGCCTGTGTGTTAAGCAATGAATAAATTTAGAAACATGGTATAGCTTGCACCTCCCTTTCCTTCTCCCCTACATCCAGGCTGTTCCCGCCTACCCAAAGCTGCTCTCTACTGAACCCCCAAAAGATCTCATGCAGTTCTGTCTTCCTTGTTGACCTTGTCACTTTTTAGTTTCCGGCATTTCAAAGGGACAATGTGGATTATAATCTCAGTTTTGCTGTTCCACTGCAGTAGTCTACTGATAGGATAGCAAAACTGTTCATCTACTCCATTGGTCTTCCGATGTTGTGTAGACAACTTGTCTATTTTAAAAATAAATGAATCTAGTAAAAGGGTTATGGAACCAGAATACATGATTTTAGTTTCTGAATGTAAGAAGTTATGGTAGGCCTGATTCATCTCTCCAGCCTTGCCCAGCTCTTACTCCTGGGTTTTGAATAAGGTACATCAGCATTAAGTGGCAAGAGATCAGTGACTGAATTAGACTCTGAGAGTCCAACTTCAGAGTCAAGATCACCAGGAGCACAGGCAGAGGCAAAGCCGTGAAAGAGGTGAGGCTGGACACCCCTGCTTTTTGTGTTGGTGAAGAAATCTTGTTGCATTCTTGGCTGGGAAACACCTATGAGAAAAACTGCAGAACACTGAGCTAGCGTGCAGTAGTTGCATGCCCTTGAAGAACAATGACTGAAACAACCCCAGTGACAGGTCTTGAAAAGACGGATTGAAAGAATACAAGAGGGGGCAAACATGGCATAGTGGTCATCCCTCTACTGTCCCAGGAGAGAGCAGGGCTGCTGTTGGGCGGTGGGAGAAGAGGAAGGTGGTGGCAACATCTGTAAGAGTCTGGGGGACAGGGGAAGGAGAATGGAGGAAGGGAAGGAAACTGTACTGTGTGCTAAGCATTTTGCTGCAAGCCTGATTACAGGAACAGAATGGGTCAAGTCTTCTGAAAAGTAGAAGAAATCAGTGTTATGCAAGGCAATGAAGAAATGCCAGAAACTAAATAAGCAGTGGTTTTAGTATGATGAGCAGAGCCATCAAGAAATCAGGTTAAGATAAAGGCTTACTGAATGGTTAGTTGGTGGGAAAGGCCACGCTGGAGAGACTCCAAGTTCCAAAGAAGTATGCTAACAGCAAGCAAGCTAGCTCCCTCTGCTAGTCAAGATGAAAGAATGCCAGAGAGGATGAGAAGTGGAGATGAGAAGGCAGAAGGCGTGTTGACAGCAGAGGAACAAGAGAGAATCACATGGGTTGGTTGACAGGGACTTCCAAAGGCCAACTCCCACTTAGTGCAGACCCATCAGTAGATAAGGTCAACCACAGTCCTTCCAAGGGTGGAGTTTCCCCAGCTTTCCTGGGCAGCCTGCTCCAGTGCTGTGCTGCTCACCAAGGGAAAATGTTGTTCATGCAACACACCCTCCAAGTTTTGTTGCCATTTGCCCTTGGTAAGGATCCAGCACCGCCAAGAGGACACTACCTCTGTCATCTTTGCAACCATGCCTAAAATAGAAAAGGTGACTGATATTTCCAATGACTTTAAAGGCCTGTGCCTGACTTTGGATGCATGTTGTCAATGTTTTCTTTTTTTTTTTTTTCCTCCATGGTCTCCCACACATGGCTTTTATATGTTCCTGAGGAACACCAGAAAGTGCTTGAAACCCTTGTCCACAGAGACATGGAGTCATTCCATTGGGCAAAGCACAACATGAAGAGCCAGAAGGGAGCCTGACAGCAGTTGGTTGTGGAAGAAAACAGAAAGGACTCACTGACAGCCAGCAGTCTTTTCTCTGCCAAGAAGATGGGGTCCTGCCTTCCCAGGAAGGGATGTTTCTAGTGAGATGCTGTTGGTATGTGCGTGTGCTGTAAAGAAACCCAGTCCTTTCCTCTTTGCTCTAAATTCAGAGAGCTAGGAGCATCCTCTACAAATGTGCAAGACTGATTAGGATGCTCTCCTTTTTAGGAGAAAGAGCTATGACAGCAGTGAACATGTAGAGGGGGATTTGCGTGTAATCTTCCAGAAGGTGCTTAGAGAGTTAGCATTACAGACTGGACTCTCCAGTTTGATCTTGCCTGCAAACAGTGAAATAAGTGCCAAAGGGAAAGGAAAGTAAAGCAGTGTAGTGCTGGGCTGGCAACAGCTGAATGAAGGAAAGGTTATGACAAAGGCATATGTTTTTTTTTTTTTTTTTTTTTTTTTTTTTTTTTTTTTTCCCTACAGTTCTGTGTTGTTGTTTCAGAATTTGCCAAGTGGTGTAGGGCAGAGATTAGAAAGTCCATGCGTCCCTTTGCATGCAAGAACAAATCACCAGTATCAGGAACACAGGAATTTGCAGGTTTATTTCATTACCAGCAGTGCCAGGCTGTGAAGTTCTTACAAAACTGAGAAGGCTGTGGTTGAGGTGGCCCTCCTGGGACAACCAGCTTAGCAGAGATGTAGCAGCTTTCTGCAGGAAGGAGTTTTTCCTATTTCTTTCCTTCTTATGTGCCAAAGCAAGTGTGTTGGGAAGTACTCTTTTAGATCAACCTAGTCTGTTGTGCATAGTGACAGTTCTGGTTTGGAAAGCACTGGAAAGACACAGGAATGTTCTGCCACATTTTGGTGCTTAGAGTGCTGTTCTACAGTTTTATGGTTCTTTGTCCAGGAAAGTGAGCCAGAGGCTTGAATTCAAGTTATTTTTAATATGTGCTCTCTTCTAACAGAGATTGTCAACAGTACAGGAAAATGGTAAAGTGCACAGACTGTTAAGAAGTTCTTCATGGTGTGTATTGTGTTTGTTACTGTTGTTGCAAGGGTGTGTTTAGTAACAGTCAATTTTTTATGGGGAGCAGAACCTTCCCAAGAAGAGGATGCACTTGGTGCTGTTGTGTCTGATAAAGAAAAGGAAAGGGTGATCTGCTACAAAAATAACAGCAGCACCAAGGCTTCGTGATGTCAGAGCTGCTGAACTGGCAGCTGCTACCTCTGTTCCTTCTTCATTGACTTCCACATAACACTTGTGAAAAACTTGTGACAAAACCAGATTGTCATTCTCTGACATTCCTGTGAAATCAGCTTGACCTTCAGTGAAGGCATCTTGTATCCCCATCTTGCTCAAAGCAGATTTGAGGTTATATTTCTCTTCTACCGTGAACCTGGGCAGATACAGCTCCACTTTAATTTTCTCCATGACTTCTGGGCTGGTCCACGCAGACAAGTTTTCAAAAGTCAATTCTTTTATTAGCTGCAATTAGTTAAGAAGAGAATCAGAAAATTAGACACTGTTCAAAAACCTGGGCCCTAAAGATTCTTTTTTTTCTTAAATTGAGAGCTTTTCAAGCTGTTACAAGAATACAAAAAAACAGCAGTGAAATACCAACTGTGAGATTTTTTCTACTAGAAGGGAGTATGTTGCTTTATAGTAAGTCAACGCAATATTTGAACAGTTCTCAGTAATCGTCAGGGGATATAGCAGGGTTAAGTGTTTGTAAAATAACAACAGTGTTAACAATAGTCTGGTTGATTTACAGCTCGCATTTCTATCTTTTGTACAGCTTAGAATTTACTGAAAACTTTATTTTTTCCCTCTATGAACACTCACTAACATAAATGAGAATTTAATAAGAGTTTACTATCTGGAGGCAGGATCAGTGTCTTTACAGAAGGTGGCAGTGTATATTAGTGTATATTAGCTCTGGACATCCTGAAAGATGGAGGCTGTTCATTTTGTGCTTTTCTTTTTGAGTGAAATCACATCTGTCTGAATTGGTATAGACAGATCTCCAAGAGGTTCAGTTTCATGGTGTTGGGCTGAGTTTGGGGTTTGCTTTTCCTTGAGTCTGATCAGGACCCTCCTTCCGAGAAATAAGATTGCAGCCCAGTCTTTTACCTTGAACATGCATAAAATAAGTTTAAGATGTCTTTCTTGTTTCTTACATGATTTGAGTTCTCAGTTGCCCCTTACCTTTTGTAGGCCAGCGATGTCACGCGGTAGGAGGATAAACATGCTGAGGTCATTATTGATATACGGAAGCTCGACAACATCAGTCTGGACCGATTCTATGTAGGTCCAATTAAATTTATCACTCAGGAACATCATTGGCACTGGTTTAGTTGTATGCTGCAACAAATCAAATGAAATGCTTGAAATGTGTACTCTGAACAGTAAAGCACTAAGTTGAAATAGCACAGTGGAGGTACATCCCTGTGGCTCTTAGAGGTGGGACACAGGATCTATAGACAGCTCCTGGTCTTCTGGGGAGGTGCTTGGAGGCCAAGCAGGCTACCTGAGCTGTCTAGGATGACACATATTTATAGGAATATGTGTTCCACTCTCATTTATTGTATAGTTAAAAATGAAGATGTATAGAACTAGTTTGTACAGTTTTTTTTCCACCTTGTTTTTCCTGCCTTAAGCGGAGAATGGAAGTTTGTTCCAAGTCAGCTTCTGACAATTATACTTGTGCTAGTATGTGTGTGCAGTCTTTGTACTGAAGATGTAGTAAGGAAAATATACCATATGATTTAAGCAAACTAATTTTAATGCTCTGTGAATTTAAAGAATTACAGGAAATTCTTTCCTCTGTCTTTTTCGCTTGTTTTTCCGCATACAGTCTAGTGTATAAGGCATTATATTCCCATACCGTGTTTATTCTGAAAGGCCTTTGCCTGGTAGCTTCAGCTTCAAACTTTGTTGCCCAAGTTCCTTTGAAGTAGAGTGCATTTACCAGGACTAGCCTGGTGAGTGAATCTATGGATCCAGGAGGCAGCAGGTCTTGGATTTTACCTAGGGAAAACCAAGGGACACTTACACATTTGTGCAGCTTTACTATTTCAGAGTAAATGTTGGCACAGTTTCTGCAGGTGTGAGCCAGGGAAATTATAATTGCTGATATGGCATGCTTTTAGCTTGAGATTATTCATAAACACATGGCAACCTTGATTTACAAAGAAGAGTAAGCCACGTTCCTCTCCCTTTCAGATTGAGGAAGAATTTTAGTAAGGGCTTGCCAACAGATGACTAGGAAAAGTAGTGATCTGATTTACTTCTCTGAGATGAGTTGTTTACCTGCCTTTGGCCCCTTGGGTACAGAGATGTTGTTCAATAGTGAAATTGCCTCCTTTAGGACTGGGAGAGGAGAGGCTGGAGCTTACCTTCAGTCTGCTCTTCAACCCTGGAGTTGATCTCTCTTCTGATTTCGTTTGCTGCTCCCACAAAGTCAACTGCTTGTGGCTCTGCATTGTAGTATTTCTTGGCTAACTGTAAGTATCCCTGCATTGCAAGAGAGACATCTGTCTTATGTTTGTTGCCTGCCAAAGTGAATGCCAATAAATAACTAGCCAAGTGAAAACACCATAAAAATGACATAGGCTACAAGCACAGCATTTTGTCAAAAGAACAAATTATTATTTTTAGTGAAAATATGCTATTTAAATGTTTTCACCTAACCACATCTGTGAATCATGTTGAAATTAGATACATATCCCATAAAAGTAAAATTATAGTGTCTGAAGTCTCAGGAAGAGCCTCACAGGAAGTACGCGTGTTATCGATAATAACACAATTTGCAGATGTAACGAAAATATTTAAAATTATATCATTTATGGTTTGTCATAGATAGATTAGAAAGGTTGATTAGCACTTTATATTATGAATAAGTGGTCTACATACCTTACTGAAAGGCAGTGATTTTTCTCCATATAACTGGTTGACACTTCTAAGCAGGTAATTTTTAGTGGGTTTGTTGATTTCCAAGTTGAGTGCTTTAAACCCAGTGTGGATATTGCCTGATTTGCCAATTTCTGTCTTTGAGAGAAGGAAAAAAAAATGTTATTCATTTGTTCTGTAAAGCTGTTTAGATTTCTAATTTCTCTCCTCATGCAGCTCGGTGTAAGATATTGCCTGTACTGCCATGCAAAAGGTGAACTAGATTGGACAGCTATCAAAAGAATCATTTGAAATTACTAAAAGTTTCAGGTACGCTGTAGGCTCAGTAAGAGCCCTGGAATGCAAGTGGTAAGAGCCTGAACTATGTAAAACATTTAGGGTTTCTAAATGGAGGTTGCAAAACTAAGTATATCCAGAGAGTGAGAGACAGAATGTAATTGCTAAACTATGCATGCAGATTTGGCTGTGTGACTCCTGATAAGATTTATGAAAGTTGAGTTGCATGGAAAGTTTACCCCTACTTTTCTTAACCTTGCTCTAAATGTTAGTATTTTGTAAGTTCTTTTATGTTGTAGCTATCGTGGTAAATTGTTTATTATCAAAGTAACAGGATTAAATCAATGTGGGCCCAAACTCTCAAACCACCTCGAGGAAATCAAGCTGTGAATTAGTAAGCGAAACCTCTGGATCTGTACTGTATCCATCTTGTCATTACATCCGAGTAAGAGGCATGCATGAACAGACGTTTAAATTTCTAAGCTGTTAGAATGATCCCTCTGCCCTGCCTCCAGCGCTCCTAATTGATACAGTTTGGATGAGCATTAATCATGGGGAACAATCCCTCCCTCTCCTGTACATGTAGAATAAATGTGTTGTTGACGTAGGCCCCAGAATAAGTCTTCCTACTGTGGGATTTGAGTGTGGGATGCAGATTCAAGTTCTCATTCATCAAAACTGACTGCCGCTAGGGTTTTGTGGGCAGACTTCAGGGAAATGGCTCACTCTGCGAAGAATAAGGATGACGGGAAATATCAGGGAGAACTTTAGACCACCGTGGCTGAACTGTCAGTGAGGAAAAACTGCTTTTACTGACTCAGAGGAATTATGTTTGATTTCCAGATTTTTCCATTTTCTTAAGTTATAGCTAATTTGATAAAAGATGCCTGCTATTCTGTCAAAGAAATGTCGCAAGGAATATGCCAATTTCCACTTCTCTAAGATTTATGACAAGCAACTATTGGTCTACCTTGGGAAATTCCAATATGCAATTCATTTTGCTAACTTATTGAATGAAATGGAGACTAATTTCAGAAATGTATCAAGCATAGGTAGCCTGTAAAAAATTAATTCTTTTTTTTTTTGATGCCGCAATCAAATGCATGTGAGAGTAGCTTTGTTACTGTGATTTCTTCTCTCAGACAGTGACCATGCCTTTTCAAAAAGATCGAGAGATCCATTGACAGGGAACAGTCACATTAGATTTTAAATTTTGCAAATTTGAGGTTAGATTTTGCAATTCTACCTAAAAATGGGAAGTATGTCGTAAGTATTGCATTAGGTGAAGGTACCATAGGATGCTGTACGAATTAATTGTGTACTCTGCATTTGAGGAAGGCAAACACATGCAAAGCAAACATGGAGGAAAAACAAAAGCAAGAGGAAATGTTACAATGCCCATAGCATGATAGCTAAATTTGGTGAGATACCTTCTGGAAACAGGCACGTCGATTTGACAGATGCTCTTCTGTTCTGGAAAAGACTTGCATTCTTATGGTTGTGGTGACATTTCTGGCTCCTTCAACTTCATTAAAGTGAAGTACCTACAGTGGAAATCACAGTAATAAATGCAACAACAGAAAATTTGCTGTTTCAGTAAGATCAGTGATGTCATAGGACTGGTGATGAAAAGAGCCAAATTAAAATTTTACTCTTGCATCCAGTCCTGACTGAATATGAAATCTGGTTAGGCTTTGAGGACCATGCTTTCAAAATAGCTTGAGCACGCTAAGGTGAGAGTTGCAGGGCAACTGTCACATGCCTGGCATTTCTAGAGGAATTTGCCTGCTTTGAGTTTGCCCCTGGGCTGACAAGACAATGACTGGGAAGAGGCAGTTATCTCCAGATGGGGACTACCAAAGCAGTTGTCTAAATAGAGAGCTGCTACATGTCAGAAAGCAGGAAAATGCTGGGGGCAGATTCATGCCCTGAGTACCTTGTTCTGGGAATGTGCGCCTTACTCAGGCTCATGGAGCATTTCTCAGAAGACACATGCCTTTTCATTTTGTTTTGTTTTCCTTTTTTCCTAACAGGAGATCTCTCCTTTCTTTGAGACCACACTGCCCCTCTTTTGTCCTGTAGCTCCGTAGTTAGCCACTGCCTTAGCAGGTGAGGCAACTTCTTTTGTCTTAGCAGTTGCAAACTCACCAGCTCCCATTTGTTGGGGGCCTCTACTTGCAGAAGCTACAGTAGACTCTATCTTTTGACCTACACAAGTGGAGAAATAATCTATTCACTGCAGCGGACAACAGGGGCAAGACAGGTACTGGCATACATGGAGAGTTTTTGTTTGTTTTCTGCTTATGGTTTTCCTTTGATCCATCGTAGTAAATTTCTGGCATAGAGGATGCTGTTCCTAGAGATCAACCCTCTCAGACCTTTTGGGACCCAGACTCACCTTTGCCATCTGATCTGCAGTGTTACCCTTTGCCCCCAAATACACGGTAGCCAGGACAGATGAAATACTCAAAGGGGCAAACAAAATATTCTTGTTGCCATCTTCTTGACACTGATGCTTGAAAAAGTCAAGAGCAAAGTTTGTGTTTGCTTTATTTAAAGCCTCCATTATTCTGAACCTGCACAGAAAGGGAGAAAAGATGCTATTAGGTAAGCATTAGTTGTGACTGCTATGTATCTACAAGTTTCTTTTCACTTTTTTTTTTTTTCTTTATATTTTTATTTTTTGGAGATTTGAAGGCTTTCTAAAAGTATTTTCAAAACTTGTGTCCTTTTAAAGATTGGTAGTGCAGCACAGTGATCCTCTGCATGACAGAGGCTCACTGGTTGTGTATGCAAATTAGACCAAAGGCAAAATCTGGTCTGTGCCAAGTATTTTCTTCAGCTCTCCTATGACCTCAGGGAATTGAGTGATAGCAGTACTGACAGGCCAGCACGCTACACTATTCATTTCTGCCAACTTTGTTATTCATAGTGTATGAACACTCCTTCATTCAGCAGAAGCTCACTTGGAGAGACAAATATCCATGCAAAAGTCAGTCGGGAGGAACAGATGAGAACTCATTGAATCAGGATGGTTACACTGTTGTACCACCCCAACTTCTGCATGGTAAGAAGCCTAAATTCCCTTTTGACTTTCAATAATTTCCTGAAACTCTGTCTTAAGGTGCTAGTCCAGATCCTAACTTCCCAGTCTTCAGCATGACCACCTTTCCTTAATCAGCAGACCACATGTGCTGCTATTTACTGTCTGCGTTGCGGTCGTAGCTGAGAGACCTAGGCATGGACTAGGAACTATTCTGGTTGGCATAGGATGGCCATAGAATAAATAGTTCTTGATCTCAGAAGTTTGCAGACCAGGAGCTGTCTTCATGTACATGAGAACTGAAGAGCACAGGTACAGGTTAGCCAATTTAAGCAAACACTGTATTTCTCACCTTGCTAAGACATATATGCTAGCCAGTAAGCTCTAGAAATTACAGAACTGTATAGAATAAATTGCTCTTCCTGTATATTTCTAAGACTTGTCCTTCCTAGACCATACCTATGCCATCTTAGTAAAATACTTTCCTAAGCATTTGTTATTTCCCATTCTGATCCCTGTTGCCTTTTCTCTATGCATTTCTCAACAAATTAACATCATCCATTTATATGAAATAAATAATCTCTAGAAATAATAAGTTACCTTGTTTTGTGCAGGGAGGAAGACTGCTGCTCTGGGTGTCTCTAAGGTTTCTGCAGTTCACATGAAGGGTAGGCTGAATTTATACTCTGGCCAGTTCTGCAAAGGTTCTTATGACTCATAAGTGTGCAATTTATTTTGCCCTCAAGGCCACATCCCTATGGAAGAACTGAATCATCTCAGAGTAGGATGTGAAGTGATGGTGAGAATGATACCACAGAAAGACCTTACAAAACTGACTGCAGAAATATTTCTATAAACATTTTTGTGGCAACAGGCTAGTAGCAACTTGAACCATCACTACTTGAAATAACATTTCTTTTGCAATTTGGAGGATAAAAAAAAATAATCAGTAGCTGACCTACTTCTATGATTCCTCTAATAGAAAAAATTTCTGAGGAACAGACAGTGACTTCATACTTGTGAGGTTTTTCTATTGTCCGTTTCCTACTGATAAAGTATTTGTCACTTCTGGTGGGTTTTTATTTTAGCAAAATGAATTTTGTTAACCTTGGAGAATTATAAAACTGTACAACCAGGGAAATGTTTTCACTGTGAGACAGTGAAGGTTGAGAAACAAGTACCAGACCCTTGCTTTTCTTATCACTGGCAATGTCAGAACATGATGTGGGTTTTAGATTAGACTTCTCTTTCCTCTTGTCTCAGTTTCCCTGCTCAAATCTGAAAGCTGCTGTTTGACCAATATAGCACCTCAGAGATATATTCCTTACTTTCTATTCCGGAAAATTTATATTCTGTCAGATACTCTTTTTTCTTCTCACCTTGGCTACTAGAACATCTCCTTCCCTGATTCTCCTCACAGTCATGTCCTCTCCATCGCCACTCTCACCTCTGATTGAAAAATTCTGTGTAATCCTACCTTTGCCCTTTATTTTATTCTTTATCTCCCTGTTCTGTTGACACTATCACCTCGAATACAAAGACAGGAGCTGATTGTATTTCCTGGGCTTCCTCCTCAACACTGAGTAAGACTCAGTCCCCTTAGCATAAACTGCCTTCTGAGACCTTTATTCTGCCCTACTGTCCATCAACATACATTTAACACAGGCTTATGTTATAGGAAGGTAACTGGCACAGAGTCTCCTGTGCTGAGGAATGAGATGTGGGAGCTCTTGCAAAATGAGTTGTAGGGCATAAGATGTTGCTGCTGCAAAGGGCACCTTGCCAGTGGTTAACCTTCTACATCAATATACCTTGGGAACTGAAATCTTTGCTAAAGTTGCTTTCCTACTCGTGAGCAACCGCGTAACTTTATTAGGATGGTGTTTTCCTGCCCCTCGGCTGTTTTGAAATTGTAGCTACATAAAAAACAGTATGTTTCAGTGTGGGTTATAATTAGATGCATCTGTTAAGTTTTCCAGAGAACAGGAAAGGTGTTCACTGCAGAATTAATCGCTTCCATTGCGCCTGCAAAAGTTGTAATTTGTTTATATTGGCTTTAAGTGATTTCCAAAGCCTAAATGATTTGAGTCATCCCTGCAAATTTAGCTGTGTTGTTGAACAAATGATAGATACACTGGATCAACTTCATCCCTTGGAGCAATTACTAGGATTTTCTGGTTTTAAAGCAGGGATGAATTTAACTTGTAACACTGCTCACTGTGTTACAGGAGGCAGCTGAGGTGTTCTGTATGCGCAGAAATGCTGGATTGGGCTGAATGAGAGACACCAGCGGGCACGCGTCTCCATGGGTGGTGCCGCGGCTGACTCAGTAGCGGCAGTTCTCCCACTCTATATTAAGTCAACACACCGGCACACTCAAAGTTTTATATTTGTGCTGGTAGTATCCCTCCTGTGGGAAGTAAACCAGTAGGCTCATTCACTGTGGTCATTCATGTTTCCACTTGGGCAAGACACCAGCGCCCTGGCCAGTTCTCAACTGCATAAAAGCATTTTGTTTTCCTCCAGTTTCAGTGTAACTCAGCACAAGTCAATGTGACTTCTTTCTTACACAGTGCTGTTTTGTTCATTGGCACCTGGGTTCAGGAGTAAGTGAAATTCTTACTGTCTGTATAGAACATTTATAAACTGCTCTAAAGGCTTTTGAGGGTCCTGAGAGAAAGATTTGGTAGCTTCTGTTTTCACGGAAGTTTAGGATACAACTTGCCATGACTGGTTTTCATGTTAATCAGTAGGTTATTTTAGCTACCAACTCTTCATAGTTCTTAAAAATCTGATTTAGTTCAGGCCATAGGTTTTCTATATTTCAAAAGAAAAATTGATGTTGGAAGGAAAGTTATTCAATTTCTCTGGCATCTAATATTTTTTTACCAGCAAAAGCACTGTTTATTTACTTGGGGGGAATAATCTCAGGTTCAGCCAGCAGAGCAGTCTACCCACATTTCTGGCTCACCCAGAGCAGGCCAGTAGGTTTTAAACATGAAAGCATTTTAAGTGTCCCCAAACCTTCCTAAGGATTTCAGGAGGTGAGAGGCACGGGGAAAAGTTCTGAAATCTAAGAACACTGCAATCCTGTTGGAGGTCTGATGTAACATTTCTTTAATCTCTATGTGATTCAAAATTAAAAGTTTAGCATTTATTTTCATAACAGCCCTCTTATTGACAGGGACCAAAACTGTAACAAGGACGGGTGCAGACACCGAGGAGATGGCAAGGGTGCTGGATGACAGGGTGCTTAGACTCCCCTCTGCTAAGGAGCCCCCTCTGTCATAATGTCACTGAGGGTGCAGCACGAGTTTTTCCTAACCCTGTCAACTGAAATATAACAATACCTCTATGTTTCACCTAGAATGGTTGTCACAGACTTTGGTTTACATTCCAGAAGATTTTTATGTGGGATAAATTTGTATCATCCTTATAGTTTTTTAGGTTTATAAGAGTATCTGTTTTCCCTATAAAGCTTTGGTTGGGAACACGTGTCTTTATTTTAAAGTAGAGTAGATAGCTATCAGTTGTGTACATACTACACGTAAGTTTTCAAGCCTTGCCAAGCAATCTTTGCTGACATATTCTAACAGTATTTAGACCTTATGAGTTGCTAGAGGTGTGGCAATGTTTCCTGTATAGGTATTACTGAGGCAATTTGCTCCACACCTGCAGAAAGCAAAGGTGTGGTGAGATTTGGCACATGAATTAAGCACTGGCACAATTCATCATAGTGCTCTATTACTTCTGTGTGCTTTGGCTTAGACACTGCTATAAATAAAGGCAGTGTTTTTCCTGAGAAATTCAGTTCGGTTAACTAGCACAATGCTACTGAGGAAGGACTGGTCTCTATATCTGAAAAGAGATAAGTTTATCGGTTCATGAACAAATATGTTGTTTCCACATCTACAGTGGTGCAGTATTCCTTTGAATGATTCAGATGGTGAGCATTTTTAATTTAACCCAGGTAGTAGTTAACATCAAAAATATGAGGAGCAGACTGAATTTCTCAATCGTGATGCATGATACTGCATTGTGAGTAATGACGTACATATGGATTATATGCACTTTAGCTGAAACTTGTCATTTTTCTGAAGAAATTTCTCAAAGGGTGTAACTGTATGTCAGCTGCACAACTGCTGAATCAGAAAGCCAGTTCCTCCTTGGTGTTGCTGGGAGCTTCCCAGGATGCAGTGCTATAATGCAAGGTGTACCATGTTGTGGGATGAAGAATACAAATACCAAGTCAATGCATCTTCAATAGACAAGAGTTCATCCTGAACAGGAGTCTTGCACTGATGTACAAGAGCAGGATATAGAGAAAGGGTTCTTATTCAAGAAATCCATTTAAACATTTGATATTTCTTCATTCAACTTGATTGCAAATGCTCTTGCCTGGTGGCAGTCAGTTTTCAGGAGGGAAATTTCCCAAATACTCACTTGTGGAAATGTGCTGGCAACCTTTGCAATTCACTGATCTGCTTGACACCTGCTTCATATTTTCACATGTTTTAGGCTACTATTGGGACTGATGTGAAATACTAATTAAATGCATATTTGAAGGCAGCAAGCCTTTGTCCTGGAACACAGTAACTCCCAAAATAGGTCAGGGAATTGAATTTCCCCTTCAGAAAGACAGGCACATTGGGAAGCTGGATTGTAATTTGTTAGCATCATTTGAACATCTCTTACGAGTGCCTTTGTCATTGCAAGATCCATCCCCCTTTTCATCTCTGGCATTCTCTCCCTGTTGCACAAAGTAGCTCAGTCCTTTGAGACCTGATGTGCTATTACATGATTTAAGTTAGCAAGCTCTGCATACTAGTGACCGAGTAGAAATTAATGATGTAATACACACCAAGTAAGACAAGATGATCTCATATTCCTTTCTGCTTTCAGACAAAAGGAGATGCAAAGTTTAAAGGCTCCTCAAGCCTTTATGAGAGATGCATCTCTTCGTCTGTTGTCCTGCAAAAGTAAGAGCTTCCAGGGCATTGCACTGAGGACTTCCTTTTGAAATGTTCTGATGATCACATACTCTTCTTTACCACAGCATTTCTGAGCTCTTTGCAGCTGCTCTTTCCAGTTGGAATTCAGCTATATGCTGACTTCTGTAGCTACGTTATCTTTTGGACTGCTATATTTTGAGTCTTTTATATCTTTCAAAGCCAAAAGCTTTGATGTGTGGTTTAAAACTAGTGGCATTGTCCCCTTGAACTGCTCTAGACTCTTATTTCTTCTTGATTTAGCTTCACTTACTAGAACTATGACTTTATTTTCAAATGCTTTCTTAATATCTCTTCCTTTCAAGGTTGCTAATCCCTTATCTGGGAACATAGACAAAGCCTGTTGTACTTGGACTCTGCATTACAGAGGCAACATCTGGCTAAGAAAAATTAGCAGAGTGCATTAAAGGAGGGGCAAAGTAGTTGCTCTCTGCAGCTGCAGGAATGGCATTCATCAGCCCTCACCCCATCTTCAGCAGATGCAGATGAAATGCAGCTTGGCCTCTGTAGTTGAGCAATACAGGCCTTTATTGCATGACATGGTCCCTCCAGGCAGTAGGAGGAGGAGATAGGAATGGAGTGGGAGGAGAGCCTTAGTCCCAAACCTTTCTCTCCGTGCCCTTTTTCGTCTTAGAATGGGGGCTTGGCCTCAGCCCTGCCTGCTTCCTTCACTGCCCCAAGAAGCAGAGATTGCTAAAGGAGGAAGAAGGAAGATGTGGTGAGGTTGGGGATCAGTAACACCTTGAGGAAGGGGAGTTACTGGATAGCAATAAACTGTGCCCGTAGGAAATGAGACAGAAGAGACAGAAAGAGAGAGGAACTGCTCTTACATCCGTTCCTGTGAGGCTTAATGTTCCCTCTCCATTCTTCCTTGGCCACCTTTGATTTCCATATCTCTGCCATCCTTACAGGAAGATGTATTAATCTGACATCTCATTATTCTCCCTCTCCCATGCCAACCTTTTATCAGAGCTGTAAATTCTGAATTTTACCTAAGTTGGCCTTCCAGTGTAAGGACTTGCTCCCTTCCAGGATAAGATTCCTGTTATATGTAAGGTGCCACTGCTAGAAGTTCATTGCATTGATTTCAGTCTCTGTGTAGCTATTGCTAACATTTAGCAAAAGTATCAAAGTGTGTGAGTTGAAAAAATAGAAGCTCAAAATTAGTTTGGGATACTTTTTTTTTTTTTCCCCAGGGGTACCATGCAGTTGTGTTCGCTCATTTCACAGGACAGTTAGACTGTGTAGAATTAAAGTCTTTATCTTGTGATATTTAAGAGTATCATAAGGAGGAAAGGGAGGACAGACAAAATGATTGCACAGTGATATCCACATGACAGCAAAATGGAGTCAAAGTATAAATTATGCTATTAAGGCTAAAAATGTGTAGCGTGCAGCTACATATAGCTGACCTTTGCTCCTAAGTGCTGTTAACCACCCTAGGAATTTGTTGTTCACATGGTGACTAAGCGCTGTTTAGGATTTACAGAGATAATCTGTAGACTTTGGTTCAAAAAGGGTTAAAAGTGAGGCAAGACAGTGAGAGCTTTGTGGGCTGCAGGAGAACCAAAATGCAGGAACTGGCAGGGCTCGTTCTCACCTGTGACCAGTTCTTATTTGGTGAGAGAAAGCCAAACCATCCACATGGCTTCCACTACTTCTCTGTGAGTGACATTGGGATTTATTTTTAAAATGAAACGAAACAGAAGTCTGTGGGTTCTCCAACCTTAAGGATATGCAGCACGTGACTCAGAAAGGTCCTGAGCAACCTGGCACAGCTTTAAAGTTAGTCCTGCATTAAGTAGGGTGCTGGACCAAATGACTGTCAGCTGCCTTTTCCATCCAAAGTTATGCTCTGATGGTATGAACTTTGGGATATCAATTCTTGCAAATAACCGACTTTGTTAAAGTGAGCAATTTTTCTTACATTCCTATATATTTGAAGAATTAGGACTGAAACAAGCAGTAGGACCCTAGGGCCGTATTCTGTCATCTCTATGGAAACTCGTTACGTGAATTACCTCCCTACTGGTGTCAGACTGCAGGCAGGCAAACAGGTGTGGTCTTGTCTCTGTGCAACTCACTAATCCATTTAGTCTCTTTGCATGTGTGGAATTACATGTGAGTATGGGGTGTGGTGGCACAACAGTGAAAGCCTCTTATGATGGGTCCTAAAGGTGTGAGACTGACCCTTCTGAGATTGTGCTGAAAGCAATACTGAGGATAAAAGGGAGAGTGATCCAGCTGCGCATCATGAGACATGGGAGAGACAAAGGCTCTGGCATGCAGTGCTGACTGGTTTGCCTCTGTGGAGTTGGAGTGAGAAAGCTGTACCCTCCTCTGTTAGCACAAAGGACAGGACTTATTCCCTGATATTCTTCCTCATCTGTATATGAAATGGACAGACTGCACAATTGGTTAAGGTCGTAGCTACTGAAGACAAGAACGTGACTGCCTGTTGCTCTGCAGGCAGAAGGCAGCAGGATTCAAGAGACAGGACTGGTTCTGTTTGCATGCCGCAGTAGATGCACATTTTTTGCATCTTCTGTGTGTGAAAAAGTATGTTTTAATTGATAAAAGTTCCAATGGCCTATAAATAATGCAATTCTAGAATAAATCTGGTAAAAATTGAGTGTCCTGAGGATTTTGAGTACTCCATTTCCATGGGCAGACCAACAGGAACTCCAGGACAATAGTAAACATGTTATCTTTCTTATAATAAATTTCTCCATTTGTTATGTCCTGACCAGCAATTGACTAAGTTACAGGAAAGTGAGGGAAAATATTTAAACTATTTATACACCAGTGAAAGTGGTGTCATGCTACCTTTTTTCTTTTGCAAGATCCTGTTTACTATCAGCAAGTTATGGTCCCTAGGTGCTGCCAAAGTACGTGTCATCTTGAGGGAGGGATTGGGGGGAACCAAAACAAGTAGAACAAGCAAAATACTGTAGGGTGGAGGAAAAAACAAACAAACAAACAAAAAAAAAACTACCCCCACAGACCACCCAGCACGGGTGCCATGCTTTTCATACTGGAGTGAGGAAAAAGCATAGCATCCTTGCAGTAACTTCACGCCTCAGAATCCTCTTCTGTCACTCTTCCTGCACTTCTGTAACAGTTGCTTGCGGGTCGGTCTACAACACTTGTGTCTCTACTGCTCCTTCATTGTCATTCCCCCAAGACCCCCTGCGCCTGCATGGGCTCCTCTCCACGGGCTCCTCCCTCTGGCCTGGGGCCTGCTCCTGTGGGGACTCTCCATGGGCCGCAGTCTCTTCCAGGTCACATCCACCTGCTCCACCGGGGGCTCCTCCACGGGCTGCAGCATGGAGATCTGCTCCGTGTGAGACCCATGGGCTGCCGGGGGACAGCCTGCTCCACCAGGGGCCTCTCCACAGGCTGCAGGGGAACTGCTGCTGCCTGCCTGGAGCACCTCCTGCCCTCCTGCTGCACTCACCTTGAGGGCTGCGGGGCTGGTTCCCTCACATTTTCATCACCTCTCTCCCAGCTGCTGATCAGTGTTTTTTAGCCTTTTCATCTATACAGTTATGTGCTTTCACAAGTAATGCTCGTTATAAATTTATTTTCTAGCTAGTAAATGTCTCTCGAAAACAATAAGAAGTGAATCTGGGAATTTCCTGTGGAAATGTTCAAACATTTTAGTAGGCAATCACAGCAAACTACATATTACAAACACACGTTCTTTTGCTGTTCTTAACCTGCTGATACAAGCATCACGCTCTGCAGCTAGTGTGCATGCCACAATCCTGCTGTGTCCCACCCCATAGCCTGAGGTGTCAGTGCAAGTGTCTCCAGCATGGGTTAGTCAATCTCCTCTCAAAGCCCTTGCTCTCTGCACCCCTTTCTTCTGCAGCAGCAGCAATGAAAGGAGAATGGGGTCCTGCTTTGAAAGCAAGACCCTTCCAGCTGTGACTGGTCCCTTCCCACCCTGTTCCTGTGGAGTACCATCAGTGGGTGAGGTTGGCAGAGGCTTTCTTGGACAAAACCCAGCTCTTCTAGAAGAGCCTCCAGGCACGGTACAGGCACAGGGGAGGAGAAGTGGCATTAAGGCAGTGATTTACTCCCCACCCTGTTTTTCCCCGGCCTGAGTGTCTCTGGTGCTGCCCAGTGGCCACGTGCCACCAAAGCCTATTCGTTCCTGCACACTAGCCCTCTCAGGTGACAAGAGGGGACAACCAACTGCTGCTACCATCAGCCACAAATTTCTGAATTTGTTCTGGTCAGTGTGAACAGAATTTGCTCAGCTGTTGAGCAAATCTGAGCTGAGGCATCTCCTCAGGTAGCTCAGGGTAGGGCCTGGAAGCCCAGGCCTGTCCCATCACCCCATCCAAGAGCAGGACATCAGCAAACTGGACACAGTGCTCCAGATAAGGTCTCACAAGTCATGCTTAGAAAGGTGAAGCAGCGCTTCCTTCCCTCCCTGTGCTTTTTTAGCTGATGCATCTCCATACATGGTTAGCTTTAATAGCTGCAGGGGCACCCCACAGACTCATGTTCAACCTCTCACCACCTATCAGGACTTTACAGAGTTGCTTCCAGCCTGTGTGTCCATGTTTATTCCTCTGCATAGGCCCTTCCTTCCCTGGCAAAAGCCCTTGCTGCATTTGAAATACTACAAATGAGATGTGTTTGCTTAAACATGTTTTTATTAAGATTAAAGTAGTAAAAGAGTACACACACAAGACCCATTAGATGTGAATACAAGAAAAACAATTTGAATAGTAACATGCCATATTTGGTCATGATGATTGAGCCAAAAAGTTTAAGGAGAACTGTGAATTATAAGATTTCTATAAGGCATCTTAGAAAAGTGAGGAAGAGCCCTGCAGCACCAGGAGCACAAAGGAAAAGCAATTGACTTGTCAGCATAGGAATCGTTGGTGACAATTGATAGTTTAATCTGAGAGCTCTCAAGTGACTAATTCTGGAGGAGTCACCACAAAGCCTGGTCATGCAGACACCTGGATTAATTGGAAGGCTGCATTTTTTTCCCCATAAAACTTCTGCTGGTAAATCAGGTTGTATTTTTCAATGTGATGATTCTGATGATTCAGTACTATTACTGAAATGTTAGTTTGCACCAGGAACACCTCTGTTCATGATTATGCTTTCTTTGGGTGCAGTTTTCATTCCCTTAACCCTTCATCCATGATGCATGAAGGAAAGGCAAAGGATTCTCATATTGTAATTTCTCTCAGATTTTGTTTTGTTTTGTTTTATATGGCTGTGACAGAAAATAAGCCTTTCTTTTTTACCCTTGGTACTACAGTGCTTTGGGTCTTGCTGTAAGGGGCAGAAACTCTTTCAACTTTATTTTCTTTAAGGGGAAATCCATCTGCCGAAGAAGAGAATGCTGTTGGTTGGGTTGTGCTTGATGAAGAAAAGGAATGGGTGGTCAGCCCTAAATTCTTCGGAGATGCTTGTAACATCTATCTCTGCTGAGCCTACCACATCTCTGCCTGCTTCAAAGATTTCCACACATGCTGCATGGACAGCCTCAGACATCTTTAAGCTTACTGTTGAAGAGATGCCAGACATATTGGCTGATGAGCTGAACAGGTCGGTCATACCCAAGGCCATGAAGACAGATGTGAGGTTATATTTCTCCTCCATCTTCATGCGGGGGAGGTACACTTTCATCCTCCTCTCTTCCATCATAGTAGAACTGGTCCATTCTGTCAGTTTTTCAAAGCTGATTGTAGTCTCGAGCTGCAAAGAGAGAAGAGAATGACATCCATGGGATGACAACTTCCTTCACAGCAGTGCAGTAGCATTTACCATTGTGGGGTTCTTTGTCTTTTAAACTGACTGCTCTTGGCATGGTGCTTTTCCTATGCATGTAAAGATTAATGGATCTAGGAGAGGAAAGCATAGTATGACTCTCTGCTCTGTCCCATTTTCTCTTTCTTTAACAGACTCACTGCCAATTCTATATCAATCATTAGAACCACAAAAGCTAACATGAACTTCCAAAGAAGCTCCTCGATATGCATCAATGGAGATATAAGGCCTATGGAGCTCAAGTCACTGCAGTAGCAGCTGCTTAGCTGAGAAAATCATTTCTTCTGTGGCCAACATTTAACCTGTTAAGTAGTTCCTTAAGCAACCCATGAGCAGCACAAACTATTGCAGGACCCACTGAGACAACTGTATGCTTCTACGCAATAACCACATATTGTCAGCGTTCAAATTTGCGCTGGTGAAATGTTTTAGGATAACTTCATTGAGAAGTGCTTTGCAACAGCTAAATTTCACTGTGTTTATGATCTTCTGAACCCAGCTGCTAGGGCCATACCTGCTCCAGGCCAGAGACTTCATCAGGCAACAGCACCCACATGCTCATCATCCCACTGGCAAATGGAAGCTCCAGGATCTTCATTTTCTCAGAAGTCACCATGGCCACTTTAAATGAACCAACCTGGTACATCATCTGCACAGGTTTGCTTTCTTGCTGCAGAACCAAAAAAGAGAATATAATTTTAACAAAGATTATTCTTAGAGGGTAGAAATGTCTAGTTATGGTTAAAATGACTGATTGCTCTTGTCCAGAAGGACTCTTTCAAAGGAAAGTTGGTGTTTCAAGTTTTTTTCTTAGAAGCTTTATAGTTTCAGAAATAGTGTGAAGAGAGAGACATTAGGAAAACTCCCTGTCATTAACAAAGAACAGAAGTAGACAAATGAACAGATATTTTAATGTAGTGTCTGAATAACAAGGTGGCTACTCTATTCACAAATTCTAGATGACATCTAAAGGTGATGCATGCCCATGTACCTCGGTCATTCTGAAAGGCACGGTTTGAGTGTCTTCATCCTTAAATGCTTTCTCCCACATTCCTTTGAAGTAAATGGCATTAACCAGGACCATTGTAGTCTGGGAATCCACAGAGCTTGGCTGAAGGATATTTTTGATGATTCCTTTAAGAATGAACAGGAAAAGAGAATTGTATAATACATTGACAATCACAATGTTAAATACAGGTTGTAGAATTTGTGGAGAAGAGGATGTGTAGGCAAAGACATTGTTTTGTTTCTGCAGCTATAATTTTGTACTTCCAAGGTTGACTTGCTCACTGCTGTTGACAATAACTGTTTTCCTCTCTGCAAAGACCCAGAAATTTATGTGTTACAAAATGACTAAATCTGTAAAATTTATTATAAGAAGAACCACTAAAACCTCTTTTATCTGAGGATGATCTCCAACCCAAACAGTACCAGCAAACATAAATATTACTTGCTTCAAACCAAAGTTGAAAGATGTTTACATAAAGAATATAATAGGAGAGGAAAACAGAATTTTACTGTTTTCTTCTAATATTTTGCTCCTATTTATTCTGCAACCCTCATGAAAGTCCTCTTCCACTAGTAACTTAGTCATCACCTGATTTTCTCCTTCAAATTATGACACCACACTAGAGGTTGCGTGGTTGTCAATGTTCTCATCTCATTAGAGATTGAATTCAGTTAGAATTCATTGTCTTTTATCTGTGTTTCAAGCAGAAGGGGAAGGAATGCTTTAAGGAGGTGAGGAAGAGACAAGAAAAAAATGGAGGAACTACATGGAGAAGCATTAGGGCAGAAATCAAAATCATGATACACCTCCCTTCATACACCTCCCTGTCATTCCTTAACTCTGGTTTTCCATTGCCTTTACCTGTTAAGATTTCTCAAGTGCCTTTTGACTGCATGCCCTACTTAAAGAAGTACACGGCAACTCTGGGAAGCCTGAAGGAAAACATACTGGCTGAGGGAAATCAGGATTCTCAGTATAGGGTGAAACCAATTGTCACTGTATACAAAGCATGTTTTAATGCTGCCCATTTCATTAGGACTGGAAATATTACTTTCCTGTAAATCCCCTGCAGATGGAGAGTCCTCTAATAGAGGGGTGTCTGGATAGTTCCTTATGATGATAGTTCCTTATCTGAGAACTGATCTATTTTCCAGCAGCAAGAACAAAAGGAGAGGTTTTGTATTTATCTCTCCAGACTTAAGTGCTCTCCTATGCTGTTCAAATATGTTGGCAGAAGGGAAAATACCTATGCTGACATTTTGCTTGCCCTTACCATTTGTTTGACTTTCAACCCAGGAATTGATGAGCTCTCTGGCCTGATCTGCAGCTGTTTGGAAGCTGATAGACTCCAAGCCTCCTTTATACAGTTCCTTCACGCATTGCAAGTATTCCTGTTAAGGAAGAAAATGCAGTTTTCAAGTCAGAATTTCAAAACAGTTTGCAAATGTGGAATACATGACTGAAATTAACAGATGTGAATAATATACTAGTGTAAAATGCTATTCTATTCTATATATTACTACCTACTATGCCTTACTTACTACATATTACTACCTACTATGCCTTATTTACTACAGTAATATGCTGTAGCTCTATTGATTAGCCTTAATAAGCAGTCACAGCAATAAGACATGATTCTACTTCATACACATTCTAAGATTTGGTATTTACTGCTTCAAGCAACAGTATATGTTCAAATTTTTCAAGTGTTTTCCAGCACTGAGTTGGATCTAAAAATGTTGATTCATTTCAGTTGAAGTATGCTTGTTGTCAGTTTCCCCACTTTGTATTTTGAAAATGTTTTCCTTTGATTTCCAAATAAATGTTATTTTCAATGGGAAAACCTGGATATTTTGGTCTGAAAGCATCCTACGGAAAATTTTGAGAACCTGAAGTTATTTCCATGTTTGTTATACAATCGGAGATAATCGTTAGATTTATTTCTTTCCAACAAAAATTATCTTTAATGATATTACTGATATTATCTTTACTTATACCATGACACAGTTGGATCGTGTACTTTTGTGATCCAACACAGTTGGATCACTGTACTTCGCACAAACATTGTTTTGGCTAGGCACATATTCTCTGAAGACTGTAGAGGTTTAGGGCTGTGATAAAAAAAGGTCATGAATACTGCCTTCCATATGCAAGAAAGCTTCTTTAGCAGAGCCTAGACTTCTGACAGTGCTTTAGCATTACAGAACAGTAGCACTTTGACACGGAAAAGTCTCGGATCAGATTTTAGAGCAACTCACCGGCAGGATTGGGTATGTCTCTTCAGCATACAGTCTACTGGCAAAGCTGAGTGAAAAATTGTCACTTGGTTTGGTGATTTGGGTGAGTATGTCTCTAAGTGAAGAATGGACGCTTGCAGATGTGCCACACTGAATACAAATAAAAAGATAAGGGATGTTATTCTAGTTTTAGTACTTCATAGGTTTTGAATAGTGTATGACAAGTGTAAAGTAGTTCAGATATTTCTGCTTACAAAACCTTTGTTTGTTCCATCTGTCTTGCTGCAAATAACTATACTGGTGTAGTCCTTTTCTAATATATACAAATTTTATGCTGTTTTTCTTCCATAATTTCCTCATACTTCTTTCTGCAGTACTCTTAAATGCCCTCTGCAGTAATCTAGCTCCAGCAGATCAGGTAGGTTTTCCATTTTTCCCAGCCAGACCCATTTAACCACCATCATCCGACTACCCTGCCTAAGCATGCAACTATCCACAGTTTTGTGTATTTGCCCAGTATTTTGGTCCTGGGTTTTATCTTCTCTATCCACAATTTTGTGTATTTGCCCAGTATTTTGGTCCTGGGTTTTATCATCTGTTTCTTTTGAATCCCCTGTTACCTCCCTTCTTTCTCAATTCATGCAAACAAAGAATTCCCCCAACGGCTGGATGCAGAGCACTAGATGCTCATCAGAAAGGGCTTGGAACTGAGAGCTCTATCTACTCTATCTATCTAGAGATTTATCTACTAGACATAGAGAAGGAGATGAATTTTTTTCTTTACCTGAGATTCCATACTCTCTCCAAATCCTGGGATTTTATCGAAGTGAACAACCTGTAATTGAAAATAATAGTAGCTGAAATAACAGGTATAACAAAAAAGGTTATGCAACTGAGATTAATACATGACGTTCGAAATATAGCTGTTGGGTAACTAGGATGCTGTATGACTAAAAGGGTCAATCTATCTGTGCCATCTCTGAATATATGTTCATACTGCTGTCTGCTTTGATAATCTCTTTTTTTCCCACAGTAGACATATGGAAATCAGCTCCATTACATGCTGTTATTAGACTAAATTTCTTCCATGTAACAATTCAGCCTTCCTCTGTGAAGGAAGTAAGAGCTGTAGGAAACTCATGTGATATATTTGCAGGCTGGATATGGGTTTTGGCTCTTTCTTCAGATTTTATCTAGTTTCCTTGTTCTAAGCAAAGAGCCACTGGAATGCCTTGTTCGTTTGGAGAATCCTACTACTAACAATGATAAAATTCCAACTAAAATCCAGTTTCAAGATTTCTGGCCAGTGCATTTGTTTAACACTCTGAGAGTTGGAGGTGATGGCAGCTTTAGAGAATTCTGGTTAAGGATTTTTTTGCCTCTGATTTATGCAGGTTTCAAGGTACATTATCATATAATTAAGTGCTATGGCTCCATTGAGCAGGACAAAAGTTTTCATCCTTAACCGTAGTCTCACCTTATCTATCTGGGTCCTGGTGTTGTCTCTTGCACCTAAGTAGACCATGGCCAGAGCTGAAATGATGCTCAAGGGGGAGTAGAAGATGTTCTCATTGACATGCTGGACTTTCAGCTCCCTGAAGACATCAAAGCAAAATTCCGTGCTTGCTGCACCGATGGAGCCCATTGTGAAATCTGTGTTGTCTAGAGCAAACAGCAGAAGCACAATGACAATGTAATGATGGAATGCTATACAAACACAGTGCGATGCAGGATTTTCTGTAGTGAGCTATCCCTTTAAAGTACTGGTAGCTTTTAGGCCACTAAATAAAACAACAAATAGTTTTAAAGTCATTCATTGTTAACATGCCCATTGCCATACCCACCTCTCCTGCATGTTCAGAACTGTATTCATAAATCTATTTCTTTTTTCCATTTGCATTTGGTTGCCCTTTTAACAGTAAAGTTTCTCAGAAGTTTTAGTTTCGTATATAGTTTCTGTTTACCTTTTAAAAGCATTCAAACAACAATTGTTTGTACATATTTTCATTCAGTGAAAGATAGAATTCCTCTGATCAAAACAAGAAAATATGACCTGTTTGATAGACTTGCAAAGCTGGAAATTCAAAGGGCAAACTTCAGTAGGTTTGGACAGATGAATGTGAAAGCAGAGGCTCGCTGACTGTTTTTATATTCTAAAAATAAATAAGTGCAGAAAAATATCTATTTGTTCCATTGTACCTACTGCCAGAGAATCTTTAAAGGCTTGCATTTCTACTCTTGTTTTAGTAATGGAAGAATAGAAAGGGAATATAATTTGTCTAAGGTCATCTAGTCTAGGAGAGAGACTGATGCACTTAATTCATATATATATGAATATTCAATTCCACCCTATTGTGCTTTCAGATATACTTGGAAAAAGCAAGCTATATGTATACATCCTGTACTATAACCTTTCTGAGGAGTTAAATTTTGTTAGCAACATTCAGACAGAAGAGGAATGCAGACATGATAAATTAGCAACTATAATGCAGCATTGTCAAATGAGTATTTGTGTAAAGCAGTAGGATCTTTATATTTGTTTCTGTCTTTAACTACTATAAAATGCCAGGCTGTACAAGTTCTGTATGGCCAATATGCTTATAAAAAGCACAGCTTTTGAGGTCAGCATGAACCTAGTTATCTTCTTGTAATTTATAGAAATTGCTAAAGTTATTTGTCTTTCAGAATCCAGCTTCTTATATAGGTGCTTAATGCTGGAGCCTGAAGTTTGTCTTTGTCATATTAAGCCCCACCAAGGTTTTTAGTGACCATGCATGTGAATAAACACACACGTCCACATATTTCTCTCACATTCTTTTTTTGTATACAAATTAATGTTTATAGATTATTGCAAGAATATAAGTTTATACACCTACATGTTTTGATCTTGTGTAGTGTTCAGCAGCTGCATTTTGCAGGAATTAAACTGTTAGAGAAATTTCACACTAAAATAACCCTAAAAATTCACTGAATGCCACAGTGCTGCTCTCTGTGCATTCTGTTGAACTGGAAGTCAATCAGGCAAACTGCAAAAAGTCAGATTTAAAAGATACTGAATGAGATGATAAGGTGCTCTGAAATAAAAACATATTTTAAGCACAAAGAATAACTGTTTTAGAAGTCTCCTGAAAACCAACACATAGTTCTTTACACATAATAAAACAGAGCAGAATACATAACACACAGGTGAGAAATTTTTGTAGAGAATATCATGCAAATATTCTGACCTCAAAGATACCAAGCATAAGACAATAATTATGATGTTTTTAAGTTTAGGCACAAGCAAGAACAAATATAGTGGGAAAGAAAATTTTCCTAGAGAAGCACTTACCGTTTGAGCTTCAGCACCAAAGGTAATACAGCTTTCCAGCTGTATGTTGAGAGACTGGCTGAACCCTGGGGAATTTATACAGTCTGAATTTGGACCCACCTGCTGGTGCCCTTCAGAAGTTTGACCTTTGACACCATAAAATCATTTGATGGAATTGGGTCAGATTTACTTTCAATGGGTCCATTCTGGATTGAAGGGAGAGCAAATATTAGTTTCTTATTCTGGGTAACAAAGTGTTTTCTGCCAGTTCTGCTAATCCATCAGGACTGTTGATTGGGACAGAAGCCTGGGAAATACTTGTCACGTTCCTCTAAGCCTCAGTTACAACTAGGTACCTGGATGTTAATGAAAACAACAACAACAACAACAAAGTGAAAAAATTGTGATGGAAAACGTAATTAGCAATTATTAGTTAATCTATTTGTTATTATGGTTGTAGTAACAGAACTCTATTTCAGCTGGTCTTTCTTGAATGTACAACACGCATCTGAGCCATGCTAGACAGGAGATAAGTGAGAACAGGACTTAGCCTAATTTTCTCCTGACAAAATGAAATGAAGAAGTGTGTATGTGAGAAAACCAACTGAGATGAGAATGAAAAGCAGACGCGTTTTCTTTGGATAGTTGGAATATTTAGAAAAAGATCTTTTGATGGGTTTGAAGGCCTTATAAACATTTTTTATTCTCAGGGGGTAATAGAAAAACATAGCTCCATAGAAAGTAAAAAGTATTCAATTCCAAATGTGTTTCTGGTATGCATTTCTCATGTTTCTCATGAATAACTTAATGGCCTGGCAGATGATGGAAGAAGTAGAAGAAGTGTAAAATTTAGCTAAAGGAGTGTTCATGGTCCAAGGGACAATCATAATATACAATAGCAAATGTATTTCAGTTATAGAAGCTATTGTCTTCTAAATAATAAAAGACAAACAGTAAAGAAACCATTCTGACCTCTGAAAAGCATTGTGTGATTTAAAAAGAGAAAAAAGAGCTAGTACAACATAATTCTTCAGAACATATGTGGGGATTGCTGTAATCTCTGTTAAGAAGAGTTAGGTTCCTATAACTCTAGCAAAAGTTTAGACCATGCAGTTTTCTTTTCTTTAGTCTGCTTCCTTTTGTGAAAATAAACATACTGTAGAAATCTACGTTCTCCTTGCCAAGTCTGAGGACTTAAGCAAGACAAGATTGTAGTGCAAATGTTATTTTTTGCTAGATATCTACAAGTGCCAGCTGAGGCTTTTGTTGCATTTTGTTTTTAAGCAAGACTGCTGCTTCTATTTCAGCCCCTAAGAAAGTCTGAAACCCTTGTCTGTTTTTTTCTAATAATAGACTTGCTTCTCAAAGCGTTATCTCTAACTATAAAATACATATTAGTCTGTTGATAGAGAAAGGAGATTGGGAATAAGTCTCTCCAGATACACTTTTAATCCAAAATCTCCAATCTGGTGTCAATCAAACACCAATAATAAATTGTGTATAGGTATCCTGCTACTATATACCCTACTCTTGCCATGTGTTTCTTAATATGCAGATTGACACAGACCAAGTAGCCCTGTCATAATAAAACATCCTGGTGAAATAACAAGGAAAAGAGGGTCAGTTTTGGCTCTCACTGAGGCACGAACTGTTTACCAAACAGGCAGATACTGGAGAGGACATCCATCATCAAAAAGATGCTTCCGCATACTTGGAGATATTGGGACAGTGGTACCATAACTGAGAAGAATGGCTAAAGATCTCCTGAAGAACGAGGCAGTAAAGAGGCAATTTTAGTGGGAAAATTTATTTCTGTTTGGAGGCTTGGTCTGAGAGCATGTCACATAGATATACCCAGAGAACTGGGCAGCTAAGCCAGTACCTTAGCTGCTAGCTCGCAAGCCACTACGTTCACAGGGAGATCAGCAGTAAGAATTAACAAGCCTTGTGAAACGAGGAAGATAAAGTGCTTTTTAATGAAAACTCTCAAGGAGAAGCTCTATTCTTGACTGAGTTGTCAGGCAGGATCCTTAATAATTTCGGTCTTAGAGAAGTTTCTGCTAAAGAAAAGGAACAAGGTACCCACCACGGCCAAAACTGTCGGCCATTTTGTTTGAGCAAACAGCAGATCAGGTCAGAAAGGGTGAGGTGTTTCCAAAATAATGCTGGCATATATAGTAAACCGTATGTATTTATGCATTTATTTATAATACGTAAAACCTTTATGACTGTAACTTAGTGTGTTGCCTCCTTTGGGCTGTCATGAGGAAATGTGTTTATTGACACTTCGCCATAACTTGTCTTAAGAGTAGTGAGTAACAGCTTGGTATACCGGAAGCCATGGCACTGAACTCAAGTAGGCATATTCACTCTTTTGTATCCAATAGCAGAGAGGGTACAAAAATTCATTTCTGTAGCTCAGGAGGTTGTATTGGGTCTGTGTAGCACGTTTTTGAGAGGTGCCTCTCTGAGCAGAGCCCAGAAGCTGCCCCTTGTATGTAAGTGCAACTCCCATTCCCCACTCCTATGTGCCATGCAGGGAGAGGTGGTAGAAGAAGCCAGGGGTGGGAGGAAGGCACTCTTAGTTTTTACTGATCTAATCTGTTATCAATAGGCAATTGATAATATTAATCTTCCTTATGCTGAGTCTGTTTTGTCCATGACAGTAACTGGTGAGTTATCTCCCTGTCCTTATCTCAGCCCACAAACTTTTTGCATTATATTTGCTCCTTGTGTCCTTCTGAGGAGAGGGAGTGAGAGAAGAGTGTGGTGGTGCTTAGCTTCCCATTGTCGCTAAACCACCACAGAGGTGAGGTGATACCACAGACATTGGTAAAGGCAGAAACGATTTCCAGTGCTAGGTGTCCAAACAAAAATTTGGCATATAGTAAAATACTGGGACATGTGCCTGGACAGTGAGTGTCAGAAGAAGTGTATCACACCTTGCTTTCCTTTTAAGCTATGTGGCCACAAAATTCTGGTCATCGGGAGGCCTTCAAAGCTGAAGATTAGAAGTCTGCAGAGAACATATCAAAGTGGGCAGATGTGTCTACAGCTAATAAGCTGGTTTCTTACATTGTTTGTACTGAACCTCAGGTCTGTACCAGTGTTTTAGCTTCCTAACCCTTTTCTGTTCAGGACCACTTGGTGTTCACAGGTATTTATATTTCCACATATTAGTCTTCCATTGCTTCATATAAAACTTGGCCAGTACATTTGACTCAGTCAAAACAGCTTTCAAAGTGTCCCTGAAGCCTCTTTCTTAGACAACAATGATTCCCCTAAGAAAGAACTTAAGAAGTTCTGCTTTGATAGTGGGTGAGAAAGATACTCTACACTTATTCCCAGAGGTCTGTTTTGGTTCTCTGTGCTCAAACTGATAGTTAAATTTGGAAGGCCAGTTGACAGAAGGCCAGTTACAAGCAGCAAAAACCGTCCATGAGCAAATGAAGATCTCAATCAGAACAGACCGTCAGCAAAGCATTACCAACACACCATGAGTCTTGCATAGTCTTCTTGGCATGGAGTCTAGAGAGAGTAAGCAAACCTCATAGCAGTTGGAAGGCTACATGGGGCAGCTGGCAATGGCTTGCCATGTCCAGCACAGCTGTGCAAAGCAGTACAAATAACTTTTGTCACATATCCTTGTCTGACAATGCTTGTCCCAAGTAAAAGGTCATCTAAGGCTCTGCTGCCCTTTCCACTGCCAGGCATTTTATTGTGGAGCTGTCCCTAAATCAACAGACTCTTGAGTAAGTAAGCCTTGGACACCTGAAAGTATAAAAGACACTTTTTATACAAACGCAGAGGAAGTCCAGGTCAGCTCACAGATCAAAGCCTCCTATCCAATCACAAAAACCTATGCAGAACTTGATATTTTGTTCTCCTCTTTGCTACTGCAATTTTGCCAGCAGGCAGAAACATGTTAATTTTTCTGTGTTTGTCTTCATCCCACATTGTGAATATGGAAACTGCCTTTCTATGAGGGACAGAAGCAACCATTCACAGTGAAGGAAATCATCTTGTCCAGATTACAGCTGACTGTCTAACTGGTTGCCATTGCAAACCTTGGTGCTGTAGCTATCAATGATGGTTTCTCTCTCAGTTGTTCTGTGGGATTATGTTGTTTCTCTAGACCAATTAAAATGACGTGTCTGGTCAATTTCCTTTGGACAGGAACTCTCCAGCAAGAGATGGGGAGAAAATATAATGAAAAAACTTCTGTGGGTTGAGATAAGGTTAGGGAGATCACTCACTATGGACAAAACAGACTCAAGATAAGGGAGATTAATATTATTTATTACTTATTGATAACAGACTACAGCAGTAAGAACTAAAAGCAAACTACAAGCAACTTGCCCTCATTCACAGAATCACAGAATCATTTAGGCTGGAAGAGACCTCCAAGATCACCAAGTCCAACCTCTGACCTAACACTAACAAGTCCTCCACTAAACCATATCTCTAAGCTCTACATCTAAACATCTTTTAAAGACCTCCAGGGATGGTGACTCAACCACTTCCCTGGGCAGCCCATTCCAGTGAGAAACAACACTTTCAGTAAAGAAGTTGTTCCTAATATCCAACCTAAACCTCCCCTGGCGTAACTTGAGCCCGTTCCCCCTTGTCCTATCACCAAGCACCTGGGAAACCAGACCAACCCCCACCTCGCTACAGCCTCCTTTAAGGTACCTGTAGAGAGCGATAAGGCTGCCCCTGAGCTTCCTGTTCTCCAGGCTAAACAACCCCAGTTCCCTCAGCTGCTCCTCATAAGACTTGTTTTCCTGACTCCTCACCAGCTCTGTTGCCCTTCTCTGGACATGCTCAAGCACCTTGATGTCCTTCTTGGAGTGAGGGGCCCAAAACTGAACACAGTACTCAAGGTGCGGCCTCACCAGAGCCAAGTACAGGGGGATACAATCTCTTCCGTAGCCCTGCTGGCCACACTGTTTCTGATCCAAGGCAGGATGCTGTTGGCCTTCTTGGCCACCTGAGCACACTGCTGGCTCATATTCAGCTGACTCTCAACCAATACTCCCAGGTCCTTCTCTGCCAGGCAGCTTTCTAACCATTCATCTCCCAGCCTGTAGCACTGCTTGGGGTTGTTGTGCCCCAAGGGCAGGACCCAGCATTTGGCCTCAGCCCATTGGTTCAGACTGTCCAGATCCTCCTGAAGAGCCTTCCTACCCTCAAGCAGATCAACACATGCACCTAACTTGGTGTTGTCTGCAGACTTACTGAAGGTGCACTCAATCCCCTCATCCAGATCATCGACAAAGATATTGAAGAGAACTGGCCCTAATACTGAGCCATGGGGGACACCACTAGTTACCAGCCTCCAACTGGATTTAGCTCCATTCTCCATGACTCTTTGGGCCTGGCTACCCAGACAGTTTTTAACCCAACAAAATGTATGCCAGTCCAAGCCATGAGCAGCCAGTTTCTTCAGGAGAATACTGTGGGAAACAGCATCAAAAGCCTTACTGAAGTCAAGGTAGAACACATCCACAGCCTTTCCCTCATCCACTCACTTGTCATTTTAGGGGATATAGAGCCAATGCAGGGACAGCGGGCTGTAAGGGGACATGGCATGAGTGGCTTTGGGCTGAATGAGGGAGTCATGCTGTCCTGTGGGGCCTTGCTGGGTGTGGAAAGGAGGACCTGGCAGGGTGGAAGGGATCTTAATTAGGAGCCTGGCCTGAGTAAACGGTGAGTGCTGTGGGGATATCACAGCCCACAGCTAGGCCAGTCCCACAGGAAATTTTATAGTAATAAGGCCCTGAAGGGCCAGAGACTGGCCGGGGCCCAGTCCCACAGAACCTGAGCAAGATCTGGAAAAGAATGGTTGAAGCTAGCTCAGAGAACATGGCCAGCTTCAAACGTGAGTCCAAGTCATAAGACAGTATCATGGAAATGGGGCACATCCAAAGTCAAGCCAAGAAGTCCATTCATAGGTCAGAGTTAGGATTGGGTCCAGTGATGACTGGCAGGTTCTTACTGACAAGGTATGGCCCAGGTCACACAAGTAGTCCTTGGCCAGCTATTGGCACAGCTGTGTTTGAACTGGAGACTAGTAAACACTATACTAGAACATCTAATGTAGCACAGGGAAGAACCGAAGGCCCAGGTCAGAGCTTAAATCATAGAATCCCTTAGGCTGGAAAAGATCTCCAAGACCATCAAGACCAACTGTTAACCTAGCACTGCCAACTCTACCACTAAACCATGCCTCTCTGCACCACATCTGCATGTCTTTCAAATCCCTTCAGGGATGTACCCAACTACTTCCCAGGGAAGTCTATTTCAATGCTTCACACTGCTAGCTCATATTCAGCCACCTATTGACAAATACCCCCAGGCTGTTTTCCTCCAGACAGCTTTCCAGCCACTCTTCCACCAGCCTGTAGCATTGTGTGGGGTTGTTGTGCCCCAAGTGCAGGACCCAACACTCAAGCTTGTTGAACCTCATACAGCTGGCCTCAGACCAGTGATCCAGCCTGTCTGGATTCCTCTGTAGAGCCTTACTGCCCTCAAGCAGATCAACACTCCTACCCAACACTCCCACCCGTCATCTGCAAACTTGCTGAGGATGCACTTGATCCCCTTGTCCAGATCAAATAGAGCTCCTGGGTGCATAGGTGTGTGTAAAGGCTCCAAGTGTGACAGGTCACGGCCATTAAAGGCTTGTTAGTGCACGCAGGGCTTTGTCACCCATTTAGAAACAAAGGAGATGGTATTGGAGACATGGCAACAGCTTGGGTCTGAGGTCCGTCAGGAGGCAGGCCGGAGACAGGCACACTTAGAGTGTACCTCAGGCAGGAACCAAAGGACTAAGGCTCAGAAGTACGCTTCTGTTGTGGGCAACAGTCTTGATTGGGGGAGTTTCACCTAATTTCTTGCTAATTAACATAATTTTAATTGCTAATTCAGGAATGGACCATAATAATAATAATTATAATAATAAATGCAACAAGTTATGAAATCAACATTTAAACCTTTCTTCACCCTTCTCCACAATCAACTTCAGTTTATCACCTTTCCTTCCTTGCTTCCTAGGTTTTATCTTCCTTGTAGTCTCTTCAGTGAAGCAATGTAAGATGTTGGGGTTAGTATATAATCTTTCCTGTCTGCCAGTAGTTGCTGGTTGCTTGTTTATTCTTCTCTAATGTGCTCCATGGGATACAGTTCTTCAGGGGCGTCCCTACCCCAGTGCCAGTCACCTGCAGGCTGCTGTCCCTCCAAGGTGTCACTGGCCTAACATGTGTTGTCCATGGCCACAGTGCCTCAGAGGTATGTCCTCTGTCATGGAGCACCTCCTCCCAAGAGCGTGTCTCTGCCTGTGCTCCCAACATCTCCTTCCATGTGTCTCCTCTGTTGTGTTTCTCCAAAACCATCTCTCACATTTCTCCTCATGTGTCCCCTTTTTCTGACTCTCCAGTCTTCCTTTTTTTGTGTCTCCTCACATATCTCCTGTCCCTGGCAGCTACCACCTTTTCATAACTATGTTTGAGCAGAGTTGCCATATGCTTTTCTAACCAGCTGAGGATCAGGCGCACAGGGAGTTGTTTTCATGAGTTACAGAGCTACCTGCAACTGGCTGTGACTGGCCCAGGGCAGTCCATGGCTTCCTGTCACAAAGATCACCCCTAGTACAGGGTGTGTACTTCACAGTCTACATTCCCCTCACTTGGAAGAGGCATTTAAACTGAGCCTCTTGATTGTGCTTCTTACCCAAGCTACTTTGTGTGTCTGTGTCTGGCCATGAACCTCACCGAGCTGGACTTTGTAATGCACCACTGCAAGAGTTCCTTTTGGGTACCAGTAAGAAAGACACTCAGACTTCATAAGGTATTGATTAAAATACCTTTAGCTAACATTGAAATACTAGCTAATGCTTTTAGCTAAGACAAGGCAAAAAAAAAAAAAAAAAAAAAAAAAAAAAAAAAAAAAAGGAGATAGTACAGATAACTTCACATTGCTTCAGATCTTCAGATGCTGGAACTCTACGCTTAGCAGCATTGGAGGAACCTTTAGTCAGGGCACAGCACATTGTGCAGATCCCATCCACAGAAAGATTGACTGGCATTGTGGTCTTTACAGGTTTTTGTTAAGGATGATCTTAGAAGTAAGCAACACTGTTGATCATTTCTACTGCTGAGCAAGAATGTATTTTTTATTGACACATGCTGTTTCACTTCATGATGAAGACAAATATATGCCAGTGGCATCATCACCAGGTGCCAGTCTGGGGACCTCTACAGGTCCTCCATTATGATTAGCAGGCTAAAAGTTTATCCTGCAGCTACATGATACTTTCAGCAAAGTATATGCCTGGAGGACAAGCAATGAGGGCAGCATAACACAGCACAGCATAGCACAGGCCTGTGCTTGATCAGATCAACTTTTAGGTGAGCCTCTAACTCTTCAGCATACAACACCTCAGGTTAGGACCACTACAGACCCTGATCCATCATCTCAATCTTCTGGCTTGATCTTTGACCTACCTCCACATTACAGACTTGATTGGGAATCCCTGACTTGTGGCTGTAGTTTTGCTATGTTTTCTCAAGTATCTTTTGGGAGCCCAGAAAAGCTTTCTTAAGCTTTTCCAAGCACAGTTCCAGTGATCTACATTTTCAATATATAGACCACAATCACCCACTTGCACAAAAATTAAAGTAAGAACAAAATTGGAACCTATATTAAGGACCCAAACCTAGTTTTCAACAGATGCCTGTCTTTCAGAATTCTGATAAGCATTACTTTGTATCCCTGATGATACCTAAGGGGCCATTTTTAAAACAACAGTCAAATGCTTCTGTTTCACAGTGAGGGTACGAGGTGGACCCTGTGTCTTGAAAATCTCTCCTGGGTGTAGTTTTAGGAAGATACTTATCATTTCTCTCATGATTTTCTTTTCCAGGACAGTCTTTTTTTGTTTAGTTGGTTTCTGTTTGGAGTTATAGCAAAAATGTGTTGTGTGCAGTTATAAGGGAAGAAAAACATAATGTACACATTAAATCTTATTAATTCATATCTCTTGAAATACATTTTGTTTGTTAGTTAGTTAGTTTGTTTTGCTTTAATACTTGTGTTAACCATAGCTAATCCTTTATGACTGTCTTGGGAAGAGCAATAATTATAGTTTTCCTATAGACTTTGTAGTGGGTATAAAAATGTGTTTTCCTGCTACTTTTCTCATGTTTTTTAAGTTGTATCTTATAGGCATCACCTTTTATTGAGACCCTTAGAGAATTTCTGTAAAAACTATGCAGAAATAAAATGGCAAATTCAAAGAATTTAGTTACTTGATGTGCTATCTGAAGAGAAGCTCAAAGTGAGACTAGGAGCTGTAGGGTTTATCTTGCTTAAGCTCAAAATTAGAAAAGAAAAAAAAAAAATCTTGAAGTATTCAGTGACCTCTTATATGGGTATATTCTGATTCTGAATATAGGATATAAATACTACTCTAAACCACTTCCATCAATAATCATTACCCGCTATAACACATTTTTCAAGTTGTGTGGTGCAGTAACCCAGCACAGGTAAAGACATGCTTAGTTTGCAAAGCTTTTATTAGAATAAATAGAAGGACAACCCACGTACGTTGAAAAAAATCAATGATATGTCACTGAAATGAAAAAGGGCAATAATATCAATCAGGAAGATGTTGTGGTTGGAGATTATTTAAGAAGAAATGGTAGACTGTCTGTATGCTCCCTCAGAAAAAGTGGCATGGCCTTATAGTATGTGCAGCACAAAGAAGCCCAAATGCTGGAAGAAGAATGATCTGCTGAAGTTCAGAATCTCATCTGAAAGTTGTCCAGGCATCAATTCAAGGATGGTTGCTCAGCAAGTTCAACAGGAAGGACAAGGATTATACTGCAAACAGTGTATATTTCACAAAGCTCCTATAGAGAAACCAGATCTCAATAGCAATGGCAGGATTTCTCACAAAAAGTCAAAACATTGGCGCTGTTTCCCAAGTTAGTCAAGGACATGGGGAAATCTTCTTAAGCCACCTGCTGAATTTTTTATTCAACTCTGGATGCAAGTCCTGAATCCAAGCTGATCAGAAATACCTGCACATAAAGATCTGAAAATTCACATGCTTCAAGAATATCTCCCTAGATATTAAAGGCTTTCCATTCTGATAAAATATTGAGATGAAATTATGCTACAATACTACAGTTAAAGGGTTCAAATTCTGAGGGAGGGGAGGGCATGTGTTATTTCCAACTCTTTCTCTTGTTAGGGGGAACAATATCTACCAAAGAAGAGAATAGTGTTGGTTGGGTTGTGTTTGATCAAGAAGAGGAATGGGTGGTCAGCCCTAAATTCTTCAAACTCAGGGGAAGTCTTGATGTCTCCCATCACCCCTGTTGAGCCTGCCACCTCTGTGCCCTCTTCACTGACTACCATGTATGCCCCATGCACAGCCTCAGACAGCTTCAGGCTCTCTGTGGAAGAGATAGCAGACAGATTGGCCGAAGGGCTGAACAGGTCGGTCATTCCCAAAGCCATGAAGACAGACGTGAGGTTATATTTCTCCTCCATCTTCATGCGAGGGAGGTACACTTTCACTCTCCTCTCTTCCATCATAGTAGAACTGGTCCACTGTGTGAGTTTTTCAAAACTGATTGTGTTCTCAATCTGCAAAGAAAGGCAAGTGAAATGCCTAAAGTAAGAGTAAAATGGACATAACAGCTGTGTTAATACCATTTGTTACTATTTTTTTTTCATTTGTTTTGTGTCAAAAATAGAACTGACAATCTTAAATGTATTTGTTTGTCCTGTATGTTTCCTCCTGACTATTGGCTAAATGACGTCTGTCTTGATGAAGTTCTCCAAAACTTTGTCACCTGAAAATTTCTTAATGAGATAAGTGTTTTTGTGTAAAAGCATTTCTTGAAAACATTAAATCAGATATCTGACCATTTGCAGACCTATATAGCTAACCTTTCAGTGAGAAAATATATTTTATATTATCCTTCACATTTACAAAAATCCAATTCTAAATCTAATTCTTTCACTCTTGTGAAAAAATCTATTAACTATTAGTAACAGAACAATTGGTCCCTATGATTTGTTAACAGTGTTTGAGCTCTACTTTATCAGTAGGAATTGAAATATCTCAAAATGAAAAAAAAAAAAAAAAAAAAAGAAAAGAAAGGAAGGAAGAAAGAAAGAAAGAAATCTACTAGCATACCTGTCTCTGGTACCTAATGGAGATCACTGCATATACCAACATCCCCTTCTGCAGGGCTACAGCAGCACTGCACTCTGTTTTACCAGACTGAGTCCCAGGCCCCTGCTAGCACCTGGGCAGCTGGTGTGCTTCCCTCGTGGTGTAAGGGGACAGCACAAGCTCTGATGGCAGCCAGGTGCCACTGCACTGATAACTCCTGTGCTTCCCCTGCCAGGGCCGTACCTGCTCCAGGCCAGAAACCTCATCAGGCAACAGCACCAACATGCTCAGCTCTCCGCTGGCGTACGGAAGCTCCAGGATCTTCATTTTCTCCGCAGCCACCGTGGCCACCTTAAACGTGCTGTTCTGAATCATCATTTGCACAGGCTTGCTGTCTTGCTGCAGAACAGAAGCATGAGATGATGTGAGCAGGGAGCAATTTTCTCTTTGAGGATATGTGCAAGCCTTCAAAGGAAGCAGGCTCGGTCTTCAGGCTGTGTCTCCATTTCCTCTCCTGATGGCTGATAGCCGCAACGCATGGAGCCTGTGGTACCCAGCCTGCGAGCTGATAGCTGTCCTGGCCACAGGCTGTGCTGGTGTCCCTACCTTTGTCATGCTGAAGGGCATTTCCTGAGTGTCTTCTTCCTTAAAGGCTCTCTTCCATGTGCCTTTGAAGTAAATGGCATTAACGAGGACCAGCGCGGTATTGAGATCAACGGAACTTGATACCAAGAAGTCTTGGATGCGTCCTGTAAGAGGGAAGCAAGGCAGAGAGTGCTGAGACACACCTCCTCTGGTTTTCATGAGTGCCTGCAATGAAGGGCATGGTGAGCGCTGTGGGATTTTGCTTTCATAGCAGCAATCAACCTGGTGTTGCTTGATCTGCTATTTCTCATTATGAGGAGAGGAAGACAGGGGTCTAGATTATGGCAGCTAAGGGCAAATATTTTTACTCATTACCATTTGTCTCTTTTTCCACCCAGGAGTTAATGAGCTGTCTTGCTTCTTCTGTAGCTGTTTTGAAGTCAACTTCTTCCAGCCCTGCCCTATAGAATTTCTTTGCACATTTTAAGTATTCCTGTAAGGAGAAGAATTGCATTTGTCAGTTGGTTAAGAACTTTAAAGTTTATGAATGTGAAATGCAAAATTACAAAATGAAGCAGAATCATTGGTTAAAAGAAAAGTGAACTTCTATCACATGCTTGAACATGTCAATCAGCTGTCCTGCTGTGAGTGAACCTTGAAGCTGGAGAAGAAAGGCTAATTTACATATTTAGACTTGGTACTTTTTTCTTCAGATAGGTTTCTAGGTTCAAATTTTGAAATATTTTCTTCATTTTACCATAACTCTTCCAGTTTAGCAAACATTATTAAGGATGGATGATATTTGTTTCCTTCTCTTCATGCCCACTTTTTCTTTTGAATTCTGTGTCTGTACATTCCTATTTTTGATTTCAAAATCAAAGCTTTCTTTCACTGGGAATTTTATATCTGGCTTTGAAAAAAATGAGAAAAAATATTTTTGACAGTTTTGGTCTTTGTTCCTTCACGTCACATTTTCCAGATTCCTCCCCCGAAGGTTGCATTTTTCATTAAAAGGCATTTTTAATGAATAAACAGCAATATGGATTACTCCCTAAATCTGTTGCAGCGTGGGCACATATTATGCCATTATACTATTGCCTGGCCTCCCCCTAAAAGCCACAGAAAGGTTTGGACTGTTCCTGGGGCCTGAACCAATTCCCCTCCTGGCTAACAGCAACCTCTTCATCAACAGCCAGCAGACTACTGTCAGTGGTGCTTCCCTAGGTGGGATCTCGCTGAAGCCAGGTCGTACCACAACTCACCGGACGAACTGGGTATGCTTTGTCAAGGTAGAGTCTGTCAGCGAGCTTCAGTACATAAGTAGCATTTGGCATGGCGATGCCTGAGAGAAGATCCTTGAATGAATCGTGGATGTGTTCAGAAGGGCCACACTGAGGGGATGACATGTGAACAAGACAATACGTCATGTTAGTTTCCTACCTAGAAAATCAGACCCTGAAGGACCGTCCCCACCAGTAATAACAGTCAGGCCTCTGTGGAATCCCTACCCCTGACCTAGAGCTGTCCCCTTTGCGTCAGCAGCTGCCGTGACGGTGGTATACTGAACTGACAAATACACCTTTCTCAAGGTGAGTCCCCTGAAACACACTTTTTGCAAGAGTGCAGTTGTTTCCCTGTCACTGAGTCTTCTGGGCTGTTCCTGCTCACCATCTTCTTGACCTGCTTTGGAGACTCTCCGCTGCAGTCTGCCTGGCTCCAGGTGCTGAGCCCCTTCCACATGCTGTCCCCCAGCAACATGCTCCCCTGCCCAGAAGGCATCCTGGTGCCCAAAGCATCCTGCCCCATCCTGTCACTTGTTCTGGTGCAACATGTGCAACCTGCCTTCCTTCCCCAGCTTTACACATGAATTACATGTGTAATGAATTACGTCCCTCCACAGACCTTCTTGGTTTGAGATAGTTTCCATCATTTTTGACAGGGTCTGAAACTGCCTGTAGCAGCTGCAGAATTGTTCTAGTTTTGTCCGGAGGAGAAAATAGGGCAGAAAGGGAGATAAGTAAGTTATTTCTTTACCTGGGAGTCAGTGGTGCCTCCCATTCCTGTGATGTTATCAAAGTGAAGAGCCTGCAGGAGAAAATGTCAGTGGGAGAAATGACATGTATGATCCAAAATGTTATGCATATAAAATTTACATGTGGTATTTGAGGTAGGCCTGTTGGATCAGAAAACAAAAACAGACAAAACAAAATGCTGACTGAGGACATAGATGAACTAAAAAGTTACAAGTGATCTTGCACCTGGTTCATACCTCAGATAGCCTTCTGAGAAATTGTGAATATCAGCCTTTTCCTAGGTGGCAATTTTTTTCAGTGAACATCTAGAAATTAGTTGCATATTAGATACTGCTAATAATATTCTTTCTTTTCCTTTCTTTCGGAGATTTATCTTTTTTATACCAAAACAAAATGAAACAAATGAACAAACAAAAACCACACTGTCTGGAAGATGTCAGGATTTAGAAAAAAATAATACAGTACAATTTCCTGACTGGTGATCCACTTTGTTGCTGTTCTTGATATTTCTTTTTTCTTAGTTGAAACTAATTGCCAATTATAGTGAAAATGTACACACATACACATACCTTTTAGAATGTTCTCCAGCTTTAAATAATCTCCAGTCTCCATTTAGTGACTAGCTTGTTTCTGGTGCGTTAACACATGAGAACCTCATCAGTGGATAATATATTTCAGTGATGTTACTTAGCAGGATCAACAAGCAGAAGAAGAGGCCACTGTACAACCCAACTTACTTAACTTACCACCCCAGGTAACTTACCTTCTCCATCTGAGATTCAGTGTTACCTCTTGCTCCCAGGTAGACCATGGCCAGAGCTGAAATGATGCTCAGGGGAGAATAGCAGATGTTCTCATTGGCATGGTGGGCTTTCAGCTCCCTGAAGACATCAAAACAAAATTCCGTGCTTGCTGCACTGATGGAGCCCATTGTGAAATCCGTGTTGTCTGAAGCAAACAGAAAGAGTTTGACTTACTACATTGAAATATAATATGACACAGAGCTTTGTTCTCAGATTCTTCATTCATGTGAGACTCCTAACCAGGTTCTTCACCACAGTTTTTAATGTTACTTTTAAAATCAATGGGTTCTAAAACCAGACACTTCATCAGAGGTCTCAAAAGTTAGCATCATTACTTTCTTTTTTTTTCTTTTTTTTTTTTTTTTTTTTTTTAATAGGATAATGGACACGACAAATCATTTACCAAATTCATCCATTTTATGGCACATGTGTGTAACTAATACACATGCCATTCCTTGTTGATTTAATTATATCTCACTATTTGTATTTTTTAATTTAATTTTTATTGTCTTTTTTTTTTTTTTTAATAAAAGCCACCTTTTAATTAAACAGGGCTTGTTTAGTCTGTGTTTAACTTGCAGATAGCTCACATCTTCAGTGTTTAAACATTTTCTCTGCCTTTTTTCTGACACTATTGTAACACAGTCCCTGCACTGTAAAGCCTAATGCGGCAGTAGGGTGTTTATACTGTTTATGTGTTTCCATATGTTATCACAAGCAGAGAGAACCTTTTAGGGTGGAATTTCTCCATGTGCAGGGGAAATCTAGGATACTCTGCCAAATGTATCACTGTCCATGTGGAATCAGCATATTCATGTGACATTCATCCCTTAATTTGGAGTAATTTGAACAACAGCGCTTCCAGCTGTTCTCCTGGATGCATATTGCATCTCACTCGTAAACCACTTGCGTAGGTGATGTTTAAGGCAGATTTTTGGATTATTTACTAGTTCCGCAAGGTATTATATTTTAGGCTTTAAGCTCCATTTATGGTCTTGTTGAAGCAAATATATTCAATATATTCTTGAAGCAAATAATAGGGCTTTTTTAGTTTCAGAAAATATAAAATTTAAAGATAACAGAGAGCTGAAGTGTGCTGTTGCCACCTTGAACAAGCTGCATTCCTTAACTTCATTCATGTTCATTAAAACCCGCAACTGAGCTCTGATTCCATCTTCTTGAATTTAAACAAATTAAATATTGTATATAAATTCAGGGGATAGAGGAAAAAGGCAGAAATGCTGTTTTAATATAGCACCAGCTTTTCAATGTAAAAGTGTTAGGAAATGAAGTTTTACTTTGACTTTATGCATATCAGACTGTGAAACAGTACAGTAATGCAGCACAAGGTGAGATGAGTTTTTTTGCAGAATCCATCCCTTAAATAATATGTTTCTTCAAGTGATCTGGAAGATCACAAACTTGAAGCTCCATCAATCTTTTTCTAAGTTATAAGATCATTTTTAAAAATTGCAGGTTAGAACATAAATCATAATTGAAAGAAATGCTTACCTTATCAGCTTCACCAGTGATGGTAGAAGTACAGCTTCTCAGCTGCACTTGGGAGAGACTTTCTGAACTCCTTGAATTATATCCTGTGTAATTTCATGACACGCCCCATGCTGCCCATTCTGTGCTTGCCAAATCAAGTGATGGATGGAGCTCAATGTCAGGCACACAGTTTTACTGAGAGCATGTCCATTAGTTGTAATAATAATCCCTAAATGAAAGCCTAAAATCTCCAGGATGAAAGATTGAGTTAATAGCATGTAGCACCTTTCAGAAAATGATGGAGCACATTGAAAAGACTGAAGCAAAAATAACGACAAAAGCTGTTCATTGAAATTTGAATACTGAGTATGATTAAGTTACAGAAGCAAATAGTATGGCATAACTAGTGAAAACAAAGAAAAAAAAAGTGTGAAAATAAACATACAGAGTGTGTCTAAGGAATTCTGAGTTACTTTCCTTATCTTTCCTCTGTAAGGAGTACTGTCAGGCCAGATCCCTCTCAGAGTCACGATTCTGTGAACATAAAAAAGAATGCAGCTGATGCAGGACTGCCTGCAGTGGTATGCCCACACTACACTTACTGCAACTTTTCTCTCTTCTGGTGTTGGCTGGACAGACTGTCACTATCATTAGTCTTCCTTCCCTAAAAGGTCAGAGACATGGCAATTCACAGAGCCAAGTTTCATCCTAGAGCAGTCTAGCTCAGGGAACTTACACAGAGATATACTCTGTGCAGATTGTCAGTGGAACAAAACTGTAAGTGTATTGTAAATGAATGTAAATTGATTTTGAAAGCAGTATTCAGAGCATCTGCATTGGGAAGATTTACAGAGCTGAAGAAGCATGTGTTGTGGCAAGAGGGGTTGATCAAGGAAGAGTCTTTTGTTGCTTTTTAAATTCAGACATTAAGATTTTCAGACCCCAGTCAGATGCAGCAAGAAATGAATTTGAACTCAATGCTAAAATTTCAAAGGGTGATTTAAGATGAGTTGTTCTTTTCCTTCTGCCCAGGTCACAGCATAGATGCTAGGTTCTAAAAGTGCCTTTTGTACATACACAGACCATTCTTTCAGATCTTCCACCGGTAACTTCATGGCACATCAGGTGAAACATTCATGGTCTGCAGGACAGTCATGATATACAATAGCGAGCATAATGCAACCTCCTAATTCCTTTGAAATAAAAGAATGAATAGACAACAAAAGAACTACTTTGATCTCTCTGTATGCCATGTGATTTTACAACAGAAATCCAAAGTCAATACACAAAATGCCTCTGAAATTGTCTAGAACAAATTATGCTTTCTGCAGAGAAGAGGTGGACTCCTTAACCCTTTCAGTTGTCTGTGCAAGTGGAAAGCTTCTGAATGGTCCATATCTCTCTGCCCAATCCAGTCCTCATTAGTCTTCTTCAGCCAAAGGTGCTAGAGCAATAATGGTAGTGAAGACCAGGTCTTGTCTGGTGCATTTAAGTACAACTAATACTGTACATGGCACTGTCTATAGCTTAGGCCACTCTGCTACAGCCATTGCTATGCAGCAGCAGTACTCTTGAGGAAAAATCATTAGGCCTTATGTTATGTTGGTCGCCCATCACTACAAGGCTGTTTTAAAGAGAACGAGCTATTCCCTTGCTTCAACAGTATGTAAAACAGTCACGTCTGTTGTGAGTCCCATTTAGATGAAGGTGGTATCACTATGCTGGTGAAACGACAGGTCAAGTGGGTGAATGTGTCTGCATATGGTAAACACCTTAAATCACACAATTCAAAGTGCTCCCACGCTGCAAGCTCCTCTGCCTTTCCTGCTTAAGAATGCTTTGTTTCTGTTCAAGCAGGCTTTAACACTCACCACCACTATTCATTATGGTATACTTTATAGCTCAGATATCAAAAAATATCCAAAATGTTGTACCCTGTCACTTCTAATTTTTGAGTATGCCTTGAACCTTTTTCCTTGACTATCAAATTTTCTAGCAGTACACTCCAACTCACCATACAAGAGCCACCTTATCATTTCTGCACCATCTGCCTGAATCACGTTTGGCTCATCATAGATAGCCTATAACTCAGGATCTACAAAGAAATCTGGTGAATCACTACAATATATGAGTAACTGCTACTATATGAGCTAAATATACTCATTGATGAGGGGATTTTTTTTTTTTTTTTTTTTTTTTTTTTTGTGATAAAGAAGGGGCAAGACATTCCTCCAGAAGCATGTTATTGCACATCCCAGGTTACTGTTGCTGTTAGGTGGTTTTTATTTGGTTTGGTTTGGTTTGGTTTGGTTTTGTCACATGAATGGTTAATTTAAAGCAAGACACAGAAACATCAAAATTTTGTCCACAATAAGCAAAAACTTTGATCATGGTCAGCCATCAGTGCAGAATCATCAGAATATAAGAGGTCATGCATAGTCCACTCATTGACTTTAGATCTTCCATGAAGTCTAGTGAGATGAAGCAGACCTTCCTGTAGATGAAACGCTTCCTGGAATAACTGATAATGGATTGCCCTGTCCAGTACAGCTGTGTAATGTTCCACAAACACAAAAGGATGTATTTTGTCACATGTCCTTGTTTCGACAATGCTTGTCACAAGAAAGAGGTCAGGTAAGACTTTGCTGCCCTTTGCTCTGCCAGGCATTTCATTGTGGGCCTGTCCCTAAACTAACAGATTCTTGGACATTTGATCCTTTCCAAAAGAGTATGAAGTCCAGGTCAGTTCACAGACCAAAGTCTCTCATTCAATCACAAAAACCTATGCAGCTAGAGATTTTGTTCTCATCTATGCTTTCACTCTTTTGCCAGCAAGAAGGAATATATTGGTATTTTTGTGTGTTTTTCATGTCCAGGGTGACTGCCAGAGATTTTTTAGTTAGTTGTGGTTGCAAACCTTGGTGCTGTAGCTATCAATGACTGTTTCTCTCTCAGTTGTTTTGTGGGATTATGTTGTTTCCCCAGACTGAAGAAAATGACATGTCTGATCAAGCTCCTTTGGACAGGAGCTCACAGCCCCTGTGGCACCTTTCTGCAGCAGCACTGTGCCACTCTGAAGAGACTGAAATTGTTGCCTGCAGTGCTGCCTTTTTCCTTCACAGGCTATGTCAAAAGTGTGTATTTCAGTGTTGGCAGCATGGATTTCTCCAGTGAAAGCACCTTCCGAAAGATCCTGTGATGGCCTTGGCCACAAGTATCTCACACCTACTCATTGCATTTGCTTAATAGCAAGCACCCAGTGTCCAGGGGCTGCTGCTATACCAATTCTGGTGTAGGCCACACACTACTCCCTTTGTTGGTCACCACAGCGTATCCAAAATCCCTCATCTCCTCCTCAGGTCCCTGGGATCAGCCAACAGCCAGGGTGAAGCCATGGATGGTCTTCCCTCAACAAGTCCTATGGGGCAGCATGGTAACCAGACCCTTACACCCACTGTACATGAGCTGGCCACTGGCATGGGTATGGTTAGCTCTCTGGCTGTGCCACGTGGGAGATTAGTTAGCAGGGTCCCTCCCCTCTAGGAGGCCAGTTTGTGGCAGCCTGTGACTAGCATTGCCTGTGTCACCACGCCTGTCACTTTAGCTTCCACCTCCCAGTGGAAGGCTGACCAGCATGCTGCTTGTCTTGGAGTATCCTTCTAGAAATAATAGCATTTTTCTTTTGCACAAAATAGGATAAACTAATCTCTTGGATTGTTCCAACACAGGTACCTTTCCGTAAAGCCTTTCTCCCCTTTTTCTGACTGGTAGCCTCCTGAAATTCCTCATAATATTCTATCATGTTTCCTGGCCCTTGCAGGAAAGGACTACTGTAGAAAAGAAAAAGAAATTTCACTGTACAGGGATCAAAACCATCATGTTGCCATTGCAGAAGAGAACCTGGGGGTCCTAGTGGACTCCAGGTTGACTTTATGCCTGGAGGGAAGAAGAAGGCACAGAAGGGATCTTACCCATCTGTATAAATGATTGATGGATGTGGGTAAAGAAGATGGAGCCGAACTTTCTCAGAGGTATCCAGTGAACCAGCAAGTGGGAATAGGCACAACTTGAAATACCATACCCCGTATCACTCCCCATGTCTTATCTGCCAACCCTTCTGTCAGGTGCTGCACAGCAGTCTCTCAGAGAAACAGGGTCTTAATTCTTTGGAAAACAGAAATGCCAGTAGCCTGGTCTTTTAGCAGACACTATGGCAAAAATTCCAGTAGCATCAGGTAGGTTTTCAAGATTTTTTTTTTTTTTTTTTTTTTAGTTTAAACTTTTGAAGCATTCTAATACTGTTAACATTTCAGCCTTTTAAAAAAATAAAAAATAAAATAAATACTCCTAGGTGCCTATTGGCATGAGAGCCACAAGCAGGCCTGGGATTCGAAACCTGCCAGGCTAAAAGCACAGAGGTGCTCCAGCAGAGCATAGGGTCCCTCAGTGCTCCTGGAACACCTGCACTCTGCTCAGCAGGCAAGGTAAAACGGCTTAATCACAGCAGCAGTCTCTCTGGGGCACAGGAAGGACTGCTTCTCCCAAATCTCCCCAGAGCTTTGTAGAGCCTGGACGCCACAGCTGGCATTCATCTTCCCACCCATCAGGCCTGCCACCCCCTTTCATGAGGAACACTTTTATCCTGACCTTTAAATAAGTGCCCTTTAAATATGTGCCTCCTACATGGTCAGTGATGGCCTGGGCCAGGGCCCAGCCATCAGTATTTTGTTGCAGTTGCTGAATTTACACTCTTTCCCATCCTCTGTTTTCCTTCTTGAGAAAGGTTGCTTGTAAGCAAGCAACCTTTACTTTTTTTCTGATTTCTTCATTTTGACCTTTGCTGTTGTTCAGGAAACGATGTTGGTCACTGAGGCATCTTTGCACTTCAAGCACTTTCCAGTTTAATAATCATGGAAAGGCTAACTTGCAAATAAAATCCTCGACAGTGTTCGTATTGTTTACGTACGTTGGCTTTTACATTGAGAAGACTAGATCAACTGCATCTGGCTATAAAAGATGAAACAGGCAAATGCTTATGGTAAACGTTGAGATGTTGAAATTTCTCTTCTCTTGCAACTGTTCATATCACTGCTTCCACTTATAAAGAGCAAAAAATAAAGCTTACTTGGTAAAATAGTTTACCACTGAAAAACAGATGAGTCTGTATCATGCATATTCTGATAATATTCAAATAATGTAGCATCAGCTGTTTTTTTCTACATATTCGCTTTTATCACACCTCACTAATGTGGTAATGGTAATGTGTAATGGTAATTTGACAAAGTGACGCACTGGGTGGATGAGGGAAAGGCTGTGGATGTGGTCTACCTTGACTTCAGCAAGGCTTTTGACACCATTTCCCACAGCATTCTCCTCAAGAAACTGGCAGCTCTTGGCTTGGACTGGCGCACGCTTTGTTGGGTTAGAAACTGGCTGGATAGCCGGGCCCAAAGAGTCGTGGTGAATGGAGTCAAATCCAGTTGGAGGCCGGTCACTAGTGGCGTTCCCCAGGGCTCGGTGCCGGGGCCGGTCCTCTTCAATATCTTCATCGATGATCTGGACGAGGGCATTGAGTGCACCCTCAGTAAGTTCGCAGATGACACCAAGTTAGGTGCATGTGTCGATCTGCTCGAGGGTAGGAAGGCTCTGCAGGAGGATCTGGATAGGCTGCACCGATGGGCCGAGGTCAATGCATGAAGTTCAACAAGATCAAGTGCCGGGTCCTGCACCTGGGGCGCAATAACCCCAAGCAGAGCTACAGGCTGGGAGATGAGTGGTTGGAGAGCTGCCTGGCAGAGAAGGACCTGGGAGTATTGGTTGAGAGTCAGCTGAATATGAGCCAGCAGTGTGCTCAGGTGGCCAAGAAGGCCAACAGCATCCTGGCCTGTATAAGAAACAGTGTGGCCAGCAGGGCTAGGGAGATGGTCGTCCCCCTGTACTCGGCTCTGGTGAGGCCGCACCTCGAGTACTGTGTTCAGTTTTGGGCCCCTTGCTACAAGAAGGACATGGAGGTGCTTGAGCAAGTCCAGAGAAGGGCAATGAAGCTGGTGAGGGGCCTGGAGAACAAGTCCTACGAGGAGCGGCTGAGGGAGCTGGGACTATTTAGCCTGGAGAAGAGGAGGCTCAGGGGCAACCTTATCGCTCTCTACAGGTACCTCAAAGGAGGCTGTAGCGAGGTGGGGGTTGGTCTGTTCTCCCACGTGCCTGGTGACAGGACGAGGGGGAATGGGCTAAAGTTGAGCCAGGGGAGTTTTAGGTTGGATGTTAGGAAGAACTTCTTTACCGAAAGGGTTGTTAGACATTGGAACGGGCTGCCCAGGGAAGTGGTGGAGTCACCATCCCTGGAGGTCTTTAAAAGACGTTTAGATGTAGAGCTTAGGGATATGGTTTAGTGGGGACTGTTAGTGTTAGGTCAGAGGTTGGACTTGATGATCTTGAGGTCTCTTCCAACCTAGAAATTCTGTGATTCTGTGATTCTGTGATGTGGAAATAACCTATGTTAACAGAAGAGTTCCTCTGCTCAGAACTCCAGATAGGGAAATCCTTTGCCTAATAGTTTTCAACATATTTAATCCTTCTTTTATGCTTTTCAAGTTATATCATAGAATCATGGAATGGTTTAGGTTGAAAGGGACCTAAGAGATCACTTAATTCCAACCCACCTTCCACTACACCAAGTTACTCAAAGCCCCATCTAACCTGGCCTTGAATCTGGCCGTTGTTTTTCAGATGATTTCATCATTTAAAAGGGCAGAACTGCTGGAATAGTTGTTCCTTGAAATATTTTCCAGAGAAACTGTCAGAGCATCTTTAATACCAGTTGGAATTGTATAGAAAAATACACATGAATAAATTAGTATTCCATTATGCTACTTCTTGTTAATCTGAAATACAGAGAGGAATAAAACTCAGGTTGTAGGGCTTCATGGAGTTCTCCCTGAAGATCAGAACTCCTAAAAAAATCATAAATACCTAGGAAGCTTCAGATCTACATGCTTTATTCATTCTCAAAATATAATTTTGTAGTAAATCGCATTTTATTCACAGCTGTTCAAATGTAATGATATTTTCCTGTGTGTCATTCATAAAGTTAATATAATTCACATGACAAACATTCATAGTTTTCTTTTATTATTTTAACAAAAACAAAATCAATTAAAATTGATTTTTGCATCAAAATCAAAAATACGCGATTAGAATGAAAACCATATTTGCAGATTTGCAGATGGCAGTTTGCACATAGGAAAAGATAGAAAATATTAGAATTCTCATATGTTTCTTGGAAGATGTGATCACAGGAACATAGAAGCCCAGCTACGTTCATGGAAGAATTTTGTGCTCCAGTTTTGAACTCTACCTGAGGGCTTTCCAGGGAATAAGTGAAGATTACTAGCTAAGAAAACTCAACAGAGACAGGGATAATTTTGAAACATGTTTTCTTTCACATGACTCCCACAAAGAAATCAGATTCTTTTACAGCATCTGCAGGATTTTACAAAAACATACACAAACAGACAAACCACAATTTTCTCAAATTTGAAGTGTCTTCTGAAGTTTTAAACAAAAATTCAAACAGTTCTTTTGCCCAGTGGTTCTCACTGAATTCTGGATTATTTCTTGGATCTCCATGGTTCAGGCTTTGAATCTACACTCAGTGAAAAGGCATAACTGCACCTACACAAAATTAGATCTAGTTCCCTTCTCTGGAGCAGAAGGCAGACTCTTCATGACATTGGATAACCTCTTCAAGGAATTCAAAATTACATGAGGAACTCATGGTGAAAGGGCAACTCTGGTAACAGTGAACATGCACAACATTTCCCAGTAGCTAAGTAAAAAACTTAAAATTTATGTAGCCACCAGTCAATAGCATGCACACTAGAAACTTTTCCGCAAGCATCTCCTCCAGACTGGAGATCTCAAAGCCCACATTTCAGGAGTGGCAACGCAGGTTTGTCAGCAGGATCCTGCTGGGGATTGGGATGACCACAGCCAATGGCTTTCTATGTGATAGGTTCCCAGTGACTCGGGGTCATGCCTGCAATTTGTTCCTTGAGTCAAAATCACTTGGCCCTTTCCTGGCTGATGAGTGCTTCCATTCTCACCTTCTTCTTGGTTCAGTCTTTGCTCAGCTCAAGCCATTCTATAACCAGTATGAGAAAAGAAGTAGTAACCATGCTTGGTGCTGTTTCCTCACCTGAGGGTATGTCTTTGCTACAGAAGCTTCCATGTGCAAATAGGCATTTCTTACATCAGGCTTTCCAGCTGGAGAAAATACTGAAGAGATAAGATTATACTACAATACTACAGTAAAGGGATTTTCTTTCTGAGGGGAAGGCATGTGTTATTTCCAGCTCTTTATCTTGTTAGGGGGAACAATATCTACCAAAGTAGACAATGCTGTTAGTTGGGTTGTGTTTGATCAAGAAGAGGAATGGGTGGTCAGCCCTAAACTCTTCGAACTCAGAGGAATCATTGATGTCTCCCATCACCCCTGTTGAGCCTACCACCTCTGTGCCCTCTTCACTGACTTCCATGTATGCCCCATGCACAGCCTGAGACATCTTCAGGTTCTCTGCAGAAGAGATAGCAGACAGATTGGCTGAAGGGCTGAACAGGTCAGTCATTCCCAAGGCCACTAAGACAGATGTGAGGTTATATTTTTCTTCAATCTTCATACGAGGGAGGTACACTTTCACTACCTTCCTTTCCATCACACTGGGACTGGTCCACTGTGTGAGTTTTTCAAAGCTGATCTTGTTCTCAATCTGTAAAGAGAAGGAGCGAATGAAATACCTGGGATGACAATGCAACGTCTTCCCACCATTCATTCTAATCAAGAGCATCAACACCCTTCTAGTTCATCATTTGCTTCTCTAATACTACCTGTGTCACCGTTCCTTTTTCAGTTCCTTACACATCTGACACATCCCCTACTGTACAACAAAATTTGTGCCTGAGGTGGCACAACACAACAGTCAGCTTCTGAAAAAGTTTGCAAAAAATGTCATGAAAATTTATGCACAGTTGATAGTACCAAACAAACAAGAACACTTCTACTTCTACAATGTTCTGAGAGCATCTTATTTATAATGTGTCATGATGATTTTTCAAATAAATCATAAGGGATTCCTGAACCTCATCAGTTCTAATAACATATACTCAACAATTTATACACAGGGATGGGTGAAATTGCCCCTCAATAAAAAAAAAAAAAAATCTGCTCATGCATACATCACCTTCTGCAAGGCTACAACTGAGCTACACTCTTTTACCTTTGTTTTGTTAGCTACGCTCTTTGTTCTTTCAGATTGAGTGCCAGGCCCTCCTAAGAGGCCAGTCTCTACCTGAGCACCTGCTAGCACCTGGGCAGCTGGCGTGCTTCCCTCGTGGTGTAAGGGGACAGCACAAGCTCTGATGGCAGC
>CM021732.1:79324480-79727381 GCA_011075105.1 Heteronetta atricapilla | reverse complement strand
GGAAAGGAAAGGAAAGGAAAGGAAAGGAAAGGAAAGGAAAGGAAAGGAAAGGAAAGGAAAGGAAAGGAAAGGAAAGGAAAGGAAAGGAAAGGAAAAGGAGGAAGGCAGGAAGGCTGTTAAAATGAAAGGAATCTGTGGGGCAGGGAGAGGGAAATACTACATTCCCAAATAGTTTTCTTTATTAACTCCATTCATTTTTGAATAGGGTCATCTTTTTTCCCTGGAATTACTTTCTATGCAGGCTATTTTCATGGGCAAAGGGAAAAGCTAGGGGAGTCCAGTGAGGAGTGTTGGATTAACAGATCCCCTGTTCCAAGCAGTACTCCTGGATTACAGGTTTATGCAAAGCTTAGAAAGAAATCACTCTGAAGTACAACTTACCGGTAGGATTGGACATGACTTTTCAGCATATAGTCTGCTGGCAAGGTGGACCGAAAAATTGGCTTTTGGTGCAGTGATATCAGAGAGAAGTTCTTTGAATAGTATGTGGATGTTCATAGACTTGCCACACTAAGTTGTTATGAGAAGGGAAAAAAAAACAACCACACAAAAAACACATATAGGTGTTAGCTTACTTCAGTAGAAAGACAGCTACTTATAATTACACATGAAAACACACAGTAATAGGACATTTGTAGACAAATGTATTAGAGTTTAAAAGCTCCATGAGAGGAATGTTCTTTTAAGCAACTGATGATGTACAATTCATAGCATCTAGTGATAGTCTAGGTTATAGCAAGCAGAAAACCTCAGTGATGAATCTGAAACCACATGCCTGAGGAGCAAAGTGATAATTGAAGAAAAATTCAGGTGTCTGATTACATTTGGTGAGTTGTCCTGCATACAGTGTCTAGCTTCCTGGTTCTGCTTGCATTTTCATGGCAGCTTTGTGCTGAAGCTGCAGATAGGAGAAGAGTGATAGGTGGCAAGGGAGTCGGGAAGTATCTTATAGTATAGTCTTAGATATAGTTATATAGTCTTCTTGTCCTTTCCAAGTCCAACCTTCTTCTTGGAGATCCCAAGTGGATGGGGCCTAGGAGAATGGCTTGTGTTATCTTTGCAGCTGCAGCAAATGAACATGGAGAAAAGCACACAGGTGTTTCATGTGCTGTCCCCCAGCAGCACCTGAAGGTGTGCAAGCTCTTATTAATCCAGGAAAGTAGCCTGCATTCTTCCCTGTTCCATCACATGTGCAGCCTGCCTTCTTTTTATGATTTTTTTTTCTTTTTGTTTGTTTAATTGTTTCTGGATTTGTTTGCTTGTTGCTTTTGTTTTTTTTGTTTGTTTTGTTTTATTTTGGGGGGAGGAATTTTTTGAACAAATTTGAGTTTTCCACTTGCATATCTTGGACTGAGAGAACTAGCTAAGGTTTGGGAAAGGGATTGACCTATTTGAAGCACAGCTAGAACAGTTTTATTTTCTATTCTCAGGAGAAAAAATGTGAGAGAGAAATAAATATACCTTAGGTTTCTGTACCTTGGTCTGAACACTTCCTCCAAGTCCTGCAATGCTGTCAAAGTGAAGAACCTGCAATGGGAAGTAACAGTAGAAGAAATGAAGTATGCAAAGTCCACTGAGAGTCACTACTATTTGTGTTTATGCTATGGGCTTGGAATAACTGGGTCTGACTAACATTGAGTCTCACATGAGTTTGAAATATTTATTTCTTACTGCATGTGCTACTACGGAAATTTGTGAGTATGATCTTCAGTTTAGATCATTTATTTTCCAGTCTAGAAACCAGCTACACACATACTGTACTCTATTTATAACTGTGACTCTTGCTTTCATTTTTTTATTTATTACAAATTGTCCATTGTATCTGGAAGGGGGTTAGTTTGTGAGATAATATAAACTGAAGAGATCTGTCGTAACCATTCTCCAAGATTTCTCCTTAATGGAAGCCATTCTTGCCCTTCATGGTGAAAACCAATGATAAGTGAAAAGTTAGTTCCTGATCCAGACATGGTTAGGCTGAATGACTGAATGCCATTCTTCTATCCAAGTCTGAATCCAGTGGTAAATGTGACTCAGGCTGTCCCCTCAACTGGAGAGGTCTCAAAGACATTGATGGGTATCCTGTTGCTGTGTTGAACAGTATCATGAGGAACTTGTATCTGTTTTATGTAACTTACCTTTTCCATCTGGTACTCAGTGTTGCCTCTGGCTCCCAGATAGACCATGGCCAAGGCTGCAATGATGCTCAGGGGAGAATACAAGATGTTCTCATTGACATGATGAACTTTCAGCTCATTGAATACATCAAAACAAAATTCTGCATTTGCTGCACTGATGGACCCCATTGTGAAATCGGTGTTATCTGAAACAAACAGAAATATGACTGTGTGCTGTTGATAGGTGGCTTCAGAAAGAGAGACTGGCTCATCATTCAAATAGTATCTTGTTCTTGCCAATCTTGTTAATTTAATCTCTGCTGGTTTTTTTTGTTTGTTTGTTTTGTTTTTGAGAGGGAGAAAAAGCACATGTATGTACGCCATAAATACAGGGTTTGGCAGTAAAGCATGATGCACCATACAGCTGCATTAGTTCAATCAGGTGAACATCCTGCACGTACAAGTTAAGGTCACGACTTAAGAGTATTTATTGAAATCTACAGTCATTCTCTTTCTTGAGTCTGAGACCAAGAAAGCTGTATACTGTTCTTCTCTCTCTAAAATAGTTAAAGTTGGAGGAATAGCATATCCGTGGTTTAGGGCACATGTTCTACTATGTGACCTGGGAGATGTCTTGTGCTAATGACTCTGGAACCATAGGTTGTGTGAATCATCTTACTCTATCTCACCTGAATTCTCCAGAGAGTAAGATTGAGGAAAACAATGCTTTAATTCAAAAAAAAAAAAAAATTAAAAAAAGATCAGTTTTAATGTGACACCAGATTTTCAACAAAAAAAATAGAGGCACCCCTACTTAAACTATGGTGTACAAACACTGATTTTGCACACATAAAACTATTTGACAGTCAAACAGTATAAGACATATTGATAAGGCAATGTAAAATTACTATATACACTTTTGTGTTTGTTTGTTTGTTTGTTTCCATATCTGTCTTATACTTACGTCAAAGTTCTTAAACATAATATTCCTTTTTTTTTTTTCCATATAAAAGAATACAAATTAGAAGTTATGTTTTACTTGGAGAAATACTTACCCCACAGTCTTCAAACAGGCACGTAATAATCCAGCTTGCCAGCTGAATCTACGCAGATTCTCTGAGCTCTTGGTGATATATACAGTACCATTTGGGACACTCCCCCTGTTAGCCTTCAAAGAGTCATCCTTTGAGTTACTACCCTTCGTCACTGCTTTTTGATTCATTGCCCTTCAAACTATTGAGTAGACCAACATTAGACCAGTGCGGTATTCGCAGCAAGCCAAACTTTAGTGAAGTATGTTAGTGGAGTAAAATCTGATAAAATAATGGAATGATTCAAGCTTTTTGTGTCTTACAAGGCTGTACCACAGCAAGTGGAGTTCAAGTCTAAAAGCCTGTTTTGTGTTATTCCTTTGAAGTTAAGCATTAATTTGATTGAGACATAGAGGTAACTAGAGCCAAGTGAATAATGAATTTTTAAAAAAAAAAAAAAGAGGAAAAACAGTGTTGCAAAGTTATTTAGCAAACCATAATACATTTTAATAAACTTAGCTATAACGTCAGAGTGAGTGATTCTCACAGTCAGATGAATCTAAGGATCCTAAAATATAATGAGAAAATAAGACGTAGTTATCACAGAATCATAGAGTGGCTTGGGTTGGAAGGGACCCTTAAGGAGCAGTTCCAACTCTCTGCCATGGGGGCAGGGACACCGCAGTTCATCATCAATGAATACCTGCAGCTAAAGCTGAGAATAGACTGTTCTTCACTCAGTTTTTCACTTGGAGTAAAACTGTATCAAGGCTATACAGTATACATGTGTAAGGAGAAAGCACATTTTGCTGAAAATTCATTCTGATGAAAAAAAAATCAGAGCAGCAGTGTTGAGATGAATTAGAAGACTCCGTGTGGGCATGGCAAAGGAAGAGATTTGAGAAAGTCAAAAAGTATTTGCTGCTTTATGAAGTCAGATCCCAGACTATTCAGATATTCAGAAATGTATGTTAACCAGCCATTAGAATTTAAAGGATGACTGGGGGTCAGCTTTTGATTTTCATTCTCCACAGGTCACAGAAACAAGGTCCGTTGTACATGCACAGGCCATTCTCATAGATCTTCTATACCTACCTTTTAACTACGACAGGTAAATAAACTACCGAATCTGTCTGAAGGAACATTCATGGTCTGTTAGACAATCATAATGCACAATATCAAATATAACTCAATTGTAAAAGGCTCCTTATTGAAAAAGAGAGTTGATGAGCACTAAAGAAATGAATCCAGCCTCTGTAAGAGTCATGGGAGGGAATACTAGAAAACCCTAATTTTTACATAGTAAGGCAGAGAACACACAGTGGTAGTTGCACCCACTGATGAAGGGGAAAATAAGTTACTTTACCCTTTGTGGTATGTTTTATTTTGCTGGAGTCCAGGCATATTTCTGCAAACCCTGATAACTGGGGTAGCTTGGTTCTTCAAGTGGTCAGAGATGGGAGAGAGTATCTTCCCCAGAGAGTAGTCTGCCACTACACAGGCTTGGATTTGTTTTGCATATTTTCTACACTGACTGTTAGTGCAAAACTGGTTGCAGAATCAGTCTGTGAGTAGCCAAAGATTTTGACCAGAATGGGCTATACATGTGTAGTCATCAATGGAGAAGTGCTTTTTTGTAACTTTAGATAGGGTGTTGGGCCAGGGGAAGTCAGAGCTGCCTCCTGAAATGGAAAAGCTATGAGTGTAAGCAAGACAAACAGGTTAAACTCCATTTCAGATCTGTTTTTGTCCCAGGAAAGAGGTCAGCAAGGATTCTGATGCCCTTTCTTCTGTCAGGCAGTCCATTGTGGAGCTGTTCCTAAACCAGTTCATGGGATTTGCCTTTCTTTCCCAATATTAGCTTAATCAAAGAGATATTAAGCAGCAGAAAAAGCATCTCTTTCCAACATTTCTCCATTCAGATTTTCACCTTTCATTTCCCTTGGTTGCTCAGCGGATACTGTGATGGGCTTGAGAGTAATGTTTGCTTATGCTTTGGACTTGTTCATGCCATAGCTTGGTCATCTGTGTCACACTTAGCAGAGGCTATTCTGGCATCTCTCAGTGGCCTTTAATGAACCAAGATGTGGCCAGAACAGCCCCATTTACATGTTTTCAGATGCTTTTTACTCTGCCATGGTATTTGTTGTGCTGGAGATGATCAGCTCTCTGTTGCACATACACAGTCTGAAGCAGATGGTATTGGTTCTAGAACTTTGAAATCAACCAGCCCCTTGTATTAAACCTCTCAGACAGTCAGTGTGTCTGGCCTAGGGTAAAATTAATGTCTAAGCGTCAGAGCTCAGAGTAGCTGGTATGTCAATGTGTATTGTGTTTGCACAGCACCTGAGGCAAGAGGAGGCCAAGCACATCTACCAGTCCGTTATGCCCCTTCATAGCTGGCTGGCTCTAGAAACAACTCAGTTTGATGTAATAAAGCCAAGAGTAAAACAGTTTCACATTGTTTCAATGCTTTGTTATTCTTCTTAAATTAAGAAGGTGTGAAATGTGTTAATTTGATTCGTGTCAGTGTGGAACAATGCTAGGGCCGCATGATGAAATATAACCTTCCATTTAAGAAAAACAGAGTGATTAGTGTACGTAGTTCTTGTATCATGCAAAGGAAGGGGCCAGCAATTTGTGTGAATAGAGGGTTTGAAGGGTGAACATTGAGACTCGAGTCTCGGAGGTAAGAGGACCAAGGAGATTTTTTAGGAAACTTCTGACTTTTGCATGGGATACTGCCCAAGCCTCTGATATCTGACAGAGATCCACCAAATAAGGAGAAAGGGGGAGTTGAAGGACGACCGAAGGACAAAGCCTGGGAGGAAGACTACGAGCCTTCAGCACAAGAGACCCCCAGAGAGGCCACCAGAGACTGATACGCATGCATCCAGAGAGGGTTCAGATTCTGGGAACTAACTATAATAACCCTGCCTTTTCTAGGAATAGTGATGAATACATATTAGTCTAGGAGCATAAAAATCAGCCCCCTGATGTAATAGGTGTGCATCTTGGTGGAGCAGAGACTTCCGGTGCACCCAGCACTGTTTGCTTGCCTCTATTCGCTTAACAAATTACAAACTTTAATTAGAATCCTATTTGGGACTCAATCATTTATCACAGAAGGCAACTAGAAAAAAAAGATTATGTGAAGAGAAAATATATTTATTTTATATTGTATTTTTTTCCATATTGTATTTTTTTCCTGGTTTTGAGATTATCTAGATATACCTGGAGAAGTTTTTAAAAATTTAAAGATCCTAAGTGTTTACTTCTGCCATGGTAAAGTGAGTGGCAATCATTGTTTCAGTCATACTTCTCTTTTGTGCACAGACAGAATTCCTTTTCCTGTTGTGAGACTCATGTTCTTCAAAATAATATTTTGCAGCACCTGCCCTCATAATACATGCCATAAATTTTGTTTTCTTTGAAGTTTTATCTGAAATAAAATAGATCTTGTTATACAAACTAGAATATATAGGCTAGCACTTTTTCACCTTTCTTTTTTTTTTAGCATAAGTAATACAGGTTTGAGTCAAACCAGATATATATTAAATACCTATGGTAGTTGCTGAAAAACACAAATGGCTATTTTTCACATACTCTCTTCATCAGAAGAATCCAAAGCTTGTATTTGGCATTCTCGTCTTTTACCAGCTAATTAATATGAAAATTCTGCCTCTGCCAGTAACTTTACTGTATCAGGTGTCAGATGGTATTTCATATTGATATTGCAAGATATCTCATGAGCCTGCTTTATTTAGCAATTTTAAAAGTTCAAGGTTGTGTAATTTACAGTTTTTCACACATATCTCAGCATTTGGGAAATCTGCAGTTCTGAAATAACACTAGTATGTTCCCAGTAGTTACCTTACCGCCCCCCCCCCAAAAAAAAGAGTAAGAGGAAAAGCAGGGTGAGTCATCAAAGGGTTGAAAAATGTTTCCTTAAAAAAAAAAAAAAAAAAAAAAAAAAAAGTATTTTTTACGGGTCTGTGGATTCTGGATATTATGTGATGCCAGATTGTATGGACTGCTTTTTTCTCCACGATCCCTCAGCTATGCCTTCCTACCACCTACTCCACAACATCTGAGAGGTGGTTTAGGGGACTACATCATCAGCAAGCTTGCTTTAGCAAAAAAAATTCCCCTTGATTTAGGTCCCAATGAATTGCTCATCACCCAGTAATAATGACAGCATAAGGGAAGGAGCAGAAACACATGGAAGGAAGGAGACAATGGGAGCATCATCATCCCCTTAATTGCCTTTGACTGGCTCATCCATGTCCTAAAACTGCACTCTTAATTCCTTCATAAAATCAAATGCAAGAGAGAAATAGGAGGTGAGGCTCAGGCTTTACCTGTCCTAATGTCAAGTTGTCCTGTGCCCATACTCAGAACAATGAATATTTAAAAATGGGAGGTAGACTACGGTGTTACTTAGACACTTTAGAAATGATTGCCGTTATTTTTACTTGCTTCAATAGAACATTTGCCTGTCCACTTAGTTCTGCAGACTACTACACTTAATAATTACTTTGCAGTAGTTTTATTATTAAAAATAGAACAAATAGAGGCTATCCACCTAAATACCATCACCATAAAAGTTTTATTTTATTCTGATGAGGGATAAAACAGAATAAGAAACTTGTGCTACTTCACTACTCCCATACAAAATGGCATTTTTTTTGAGATCTACGCAAAGCTCATGTAGGTAAAGCCAAAAGAGATTGAGTACCTAATTAATACAAATATCCTTCTAATGCAGATCCCTATCCTCATCTGCTTCATGCTTGACAATCTATCACCTTTCTTTAGGGCACTAAAATCATGGCTTTATTGTAGAAATACTGCATTAGGAAAGGGGAAAGCTCAACAATACTAAAGATACGTCTATTGCTTTTTAAGGTAGAGGCTATTTTAGCTTGTCCTTCTGATTGTCCTTCTGATTTATTAAGTCCCTCCTAAAAGTAAATCATACCTGGAGCTGATATTAAGAATTTAACAGTTAAAACTTTTTAGGTTTTGATCTCCAGTTTTTCCCTTACGAAATCTGTGAGAATGTGCTCTCTTTTGTCCTCTGTAATTGCCAATGGGAATGTCAGTGGGGAGAAAGATCTAAATTTCAAAATAACTTTCACTTAAGGGGAGGAATATCTGCCAAAGAAGAGAATGGTGTTGGTTGGATTGTGTCTGATGAAGAAAATAAATGGGTGGTCAGCTTTGAACTCATAAGAAATTGGGCGACTCAAAGGCATTGCAACAACCTGTGTGGCAGCAACCGCTTCAGTGCCCTCTTCATTCACTTCCACAGATGACTTATGAATGGCCTTGGACATAACCAGGCCATCTTTCCTAGAGATTCCTGATAAATCCGCTTTTCCCCAGTCAAAAACATTCAACACTCCCATCTCCTGGAGAGTTTTGTTGAGAACATAACTTTCGTCCATCTTGAACTGGGGCAGGTATACCTTCACTGTCAGCTGTTGCATCTTATCCAAGCTGGTCCATTCTGCTAGTTTTTCATATGTGAGGGTGTTTTCAAGCTGTAGGAGGTTATTGATAATAATAATAATACTGTAATGAATGAAAGGAAAAGATAAAAAGGTTCTGTTTTCCCCAATGGTTTTCTGACCATACTGGAGCAATGTTAAAGTATTGCTCTGTATTCATCCCTTTATGTATGTAACTAGAAAGTAAAGAAGGTATTACCTGTTCTAGGCCAGTGAAGTCTTCATACACAATTTCAGGAAGAAGAATAAGCATGCTCAGTTCATTATCAAAGTAAGGGAGCTCTATCACTTTAATTTTTGGCTCCTCTATGATGGCCAGCTTAAAATAACCTTCCCGAAACATCATCTGCACTGTCTTTATCTCATTCTGGAACACAACAAACAGATGAAACAGAAAATACAGAAAAGTTCACCCTGGCTGTGATTGGTTTCAGTACTGAAATTAGAGTTCAGTATAGAAAACATTGTTTACTCTGACCAGAGCTTAGTGTACTTGTAGAATTGACATGTTCCTCCCTCTTAACTGTAGCTCCAAAGAAGTTATCCAATTTAAACAGTGTAAAAGCTACTTTTCCATTTGTACTTGTGACAGTTTACTTTACTTACAACTCTCTCTTTACTTTCTTCTTCTTTTCTGGCATGTCAAATGAGAAACAGATCCATGAACATTATTGAAAATGTCCCTTGGATTAAAATAATTAATTGTATCAAATATGAACCAAAATTCTTCACGAATAATTGAAATTCTTCATGAACTCTGAGATAATTTGACTCTAGACACTTCTACTTTCCTGAAGACAAACATTTTTCTGTTTGCAAATAGTAAAAGAAGAATAGATTCCTTTAATTCAGTTCCAAAAGCAAGCTATTTTGAAATAGCTTTTAGTTGTGCAATCTCCAACAAAGCCAGAGCACATACTCAGTGACTTTGACACAGCTGGGATCTCATCTACGCACGAACCACTTCTGATGTAAAATGATAGAAAAAATGACATACTTGATTATCAAACCAGAGAGAAGGTGTAGGACTCTAGTGTTTTAGCTGAAGAATAATGTTTTGTCTTGAGATAACAAAGAGGAGGAAAGCTTCCATCTGTTGCTACAGAAGACAGGCGTCTGACTTCCATCCCCCCAGCTGCTTCATTTCCTGCCCATACTGTACCTTGTTCAGTCTGAAATATGTTTCCTTGGTATCTTCTTTCTTAAATTCTACTGCCCACTTTCCTTTAAAATATATGGCATTGACCAGCACAAGTACAGTGGAGGGATCAATAGACCCAGCAGCAAATAGGTCTTTGATTTTACCTTTAAAAATAATGAATTAGGAGAAATTTTTACTTTTGGTTTTTTGTTTGTTTGTTTGTTTCAGGTAATCAGTTGCATTTAACTATTAATAATTACTCCCATAAAACTGGTAAGTAGTATAGTGGCTTCAAATAAATAACAAAAAGTTTATGTAGAGCTTCTGAAGCCAGGAACTCAAGGCATTTTTGTGTTTTTTTCCTATATTTATTTCCTATTAAGCAAATAAACAAATACATAAATTATGCAGTAAGTGTTTAATGTATAAAAATATGGCTACCTTGGGGAAAAAAAAAAAAAAAAAGATGGAAACTGAAATTTAGATCCAATATTCCTAATGGTTTGTGTGCAACCAAACAACTTGCACATATTCTTTACCTTTTGTCTCATTTTCCACCCAGAAGTTGATTTTCTCTCTGGCTTCTTCCTTAGTATATTTAAAATCAACTGCTTCTAGTTCTGCTCTATAGAACTTCTTTGTGGAATCCAAATATTGCTGGAAAGCAGAAATAGTAGAATTTCATCACAACATGATAATTTTTTTAAGATTGATCATTCATGGCTTCAAGATAATTATGTGTTGTAGATCAACAAGAAATAAATGAGTAAAAAAGGCATATATATATAAAAATCTTTGAATTAACTCAAGATACAGTTTTTAGAGATATATTATTTATAATAACCCATGCTTGCAAATATATATTTTCTTTATTTTCAATCTGTACTGAGCAGCAGAAATGTCTCATCACAGTAAAAAATACCTAAAACCAAAGCCTGGTAGCTTTCCTTAAGCTTATATGTCATTGTTATGTTGTCTGTCTTCTGCCACCTACCAAATTAAAAAAAGTATTATTTTGGAAAAATTAACCATGATATATAACATCATAGTGACATATGCTTTACTCTGTATATACATGGTAAAACTTATATCTTGAATTAATTATAAAACTTTTCCAGGCTGCTGGGCACCTTCTTCTGGCTTTGAAATTTCTCCCCATGCCTAGAAAGCAAAGTTTTGGAAGCAAAACAAAGCTTGAAAGCAGAAAGGTGGTTACAGAGCTAAAACAGGGTTGTTCCTACCAACACACTTGCAAACACCTTAGATACGGTTTCTTGAGGAAATTACCTGAATGCAGTTGCACTGCCTGGACTGCCAGTGTTCCCCAGTACATTTCTGGGCTGCTAGAATGGACAGTACAGCCACTCACCTGGAAGAACGGGTAAGTGATTTCTCCAAAGAGCCTGTTGGCAGTGGTGAGAAAGCAGCCTGGGCTGGGTTCACCGACTGCAGCTAACAGTGCCTGGAACTGGGAATGGACTCCTCCAGCTTCTTCGCACTTCAAACAGGAAAATGTAAGTTTCTTAGTAGGTTTGCACTTGCTAGTGCAGAGCTGCACCTGCGGGTGAGTTGTAGCCTCTCTGTGTATGAGAAGCCTGATATTGGCATTGGAATAAATTAATCAGGACACCACCTCTAACCCTGTACCTTATGTACAGAGTGACAAAATGATTCCTCTTCAGGCCCATGCTAGTCCACTTCCAAAACCACATTGCATGGTACAGTGATTGCTCTGTGCACACTGAGAAAAATCTGCTAGCTTAGAGCCTGAGAGGAGCAAGCTCCAATGTGCCTCTGGCATGCCCTGTAGACAAACCTTTGCAGCTGCCAATTTAAGCACTTATTATGTGTTTTTTGTTGTTGTTGTTGTTAGAAACCTGTAATGAGTAGGCTTAGCTGTTGAAAAGTGTGATTTCACAAGGCCTCTTATATAAATAATAAAAGAACATTAATAAGCAGGTCTGAGAATCTAGGCAGAGAGGCTGCTCAGTCCTGCTATGCTTTCTGATTAAGAGATGGGTTGCATGGAAAACAGCTGACAAATCAGCACCTGTTGTTTCATTTCAGAGCCACCAGTGTCTTACCTCCTCAGAAGTATATCTGGTTCTCTGGTTTGTATCGCTCAAAACTTCACCAAAATGAAATACCTGCAAAGTAAATGTTGGGTGAATGCAACTATGGGATGGTACCTCAAAGTTGAGAGAGAGTTGCAGACCTATCCCAGACACATTAAGTGGGGAAAGTCCAGTTCATCCCTTATGATGAGATCCTTGCAAATGAGCAAAAATATTTTTAGAGGGTGAACTCATGAAATTTCACAATCTTTCTTCTTGAGAAAGAAGAACTTGGGTCTTCTTAGGCAGAGAAGGTAGAAGGTCATACTAAAGGGAACCACCACTTCTGAGCCTTGAACAGATGAGTGATACATACAAAACACTTTTGAGATGTTCTGTGATTCTATGTTGTTTTTGTTTTATCACTAATATAGTCATTAACTGAGCAATTGCTATAATAGGCTTTAGTTGGAAAAAATAACAATACTATTAGGAAAAGCATAAGATTTATATATATATATATATACTTTAAGGCACTGTGTGTGTTGCATAATGTGTCTTTGGAAGTATAGGAACTGTATCAAACTGTACAATCAGCCAAGAGTGCCATGAGAGCAAAGCAAACCCACCTTCTCTATCTGTTTGAGTGTGTTGCCCCTGGCACCAAGGAGAACCATTCCAAAAGCAGCTGAGAGACTCAGTGGTGAGAAAAAGATGTTTTCATTTCTTTTCATTTTGCTCAGCTCTTTGAAAAAGTCAAGACAGAACTTGGCATTGGCTGCACAAAGCGAGCCCATCATGCCTGTCAATGCCTGCAACAAGGGAAACAAAGATTTAGTTTTCTAATCCTTATGCCTGTTAATGTTAGATACTATGGTAGCGCATAGAAGGGTTTTCTGGAGTAGCGTGGCTGAATTGCTCACAGAAGATTTCTGACTAGCCACGTCTGGGATTTCAAAGTGAAAATGAGTTTGAATCAATTTATCTGAAAATTAGCAGCCTGAATGACAGAAGAAACACATTTATAGAAACAGTATTCTAGGTTCAGCTGTTTCTTATCCCAGGCAATAGTTATACCTTTGTTAATCAGGCCTAACCTTGTCCTAACCACAATGACAGCTCACTTTATGGCCTGAGCTTTCTTGCCTCAAGTCATGTACGCATAGTACTTACTAATTACTCTCCTTAATGACACCTTATGCTCTGGATCTCTCTAAAAAATTGTGCATATTAATCAACTGTGCATCACATACTGTGTCTTTCCAAGGACTGTTGCTTAAAAAGCATTCTACAGAAAACTGAACTACAGACAAGCTGACTTAGCAATATTTTCAAAAAAAGCACATTGTGCATTATTGGAAAATTCCAGTCATATACTTTATTTCATCTGCCGCTTTCACATTTGTCCTTGATATATATTTCAGTTATGATCAAACTTATTACTAGGAGGTATTCATGAATGTTCTGCAAAACTTATCACATTCTTAAACTCAGGATAGAGTAAGTTCCATTTTTATGAAAGTCTTTTCGCTATGTTTTCATACAGTAATGTGATATAGAGATAGCTGATCACAGAGAAATTCAACTCAGCATTTTATAGATTCCAGCTATTCTGGGTGTCTTTGTTTTGACTGTTATTGCATCTGAGTAACTTTCTCCACCCATGCAGAAGATACCTTTCCCTTCTTCCACAGGAAAAAATAAATTATCAGTATATATATTTAAAATACAGCCCGGTATAGAAAGATTATACTTTCATAAATTACCAACCTGGCTCACGCAGAAAAAGTGAGAAATGGTTTGGTTTTAATCTTCTTTAGAAACACACCTGGTACAAGTTAAGCACAGCTTTATCACACAACTCATAAATTTTAATACAATCCAAAGCATTGCATACCATCTTGAAAATAATCTTACTTCTTCAAGGTGATACAGACAGTATATTTATGCTAGGCAGATGTGTACATCGCTAGTGTATATATTAATCTTTAGACACGTCCTCGACATATCATCTGTAATGTGAAGGTTAGAATTAAAGGTCAGGGAGATAGTTACCTTCTCCTCAGGAGCGATGGTGTCAATTTGACTGTAAGGCTTGATGTCAGGGCTGCTAGAGCAATGGAATATGAAGCCATTGCCACTCCCAATGGCAGCATAATTTTCATTCATGACGAATCACATTCCTGTCTGTTGCAAGGATAATTAGGAGACCTTTAGTGGGATCTTGAACTTTTTCTTATCTCCGGGAATTCAGAATGAAGTCACAATTTTAAATGCATACTGTTACATAAATTAAAAATAAAATAAAATAAAATACCTATTTATTCAAAGAAAACTACTAGAAACAAATGAATTTTCAGATGTTTTACCTGTAAAAATAAATTCTACAAACTTTGATGCATGTTGCTATTAAAAATTATACCACCAAATTCAAACACAGATGTTTGTGTAATTGAAATTAATTATTAAACTTTCTGCAGGTGGAGCAGTAGGAAGGGAAACAAAAATATAGAGTATGAATGACTGAAGTACCTATTTGGCCAATTGTGGCATAAGGCAATGATTCCAGAAGAGAGGTAGGGCAATTCCCTTTGCCTGCTCCAGTTCCATGCTTCTGAAGACTTCGTTCTTGAAGATGCCTTCCAGGGAGTTTTACCTACCTGTTCTCTTTTTCAACGGGAAATTTTGTCTTTCATGGAGAAGAGGAATGTAGCCATTTGTTCCAGAGTTTTCTGAATGCCTACCAGGTTGGAAAACAGTAGTTTGCTTTCATTTGCATGACGCCCTAGAAGAACGGGCATGGTGCATGCACAGAACGACAATGCCACGTGGGCATGTTACATATGCTCAGCTGAGCATTTTGCAGTTGTTGCAGTGATGTGGCTCAGACTGTGTGTGTTCATATCACATGCAGACTAACCCAGGTACACCTGAGATGCTGTGCTTCCTGCAGAGACACTGCAGCAGGAGCTCCCCATGTATCAACTGCCCTTCCTTAGCTTTTCCAGGTCTGTTCCTCTGCTGGAGATTCCTGATATTTCTACTGAAAATGGGGAATGCTTTCACAGCATGAGAGGCAAAGCATAGAAAAACTCTGCCTAAACAGTCTTCTTTCAAACCTTTGCATGCTGCAGATGTGCTTACAAAAAAAGCTGGACTAGTTTTGTCCAGGCAGGTTTTCCACAAAATATTGATCTGTCAGCTAAGTTTAACCCAGGACTTCTTGTTGCTCCTCATTTTCATCAGTGACTCTGAGGAATTCTGGTCCTTACCTTAGCATGCTTCAGCAAGGCATAGGCAACAAGGACAGAATAACGTGATTATAAGAAGTAGTACATTTCTGGGGCTATTTTACTGAAAAAAAAAAAAAAAAAAAAAAGTCTTCCTTCACATTTATGTTGATATGGCGTGTGGGTGGGAAGTATTTGCATGTGTGTGTGCAAGCATAGGTGCTTACAACAGTGTTTTCTAAGAAGTGCTTAGTTATCACTACTAACATATGCTTAGGTATCAACCCAATCAGATAGTAGGCTTCTCTGTTTAGGAAGCTCTGAAGGTAGTTTCATATCAGTTGTAAAATTTTCATGAGTTTATTTTCTTTACAGTTGGAATTGCTCCATTTAGTGATGGATCATTTTAAGTGGACCGCTTTCTGTCAGTGCTTAAATTATAATTAATAAAAGATGAACAGGAATTAGTTCCCAGAAATGAATATCTTTTGCTGTTTTTGTAGTCTCCTGATACTTCCTGTCCCTTCTAGGTAAGTAATATGCAGCTTAGAGAGTGGGTTAGTGTGGTATATTCCTGAGCTTTTTCTAAAATACAGTAATAGAGGGGGAAAAAAAATAAAGCAGGTAATAAACCCCATGGGACCAACTGTTTGAGATGTCTTGCTCTTTTTCCATGAATGCTCCTCAAACCACAGCATACTTCTCAGGGCATTGGTTGAAACTCCCTGAAAGACATAACAGACACTCTAAGGCATTCTTGTTCTCTGCACTCTAGTTTTTGCTGCTTCTTTTACTCTTTCCTAAATGATAATGACTATCTCCATTGCCAGATTTAGCAAAGGCTGGTGTGCCCTCGGCAAAATCTTCTCTGTAACTTGGCCTCTCTAAGGAGGTACCAAAGCTTGCCTTCACATGACCTCTGTCATGGAGGTGCCTGGGAAGAAGATGTTGCTTGCCCACTCTGTCCACAAAGTAAAGGGCCATGACTTGGATAAACAGGGCCCTCATGCCTATGCCAGACAACAACTTGCCTTGCAGCCAGCAGAGAACAGGTCATAAGCAATCCCCCGACTTTCCCCTGCTTCCCACAACTCTTGTCCCAGCTGTACCTTGTTCAGCCTGGAAGGCATTTTCTTGGTGTTTTTCTTCCCAAATTTTGAATCCCATTGCCCCTTGAAGTATATAGCACTGAAAAGGGCTAGCATCTTTGTATTAGAGCCAGGAGGGAACAGCAGTTTAATTTTCCTTTTAAAATAACACACAAAAGTGAATTAGGCTTTTCATCTGACCATTCACTGATGATGGCACAGTCCTCCCATTGCCAGCTCCCTTGGGAGAATTGTCTCTTCACCCTTGGAGAATTGTCTCTTCAAGGCAAGAAGTGATCTGCAGCTTTCGTGGAGTCAAATCTCCCAGGAACTAGGGGCCTTCTTATGCCCCAAGCTGCTTTTATGGTAGCCACAAGCAAAAGGAATCACTCCACAGCATTTCTGAATGTTGCTTGATTTGGGAAGAGAGAGACATAAGCAAAATGGATGTCTGCGGAAAAGGGAAAGAATCAGACACCAGTTAGTGACTTCTCACTCACTCCTGATGCACCCTGCCCAGGCAGCCAAGCATGGGCCTTCTCCTTGCCACTTCCTTGCTTTTCCACCCAAGAGTTCATCTTCCCTCTGGAGGCTTGAGCAGCATAAATGAAGTCCACAGCTTACAGCTTTGTATGGCACATGGCCCTGGTGAACTCCAGGTATTGCTACGAACCAGGGAAGACAAGTTTTTTCCCAATCATATAAACTTGTGCTGAGTAGTTGTCACTTACCTGAATGAACCAAAAAGTCACTAGATTGATGTCCCATGCCTGTCAGTGTTCAAGAGGATAATGCCCTCATGAATATGTTTTAACTTTTGGTTAACCCTGCCCTGGTCAGGCAGGTGGACTTAATGATATTTGAAGGTCCCTTCCAACTGAACTATTCTAGTCTGGTCTAGTCTAGTCTAGTCTATGCTTCAGATATTATCTCACATTTCCAGTGCAGTTCTTGGTTCCTGGATTGGCTGTGCCTGGCACCTGATGAAGATGAAGCACCTGCAATGCAAATGCAGTGTAAACCTATGGAATCAGATAGAAGAATACACAGAGAAGGCATCAAGGCTACACTGGAGCTTCACAGGTGCTGCAGCTCACACAAGTGTGTGTGGAAGTGAGAGTTTTGAGAACCATAGCTGCCAGCTGCCTCTTTTGCTTCACTCTTTGTGAAGAATATGGTCTGGAGATGTCTACCACAGAAAGAAGGTTCCAGCCTCTTTTTCATTTCTACATGGAAACCACCACTAACAACTCCTGGAAGAAGGGCAAGGAACCTACCATCTCCATCTCTTTTGCTGTGTTGTCTCCAGCACCCAGCTGGACTATGCTCAGGGCAGCTGAGATGTTCAGTGGGGAGAAGAAGATATTCTCATATCTTTTTCCTGTGATCAGGTCTTTGAAAAAGTCCAGGCAGAACTTGGCATTGGCTGCACTGAGCCTGCTCACCGTGGCATGGCCAAGGCCTGCAACAGCACAGCCATGGAATTCATTTCACAATCTTTGCATGGTCCAAACCCACCATGCTGGAAATGGGGAGCCTCTCCCAGGCACCTCAAGCACCCACATGCTTCCAGAAGCAGGTTTCAGACCACACTTAGCACTTCAGAGAAAAGTTCAAACCACACCTTGACCCCAACATCCACCTCTGTACAAATCTCCCTTCTAGGTGTACCCTGACCTATCCTGGTCTGCTCCATACCCACATCCACGCCCTTAATGGATCTTCTAAAGGCTGGACACTCTGGTCATATGGCTGTGTAGGCAACACTTTCTTTTTCTTTGAGGACTACTACATAGTTTAGTAGCACTACTCAGCCTTCAGACACTGTAATTCTTTGAAGTCGATTGTGTAAAACCTTTTTCCCTTTGATTAGTTCATAAAACACGAAGCACATTGTATAAAAGAAGCAACAGAGAAGCTAGCAAATTGCATTTTCAAGTCTCAGCCAAACAATAATGTGGAAATGCCTTCTTCTGCCTCCCAAGGTTGAGGTGGCAATTTCATAAGCTGCCCGGCAATTCTAAGATTGCTGCCTTGCCATTTATCTCCTTTTGCCTTTTAAGGGAAAGAAATTACCAAATTCCTTTCTGCTGATGGATGAAGTTATTCACTCAAGCAGAGAATCTGACTTCCTACAGCCTGGAATTTCCCCACGCACAAAGCGCAGAAGTTGTCCCTGTGAGAACAAGTCCCACAGCCTGCACCCCGTGCATCACTATGACACGCTTTGCTCCTGTCCCAGGTCTCCTTCCAGTCCTGACCCTACCCAAGGAGAGTGAGAGCTGAGAGAGCTACCTTTTGCTGGGAAGAACTGGCTCTGGCTGCTTATTTGCAGACGGAGGGTGGTGTCCTGTCTCATACTAAGTGGAAAACAACACTATGTAGTCAGGCTCTCTGCACAGGTTTTTCTGAGTAAGGAGAGTGCCTGGGGAAATAAAGGGCTGACAGGCAGGGTACCAGGAGCCTGGCTTCTCCTGTCCCACAACAGAGTGGAAGGCATGATCCAGGATCTTCTGGTTTTCACCCTCTGAAACATGTAGGGAGAGAAAGAAAATGTTTTTCTCCTCCCAGGGAGGACGCACCCTATAGATGTGGCTGCATCTCATTAGTGTGCACTGCTGAATTGTCTCGAAGATGTGCCAAGTATCTGCAGGAAGCATACAATAACAGGAAGAGAGAAACCGAAATATATATGTATATATATCAGAAAATAAGAGTGACTCACAGCATTCAGAGAGGCACTTCTCCCTCTCACTGAAGGATTTGTGTGCTTCTGGTAATGTTGTCTCCAGGAAGCCCTGATCCTCCTGTGGCAGATGATGGAACTATAAGTACAGCATGCTTTTCTTCTTTAACCCCAGCCTTCCCAGAGAGGTGCAACATTTCCAAAGGTGATCCAGCAGCTTCTCTGCCTGAAGACAGAGCACTGTGCTGAAGCAGCTCTTAAATTCAGACCAGTGCTCCAGGCCCCTCCAAGGATGCACATGGGTTTTCCCCATGACGCCAAAGAGAGATGGACACTACAATCAGAGCACTTGCTGCTGGGGTGCTCAGCTCTGGATATATGCTGCTGTACTCCAGCTATGGATCTAGACTCCTACCCACTAGATTTTCACCACAGTTTTCAGCAGAAGTGTGTGGGGAGCTTGAGGCACATGTGGTTTTGCCTTGGGCTTGAAATGCATACGGGGCTCATCAGGCTCTTATTGATCTCCATGGTCATTGTCACTGCACTTTTCACAGAATCATCTAGGTTGGAAGAGACCTCCAAGATCATCTAGTCCAACCTCTGACCTAACACTAACAAGTCCTCCACTAAACCATATCCCTAAGCTCTACATCTAAACGTCTTGGATAGCTTGCACAAAACAACAAGTCAAAAGGGCATCAAGGAGGAGTTGCTCCTGGCTGGAGGCACAGGAGATACACCAAAGGCCCCTGGGTATGTCTTCTAGGATCCTTCCTAATCATGGAAATGAGCACCACACTACCAAAACACTTCCTCTTAGCTTTCAGTCCCAGAGGCTGTTCTGCTTCAGGAGAAGCAAAAGCGGTTTTTATAATATTCCCTCCACCAGGTGTCTGGAGGCTGGTTGTGGTCTGAGTGCTGCATTTGTTTTGGGCCAACAGGCAACTGTGCTCAGCAGTGCTCCAGGCATAGTAGTGTATTTCTCACAGGGGACCAGCAGCTGACTTAATTGAGTAAAATGCAGCTAATTTCCAGTATAGATATCACATGATCATCACATTGATGTATTCAGAAAATAGGAGCTGGGGCATATGGTAATAAGAGGGGACTTTCCCCCATCATGAAACTCTGGATTGAGAAAGTGTTTCCCCTCAGTGGTCAGCCTTCTGTCACTCACTAAGTGAATTTCTCCTTGTGTAGGATGAGGGCTGTAGGAATGGCAGCAGGAGACATCACAGACATAGAACAATCTTTCTCTAAGCCAAACATTCTACAGTCTTGAAGGAGTGTGGCTGTTCGTGCACATTTCAAACACTAGTGCTTTGGGGAAGAGCCTTCCTTGAAAAGTTTTTCAGCAATACTAAAAAAAAAAAAAAATGAAAAAAAAACACCACCCACAAAAAGCCCCACAACTTTCCACCTGATACTGTTTTTAGAAGGCAGAATGAGATAAATAAACCTGTAGGACAAGTAAGTTCCTGGTGGTGCTGCTGCATTACCCTGCCCTGTGCTTTTAGTTCATGAATGACATACAACACACTAGAAAAGCAAGGCACAAGACATGTGGCAAGAGATGGAGAAGCACTGACATAATTTTGTATCCTGTGTACCTAGGGCATGTGCTCAGCACAGCTACTTTGCAAGGCATTGCTCAAGACAAGAAGACATTATGAGAATATGCAAAAGAGGTCCTTCTGTAGTACCTTTCCCATCATGTTTAAAACAGATAGGACATGTCTGGAAAAGCTGGGCTTTCTAAACTGTATCAGTCAAGTGAGGGAGTGATGTGAAACAATCTGGTAGCTGTGTAGATGACTTACACAAAAGCAGTGACATGCTGTCTCAGAATTAAGAACACATCCTTTCATGCCTGAGGATTTGGTTGGAAAAGCAGCACCACAGCACCCTCTGAAGAGTATAAAAGAAGCTCACAATAGAAGTATTGTGAGCATTATTAAGAAGTTAAGGCAAGATTCATGCTATCAGAAAGATATAGAGCAAAATAGTACTCTGTTATTGTTAGGATATTGACCCATATGGATACTTTTTTCTGTTGAAGTATAACTAGATTACAACAATAGTCCTAGGAGCAGAGACTGGAAACCAGAACTCATACAGTAGATGTCCTAGTTGCTGAACTGTAAAGTTATCAGTCCTTGAATTTCCCACCTGTGTCATTAAGTTTCATTCATTCAAGTTAGAGCAGAACTTCAAAAGCAGGGTGCGTATTTCGTGGGTATTTTTTCCATTGAGTCTATGCTAAAACCTAGTGCCTGACAGTGCTTGGTGCATTTTTCTGGAAGATGCAGGCTTGAATTCCATCAAGGATATGGGATTCACTGAAGATAGGTCCTTCACCTCCTGAGCCACATGATTTCTCCACTGCAGAAGTTATGTACCACTTTCACTTAAAAACATGAAGTCTGCTCTAATGGCATTTTCAGGGAGCCTTCTTTGAATAGGCATGCTTTGAATTCATTTACTAGATGCTCTCCAGAGACCTGTGCTTCAGTCCGTTGTGTTCCTGGATTTCAGCATAGGAAAAGCACCTCATTGCTCACATCAAGGCAGTTCAGAGCAAGCAAAGGAAAATGCCAGCTGCTAGAGAATTTACAAAAGGTGAAAATAAAATGCCTACAAATTTTGGATACTTAAACATGCATAATAAAAGAGAAATTGTCATTTAGATGGGTTTTTGGAGATACATGCTTAAAGCCAGCCTATGTTTTGTTTAGGACAGCCACATTCTTATTTTGAGTGTTCAGCTTCTCCTTTCTGAAGTCATCTATAATTCTGCATATTAAACATGTTCTTCACTAATTCTCCATTACATATACATGGAAAATTACAGTCAGGAAGTCTGATTTCTGAATCTGGTTCTCATAAAATACTATGAATACCATGATGTAGTACCGGCTAGAAGCAATTATAATACCATATAGAAAATGAGTGCACTTTATCAAGAAAATAGAATCAAGGATTTACTAAGAGACAAAATTTTAATAAATACGGAAAATATAAGTCAAGATTATCTCAATGCCTTTCCCGTGTGACTGACTACACAGCTGGAGCAGAATAACACCTTGTGCAGAATGCACATTTGTAGGACGTTTTACACCTTCACTTCCACAAATAAGCCATGCCAAACGCACATTACAAAGCAACGCGTTTGATTTGCAGAAACAATCATTTGCAAACAGAAAACAGAAAACTAAATGCAGTCAAACTGCAAACACATCACTATGGCAGATTAATGTATATTCAAGCAAAATGGAGTAGCTTAACATAAATACCTAGGAGAATTCTTAAATAATGCTTTGCTGTCTGCCCAGCAGTGAGATGCTTTGCCTTAAGAAAGATAAACCCGCATATGGCACTGTTTGACAAAAAGACATTCCTTTCCATTCCCTCACCCTTTGCCTTTAGAAGCTGCAGGTGCCAGCCTAAGCAAGGATTTGTTTGGGGTAGTAGTGACATTGATCTAATGAGAAGAATTAGTGAAATGTGATCACAGGAGGTCAGGGTGCTGTGGGGGCCCGGACCTCCCCCGGTGGGCCAGGCAGGGCCTGGCAGCCAGGCCCCATCCCACCACCCCAGGCAGGATTAGGGCAGCAGGGACACCAGGGCAGGGGTTTCCCTTCTGTTTTGCTCAAGCCAGTTTTGGCCACCTCGTCCCCCACCATGTGTCTTTTGTGGCTATGTTTATAAATGAATGTGTATTTGGCTGCAGACACTGGGAGAAGGGATGGGCCCCTCGATGAAGATGTTTTGTGGAGACCTGGGGCTGAGGCATGGCATGCCGCTCCTCAGTGTGGGGCTCAGGGCAGGGCAGCAAACAGGCCAGAGCCCAGCCATTCACAAAGGGGACACCTGCCCCTCTGAATCCTGCTCTGCATCCCTCGCAGAGCCCCTCTGGATCCTGCTCTGCGTCCCTCGCCCAGCGCAGAGCCCATTCCTGCAGCTGCAGACAGGCTTCAGGGCTAGGGTCTCCTGGCAGCAGCCAGCCCAGGCCAGGCACACAGCGGTATAGTGGGACTTTCTCATCCAAAACAGATGGTTTTAAACTGCCAAAAGGCTATAAAGTTCTTCCTTCTTCATGGAATTAGCCTACCTTTCCCAATTCATGAGATTGTGGCAGCAGTAAAATTGCTGCTACTGCAAGTAGCAGAAACAGCCCAGCTGCAGCCCCTTGCTCTGGCAGGCTTGCCCCACTGCTCACCCCAGAAATGGTGCCAGCTTAGTTGGTACTAAAAGGAATCTTATTGCAAAGTCCCTTTATATTTCTTTCACTTTTATAACTAAGCTCCTGTGTTATCGAACAGCAGCAAGCACAGACCCATTCCCTCTGCCCACATACAGGGTCTCTGGAAACTTCAGCTTCATTTCTTGAAAATCAAGGATGCTGAAAAATGTTATGCTGGGGGCTTGAGACTGTGCTCTTTTCTGCGAAAAGACTGGAATAAAGTGTTTTTTTTTTTTTTTTTTTTTTCTCCCTGTGGCATCTGACACTTCAGCACAGGAATCCCTGCCCCTGCCTTTTCGGAAACATCATTGATGTTTGAGGTTGTGGTGCTCAGAACTTCCTCAGGGTACGTAAATACGATGTGATGACAACTTTAGGTAATAAAAACATAGCTTAGTAGGCAGTCTGTGCCGTCAGCCTCCAGAACAGAAATGTGAATGCAACCTGGGGAACCACTGCTTACGTTGTACCACACCTTCAGATTATTCAGTAAGGATAGATTGTTTATTTTACTCTATTATTGGCCTGTTCTTACTCACCTCTATTTCCTAGACTTTCTTGTCCAAAGAGCCCCAGGTAATTCATGGTACGTAAACTGTGGTAATCGTGAATGCAGAACTTTAGAGTGCTTTACACTCAATTATATGACTAATGGCTAATGTATACTTTCCTTTTTATGGGTCATAAAGCAAGTTGCAAATGGTAATTTGTTAAACCTCATATAGAAATTTTCTGAGGAAGATGTTACTCATCTTAAATGAGCAAATTAACAGTTATGTCTCCCTATCAGTCACCAGCAAATTCTGTTTTTCTGTAGTTGTCCCACAAACTAAATTTTTTCCAAGTTTAACTGTGATTTCTTGGGTTTATATTGCTCTTTAAAAAACTTCATTCCTCAGAGCAGGAGAGAAACCTATCTCTATAAATGAATCTCAGATCATTAAAATTAACCAGACAGCAGCACACAAGGAAGAAAACAAATTTCTTGACAGTTCCAGGCTACAGCTTTCCACGTCAGTAACTTCAAGGAAGTGCTGTTTGTATCCTATTGGGGGGACTGAAATCACTTGATATTTCCCCCAATAGAATGCAGGTTTTTTACTATGGAAAAATTAACCCTCTCAGAAATGTGTGTTTTCATACCTCATTGCTGTAGAACACTATGCTCTTTGGTGTAATTTGAGAACATGGGGAATTTAGATGTTGTCCAGAGGGGTTGTGGAGTCTCTGTGCTCGGAGATTTTCAAAAGCCCTCTGGACACGGACCCCAGCAGCCTGCTCTAGGTGTCCCTGCATGAGCAGGAGGGTTGGAAAAGATGACCTCCAGAGGACGTTTGCAACTTCAGCCATGTTGCAATTCTGTAAGGGTGTGTTCTGTTTTGTTTTTTCCAAAAGAGTGCAGAAAAAGTCCTGTAAAAAGAGGAACCAAGCCTTGCCTTCCTGCATACACAATTAGTGTTGTGATAATCTCCCTTCTAGAGATATCCATAAAGGCATAATCCTGTCTTTTCCCTGAGTATTCCTACTGTTATAAAAAAGCAATGATCCTAATAGAAATGCACACAAAAAAAATCCAGGGCTTGTGAAAGGTGTACGTGTCACATACCATCATTATAATTGTTAAGATGGCACCTTAGATGCAGGCTTATATCTAAATAAATAAATGAAGCCAAAGCTGCTTCTAGCATAACATTTTTATATAGCACAAAATAGCACAAAGAAAGATCCAGCATACATCACAGGGGAGAAAGTGGTACAGTTATCACTGTGCAAAGGATTCACCACAGTGTAAATAACAAAAAAGTGTGTAGATAAGGAAAAAGCATCTCCAAAGCACCCCTCTGCTCACCAGGACCCACCAGGCCGGGAATCAAAAAATACAGAGCAAGGCTACTCTGTTTTTAATGGCAGTTACTGATAATCATTACTAACAATTCTCAGGCAGCAGCATACTAGTTCCACCTTTTCCAGGCAGGTGCTGTACACATGGCTGTGCTGGAGAACTCTAACATATACAGGACCATATGTGGACTTTGAGGAAACAAATTGTTCTTGATATCTAGTGAGGTTAAGGGAAAATTTACTCCTACTCTGGATTCAGATCAATATTTGCCATTCGTTAAGAGTAGCAGTAGAGCATCCAGTTGACAGTTCTAAGATAAACTGGTTGCAGTAATTACTTTGAAATACAAGCTAGCTGTCATAAGATTAAGAACACATTGGGGAAAAAACAGTATCTCTGATTTTAATCCAGGTGTTTCTTGCAATGTTAGAAAATGGCCCTGATTTTAAGGTGAGCAGAGTTTACCAAAGAAAAGAATAGTATTGGTGGGATTGTGCCTAATAAAGAATAAGAAAGGGTGGTCAGCCATAAACACCTCTGTGAGGGGAAGAGACCTCCTCACAATGACCGCTCCTGTAGCAGCAGCTGCTACGGTGCCTTCCTCATTGACTTCCACATACGTCTTATGGACAACATTTGACAGCACCAGAGATTTCACAGGTGACAACGCAGAAAGATCAGCTTTTTCAGTGAAGATGTCAGTCATTCCCATCGCTTTCAATACCTCATTGAGGTTAAAGGTGCCTTCGAGCTTGAAACGGGGGAGGTACACCTCTACTGTTGTCTCAAACATATGCTCTGAAGAAGACCACAGCATTAAATTTTCATAGGTCATTGTGCTTTCAATCTAGAAGATGAGGAAATTAAAAGAGTTTAAAATCGGTAAGCAGCTTTGAAAAGTTTAGATTATTGCCCAGCTTTAATCCAGGCAACCAACTTTCAGGCCAGTTTAGCCACAGTCCCCAGCCTTACCTGTTCCAGCCCCCCAGCAGATCCATCAGCCATGTCTCCTGGCAGCAGGATGATCATGCTCAGTGACTTCTGAGCGTAAGGCAGTTCAAGCACCTGAGTTCCCAGTTCCTCGACATAACCTAATTTAAATGTACCTTTCTGATACATCATCTGCACAGGCTTGCTCTCATTCTATTTAAAAGAAAATTAATTCTATTTAAAATAAAACTTAAGTCTGGGTTTGCAGCAGTAATTGTTGTTAGGCAAAACATTTTTCTTTATTTTCTTGCATCTACAGTGGCATACAAAACATCAGCTTTGACATGAATATATAAAGGGGTAATTTTCCTGGGGGAAAAAAAAAAAAAAAAAAGGAAAAAAAATCATGCAATTGATCAGCTAGTGAAGTGGCTTAATACTGTTACTGTGCAGCCAAACAAACTGATGCTGACTGGATTTGCAAGTCTTAGTTTGGAATGGGATAAAGAAGAAATAGCACTACAAGAATCCGGCTGGCATTTATCAGGTAGCTTGCTTAGGCAGGAGGTAATAGGTTAAGAGCAAAATCATAGTTGTTTTTTTAGTGTGTGTGTGTGTATTTGTGTGTGATGTGGTTGTTCAAAAGGTGTATAAAGACTCAGGTTTCATTTTACTGTTAGCTAACTTCTTACCTAGCTTCGAAAGCAGTGAAAGAAGCATATCAGTAGATTACATTTTCAGAAAAAAAATCCCATTGATTAGCATATGAAGAAAAATATATAGAGCTTCTCTCTATCTCATAGTTTCTTTGACTGCAGCAGTGCTCCACATGTTCTCAGCTGCAGGCCATTTTCAATTTCTGTATTCAAAGCCACATCTTAAATATTTCAAAATGTGTCACAAATATAAGTCACCAATATTAGAGTTTCTTACTGTCCTCTTAACAATGCAATGCAACACTATAACTAGCAGTATATACTTTCCTGGCCTTCTGTGTTGATAAATAAGGAACACATGAAAGAGACTTTTACCCATACAAAGCTCTTCAACCTAAGATCAGAACTAAATCTGTGTTCATAGTGGGTTTGTTTGGTTTTGTCTTTTTTTGTTTGTTTTTGCTGGGGATGAGAAGTAATAGAATATTAGTGAAACATATGGAAAGAATTTAAAACTGAATTAAATGAAAGAAAAAGGGTTGAATGTCTTTTTTGAAGACATCTGTTAGACTTAAATTGCACAATACTTGGAAGAATGTGCTTGTTAAGGAGTTTGCTTGGCAATCACATTGCCAATACCTGAGTTAAACAGAAAATGCTTTGATGCCCTTGACATAAGGGACTAAAAAAATTTGAAAAAGGGACTAAAAATTAAAATGTATTGAAAACAAACTTTTAAACATTGCAAATACTATACATAAATCAAAATACCCCATGAGACATTTTCCTATTTCTAAATTCAGTCTGCATATTTGTAGCTTCTTAATATCTGGCTTAGTGTGTTTGGTTTGTTTGTTTTAACCTATGCACGTTAAAATGTATTGAACCAGGATGGCCAATCCTTGTTAAAGCCAGGACGACCCCTTGGAGCCAGTATGAAATAGGATTTTAGAACTGGCTTCCATCCATATAATGACTACTTGGTTCAAAAGTGCTGGTAAGGGCTTACACTTGTGTTTTGCCAGTTGTTGAAGCAAAACCCTGAGTTGTTGCAATTTTTGAGGCTTGCACGTTTTTTTCAGTAAAGGTTATGTTTTCCTGTGAAAAGCCCTCCTGCTATCTCTGCCCAACAGCAGAGTAAGGTTAAGTTCCCAGCACACTCACCCCTTCCTCACAGCACTGCTGAGCCCCCGGACATTGTGCTTCTTGGTTATGCTTACGACAATGCTCACAGTTGCTAGGGTAAATAATGTTGAGATTTACATGAGGCAGATGTACCTGATTCAGTTTAAAATCTCTCTGAACTGTATTTTTTCCCTCAAACTTGTGTTCCCAGGATGCTTTGAAGTAGATTACATTCACCAGCACCAGAAGAGCAGTCGCATCAATTATTCCAGAAGTAAAGAGTTCCTTGATTTTACCTAAAGGAAATTTTGGAAAACAGAAGTATTTGTTAGTTGTTAAGATTCTGGACTGAGATTTAATTATTTGCCTGTGAAGTTAGCTTTGGAGAACCTTAGAAATCCAACTCTTCCTTTGTTTAAAGGACAACAGAGGCAAACAAATGGTAAATTCCTCAGCAACACTACCTGGCAGTGGCCTGTTTGGAGCAGGAAGGGGCATGGGACCACTGTCCTACCCAACTCTGGGCCATCCGTAACAATATATACTTGCCAGGTGGCACTCTTCCATTGGAAAGAAGACAGCACCATTAATCACTTATTTATGTTTACAGAGTGTACCTTTCCCTTTGCACTAAGCTCAGCTGTGGAGTTTTGACTTTCTGCACAGATGTTGATTATATAGCTTTTGGTTTTGCTTTGTTTTACCTTGTGTCTTATTTTCAACCCAAGCATTAATTTTTAGTACGGCTGCTTTAAGATCCCTTTCAAAGTCCACTGTTTGCACCTCTGCTCCATACAGTTTCTTAGTGCACATTAGAAATTTCTGTAAAACAAAATAAAAGTTAGTCAAATCTGTTCAGCATTATTTCCATTTCCAAACGAATCAATGATTCAGAACTATTTTAGAAATGGTGCCAGTCTTGTTGACTCCATATGACAAAATTTTGCTTTGGAAACATCAATTATCAGAAGTTTATTCTGAAGATCTTTGAAGAAGAGATAACTGTTCTAATGCATAGGCAAACAAACAAACAAAAACAAACAAACAAAAGGGAAATAGATTAAAAGAAAGCCACAAGAAGTGTTCCCATGGAAAACCACATACCTGGGGTCCAGAAAAAAAAAAATAAATAAAGTGCAAGATGTGTTGTTTGATGCTCAGTATCCAAATCATTCAGCAGAAAACAACAACAACCAAAACAAACAAAAAAAAACCAGCAAAGCAATGATATAAAGAGCAAGATATCCCATAAGCATCTGGCAGATAGCTTGAATAGGCCGTTTTTGGCCACAGTCATACCTCTGGCTGAGTAGAGGCATATGTCAAAAGTGAAAAGCCTCCCGCTCTATTTTTTTGCTCTACAGCCATTGACATCCACAGGCTGATTTTTTATTTTTAAACAGAAGCCTTGCAAGCTGACCCTCTTGTCTCTTCCTTCCCCAACAGCCCTAAGAGGCACAGCTCCAGAAGAACATCAGGTGCTCAGAAATACGCATGAGGGAGCAACAGCAAGGCTTACAGGTACAGGGAAGCTGGCGGTCAGGCCACAGCAGTCATAAGAGACAGGTAACTTACCTGGTTCACTTCAAATTTTTCTTGTATAAAGAGATTGCTGGCCAGGCTTAACACGTAGTTTTTGCCAAGGTTTTGTAGTTGCAGAAGCAGTGCATGGAACGCTTCGTGGTTAAGATTCCCATCTGTGTTGCACTAGGAATATTTCAAACACAGTAATTGTAAAGATTCCTCAGTATAGCTTTGGTTGTTGATTTGCATCCTAGTTAGGTTACATTATATATAGGTCTAATTACTGTAATAACGATTTTTAAATCCAGTTAATCTATACTCAGCTATTCTAAATTTTGAAGCCTGATCCTCCTTTGTCCAGAGGGTTTGGTATTGACTTCATGGAAGGCCTGGCCCATAAGAAGGTAACGCCTTGTGTCAGGCACTTCCAGCGGATCAGACTTTCTGCATGTGATCTTGACTCCCTCCAGTGGAAGTCTCTGGTGCTTTATATCTGGTTACCATGAAGTGAAGAAAAGGCTCCTATGCTACACACCTTAGGACTTGCATGGGAGGAGAGGGAAGACCGTCTTTCCTGGCTTCGTTCTGGCTTGTTTTCTGGGGCTGCACTCTCAAGCTCAGATCCAAGGCCCGTTCTTCCCACAGCATTGCTGAAGTGGAGCACCTACAGTTGAAGAGGCCAAATTAAGGCAATTGTAACCAGGATAAATGCATTTTCCTTGTTTGAAAGATTCGCCGTGCAGTCATGGATAAGTAGTGTTTTATGAAAGATATTTTCTCAGCTTCAGTCAGGCTGAAAAAACAGACTTGAAATTGTCCACTTATTCATGTTAAAATTCACATTTCAGTTAGTGAACCTGCAAAAACATGCATTTAGTCCCCAAAATGCTACTGTCCTCCACCTCAAAATGTTTATGCGTGGTTTGCATTTTTATTGCTGCAGTTACCTATAATTTCAAAACGAAAAATTGCCTCAGGCAGAGAGACAAAGGTCCTTTGCTTTGCACACAAAACTTGCCAATTACCATCATTTCTAATCTTTTTGTTAGTTTAGAAAATGTGCCAAAACCATAGTGCTCTTGATGAAACTGGTCCTTGTTTCTACTGTGCAAATATCTCACTGAAAAATTTCCAGATACTTATCCATAATAATAATGTTGCAGCTTACAAAGTCTAAAGTTTGTTTGATTGTTTTTATGGGGAATACTGGATCTCCACTGATTTCCTAAACATTTAAGCAGAAGTTTCTAGGAACCTCACAAGGAGGACACGTCTCCCTTAGCTGTGGGTGACCCAGCGGTCAGGCAGTGCCTGCCTGCCTGCACCCACACTTCCAGGGATCTCCTGGCAACCCCAAGAGAAAGCACCTGCCCAAAATCTTGAAACCAAGGCTGACATTCTGGCAGCAGGCTGGGGAAAGGCCAGAGTGCCCAGCTGTGGTGTACCTCCTCCCTGCGTTCAGCCCTTGCCCCACATCCCTGAGACTGCACGGGTGCATGCGGCAACTCATACAGGCTGATGGCAGGGATTGTGGCACTCCAAGCACAGCTCTGAAGACAGCACCTGAGCTGGTGTTCGTGCTTGTTTCCTAAGCACTCATCGTGCTGCAATGCCCAGCCTTTCCATTAAGGGAACAGCAAGCTATGTGGAAGCATCTCAGAGTGTTGCATTGGTACTTACTTTTTCTATCTGAGCGGCGGTGTTGTTTCTTGTCCCTAGATGGATCAGGGCAAGGGCGACAGAGATGCTTGTTGGAGAAAAGAGGATGTTTTGGTCTTTTGCTGTTTGGTTGAAGTTATCATAGAGATCAAGGCAAAACTCAGTAATTGGTCTAGAAATGGAGCTCATTGTGAAGCCAGCAGTTGACTGGGAACAAAACAAAACAAAACAAAAAAAAAAACAAAAAAAAAAAAAGAAAGAAAAAAAAAAGAAAAAAGAAAAAAAGGAGAAATGTAATGCACTTGTTGCTTAGCTAGATCACACTGCAAAGCTTCTGTCTGCACAAGGATCATCCCATAGCTGGTTGCTAAATAACAGAAGTTTGCTAAATTCTGAAACAGTAATCTTTGCACACATCTGCCAGTCCATGCTCACATGGACACAGCAGGGTCCCCTGGGAGAGGGAACCACACTTAGAAAGGACTGTTTTTCTCTCTTATCCCCTGGTGTATCTTATTTCTTCCTAAGAGAGAGGTTGTGGTATTGAAATCAGTCAGCTGTGGATATTCCTTCTGCAGAGTGGAGTGATGTATGCAGTCCTATCAACTCTTTCCTCTTGTAACAGCAAATGATTAGTGACAGATTAAGGTGACAGAAATTATCAAGGCATATAACCATGTCTGGTTACCTGAGCTGCGGTATGACAGATTCAAACAACAGATTTATAAAAATAAAATTGCTATGAATTAAAAGTTTTAATGTATGATAAGGGATGCTTAGCAGCTATGGAGACTATACTACATGTGGAAACACAAACAGTTTGCAATACACTTTTTCTGTCCCCATGGATTTGCCAGGAACCACAGATTCAGAAGGATAAGTGATGGAACTTTCCAAACACAGCAAGAGCTCAGCTGTGTGTTCATGTTCAATTACATGACAAGACCTAGTAACACTTTTCTCTTGTACTAGAAATACAGCTGTCTGATACCTTTCCCAGAGCTCATTTATATTAAATTAACTCTGTTAAGAACAATTTGGGACCAAGTTCCAGCTTGGTCCTTGCAAGCAGGAAGCTATCTGAAAAACAAACAAACAAACAAAAAAACCAAGCAAACAAAAACAAACAAACAAACAAACAAACAAAAAAGCAAGGTTTTAGAAAGCCCTTACTAGTCCTTTAGGGAAAGAACTGTAAAGCTGTTGTATGGATAGCAGTAGGAGCACACAAGCTTTTCTCAAAATATTATTAAAAAAAAAAAAAAAAAAGAACCACATCAGTTTTAGAGTCTAGCAAGTGATATTCTGGACAGCATACCAGAAAAATATGGAAAGCAAAGCATGTACTCATGCCTGTTTGCAGACACAGAGATAAGTAGTTTGTGGCCTGTGTTCCAGAAAGATACATTATTTAGGGGGAAATACCCAGCCACAGCATAGAGAAAAAGCCCTCATGTCTCCCACAGCACAGGTCTGGCTGGCTTTAGCTTTCAGCTTTGGGACAAGCTGGGTATGGGTCCACAGCAAGCTGCCAGAGCTCCTCTCAACAGCAGGCAGTCCTTCTCAGTCCTGTGCCGAGGATGCAGAGAACACACTGACTCTCCCTCAGTCATGAGCCAGACACAAATTTTGCATGAGAATCTGGGGCTCAGGCACCAGGAGAAGTTACCGGGGCATAACAAGTTGCTGTGGCTCAGCTGAGCTGCTGCAATTGTCTGCACAAACCATCTTAGCTCGCAGCAAGTGCCAGACAGTGGGAATGAACTGAGCCCCGAAGAAAATTGCTGTGGTGGCTTGGGAGAGCTGAAAAGGCAAGTTGCTGAATATGTGAAGGTGCCACGTGTGGCAAATGCAGAGATAATAAGTGCTTCTCCATGTTTCTGACTGGTGCTCTGTGGAAGGAACCTGTGATGTTGAAATAAAAAGTTCACACGTTTCATACTGAGACATTTGCTTTACCCTGAAGTCCAGAAGTGTTTTGTATGAAGACCTAATAAAAAACAGGCAAAACAGAGGAGAAACACTAAACAGATACTCTGAACAAGAAAATTAAAGATGAGTTATATCTCATTAAGTCTGAAAACAGCTGTTGTAGAGCACTTAGCTTTGCTGTTTGTTGCCTTGGATGAAATGCTGTTTTCATTTTCCTTTTAACAGCATAGTCATCTTACCACAAGAAAAAGGCATTGCAGAAATATCTCTTTTCTTCCACCTTCATTAACTATTACCTGTACCCTTCTGAAAACAAAACTCAGCACTTCTTTGGTGTGGAAGTTTGCATTGCTCCACTTTCACAGCCGGTGAAAGATCTAAAATGGACCTGTGAAAATGTTTACTGTGAATGTAGGTCATGATGCATACTGTAGGTGTGTCCAGACCTCAGGAGGAGTCAAGGAGACAACAAGAGTTAATGAACTTCCTCAGCAGGAGGGAGGCACCTCCGCCCCACCCCGCAGGGAGAACACCGACTGCCAAGCACAGAGGGAGAGCCTAGGAGCTGGAAACAGGTTTCAGAAGCAAGCATCTGGCACACAGAGGTGTCTGCTCGTTTAGAAAGAGCAGCAGACTGTCGTGAGAGGGATGTCCAGGTACAAGCATTAGAGCCAACTGCACAGCTTTGCGAGCGTGAACTACTTGCAGGGCTGCCCTGGAAAGCCAACACAACGGTGGAGGGAGCTGGGGTGAGGGCTGGAGGAGGTGCTTTCTTACTAGAGACCTCTCCTAATGTAAATCTGGGGAGGGTGCAATTTTACATCATTAAGCCATGCGCGTAGTCTGTGTAATCACTCAGTCAGTGAGAGCTTTGGAGCTACCACAAGGACAATGAGTTTGGAGAACACCTAGATGTTGGACAGCTGGTGGAAATGTTCCCCTGAAAAGATCTTGGAGTAGGAAGGAGAGAAAATGTAAGATCCAAAGAAGTGTTCCAGGAAAATCATAGCTGCCATTCTGCAGAAAGTGTTTGCACAGAACTATAGTGATAGTGCAGAGACAGCAAGCAGGGTTGCAGCTTTACAGCTGATGAAGGGAGATGCTTTGCATGATGGCTCATCTGTGTTAACATAGTCCAGCAGGTGGAAATTGCTGGTGCTGTTATACATGACATAAGCTACCCAGGAAAAGAGCCTCCATCCAAAGAAACAACCGTGTACCAGAAGCCTTGTAAAGGTGACAAAACTTCCATGGCTCTGAAATGGAGAGCACTCCTTTTCTATAGCTATTCACACTCTGTTCTCTCTTTAGAGTTTGTTTTAAGCTAAGGGTAGATGAAATCAAGAAAAACCTCAAAGAATAAAAAGCTGTGCTCAAAACTGTCATAATTAACAGGTGTATTAGATTATATTATGCAGTCAAGAGGAGGAGGCAGTAAAGGTGTGGATGCTAGAAGAGTGGTAGCCTGTTTTTTTTTAAGGTAATTCTGTATTTAATACAAGGTAAAGAAAGCAGGAACCTGTTTTCCCTGGTGCTGCATGATAATTCCCATTGCCTGCTTATTTACTCTGCCTCCCGTGAAGGTGCTTTAATGCACATTTATTTCTCATAAGCAAAGGAAGAGAGAATTGGCAGAAATGACGTGTGTCTATCTAGAAAAGGAGAACATGAGAGAGAATACAGACTCCTCACATGCAAAATCTATGATTGGTAGAAGTTACTTTCTAATTTTTCATGACCATTCATACATTTTTTTTCTGTCTCTCTGCTCATTTGGAGCTAAAGGGACAAACAACACAAAAGAAAAATGAAATCTTTAACACAGAAATTCTAGTCATCCCCATGCAACAAAAAATATTCCCAAAGTAACATGCTTTAAATTATAAACCAACACATTTCAGCAAAAAAAAATAACTTTTCAAGGGAAATGTTGCCAAGTCCATTTTCCAAACATCTTAGCCCGTAACGCTGCTGCTTTTATACCTGAAAGGGCGTTCTCTGGCTGCTTCTATTACTATACATCTGTTCCTCCAGGATGTATCTTTTCTACTTCTTTCTAGGCCAAGTATTCCTGCATAAGCAGCTGTGGATGTAGGTTGGCCTGTTATGGGCCGTACAGTGGTAAGCTGTTTGCTACGCCTGTGTGCAGTTGCATTGGCTTCTTTCTCAGCAGGCTTTTAAGCACCGCCGCCAAAGCCAGGAGCGAATATGTTGATAGTGGAGACTAGCATCCCCATTACCAAAACACACAAATACTCCACCCTTCCTGTTTTATATAGGCATTGTTTAAGAGCACAAACAATCCTGTCAGTGGAGACCAGGGTACAGAGGAAACACCCAAGCACCCAGCCAACAGCTTGCATGCCCTCTCTTGTCTAGTGAGCATTTCAAGGCTTTTTCTCGTGCCATAGAAACCTGAGCAAAGAGCAAAAATTCATCTGTTCCTCACAATTTGTGGGTGAGGTTGCTCAGGTCATCAGCGCCATCACTTCCTGGGAAGCCCATTCCTGCCAGAGTGGGTAGGGGTGCTCTGAAACAGCCTGCTCCTCACCCCTTCTGGAGACCTAGGCAGAAAAGCACCTGCTGCTGGTATAAACCACTTAGCTGATCAGTCCCGTGGCAATTATAGCTCTCTGACCAGGCAGAGAGGCCCTGGGGAAATTTTATATTCAAAAGTCTGTGAAATTTAGGCAGGCATCTCTAGATTGATAGATTTGGGAACATGTTTGTGAATTCCCAGCTACCTCCCACTGAGGACCACCTCCCTTTGTGGTAGCTCTTAAGTCACTTGAATTTTAGCACTGTCTTTTTGCTGCCTCTAGCCTGTAAAAGAATCTCCTTCTTTGTCCCATCTGTAAACATTATGCTTACTTTACCAACCTTTAGACTGCTTTGGATCTGCCAGAGAAAAAAAAAAAAATCACAAGTTATTTTTGAAGCAAAAATAATTTTTTACCTTCTTGCCACAGAGGTTAAATGAAGAGCACGACAGCTGAGAGCTGGAGCACGTCCCTGTGAATATCGTATTATAAACTTCTCCCACTCTCTTGTGGGAATGTTCAGCCTCTAACCAATTGTTGATAAACGCGGCATGTTGTAATTTAATGCAAATGTCATCGTGCAGTTTCCTGCAGAAGACCAGGAAACCTATATCTAGCAATATGCTAACAGCACTTCTCTCAAAGCTGCCCAGCGAGTTTGGCAGGAGGTATCTATGGGCAACATCTCCTGACTGCAGAGCCAAGTCATCCTAAGCTGGCATTAATACTAGAGATCCGTGGCTGTACTGCTGTATGTAGTCCCCTGTGAGTGCGGTGGGGTCTGGGCTGGACACTGGGATGTGCAGGGTTCGTGCCAGGATTCAGAGAACCCGTGTTTGGAGCTGAGCTCACTGGCAGACACAGAGCACATGAATGGGAAACACGTGAGCTTTATGTTGCCTGCAGCCATTTCTCTCTCTCAGTACAGAGCCAGCTTTATGTGTTTGGAAGGATTTTAATTAGAGAGGGGAAGAAGTATTTCCTTGAACTGTAACAGGAATCCCCAGCCAGGGGGTATTCTTTTAAATCTTTGGAGCTGAGAATGAAAGCAGGCCAGGAGAGGCTGATCACGTAGGTTATGTCCCCAGCATGCAGTGAGACGCAAGCAAAGAGAAGGGAAGCATGGAGCTGCACAAGTATTTGATCTCTCCTCATCGGCACCACTGAGCCCTGCTGCAACACTGGGTTAGGGCAGCAGGATTCAGGGATTACAATGAAGTCCTCTCAGGCTGTATGTGGCTTTGCAACCCTGATTTTTTTCTGTATTTCCTTTCTCATCTTTTTTCCTATTAAGCATAAAACTGTTTTCGGATACAGAAAATATGTGAGGGATCAGGCGTGGTAAGGGGAGACAGGAGAAAGAAGGAAGGTCTCCCAGCCCTGTCTTGCCCTTCCCACACTGCCCTTCCAGGTACAGGGCTGAAGCTGGACCACTCTCTCCCTCCAGCCCATCTCCCACCAGCTTTGCTCCTCCCTGCTTTTCTGCCAAGGTCTCAGCCCAGATGCCAAGGCTCCAGTGCCCAACAGAAAAATAGGGATTCATAAACAATTTGAGGTATGGTAATAAAACGGGCGTTTTTGCGTTCTTGTTCTTGTATTATTTTTCTCACTTTTTTTTTTTTCTTCCATTTGCTATTTATTTATTTGCTCTTCCCTCCTTTATGTTTCTGTAGGGCTTTTTTTAGTCTTGCTTCTTTCTTTCTGTCTCTTTATCTGTTTCTATCTGTCTCTTTATCTATTTATCTGTTTGTTTGTTTTTTTTGTTGTTGTTGTTGTTTTTTAATTTTGAATTTATTTATATTTCTTTCCGTACATTGCCTTACCCCTTCTGTTCTCCATATCTCTTATCTACTTCTGCCTTTACGAATTCTAGCTATTTTCCAGTGACTAACTATTTTTGAATACCATTCACTACTTTCCTTCTTCCAGTCTCTGTGCTTTCCCCGTCCCTCTTTTAGTAACACTGTTCCTCCACCTGTTGCTTTTATTTACTCTGTATATTCCCTCAGAACTCCCTTCCCATCCGCTTAACCACTTTGCCTCAGGACATGTCACCATAGGTTCAAATTCTGTCTTTTCTAGGCCCCTGGGAGTTCAAAACTGCACAGCTTTTCCAGTGAGGCTAGTTGTTTGTATGCAGCATTTTTCAAGCTCCAAAACCCACTGCCCTTCCCCATAAACAATTCCTGCTACCACAACACATTAAAACGTATCGGCTCTCTTCTACAAAACGCTGGGAGCAGGAATTGAGCAATGACTGTGCAGCTGAGCAAGTGGTGAGGTGACTAGACACATAACACTGCAGTTTGCAACCACCTGCAAAAGCCAGCCGTGGCTTGCTTTTTTCCATCAGGCCAGCCACCCATCATTGGATAGCAATGCTGTGTTGAAAGGTGAGGTGGAGTAACTTGGCAACCTGAGCAAGCCCTCACCTATGTTCACTTTCTCCATCGTAGCCAACGCCTTCCAGCACGTAAGCATTTCTATGCACAAGCTCCCACACACGTTTTCCCATGTCCTCCCATGCAATTTCTTGCCCGTGGCCCAGAGGCCAGAATGGGCAGAGCTCAGCAATGTTCCATAATGGCATTTCTCACATCAGCAGGAGCCCTTCTGATACCTCCCCCTCACATGCTGCAAGATAAATAAGTTTAACATTGGGACTTCTAAATTTCCACAGGACGGGAAGGGTCGAGGAAACAGGACTGGCACACTTGAGTGCAATTTCTAAATAGATCAAGGATTACTGCATAGCTCTCCTTTTTGGCTATACGAGGTCCAGTACACTAAAAGCATGAGGCTTCAGGGGCTCCTGAACACAGAGCATCACAACTCTACCTGCAACTGCACTTTCTGGCCCACCTTGGGCTATTTGGCCTTAGTTTGTGTTGTAGCTCATCTGTTCACCATCCATGCTTGGCTCCTTAAGACTATGCTGTGGTGCAAGCCTAACATCTTATCTGAACTCATTTACTAGGCATTGGTATACTATATAGTGTTAACAAAGCATGATTAAAAGTTAGTCTAGGCCCATTTGGGCCTGCTAGTAGGAAAAAGGAAATATGGCAAGATGTAGAGAGCAGAAGCAGAAGTGGAAAATGAACCAGAGCTTTTCATGACCAATAAATGGGTTTGCCTTCTGTAGGCTAAGATTGCTTCTTATCTGGAAAAATCTGCTTGCCTTGCATAGGCTGGGATACCTTGGCATTAGTCAGGAGCTGAAGAAAGATAGGCCGCACCTTGAGGCAGCGCTCCTGCGTGCTTTCATGGGATAGCCCTTCCTGGCAAAGGCGTCGACAAGGAGCTCTCTGAGAAGGTGTGCTTACGTAAATGTGTGCAGATGCAGTAAGCGATCTGATCAGCTGTTAAACAGAGTATGAGATACATTGAATGAACACTGGCTCCCGCACTAGACTATTTTCAGAATCTGGAAAAGCTGAGAGAGTGGTATCTGGGCTTTTCTCCTTCAGGAAATCTCATCCAAGAAGAAAAAGAGGGATGGGGTGATCTGCCAGAGGTTTTCAATAGTAGCAATAAGTGGGATACAGCCTGCTGGATACCTGGAACTACTAGGCCACAAGTCACTGTCCAAATACAGACAAACTGTACAGATGGCAGGCAAGTAGTCCACCTTACCTGTGTACGGACTGCCTGTGAAGCTGCTAGTCAGCTGCCAACCCCATGTGTGATGTCCTGACCTAGGTGAGAACCAGTAGACATCACAGCAATGACAGCTCTGGATAAGTCCAATACCACCCTCTAAAACATATCAGACAATGATGGAGCATATAAAACATTTTCCAGACACTCAGTTATCACTGAAGCTATTGAGCTTGTATAGATCTTTGCAAGCAATGCCCTCTTGGACAGAGTGGACTGAAAACTAATTGTTATGTATTGCATTCTTCCTCTGTTTTCTATCTATGTATTGATAAACATCAGCGAAGACCCCCAGATGTCTGCATGGACTCACCTCCCATTGTTTTTGATGGGACTTGGTCCCCTCAATATCTTCAAAGATATGGGTCAATGACTCCAGTTAACCCTCTGATATTAAAATGTGTTAGATCCCATTAAAGGCCCGCAGGAAGCAAACTGGTAAAGCACTTGATCATTGTCACTAAAGGCTACTCATGGTTTGGTGAATTCAAACAGCAACAGGTAATCTAAACAGAACTCTCTCCAAAATCGTAATAGCCACTGTGCTGCTCTCTGGTGAGAGAATAGAGGAATATGTACTAGAGGTTGCATGTTCCCATTTAGAAATCTCTACCTAGTTTCTTTCAAAAATGAAGAACCAAGAGGAATACTCAGTTAAAATGACACCTTTTTGAGGATACATAATTAAATTCAGTATATATTTTGACCAGTTAGTAACATACTCCTTACTGTGAGCTATTATCATGTGGTCCAAAAGGTCAATCTAGACACAGATTTAGTTTTCTTTTTTATTATTATCTTGACTCAGTGTCCTAAGGAAGTCTGGTTATTTCAGTTCCTATCATCTATTGAAAGTCAAGAGTGAATGACAACAGACTGACAGTGGAGGTACTGCAGACATTTGACACAGGTTTTGTAGTGCTTTATTCTGAACAGTGATTAGGTAAATTGGTACTGAACATATGCAGCAGGAAGTCTTTAGATAGAAATGAAATCTAATTACCATGATTTCATATGGAATTTGTAGACTGGTAATTACCATGTTAATCTCACTCAAGTTGATGTCCTTATTTCTTGTACCTCTGAGGTTAAGTAATTGTATGGAGCCTCCTTTAATGCTGAATCCAGAACTAGAACTGACAGATAATCTGTGCCTGAAAATTGTGGCATATCCAGTATTAATCCATTCGATTTCTATGCTAGAATTGTGCAACTTTCTTTTTCTCAGGATATACATAACAGGGCTCCTCTTAGCTGCAGTGAACTGGTCCCCTCTGCCATGTCTGAAGGAGAATGAGTGAAAAAGTCCCACAAAGTAGAGTGCAAACTCCCCAGCCTATGAACGGATGTAGCTCATGCAGAAGAGTGTTCTGGGTGTATATTCTCACTGCCTCTTGCATCCGTAGGTGCAGCTGCTGTTTCACAGACGTGATCTCTGGTGCTAGCTGCACTGCTTCACTGTACACTAGCAGGGTCCAGCAGGGCACCATGGACCACCAGACTGTAGCCAGGTACAAGAGGAGGGCTATCACACCATGTGTCCACGTTTTCCCCTTTTTGGCAGTAGGAATCCACAGAGTGTGGGTCTCAAGGGAGAGTGGGATGAAGCTCTTCCTCCCAGAGCCCCTTCCAACTCTCAGTCTTTCAAAAATAGGCGCTCAGTTCACTTTGTTTTGAAAGATGTCACAGAGGAACAAAATGTAATTGTGGCTGAGGCTGGGATACTTGGTAAATTATCATGTGCTCTCCACAGGGGGAATCCTTCAGCTTAAGGGGATGAAGCAAAAAGAGAAACGAGTTGTGCTGCATATGTAGAGTACATAGTATTACCCTGCTGATATATGAACCTCTTAGATTTCCTTTCAAAGGTGATAGTCAGGATGCCAAGCTTTACAGGAACATGCATCACCATAAATGTAATTGTGCTTTTTCATAATTAAAATGCCCTCCTTAAGGGGAACAGAATCTGCCTGAAAGAATGACGTTGCGAGTTTTGTTGTGCCTGAACAAAAAGATAAACGGATGGTCAGCTTTGAATTCATCTTTGTGTTGCAGAATCCGATATCCTGGTACCTCTAGAGACTCGCCACCTTGTTCATTTACTTCTAAGGAGACTTTGTGGATGATCTTTGACAAAACCACACCTTTGGTCTCACACATCTCAGAGAAATCTGATGCACTCTCATTAAAGACATTTGTCATGCCCAGGCTTTCCAGAAGTGGCTTCAGGTCGTAATCACCTTCCACGCTAAATTTTGGAAGAAATACATTCACTTTGGTGTTGGCCATCATGCTGGGATTGGTCCACTGTAATAGTGTCTCAGGGGTGAGCGCCTTTTCCAGCTGAAGACATAAAGGAACAAAAGAAATTAATATGCAGCCTAAGGAAAATGAGAACAAAAAGACCATTCCTGAACTCACCACTTCTATCACACACACACACACACACAAAAAAAAAAAAAAAAAAAAAAAAGGCAACTTTTGTTTTTGAATTCACAACAGTAGCATTCAGGATTAATTTATACTCTCAGTTACTCTCAGTTATATTATTGTAAATATGATTTAATTCATAGGATAGGCTTCCACGGCAACACTATTGAATGTGCCCCTTACAAACTTTTGCTATGCAATCATCTCAACCAAATGAAGGAATCCAAGGAAGACAGTCCCTACCCAGGTTATACACAGCAGACTGGCAGATCTAAAAGTCTCAGTTTATGACCCTACAGAGTAATGAAATTTCTGGTATTTGGGACAGAAAAAGACTCCAAACACAGAGCCTGCTCTTGATCTATGATGCTGATGTCTGAATGATTTTTAAAGCTGGGGGAAGAGGAGGCATAACTTGGGGCCATAACCAATTGCTATCAGGAAAGGACTCACTTGGATTTTAAAATATGCATATTCTGTAATTTGTTGCTATATACAAAAGTATCTTACAGCTCTAAGGACAGATTCCTCCTGCCTTGTAAATGTATGGACTGTTGCAGCAAATTACAAAGGAGCCTTGTGCAATCATCTGTCTTGCTCCTTAAACTTCGAAGATAGGTGAAAACATGTTCTATAATATTCACAGAGAAATGATACATGAAATATTTATTCTTTAGGAAATGACTTACTCTCTTTCAGATTTGTTGTGCAATTGTAATTAAAAGGGCTCCATTAAAGACACCTCCACTCAAAACTAAAATTTAGGAAAGTGTAAGGTCTTAGTAAAATAAATCACCAGTACATGACAACTGAAAAAAATGAGGACAGCAGGGTCAATAAAGACAGCACTACTGAGTACCTAGTAAATATGACTTTAAGCGCTGTAAGAGCAAAATCTTAAAATGAAAATTAAATATTTAGGCCAGATTTTCAAGTAAATACAGATTCTTTAAAGTCCAACATGTGCACCTTCTGCACTTTATACTGCTTCTGTGCATGCTCTGTCTAAAACAAAGCCTTCATCATGGCCTCACACTTGTCCAAAGCAGAAATGATGATATTACAAATATGATATCAGGAAAAAAGAAGCAGAATGAGAAGGTAAATTCTGAGGAAACTTAGTTTTGGTTTCCTTCTACATAGCTTTCTTTCCCCCCCCCCCCCCCTTTTTTTTTACAAGGATTATATGAATACTGTTTTTAACTCTCACCTGTTCCAAGCCAGTTGTCTCATCTTCAATGTCTTTGGGCAGCAGAATGAGCATGCTTATATGTTTGTTAAGGCATGGAAGTTCAAGAATCGCAACATTTAATTCTTTTACATAGCCCAGGCAAAAAGTAGCTTCCAGATTCATCATTTGCACTGGTTTAGTGTCAGTCTGCAAAACACAGAGGAGACAATCTAGCACTCCTTTTAATTCACAGAGATGACCGTGACAGAGGAAAGTTTGCAAGCTTGCATGGAAGATGTATATCGAGTCACCATTAAGGAATTTGTTGACTTTCATAAGTAATGATATCAGCTTTATGAAACCCTTCCAGTAAAAGCTGATGGCTCTTTAAAGGTGACAGCTTTCCAAACCAAAGTGGAACAGAATCCTACTTAACACAACAGCATACTGCAGATGTGCCTTGAAAGAGAAATTTACCTAATATCAGTGGCCCTTCCTGCCTGTTCCACTGGAAGCTACAAATTACACTGCCTACCGTAATCTTAGTAAGTGGGCACATCTTAACAGTGAAGGTCAAGCTGTTCAATACAAGTAATTGATATTTTTGTTTAGGGGCTGAAACACAGTAAGAAGAAATTTCAGGCTTATCTAATGCCAAATGTTTTTGTTTTCCATGAATGAAATAAATCAAACCAAAAACAAAACAAAACTTTATTTTGCAAGGAAGATTTACAAACTCTTCTGTTCATCTGGAAACTCATTTTGAAATTAAAATTCAGTAGAAATAAAAATGCTAAAATGATTTAGAAAAAGAAAAAAGATGTTTCACTTTAAAAATGTATTGCTAATATTATCATGTGAAAAACTTTTTTGGTTGAAGCTGTTGTCTGATGTGGAAACATATGTGTTTTCAGTGAAACTGAAAATCTGACTCTTCTCATGCACATATATATATATATTTGGAAATGTCTCTTTATCTCATAAATGTTGTCCAGTTTTATATCCTGGTTCCAAGCTGCCTGATCAAAATGTTCATTGCTGATCACAGATTCCTGAAGGCAAGAGCCACATGTTCTGCACCCATTTGGACCTAGGCTAAGCAGAGCTGATATGCAGAAGGCTGCGGCCCTGAGCATGACTGGAAAGAGGGAGGTTGGTGGGAATCCATCCCTGGAGAGGCAAGCACACAGCCAGACACCTAAGTGGTGCACACAAGAAGGCCCATGCTGCGTGTGGATGTTTCACTAACTCTGTGACCATGAGAAATGCAACGTTTTGTGCTTTTCCCCTGATAGTTTGGGGATGCAGCATCTCATGCAGGCTGCAGTCTCCTGGGAGCAGCGACCTGTGCGAACATGCATCTCCTTGTTGCAGGCAGTGGCTACATCTGATTACTCGTACGTGGCAGCTGTTGTCTAAATGCACTAACAGGATGATCTGTTTTCACATTATGCCTTTAAAGATGGATGTGAAAGCATCAGCAAACTTTTAAAGCAACATGACAAGAAAACTGGTTTAGCTACTCTTACAACATCATATAGGTTTTGATAGAAAGTATCAGAATGCCATACTGTTATTCAACATTCCTCATTTTCTCTTGCTGGGATGTCCTTAGCTCAAGGTTGGCAAACATTTATTTGAGTGGAAACAGTAGTTTTATTTTTTTGGAACATACCTTGTTGACTTTAAAAGGACATTCTTTGATCTCTGCTTCTGGAAACTTCTTCATCCAGTTTGTGACAAAATAAGCTGCATTAACTAGGAGGATCTGAGTCTGGTCACTTACACTATCCTCATTCAAAATATTCTCCATCTTGCCTGTGAATATGTTTAAGCTGGTTGTTAATACAATACATTATCAATGTATCAGTTGCTTTACCTGAATATGAAATCACTTTACTGAATTAAATTATTTGTGTACCTCACCACCCACATAGGAACTTTAATCCAAACAGAAATCCCCAAAAGAAGCACCTAGTCCTCCCACTGCAGCTGAACGCATGAAATGGAAATTCGGATCAAGACAGATCTTCCAAATTATATTTTTTCTTGGCTTATATAGCATGGAATCAAAACCACGTCTACTGCTTTTGTTTAGTACTTTAAAGAAGGTACCGAATTTTCAGTAAAATTCAGCGGTTGTAAACAAAAAAGTATCTGCCATTTGGACAGCAAGACTTGAAGGCTTCCAGATTAGATTCTACTCATTTCTGGAGTGACACATGAGAATAAAATAACCTGAATAATAAAAAATACTGTTCTGATTACAGTTCATAACCAAATACTGCTATGGATTGCAAAACGAGTATTCAATTCTTCCCTTCCACGCTCTGTTTTGAGTCTTTTCAAACACTGACATAAAAGACGCTGAATTCAGAGCACTGGGGATGCAAGTCTTCATTGATGCATGAATTGCACAGGCAGTGCAGCATATTTCCCCACGGCCACCTGTGCCAGTTTGGGATGGACCAGACGTGGCTCACGCACCCATGTTTTCATTTTTGCACCACACGAGGGCAATAGGCAGCAATCGCCCCTGGAGCTACCTGCAAACAGGCTGTGCACAGGCACTGGTGTCAGATGTTTGCAAAGGTCCACAGCCAGGAGCCGTTGTTCTCCCACACTGTCCTGCTGAAGTAACATGTGAGCAGCAGCTTTGCCCAAAGCTAGTGCAAGTTCTGTCTCACATTTTTGCTTTCAGAAGTGCTGCAGCAGTAAAGTTGATTTCAAACATGCTAACATGGCTAATCCTCATTAATCCAAATAATAGGTGTAGTCCCACCGCTTTCACTATATATTTATTTCTAAAAGCATTAGTCAAGAGATGTCACAAGGATAAGGATCTCTTTCTTCAAAGAGGTAAGCAGCATCCCTGAGGTTAAGCCGTACTCACCATCAGTTAGCTCTGAGAGAGATTTGTTGATCTTCTGTCGGGTTTCCTCAGTTTTTTCTTTGAACTCCACTAGTTCCAGCTCAGATGGAAAAGGCCTCTTTGTAGAGTTGACAAAGTCCTGAAAGAGACGAGGTATCAAAGCCAACCTTGGTTAAATGCTGTTTATTCAACAGCTCTTTACACAGCCCACGACATCAGCAGCCCAAGCTTCACCACAGGGTAGTTGGAGAGTTTATTAGAAAGGACACCTAATGAATAACAGTGGGAGACAACCAGGATGCACAGACACATCCAGCAGATCACTCCCAAGATCACCCTTAGTCCAGTGGCATTACAGCAGCTGCTAAAGTCACTTTGATACTGCAGGAGAGAGCACGATGCCCAAGTTTGAAAGGACAGGGCAGCCTTCAGTTCAGGTCTGGGCAAGAGAAAGGACCAAGATAAAGGCCACAGACTGCTCACATCATGCCTGTCCTTGTCAGATGAGGCATTTATTGCAGTGGATGGGAATTGACCTTTGCTGTAGCAGGGGCTTTAAGACAGGCAATCTGATTACAGAATCATTTAAGCAGGTTGTGAGTTTCCTGAAACATCTGTTTTAGGCTTAAGCCACCCTTACTTGGGGCCCTACTCAACTCTGAGAAAACAAACACAACATTCTTCTGAGATGTTTGCAAGGTTCTTAAGTTATAAGGTCAAATAACACCTTCATCACTTGTGTTGTTTCAGTAGCCAGTCTTGTGCCTCCTTGGATAGATTAAGAAAACTACAGTTTATGCAGTAATTACTTGGCTGTGTGAAGTAGACACACACTTGCACCATCACCTTCTTTTTAAACTCCTTTTCAGTCATACTTGCAACGCAAAGACCTTGATGTGGCAGAAAAGTTATATTGCATTCAAAACCTACTGCGCCTACTGACCTAAAGCATATTAATGAAAGAATTGCAAGTGTGGTAATAGTTGCATGGCTTGAAGTCAAGCAGCTCACTCACCCTCCCACAAACCTTTATGGTAGCAGAGAATATTATGTTGTTCATCATCTGAGTTTAGTAAAGTAACAGACAAAAGTGAGATAATTTATTCTGAGTAAGATTGAAGCCTGACACCACAGTGCCTCAACACGTTGGCCAAGCAGTTCAAGTTCTTTTCTGCAGTACTTACTGTGGTAGGACTGAGAGACTTGTCGACAAAGAGCCGTTTGACCATTTTCAGTGCAAAGAAAGAGCTGAGCTTGGAAACATCTGAAGTTACTGTTTGAAACCCGAAAGAAACATCTTTGACATCTTGTAAATGGAGCACCTGTCAATGAACATAATAAAATACTGAGCATCTTTCTTTTTGTCATCTGAATATTCCTAACAGCTTGGCAATGAGCAATGCCAGTTTGTGACCGGAGCTGTGGCTTTTTGTGTTTAAGTGAACAACACAGGCTTCTCACTGCTATTTATTCATTCATTTAGTTGACGTCCTCACAATATCTAAAAATTTGAACCTACCAAAACTTTAACCAAACATGCTTCTCTCCTGCCAGCAGTCCAAAGAAATCCATAGAGCTGCTCATGCTAGCAGTGTGACTTAGTCGATTAAACAGCTGCAGTGTGGAGTCATAATGTTTTCACCAAACTCACATTCCTGTCCAAAACTCTGGAGCTTATAGGCCAGATAAATAAGGGTCCCAATTAGTCCCCTTTCTTGAAGTAGATGACCCCTTTTAAAAATGCTCACCAGATCACCAGGTTTTCCAATTGCTGGGACTACCACATGACATCACATGACATTTCAGGAAAAAAAAAAAAAAAAAATTATCAGATATCTCTGTGTGTGTTGGCAGACAGAAAATGAGCTGGAGGTGGGGCTGCTGACCCACACTTGGCCACCCGCCAGCTCCTGGAGATCGCAGGGCCAGCTCTAGGAAGGTCTGGGATGACCTATAAAACTCTCTGCTTTCAGGTGCCTGCTTGTTGCAAGGTTCTCGACGGTGGCTGTGCCTTGGCCACCCCTCAGTGTCCTCTCCTCCCCTTGCTCATGGGAGCAGAAGGAAGTATGCTCCCAAGCACACAGCAACAGCCAAACTCCAGGATAAACTCCAGGATATTGATAAATAACTTTCTCAATTTATTTCCCTCTCCTCCGACACTTTTGTTTCTTTGTATGTTACGTGCAGAAAGCCTTTGAGTCTGGTAACTATGTCTGGGGAGACACCTCCGCTACTGCAACTTGTCTGCCTGGCAGAGCTTTTAGCACAAGTTTGTTCACTGATATCCCAGAGTAAGACTGCCAATCTCACTGCTTCTGTATCTAGTGATCAAAACCCAGACAGAAGCTCAGGGACGGGCAGAAGCTAGAATACACATGGAAAATAGAAGATAATACATACAAAATAAAATGATAAAATAAAATAAAATGATAAAATAAAATAAAATGACATAACATAACATAAAATAACATAAAATTAAATAACATAACATAACATAAAATACATGTTCTCATCTGTACCCGTAGTCAGCACTTTTTATATACCACTTGAGAAATGTGAAACAAAAGTGCACTTGTGTAACAGAACAGCATTTGTGGACATGGATATTAAGTTATTATGGGATGGTTCAAAGCAAGTTGCAGACACAAGTGAAAATGAAATTAAGCATAGGTTAACATTTTGAAATCTCCCATTAGAAAGACAATGCTTGAATTTTGAAATGGTGAGAAAGATGTGGGGTGTAATTAAATTAAAAACTAGAAAAGAAAAAAAAAGATCTAGAGGTCTTTTTTTAATATATTTTTTAAAAAGTTTGGAAAAATCTGAAGTACCCACAAGACCTTTGCAGGTCTATTGCGGTGCAGCTGTGCAAATAGGACAAGGCTCATTGTAATCTGTGGGATGAGAGGGGGCACAGGAGGCTGCGCTCAGGCTAGGTGCCATCAGTGGATGAGAAAGCACAGGGAGGAATTCCTAAAGGAAGGAAAAATATTCAAATAGGTAGAACGTCCCTCAGAGCCAGGTGATAATCAGAGCATAAATGCATGCTGAATTTGCTTCTCATTCACCTCTGGCTAACTGCGCAGTCTGTGGGCACCCTCACTGGGATAAAAAGAAGCGATGTAAATCCCAGCTCCTGCAGAGGCAGCCATGCAGTCTCCCTGCGCCACAGGGCGACCTCGATCAAGTGATTGCCTCATCACCGTGATGCTGCTTCATCATGTTGTAAACCCCTCGAGCACCACAAGCTGCTTGCAAGGCAAAACACGGCTCAAGTTGTGCCTTCTTCGACTGCATTAGCTTCCTTTCAACTGTGTGATGGGACAAAGGGGAAATGTCACAGACAGGGCGGCTAAGAATGCTTGGCAATGGCAAAATTACTTCCGATCTTGTTAAGCTTAAGCGTTCCTGAATAATCACAAAACAATTATCCAGAAAATGCAGTGATCTTGGCAGTGACCTGCTGCCACAACCAATAATGTGCTGAAAGGTGTCAAGGCTTTAACACAACTCTTGAGGACTCTGCCATGTCCCTTTTCATCTTGTACATGCTTGAGAAAGCCTTTCTCTTTACCCCAGTGATTTTCAACCTTTTTGGTTGTGTGGGACCATACAGTGTGGGACCATTCAGGAATTTCAAGTGGACAGTTTGCAGCCTGCTTCTGTACAACAGTAGGAAGAATAAAAAAGAAAGCCATCTCCAACAGCCACATAATTTTGCAGCCACAGAGCGGGATGCCAATGTCTCACCTGTTTCATCTGGTCTGCAGTGTCACCTTTCGTAGCTTTATACGCCAGAGCCAGGGACGTTGAGGTACACAGGGGGGCAAAAATGATATTGGCTGTTTTGTCCTTCTCACATAGCTTTTTGAACATGTCAACTGCAAAGGCAGTGTTTGCTAGTTGCAGAGCATCCATCGTCATCCTGAAACAGAAAAGGACAAAGATGACTCACAGTCAGCTCCTGCTGGCCAGGTCACTGGTTTCCTTGCTGAAGGAGGTTGGACACCAGTATGGGGATGGGGCTGCTTGAGCCTACAGGGAAAATTAAAAGCGGCCTGACCAAGCCCACCCACCTTCAGCAGCTCCGGTGGAGCAGGGAAAGTCTCACCCACTCTGAACTGAGACAACGTGAGTGCTTCAGTAAAAGCTGTCACCATCAAGTGACAGTAGGCAATGCCACGTGTTATGTGGAGCCAGTATTACCAGACACACCTGGTTAGGGTGACCCACGCACATAGAGTCAAATTGGATCACATATGAATTTAATAAGTTTTTAATTGATACTCTTAAAATGTGCCGACCTACAAGGTACTTTGCCTATGCTCTGGGCTCTCCTGGCACAGAGGCAAGCCTTTAATAGTCTTTCTTAATAGTCATAATCTTTCCTGTCTCTAGCTTCATGGCTAATTGTTCATTAAGCTTTAGCTTTGGTACATGTCCTTCCTCCAAGGGATGATTCCCCATTCTCCTTAGCCTTGCTAGAAGTCTCCAGAAAGCTGTCTGGTCCTGTAGGATGAGATTGCCCCAGAAACTTCAGGGATTTGGCCTCCTACACAAATACTGCTGTGTTCCCACTCATCACTTACAATGTTTTAACAGCAAATATTTTCCTAGCATTTCTTAGTAGCTGCAATTGCCACAGGGCTGTTCGCTGATCTGTGCAGGCAGGAATGGAAAGGGTGGTGCCCAAGGGACAGTCATAGTAGTCCATGTTCTGGGAAAGCCATGAAGCATTCCCATCTTCCAGACTGCTTTCAGATACCTGAAATCGTACTTTGGTATAAGTCGATTTGTGTAGACTCAAGATAACAACCTAATCACCTAATTTCAGTCAATAGCATGTCTGGCTTTAGACCAGCAAGTACACAGATAACGACTCCTTTGGCATAGTGAGATTGGCAGTATCCTGCCTCCAATATCATGTGTCCCTAAAGAAAGGTAGTCTGATAAATTGGTGTCGACCAACTTTGTCAAAGCTACTGAAAGGACGGGAAGGAAAAGGAAAAGACAAATACTGGGAAATACTTCAAAAGATCAAAGATTTCACATGGAATCCAAAAGGTGTCTTCAGAATTTGCTCTCTCCAGGAAAAATGGTAAACCACTGGAATTAATATGGCACAGAAGGATGATTTAGAAAGTTGTGTCCTTATCTAAACACATGGATATGCCCACATTTCAGAGTCTGACACTGAAGATCTAGGGGCTTGATTTTACCCTACTATGAACAGGAAAGTCAGTTATTTCTTTGAAGCATTACCTTGGTAAGAGGTTTACTGATCTTTTGAGAAACACCTTAAGGTCAGGGATTTCTCTCAAATGACTGATTATTTAATACTGCAGCTTCAAACATTTACTTACCTAGTTTGTATCATTTGCTTCCTAGGCAGGAAAGATCTCACCAAATGAAAGCAGCGAGGGATGAGAAGACAGAAATGGGAAAAGGGGACATATGGGCAGGAAACTGTCTCCATAAGATACCTTTTCTGACCACTCACCCTCGTGCCTGTTTGGAGTGGCATTTTGAATGAGAAAAATCTCCTATTTAGGTGCACATGTCATACTACCCAAACTTTGCTGAATATTTGACATTATTGTACAGAGAAGTTGTAGCAGTATTGGCATTTGACAGCAGTGACTTCTGAAATAATCTCTGGTATCTATGAATTTTTATGGAAATAACAGAACATGTTAATATTTTCCTGCAACATAGTACAGAAAACTTCGATTAGAAAACTTCTTTTACAAAATGAATGTCTTTATTTTTCTTTTAATTAATTTTTTATGCATATATTCTATATATTTGGTAAAGCTTCTAGCTTATTTGGGGCTAAAAGTTCCTGGTTATTGAAATGCACCACACAACCTAAGTAAGCGACAAAAAGATACTGGCATAACACCAAGGCTTTTTCAATCCATGTTTGCAGAGCACACTTACCCAGCACTGCACTCTCACACAGTGCTCTGGTTGTTGGTATTAGCAACAAAATATTCGCTAATCCCCTCCCACTATGAAGAAAATAATTTTCATCTTGAGGAGGGAAAACAGTAAATATAGATCACTGAAGAAAGTTCTGCCCACACAAAAATGAGGAGGATGCTTTGCAACATGTAGAGGTTTTGCAAGGACCCTACTATTAGGCTTTTCATTCAGCAAGGGTCTGTTCATTTTCCAGGAGCCTGGCAGCATCTATAGCTGCTTCTTAATGAGAAATTACCCACGTGAGATCCCATTTTACAGTCTCAGCAGGCATCAAGCAGGTATCACGGTGAGGTTTGGGAAATGTGTCTCAGAGAATTTATGGGTGTAAAGTAGAGAACTAAGTGCCATCGCAGCACTGCAAGCATCTATCTTATTCCCATAGTCACAACTCCTCACACATAACAGCAACTAATTACCAGAAAAATCAGGCTTGCTAGAGACTATGGACTCAGCACATACCCTAAAGGAGGAGAGAGCTTTGAGCAGAACAGTGTTAAAAGACAGGTTTAAACAAATACGAAGGCCTGGGACTGGTGCTGAGGGAGTCACTTGGAAGAGGGGCAAAGGAATAAATATAAAATCATCCATTGAAATGCCTTTCTGCACTTGCTCATCACAGATATGCACCTTTGTGTCTCCATATGTCTTAAACTCCCTTGGATGGTCTGCAACTTTTATTTTTCCCCTTTAACTCAACATTCTTAAGGGCCCACAAAGGGCCATGAGTACACAACCCATACATACACTTTCTCTGTCTCCTTCTCTCTCTCTCTCTCTCTCTCTTCACCCTCCCTCCTCAACCTCACGTAAGAATTGAAGAACTGGGGCGAGTACCAACTTCCCAGGCATTTCTTACTGAGGAGACACTGGAAAATTACGCAAGGAAACAGGAATGTGTCATTCGACATCTACCACTCTCGTGAAGACAAACAATGCAGAGTTTCACAACGCAGAACGATGCGTGCAATTTACCTGAGAAATATTTTGTTTGCTAGGGGAGTAGAATATCATTCTTAAGTGGTGACTGGACTGATACTATTCTATTTTGGCTCCCAGTTTAAGATAGGCTTGCAGACTAAGAAACAATATGCAATCATAATCACTTTAAGCACCACATGTTCCTTTCTCACTTCATATTCCAAATGCAATCCTGACACTCTAACGTTAACGTTTTCAGTTATATTGGCAAATGAGCATGCTGTGATATTAAAATATGCATGTGCTACCTGTATTTCACTCTCTTGTGTTGCAAGAAATTGAGAGTATGGAAATCAAATGGAAATCTTGAAAAATTAAATGACACCCTTCCTTGTATGAGAGAAAAGCAGGATTTACAAACTCATCTCTTCTGTCCACATTGGTAACTCCAATAAGGCTCAAGCTGGATCATTTTCTCCAAAGTTTCTATGCTCCTTTTCAGTGAGGAAAGGCAGAAGTGTCCTGTGGTGAACCTTTTGTTCACCCAGTAACTGCTGAGAATCTCAAAGCTTCTGTTGAGCTGAGCGAACCTATTCCTGGTAGCAAAGTGGCAAGTCTCCCCATTTTTACCTTTTTACCATTTCTTTCTTTCAGCAGTACTACTGAAATAATGCACATTAAGGAGATTTTCTTAGAAAAAAAATCTCAATTTCACACTTATGCTTGAATAAAGGCTGGATAGCAAAGAATAATCTCACCATCTTTTTTAACTGCACCTAGTCAATCTTTTTTTTTTTTTTAATGCTCCATTTATTAATGATGTATTATATTTAGGAGCTCACGACATTCATAGTCTTGAGAGGAATTTGCTGTATTAAATATTACAAAATCTTGAACCTCTTTAAAGCCCTGTGCGTCCCAAGCTGTGTTAGTGTGGCCATTAAAGCAAGTTCAGTCAGGTGAGAAGGGCTGAGGCTCAGATCAGGAGGAAACCCATTAGCTGCCCGATGAGCAGTCCCAGAAACCAGACACAGCTCCTGAGTCAGTAATCATAAGGAAACCTCACACAGGGAGGAGTCAAAAAAAATTGGAGATGAAATTTTCAGAAGGCCTGCTGCATGGATTCTGCCCGAGTCCCTCCTTTCCCAGCAAAGCAGTATGTCAGCATTTTGACAGAGGCCCGCGGCACTGTGGCACCTTCTAAGCACAGGTAGCTTGTGATCCACCCAGCTTTGCTTAAAACTGTGACGAGGCCACGGCGTTAGAGAAATGCACTCAGATGCAGAAGGGAGCTGAAAGACTCTAGAACCAGCTTGGAAAAAAAAAAATAAATTTGTTTATTGGTAGAAGACACCATTTTTTGCTTAGTCTCTCTTGAATGCAACCCAAAAAAAATCTAGAGAAAAAGGCTTTGTTTAGTGTTTGCTTACTAAGAGAAAAGCTAAATATAGCTTATCTTCTAAAAAAAATAATCAGGAGAGTAGCAATGCCTGTGTGGGAACCCAACAAGTCACGTCAGCTGTATGGCAGGCACCATCTGATAAAGCAGCACAAGTACTTATTTTATTCTTGTCTTGGTTAAGGAGTCCCTGCAGGAGAGCGCGCCTGTGGCAGACAGGGAGTGAGAAGTGGTGGCCTTGCGGTGCTGGGCTGGTCTCGGGGCTGTGCACCAGGAGGATAAGTGATGTGAAACAACCCGCATGCATGCTCACAGGTGAGGCATTCACCCTTGAAACCAGCTCTTTCAACATTTAATATGACCCCACTTCAGCTCTTGCTCGGAAAACACAAAACATAAAGGACCTAAAAGACTCCGGTGAGCCTATTCCTCCTACTTGTACACAAATGACAACTCTCCACCAGGCAGGCTACCCAGCTATGTGACAAGGACATGATTTCCTCTGAACAGACGTTTCTTTGAGGTGCACACAACGCAAGCCTGATGCTTTACTTCAGCGGGATCAGAGCATCCATCGGGTTGTGGAAAAGCACTGTCAGCAACACAGTCGGGAAAGACACGCCAAGAATTAAAGAGAGAAACAAGCCACCACAATATGCTTTGTTGTGCCTCAACAGCTAGTGAATTCTTCAAATTGAATGGTCACACTGAAGATGAATTGGTAATTAGTAGTCTTAAACTCCTGTCCTTCACTTTAAACAAGTGAGGATTAGTCACTTGATTAAAAAGTCAAAGCAAACAGAGCAGAGCATACACACCCCTGCAGAAAATGAGAGGAATATTCCTTTGCAAATTTCCAAAACAGCCTAGGTTCTACTTAAAGACATGGAACATTTTCATGGCATCGTATATGAACTGTTTTTTCTGACACAGGAACAGCCTTTTGCAATGGACAGCTGGAGTTACGAATACTCTAATAATTCCTAATGTCTCTGCAGTCTCACCTGCCGGAGACCCTACTCACCACTTGCAATGAATCTTTCCAGGGAGAAGAAATGTAGCTTGACAACATTCATACAGCAAAGCTGGGATGAAACCAACATGTTTTGATTTGGGAGGGCTTTGTCCCACCTTCAATTTCACATGCTATCTTTTTGAATGAGCTCCCTTCTCCCGCTCCCTCTAAGCAATTATGTTTCACGTTAGCTATTAGTTAGGCATCGATTTTGGCATCCAAGGAAGAAAAAGCGCCGTACTTACTTTTCAAGGGTATAATCCTGGTAATCAATGAAACGGGCACAGCACGAAGAACTAGCAACCTGCAGTGAAACCTTGCCGAGCAGAAGAGTCTGTTAGCTTGCCTGCTCGCTGTCACCACTCCCACTTTCCCAACCGTAATTGCGCACACACACTACCTCTTACTCTCGCTTTCTTTCTTCTTCTTTTTTTTTTTTTTTTTTCCCCTTAATCGTTCTTCATTGGAGGAGCAATATGATTCACACCAGAGTTGTCTTTGCCTGCCCAGCCACTGAGCAAACAACATGCTCCGGCAGGAAACAGCAGCCTCGGCATGTTGCCTTCAGCAAGTGCTCTGCAAAAGGCACCAGACAAGGAAGAGTGAAGGCTCCGAAAGAGAAGGTAGCACGATGGAGCAACTGAAAGACCTTCTGAGTAAAACCAGTGCTCCGGGTTACACTGGGATTGTCGCTATCTGTAGAAAATTTTAATTGTGAAAAAGGCACTGAGGGAAGGCAACCAAAACGTGTAGGAGTGCATGGCTGGGCACCTTGTCTACGTGTGCACTAAGACAGTGCCTTAATTTTGTCTTTGTCTCTACACAGGAGCAGACATCCCTGCTCAGTTTGCTGCCCTGCTGCTTGCTGTCCCCAGAGGTGGGAGGAAAAAGAAAGCCATGGCTCTTCCATCACTTCCAGGGCCCTGCATGCCTTTAGACCACTAGTGTGCTACAGAATAAATAAATGAATAAAAATACAAGATAGTTGAGTTTGCTTTCAAGTTTGCCATGCTGGCATGCCTGGCTGCCCAAATGAAAGGGCTAGGAAACCAAAGGATGTGTTTTTCCTGACATCGTGCCTCCTTGGTGACAGTGGCAACTGGGGAATTGTTATCTCCTTCTGGAACGACACATGCCTGTTTGGTTTTGGACATAAATCACACCACGCCTTCCTGATCAGATCCCACTGATGTTTTCCAAAAGGCTCTTCAGCTCTTATTACCCAAAGGAAATCATATTTTCTTTTCTGCTGTGATGCAGATGGGGAACACCTTCACGCATTTACCAGACGGTGAATGTAGTATTTGTATGCTTTGCCATAAGTGAATTCATAACAAACGTAGGGTGTGGATATGTTTAAGTAATTAAAAGATACAGGCTAGCTGGATAAAACGTGTGATCTGTGCAATTGATGCTATGTATCTAATTATACCTTATGCTATAGGAGAAATTTTGATGAAAATCCACAATAGTGTTTGCTGCCAAACTCTTCTCAGATGTCTGTGGGTAATCTAAAGCCAAACACTGCTGTCTCTGCAGGAGTACATCTTCCTTTAGACCCAGGTCTACCACACACCACCCTTAATCACAGTGAAGTGATTCAGGAGCTTCTGGATAAGCATTGGTGGTGAGGGGGTGGCCCACAACCAGACTGCCTTGGCAGGGACAGCACAACTCACCAGTTTCATTTCCCTGCCCATGGTCGGTGGGAAATACAGATACATGTAGGTGCATCAGTTTCTTGTAAAGCCTGAGCAGTTAAAGGGGAAAAAAAACCTAAATTGCCCAGCTGGAGGTGCATAAATGTCACCTTCCCTCCGCTAGATAACTTCTCTTTGATAGCTGAGGTCTGGCAGCTGGACATAATCCCTCAGCCTGACCTAGTCACTGAGAAATTAATGATTTCTGGTTGTAGTGCCATGAAAGTAATAAACATTGGTGAATTGTCATGCTTCAAATGAAGGAGTCCACACTGTCACTGGTAACTGAGTGGCTCACAGGGCAGTCCCGCTTCCCCTGAGAATGGATATTTAGGATTCATTTGCTGTTGGAGGTAATGTTCAAATAATTTTAAAAGTTAATGTTATTTTATGTTTATGTTATATGTACCTTCATATTAATATTTATGGCAGTGCCTGGCACATGACCTAGGTCTTACTTATGGACCAACCAGGAAGAAATGGAAAAGCAAAAGATGCTGACTTGAAAAGTAGAAGATGCTTAACTTCAAGTACCTCAGGTTTGCAAGGGACAAGCAGTGAAGTTTGGACCCCAGTCCAAAAACAATCCTTCTCAGCCTGACTGAATGACAGCTAACTGCATCAGCTCACATATCTCCTGCATTTACCTGTCACTAAATTAGACTTGTTCAGTTTGATCTCCCAGTAGTTTCAACACACACCTATTGAGACCTGCATTTGTATCACCGAGTTAAATAATAATAGAATCAGTAACAGGATTTTTCCTCCTCAAAAATAAATGAATGAATGAACAGGTAAATAAATAAACAGATAGATGAAACCCACCTATTTTTAAGCCCCCCATGAGTTGGACACCTCCTGCCATGACACTGTCTCAGAAAACAGACAGGAACTAAATAAAGTAGGAACAAGGCGGGTGTGATGTGGAAGGCTTTCATTATTAAAGCCCAAAAGCCTCCTAACACAGCTGAGTTGCAGTGTATTGACAAAGCTGAGCTTTAGTCCTCCTTTTCCAGGTCACCAACATTTTCAGGCCTTTAACAGCCGAAGGGAGAACATGAGCAAAGGCCTTGCTGGACAGTGGGATGCAGCAGCCACACATAGGTGTCTTCACCTGTGTCTGGGCAAGCTGGCCAGGCTCTGCTGAGAAGGGACGCAGCCAGACGGGTGACGCTCCCATTGCTCAGCCTGCTTTTTGTCCCAGATCCTGCGTCTCTCCCTGCCACTCCCGCCGAGTGCCTCCCAGGAGCATTGCTCCTACTTGCTGCTGGAAGGAGAAAACAAGCAGCCTCCTTCCCTCCACTCTTTGAACACGCTTGTTCGGGGCAGGGAACGCTCCTGCTGCTTAATACAGCGCTGTGAACTCGTTCAGCTCTTTCTCAGAGCCTGCTGTAGTCTTTTTTTCTTGTTTTTTTTTTTTTTTTTTATTTGTTTGTGTGTTTGCTTGTTTTCCCAATGCATCAATGCTCAGGACATGTCTACTTGCAAATAATGCTTTCATGCTTTGGAGACCACACAAGAAACTGGCTACAAGTGGGACTGAATAAATAGAACAAACCGAGCATTTTTATTACGCTGCCAGTCATGAAAGATATTACCCCGTTTAACCTAGCCAGAGCTTTCACAGCCAGCCTTTGATCTTGCAAGGAAGCCGGTGCTAGAAGATCATTTGTACACCTTTATATTGATTCAACAACATGCCGTTTTAGCACAATTAGAAAAACTGAAGGGTAAAATCGCAGCAGTGTCTGTAAATAGGTATCCACAACAGAACTTTTCATATTCTTTAAGTTACACAGGTCTAGGTTTCTGTTCAGCAATAGGAATAAGCCACAAGCAGAAATACTTTTAATTTTCTAAAGAAATGCTAGTAAAAATCAGACTGACACTTACAAACCCCAAGATAATCTGCAGCTAAAATAGCACTTAAAATAATAGAGTGTTACTCTATGGTTCCATTGAAAGAGACAAAACCTGAACAGTAACAAGCTGGCCCTCTCTTTTTTATTCCTCTTTCTTCCCAAGGCATTTGCACTGATGTGCAGAAAGGAGGGTGTCACATGCCAAAACACTGCTTCAACATGCTCCGTGACAAATTCAGCTTTCTGCAGACAAGTCCACTGACGTAGGAGTATTGCTCACCAGTGACTACTTCCAATAACGGACAGGAAATTAATTTCTCATACTTGCCTATTCCCACTTTTTTTTTTTTTTTTAATTGAAACTGTTCTTGACTGGGGCATACACTTCATCGGAAAAAAATAAAAATAGAAATAAAAATAAAATTAGGTGACCAAACAGCTGTCAGCTTTTGGAGAGAACAAAGCCTTTAACGTGGTGAACAGGAAATGAATGATCCTGCGTGCTCAGATCAGGTCATTTAGCATATGGCCATTTACCCTAAAAACATTGCTCCCAACACTTAGCACTGGGCATACTGCTTGGTGCAACACAAACAAATCAGCAGCACAGAGAGGCAATGTTTAGGATTAATTACCTCTCAGTGAAGGACCCGTGATCCAGTCCTTCCAGGAAAAAGCATTGTGAACCCACCACTGTGTGTACTGGTGGTTCAGGGTGCCATATCATGGGGACGGGGACAACATTCTTTTTCCTTCATCACTGGTGCTTGCAGTTATCACACCTGCATCCTTTTGCCAGGGTAACTGAGACTCAAAACAACCTGCCTGACACTTGTCCTAGAAAAAAACACGCAAGCACACTCTGGTTTGTCATGTTTCCCCAGTTGTTTGTTTGTTTTGACCAGTCAGTGATACTTTCAAATCTTTGTTGGCCCTGAAGCTTCAAGGCACATTACATCGGTGTTAAGGTAAATGAGCAGAAGTACCTTTCCCTTGAGCAGCAAGGAGACCAGCACATCTCTCCCTCTGCCACTAAACGAGTTTCAGGTCAGAGTACTAGCAGCTGACACTACCGGGGATTACATGAGCTTCATTGCCTGCAGTAGCAGACCAGGACGCGGACACATGGCTTCCCTTCCAGCTCTGTGTTTGTGTTACTCCCCTAAGTGCCACTTCATCATGTACAGAGGAAGGAGGTGTGAGAACTAGGGATTTTTTTTCCCCTTCTTTGTTTTATCCAGTGTCATCAGTAGATGAGTCACTTTCTTCTGTAATCCAAGTAGTTGTAGTATGTCTGGGTGATTAATTTGGGTGAAGGCACACACCTTCCCAGAGTTGCTTAGTGCAGTTTCACACCCTGAATTCATGCATATTCAAAAAAAAAAGGCTTAGAATCAATATATGCTGACGATTTTACTGAGCAGGGGCCTGCCTCCGTGGTCTGAATTTTCTCTTCTTGTGTGTTTTCAGTGGAGGACAGAGTGAAGGCCTTCGTTTGTCCCTGAATGCAGCTAAAACAAGGTATGAACATGTTAATTCTTGCTTCTCCTGTTGGTATTTGGCAGGTCTGTTAAAGGCAACAAAATCAGAGTGCATTCTTATTCATTGCTTGAAGTAACACACCCTGCCCTGTGCTTTCTGTGTATCATCAGTCATTTACAGAAGTTAAACCTGCAAACCCATCTTGACTTCCAGCTGTAAAATTTACAAATAATGGCCCTGAACCTCGGCTAAAGTAAGCTGATTAGCACCCACAAAAGCAAAGGAGCTCTTCCCCTACTCAACAGTTGATTCAGCTCATTATCACCACTAGCCCAGGACACCTAGATTTGCATGATAAAACACACAGAAAATTATATATTATCCCTAAAAAGGAAAGGTATGAAAAAAATGTGAATTATAAAAAAATACCCTGTATTTTACAAAAGAAAGCTCTAAGAATTGATAATAGAACACTTCTTTTTCTCTTTCCTAGTTACATTTACCCAGGAAATAAGTAACCTATTGAGAAAACACTTTCTTCAGTCCTTCTGAGATCTAATGGTCCTATTAAGCTTGATGGGGAAACTTCAGAGCATACTACATGCATATTCCAGTGAGCTAATAAACTTCACAATAACATTAACATTTATATAACAGGAGTAGATGACCTAGAAAGTTGTAATTAGTCTACACGAACTTGTGACAATGCAAATGCCTTTCCATCTGTCTATCTCAGGTCAAGATCCAAAGGCCACTGCAAAGGTGGCTACCAACTTCAGTGTGTTTTGGATAAAATACGGCAACAGAATTGTTTGTGAGACATGTTTTAAAAGATGTGGACACAGTATTGCACATGTAGAAGAACTACAGACGGCTTAGAGTAGAATAATAGCCTGGCTCAAAGAGCCTCCTGCTTAAAATTAATATTATTCTGCTAAGAGTGGCTTGGATGAAAAGAAAGATAAATGACTTCTCTATCCAGTTTCTGCTACTTTCCATACAAGAGCTAATTAAAAGGCTTTGGGATTAATAAGGAGGGATCTAGGAGGGAAATGCTAGCCTAGAAATCTAGTGCAGACTAGATTGCAGTAGTTGCACAGCCTGCTACTCCTAGTATAGTCACTGGCCTTTGGTTGTTGCAGGACTTCATTGTGTTCTCCTGGCCTGCATATGGGAGAAATCCAACAGCAAGTTGGACATCTGTGGTGCTCACCCCCCACACCACCACCGCATCTTCTGTGCAGTGGAAAGAGGGAACATATTGGTTAGAAGACACTTTGGATGGCCCCAATTCCTCCTTCCCTCCCATGAATTAAAGAACAGTGAGCATTCTGTGTTTAATTTATTCTGCAGTTCTGAAGCAGAGGGCACATTTAAGCTCTTATTGCTTAAAATAGCATATAGAAGAAAAAGAAAAAAAACACAATTCAGAAAAAAAAAGTAAAAAAAAAAAAGGGGGGGGGGTTTGAAGGGGTTGCAGTATTGCCTAATCCCAGGTCAATTCTCTTCCTTTCATCTCCTGCTCCACTCAGACTGCACAGCATTCAGTTATGTTGTGAACACTGCTCTCTACAGTCACACAGGCAAAAAACACTTCAAATCTAGCAAGAATAGAAAAGTCAGCTGGAAGCATCAGAGGTAAGCAAGTCAGTTTTAAAATTTGCTCATGCAGTGTGACTCTTTGTTTTACAACAGCCAAGTTCAGTTATTCTATTGTGTATTGGAACAACAAAAGTTATTCCCCTGTCAGCTGTCTTGAAGAACCTGGTAATCCTTTTAAGCATACCTACTTGAACAGAACTGCTTTTCTGCTTCTCACTATCTAACTCCACAATTTAAATTTATGGTACTCTGACAACAAGCAAAAGCTGCAGGCTTTCTTTTGCACAGGAAAGCAGATTGCCAGAAAGAAAATCTGTGTCAACTCACAGATGTGTGTCTTTTTAAGACCGTGAGACACAAGTCATGACAATTATCTAGCTTGAACCCTCACGTAATACAGACTGTAGAACCTGATCTACTGATTCCATTAGACACACAATTTCCCTTTGGATCACAGCATACATTTTTGGAAAATCTGGCAGTGATTAAAAAAAGCCCTTGGGTGATGAGAGCGTCTACCGTATCCTTAGGAGTTGTTCCAAGGACTCTATAGGTCATCCAAATCTTATATGAAGTCAGTGTGAAGCAATCCAAAGTATATTGTCCAAACTCAAAGCTTTTTACATTTGAAGAAACACTGGCTGAGGAACAGTGTTAATTATTAATATTTTTTTACAATAAAATCTCTGAAGCGAGTAGGGCTGTAGGCCTTTTAAGCATTGCAGCTGTAATGAAATTTCAAAAAATAAAAATAAAATAAAATAAAATAAAAATGCTGCCACACCAAACTCAGCAATGCATAGTACAAAACTCCTCCCTGAACTCGTATTTGGGTAGTGGACTTGTGAGTTGCAGTTGGCAAAATTGGATGGTGTGAATCAGACAATACAGCCCTGAAGCCACATTTACTCCATCATGCATGAAGCCACCATTTAAGAGCTTTTATTCCATTTAATCTCGATGTATTAGCAAGACCTAATACATGAAATGCTATGCAGAGAAAACTTAGGTGAAATGTTTATCCTTGGCCTGTACAGACTGCAATATGACTGTCCCTGCCTGCTGAGTTCATGATGAAGAAAGGCTCAGAAATCAACAGACTTAGGTTGTTCAGGGCAGCTATTACCCTTGAAGATAACACAAGCAAAGCTAAGAAAAATATTGTTTCAGAATTCATTTTTGTTCCTGACAATTTCTGCTGGTACACACTTAGCAGTAGAAAAATCCTCAGACTCAATCACTATGTTAAATTATGTTCAAAAATACATAAAAGTAATGTGTATTGCACAATTTAAGTAAAACTACATTTTTATTTCTTTGGGTTTTTTTTTTTTTTCAGAAGTTCAAATTAAAAGTTTTGAAATCCATCCTCAGTAATAACAGCAATCATTTTCTCAGGGTATTTTCCTGATATACTGGATTAATCTCACTGTGAACTACAGGAGTATAAGTCTGGAGTCATCCCACTTCTGGAATAAGGTAACTTAGTCCAGAAGATAACACATTTCATACATACAAACACCTGAATAAAAATCATAGTGAATCTGCAAGCATTTACGTATTTTGAGCTTCCAAGGTTAAAAGTGAATCCATTCATACAGAAGTAGAAAGAAAATTAACAAAACTAAGAAATCCAAAGGCTCAAAAGGAACAAACTTAAATTGTCCTTTCCAGAAAGACACAGCCAGATCCCTTCTTGTCTTATGTCAGAAAACATATTGCCACCATCCACCACAGACCATGGATGTCTTCGCCAGTGAAATGGATCAGCAAGACCAATCACCACATCGGGCTTCATGTTCTCTTGAGCCAGGATGTAGAAGTAGAGGTAGGAGAAAGAAGTGGAAATACTAGTTTTTGAGTGTCAGTTTTGCCAAAGTAGATGATTCATCAAAGGTCAAATGTGAGAAACAAAGTTGTGCTTTTGCAGTAGAGAATTATTTTATTATTTTTCTTTATTCCAAGGTAGTCGTGTAATCATAATAAGGAGAAATGCTAAGTAGCTAAATGGACAGTAGAAGGCCCAGACTTGCAAAGCCTGTCTACCAGTGCAGAAGTTGTTGAGTACCTCAGCCTTCTCCATGTCTGTCGTTACCAATTACTCAGACATAGAAACTCATTCCTAATATAAGAAATTAGCCACCTATAATTGCTTACACACTACTATTTTCACCCCTCAGTCTATTTTCACAAGTGTTAAAGGTGGATGGTGGCCCTCGGGGACTCCTCCGGCAGCCTGAAGGGAGCTGTGTCCTCTCTTGTGCTCTTTCCTCGAGGCTCTGTGCAGAAGGGATGCCACCTGTCGCACAAGGGCTGGGGGATGGAAAAGAAGCACTCAGACAACCCCTGAGAATTGGCAAGAGTTGTTTATTGCCGGGACATCTTGCAGGCAAGCCTGCGGGATGTCTGTGAGATTTGGAGGCTCCAAGCTAATGATGTTTGTGCTTTCTGATGTCACAGAGTGAAGACGTGCCAGAGTAGTCCCAGGTCCGTTCTGGCTGTGGTGGATCCACTTCTGTTGCCTCCTCTTCTGGTAGATCCAGCTCCATGGGCTCCACGGTGTTGGGCAGGAGGAGCCAGTCTTTGCCCAGGACTGCCCAAACAGGATGCCTTTGATTCGGCATGTTTTCTGGCCAGGGTGCTGCACCAGGGGGTTGACCTGTTCCACCCTGAGGTCCCATGCCGCTGTCGGTTTGATTTTCACACCTGCAGTACCAATGATATTGCTGGTATGAGTCTGTGGGCTGGGCACCAGATGTCCCTTGAGCACTGCTGTATCTGGTGCTGCTGGCACTCTCTCTGTGCCCATGACACGTTTCCTTGTTGGCTGCCTTCCTTCTTGGTGCTGCTCTGGATGGCATGGCTGTCCTCACAAACCAAGCAGAGACGCTTCTCACCTTGCTGCCTCCAGTCTCCTAGTAGCTCAGCGAGTGGTGGGCCAGTGGCAGGGGTCCTGTTTTATAGGGCCCAGGGCAGTGGTGGCCACTGTGACCTCAGCAAGCCTCTGTGATGGCGTGGCCCATGCGTGGCCAAAGGCAGCTGTGTTGGGAACGGCCTGGGAGATGTCCTCACGTGGGGGAAGGAGCAGGGTTGGGGGGGCTGAGGGCCCCTTTTCTGGGGCTGGCTCCCCTGGGCCATTTGGCTTGCCTGAGAGAAAGGCAGCCCCTTGACCACAGGGACTGCCCTGCACCTCCCCTGTTCCACACAGCCTTTTCCAGCCTGTAGCCTCTCATCAGTGTTACATAGAATCACAGAAACATTGTTGGAAAACACCTCCAGGATCATCTGGTCCAACCACCCCCTTACCACCAATGTCACCACTAAACCATGTCCCCAAGCACCCCGTCCAACCTTTCCTTGAACACCCCCAGGGACGGTGACTCCACCACCTCCCTGGGCAACCCGTTCCAGTGCCTGACTGCTTTCTTATCTATCATATATTATTAATATTATCTATAATCTAATGTTAATATTTTATTAATATTTATTAATTTAATAAATATTATTAATATTTAATCTATTTTCTAAATATCTGCTTTCTAATATCCAACTGACATCATTGAGATTTACTACTTCGAAAATGAAAATTAATTCTGCTTTATGTAGATACTTGAAAAAATAGTAAACCTGGGGGGAAAAAAATGAATGGTGACTGAATTAGAAAATGTGATTGTAAATATCTCAGCTATAATTGAAGAACTAGAAAATAAGTTAGATAAGTTTGCAAAAATAGTACTCTAGAATCAAATAGTATTAGATTTTTAATAACCTCATAAGGAGGACTGTGCACTGTAATTATTACTATTTGCTGTATATATGTAGATCAAATGGGACAAATTTGACTGATCTCAAAAATAATAATAATAATAAATAATAATTTAAAAAAAAATCCTACATAGAGTAGCTCAAGATGACAATTCCTGTGGATTTAGAAACATTTGGGAGAAACTAATTTCATGGTTATCAGAATACAATTGGCTCAAACAACGATTTGTTGGTATTGTCATAATAATGGCATTGTATATCTGTCATCCCCTGTGACATCCGAAGAAGAATATTGCACCTTAATGTTGGAAAAACTCAAGAGTGCGGTATGTGAAGAGGTGCAAAAACAACAGAAGGAGTAAGAAAAGAAGAGGGAGGAATTGTGAGAAACAAAGTTGTGTTTTTGCAGTAGATAATACTTTTTCTTTATTCCAAGGTAGTCGTCTAGTCATAATAAGGAGAAATGCTAAGTAGCTAAATGGACTGTAGAAGGCCTCACTGCTCCAAAATAAGGTAGAAGCTTGAGAAAAAGAGGATGAGCAGTGTGAGAACCGTAAAACAAAGATCACAAGTTCTCAAAACATAAGAAAGGAGAAATTAGAGGGTTGAAAAAAAAGAAAAGTTGTACATATACGGTATAAAGGAGCGTCGAGTAGCTTGTGAACCTGTAATACTCAACCAATGAGGAAACAGGGGAGGTGATCAGGAGTCGGGTAATAGAGAATAAAACCTTATGGTTTGTTTACTAAATGCGCTCCTGATTGACAGGATGCCTGCCTTTGCAATCGTGAATAAAACAGCTTCACAGAAGATCCCGTCTGAAGAAAATTATTTGAGATGTTTCTCACACACATTCTCAGTAGCATTTAAAGACAGGTAAGGGCTTTGGTGGCTTGTGGCCACTAGGCAGCAGCAGAGACGCTCAGGCTAGGGAAAAGTAGAGCATAGAGTAATCACTGCCTCAAAGCCACTTCTGCTCCCCTGTGCCTGTACCGTGCCTGGAGGCTCTTCCAGAAGGGCTGGGTTTGTCCAAGGAAGCCACTGCCTCTCCCACCTGCTGATGGTACTTCCATAGGGACAGGAGGTGAAGGGTCCAGTCACAGCTGGAAGGGTCTGGCTTTCAAAGTAGGGCCCCGTTTTCCTTTGGTTGCTGCTGCAGCTGCAGAAGAAAGGGTTGCAATGATGAAGGGCTTTGAGAGGAGGCGCCTAACCCGTGCTGGAGACACTTGCACTGACACCTCAGGCCATGGGGTGGGACGCAGCAGGACTACAGCACACCCCCTTGACAGAGAGTCTGAGGACCACTTACTCCTCAAAACCCATGCGAGGGTTTTGGACCCTGAGGCTCACCCATGCATGTAGTGCTTGCTATGGGTGCAACATGGCTTTATTTTGGCTTCAGTCTTCCTTGCACTGAGTGTGGCTTTAACCCTTTTCCTCCTGGGCTCTGTAACCACAACACCCTGCCTCTGCATCCAGAGTCCTGAGTGCATTTGGAATAAGGGCTCTAGGGACACAGCCCTCCTCCACAACGCTGGCATGCTTCCAGTGCAATTAAAAGCAATTTCAGAGGGAAGGCACCCATCCGGGACTACTGCATCAGCAGTGTTCCCCAAGGCACCATGCTACAGGGAGACATGTTCCCAAGGACAGATTGTGGCCTACGTCTCTTACAATAGCAGCACTTGGGCTTTTTGGCACACCGCATTTCCCACTGCAGAGGGGCAGACTTGCAGGCTACGTGGCCAGACTGACTGAGCTGCATGTCCACTGGAGGTCCTGTCTTGGGCAGGAGAGCTCATTGAATGAATGCTGAACGGGATTGAGGTAATATAATTGGATTTGGACAATCTGAATTTTACCTCCTACTTTCTTACTTACCTTTGTTACCTAGGTCAAACTGACCTTTCTGCAAGCAGTATGTCAGGTAGAAAAATAAAGAAAAACAGAGGTTGTATTCTCCCACCTTCCTCTTGTCTATCTTCACTATTAGGATCTTTAAAACAATTATTTCCCTTCACTGCATCGCTCTTGTGTCATCCAATACCAAAGTCTCGCTCTCATACTAATATTAGCCTTATCTATAGCCAGTTACTACAGTGGAGGAGTGTCAGTGATATGAGGCCTGGCTGTGCTGTAGACATGACTCATTTTGTTGACGTATCCAGCTATTGGAGGTGTTCAGCCAACATGTGGTTTGCCCCCCTTCTTTCCATGCCAAGAGATGATAACAGGAAACATTCTCCACGGCAATTTGCTCAGCCTTCAGGATCATGGAGATCACGTGTGCCTGTGCCACCTAGTGTCATAGCGATGTGATTTAACAGTACCCTGGACAATTAGCAGATGTGGCTGAGGCCAATAGGTACTTACATTCATCATTAATATATTTTATTTTCATTACACTTAGTTGTACACAGTAACATGATATGGATTCTGAGAACATGGTGACACTTCAGTAATGGGAAGCATTCAATAATGTGACCACGCTTGTCTTTCAAATCAGGGTACCCTTGGCATGACACTTCATTTGCTTCTCAGGAGTTAGCCTGGACATCGTTACTCAGCATTCAGACAGTATTTCCTCAGGCAAAACTAGCTGAAAACTCACATCATAGTAGAAATACTGTATGAGTAAGGCTTAAGTAAGAACTACAAGATTGTGCCTGTTACCTGTAAAGTCACACATGCCTTTCCTGATTTTTTATCTCATTCACATTCACATAATACAGTTTTTATCTGGAGTTTCAGAAACCTGTTCAGTGTGACTGGTTAGGCATTTGTTACTTACATACCTGTGAATTTATTGTTTTAGAACAAGGCTTAAAAGCTAAATGTAGCATTATAGATCTGAAAATCATAGGTACAGATGACACAGCCAGATATATTACTAACAGGGATGTATCTGAGAATACTCTGATATACTAATCATAATAAGAGGGTAAATAGAGAGAATGGAAAGGACATCTGCCAGGAATTAAAGTGTTGTAAATAGAAAGGACGTAAACGGTATACCAAAGGCTCCAGGATGACATAATCCATAGTGAAAAGGTAAAAATAATGTTTTTATCTCATGCTTTGAAAATGACACTTGGAATAAGAAATAAATGGATATATGTGGTTTAACCCAGAGTTTCCTTGAGCACTTCACACCACAGTATGCTATGCCTGCATCCTGATTACAGCACAGGTAAGAGGTTCCTTTAGAATATTCAGCTCTCCCATCACTTGCCCAATCAGTTGCCTTTTGTGACAGAATCATTGATGGATGTTTAATAACCGCACTTTCTCCAATGTTCCCTTTGCCATCTCATTTCCCAGAGCCTGATTACATGCCTTAATCTCTGCTACATGACTTTTCTAATGTTTGCAATAGAAGCAAGAACAGCTGTTACTGACTGTACCTAAAAATCAACCTGAAGCATCCTGCAGCACATGTGTGTATGAAGGCACTTAGCAAAACGAACTGCTGACTAAAGGGTTCGGGGAAGAGATTACCCCAACATCCCTAGGTATAGGGGTGACTGTGTTAGAGCCTTTTACCTTCCGCCCAGAACAGGCTGCCTTCTGATTGTATTGAAAAGGTTCAGTGAAGTACTTTATTAAAAACAATAAGAACAATAATGATGAAGTGACACTGAAATTACCATTCAGGTAGGCCAAACTTGCACTCGGGGTAGTTGGAAAAATGGGGTTTATGAATCTAAGGAAGAGTTTCTCAGATATTCCTTTTGTACCTAATGGAATTACAGAAACACCGGGGAGGATATGGCACTAATTTAGCACGAGCATTGCACTGACTTAGCAGAAATTCATAAATCTGAGGTCCACAGAGCAAGGGAGCTCTACAAAACTGGTTTACAATTTGCTGTACGTTGAGTCACTTCCTCCTTCGTTCACTGCAGACATTCCACATCACCCGGGTTTTATTGCTAAACCTCAGGTGACTAACATTTGCCTGCCTATGAGGGGTGTCAGAACTCATTAAGGCTTGGTTCTGCGAATAAAAGCATTCAGCACTGATATGACAGAAAAGAAAGTGCCACTGAGGGCAAGCGGGCCACGGGAAAGAGCAGGGCAAAAGTGTATGGCTTCATTTTGGTCTCCAGTGCGAGGCATAGAGAAAAAACGAATTTTATCCAAAAATCCTATAAACGCCCATTTAACGTTTTACAGGAAAGCCAGAAGCCGAGACTTTTATTTAGCTGTGGCAAAAGCACCCTTTGAGCAACACGGAGGAGTTTTACGGAGCGAAACCCCTCTGGGCAGGCCCCCAGAGCTCCCCAGGGTGCCGCGGGCGCCATTTTGCCTCCCTTCACGCCCTCCCCCCGCAGCCCGCACCCTCCCGCCAAAACGGCGGCGGGGCCCGCCGCCATTACTCGTCAACCACCCCCCCCCCCCCGCGAGGCGGCGGGGCGCGGCGCGGCGCGTGACGCCATGAATGGCGCGCAGACGTCACGCGAGGCGCGCTGACGTCAGCGAGGCGCTGCCGGAAGCGGAAGCGGTGTTGTAGTGCGGAAGCGGCCGGCGGAGGCCGCGGTTTCGGTTGGGCTCGGGGCGGCTCCGGCCGGCGGCACCCCCCTCAGCGCTCCCCCCCAGGGACCCCCCAGCGCCCCCCCAGCGCCCCGACATGGCGGGCACCACCGGCAACCTGCAGGTAGGGCGCGGGCGCAGTGCCCGCCGGGCGGCGGTGTCCCTGAGGTAAAGGCCCGGCCTGGGCAGGGTGCCGGCCCGGGGAGGCCTTGGCCGCTCGGGCGGTGCCGGGCGGGTGTCAGCTGGGCCGCGAAAGGGAGGCGGTTTCAGTGTGTCCGGATACTGGCAAGAGTGAGTGCACAGGAATGTCTGTGGAAAGCGCTTTTGAACATCTTCACCTTGCTCCTTGACATAGCATGCTCACAGTGATTGTGTTATGCTTAGGAAAAGGAGTTGACTGTGAGAAAAATACGTACGGGGCTATAGAAGGTTTAGGTAGTATTAGTGACCTCTGGCTTTTTTTAACTGGTCCTTTTTAAGCTTCCATGAGCTAGACGTTCAGACTGTCATTTCTAATTGCCCTGAAGTGGTATAGGCCATGGCCAAGGAACCAAGCGTGATAGAAGGTAATAAGCACTCAAAAGCAAAGGTATAACAGTGATGTCAATAAACCCACAGGTCAGTGTATACAGTATGGTGGCTTAGATTACAGCCAGTGCTGTTTGAAACTAGTTCAGTAAACAAGTAAAAAAATCATCCCTAAATTCTCCTTAATAGAACTCTTCTGGTGCTCATAATTTACCTGTTTCCTGTCTGGTCAGCTCCTTTCTCCCTGCTCCCTCCTAGAGCAGTGATGAGAATTTCTTAATTGGATATCAAAACCTAAATCCTTCAAGAGAACCTAACGAAATCATCAGCCTCTAAGCTAACTCCTGGCTTTGGGTTGGAACAGTGATGGTGCTAGTTTCAGTGCTCTGCAATCATTTACTTCATACGTGGACTCTGCTGTCGATAGGTTTTCTGATGTTGTGACTCATGGATTAAATTATCTGTGGCGTAAAAACATAAAATGTATTTCTAAACTTTTCCATAAAAAATGCAAGAGTTTGGTGTTTAAAACTGCATAGACAAACCAGTGACGGTTACTACACAGAAAATTAATCTTGTCACTTATTGCTTCTTTGTGCGCTGGTAAGTTTTGCTTATCACTGTTCATGAAAAGATGGAAGTGTCCTGTACAGAGTCCCATCAAAGGCTTGCAGTCAGTTGCCTTCAGCTTTTCGGGATAAATGTTAAAGAGCGGAAAAGCTACACATCAAAAACAAGTCAGAGCAACCGTTTAAAATATCTCTGATTATGCAAAATGCTGTCAGACAGCACTTACTTAAATTATTTGTTTCTGTTACAGAAAGCAATAGACCTTGCTAGCAAGGCAGCCCAGGAAGACAAAGCAGGCAACTATGAGGAAGCCTTCCGCTTGTACCAGCATGCTGTCCAGTATTTTCTTCATGTTATTAAATGTAAGTGCAATGTGTTAGTTCATGAAGTAGAGTTTTATAGCCAAGTTGCACAGTGTAATCTCTTATGGTGACATCAGTATTTAAAATCTGACTTTCATTATCAGTTGACACTTGCTGTCTGTAGTTTGACTGAGGTCATGCAGTATTCAGCTTTTGCTGCATTTTGTTCCTTTCTTGTAAGAAAGCAGATTTTTTTATTTTCCTTGAGTGTTTATTAGTTTTTTTAAGAGAGGGACACAGGGTTGTTCTGTCTGCCCTCTGGGTTTCTGTTGCAGTGTTTCAGGCTGGCCACTGTACTTCAGTTGTGCAGATAACCATATCATACGCAAGAACTCCTTGTAGTATCCACGGAGCACTGCTTGCTTATTTACTCATGCCACTTGCTTTCCTACATTTCTGCTGGCAACTTTGCTCCTTAATGTCTGTCTTACTCATCACCTTGACCAACAAAATGTATGGGATGGATTTTTATGTTCTCATTTTCCTTTGGTTTCCTTACCCTCATAATTATTTTATGCTTTCTCTTTCACAGTTCTTTATACCTTCTGTCTCGTGTCCAGTGTTTGTATGCAAAGAGTGGATTCTCTTAATGTACAGCCATAAACTGAGCGGGTTAGGATTGCTAGCCAGACATAAGTGCACTTGCAGATCTCTGTAATTTGGGGGGAAAAAGACAGCTGAACCAAACGAAAAAGTCCCTAAGGAACTGACAAAACACAAATTGACTTAGCTTATGTCTTATGGACTTTGACAGAGTATGACTTTGTGCTTTTCCAAAATTACATCGGCATTGTTAAACTTAGCATATAAACCTAATATTTTAAATTTTGATTGCTGATATAAAATACTATAATAATGGCTAAGAGAACAGTGTGGCTGTTGAAACACACCTATCTTTTTTAGTTGTTTTATGTCATTTTTCTTTGATGCAAACGACTTCTAAAATTAGCAGGCTATGGAAAAGTGAACTGTTTCCAGACTAAAAAAAAATCGCTCAGCACAAGCATCTTCTTGATGAGCTTGATTAGAAAATGAATTATTAAAACAATGGACAGTAGTTTGATAGGCTGACAAAAAAAACTTCCAGTGCCATTGTCCTTAATGCTGTTCAGTTGGGTTTTAAGCCAAAGCAATACTCAGGTGTGTGTTTGATTTCTGGTGGGTGGTCACTCCTTCCTGTCACTCCTTTCCACGGTACAGGGGAAAAATAAGTAGTTGAAGAACTTGGTTATGTGGTGAGCACTGAGAGAGGTGTATGCATAAGACATAAAGATGACAGATCTAGTCTTGTTTTCTGATTGATGCACGTGCGTTCGCTGTTAACAAAACTTTGTTTCTCTTCAAACTCTTAGATGAAGCACAAGGCGATAAAGCGAAACAGAGCATTAGATTGAGATGTGCAGAATACTTGGACAGAGCAGAAAAACTGAAGGAATATTTGAAAAAGAAAGAAAAATCTGCACCAAAACCAGTTAAAGAGTCTGGTCCAACTGATGGAAAAGGGTATGTTTCGGGAGAAGGTAAAGCAAAATACTTCCTGAATTCAACTTACTCTAAAATTCAACTTTTCACAGATCATTTTCACTAGTGTTTTTGAAATGCTTCAAGTGACTACTAATGTTGAAGTACAGTGGGCTAATAAAAGAAAAATAACATGAATTAATATCACAGGCTCTTCTGTGCCTGCTTACTATGATGATTGAGTATTGGCGTAGGAAATTCACTGAAGCATGAAAGCTATTTCAGACTAACACGTTCTTATCAGATTTAACAGCAGTGAGCCCAATGACGCAATTCTGTTGCATGTGAATACTTGCTAACTAGAAAATAAATTCGGACTGATGATTACTGTGGCCTAAGTTTTATCTGTCTCACATGATAAGAGGTGCAAAAGGCTGTTGTAGGGTGATGCTCCATAAGATGGCCTGAATCACTCTAGTGCCTTGCTGCTGCCTAGCCTCTCCACTGCTTTCCTTTTGTTAGATCTGTGTTTCATTTCATGTATCAGAGAGCTGAATCAGACCTACTGAACAAGCAGAGTCTCTTTTGCATTTGCTGATGGCTTTATGGGGACAGGGGAGAGGAGGGGCTTCAGGAAGGTATCTCCAGGTGAGATTGCCCTTTTTCGCAGCGCTGAACAGCAAGTGTTGCTCAGTTGTCTCTTGAAACGTCACCTGACTTTCAGTCTCCTTCATTGTCTACTCATATCATCAGTTTTATTTTTCGGAGCTGCACTGCGTTCTACTGGTTTATAATAGAAGGGGTCGTTACTGTCACAGAGCCTCCATGACTCCATGACCTTCCCTCCCGTTGTTCTCTACCTAGTCTACTTTTTTCCTTCTGTAACTTCCTGTTCCCTTTATTCTGACAAGATGTGGGTGTAGAGTTGTTGTAGTACTAGATGGAATTGACCAAGCCCAACTGCAGTTTCAGACGGGATAAGTGCCAACATCCACAGTTGAACCATTTTGGTGCTTCCATGTTGCTCAATACAAGGGCTTTTGTTTCCTAGAGGATGGCTCAAAGCATGCAAGTGTGTTAAGTGGAGGGAGGGATCAGACCTGTAAGAGGAAGTTGAAATGGTTAGGAGAGGGCATTAGAAAGAGTGTGGCTTGGAAAAGCAGAACTACAATGATGTAAGCTTGTAGAGATCTGAAAGAGACTAAAATCTTTTTCTTTTTTTTCTCCTCAGAATGCTGTCTTTCTGCTTTTTGCTTTTTAATCTAAGACAGCAGTCTCTCAATGTATTTCAGTATTTTATTTCTCATTTCCAAGGAACGACAGTGATGGGGAAGGAGAGTCAGAGGATCCCGAGAAAAAGAAGCTACAGAATCAACTTCAAGGTAACTTTGAAGCCTCCCTTTCTTTAGAGATGACTTCAGTCAAGTGAATTTCTAGATTACTGGCACATATATGTTATGGATTAACTTCTTGTCTTTAAGTGGCTCTATTAGTATATGCTGTTCACATACAAAAGCGTATCACAGAATCACAGAATTTCTAGGTTGGAAGAGACCTCAAGATCATCGAGTCCAACCTCTGACCTAACACTAACAGTCCCCACTAAACCATATCGCTAAGCTCTACATCTAGATGTCTTTTAAAGACCTCCAGGGATGGTGACTCCACCACTTCCCTGGGCAGCCCGTTCCAATGTCTATCAACCCTTTCGGTAAAGAAGTTCTTCCTAACATCCAACCTAAAACTCCCCTGGCGCAACTTAAGCCCATTCCCCCTCGTCCTGTCACCAGGCACGTGGGAGAACAGACCAACCCCCACCTCGCTACAGCCTCCCTTGAGGTACCTGTAGAGAGCAATAAGGTCACCCCTGAGCCTCCTTTTCTCCAGGCTGAACAATCCCAGCTCCCTCAGCCGCTCCTCATAGGACTTGTTCTCCAGGCCCCTCACCAGCTTCGTCCCCCTTCTCTGGACCCGCTCAAGCACCTCCATGTCCTTCTTGTAGCGAGGGGCCCAAAACTGAACACAGTACTCGAGGTGCGGCCTCACCAGAGCCGAGTACAGGGGGACGATCACCTCCCTAGCCCTGCTGGCCACATTGTTTCTTATACAGGCCAGGATGCCCTTGGCCTTCTTGGCCACCTGAGCACACTGCTGGCTTATCTTCAGCCGACTATCAACCAATATTCCCAGGTCCTTCTCCGCCTGGCAGGTCTCCAACCACACATCTCCCAGCCTGTAGCTCTGCCTGGGGTTATTGTGCCCCCGGTGGAGGACCCGGCACTTGGCCTTGTTGAACGTCTATATGGAGGTATGTGTTTGTGTGCTGTGAATATGCTGAAGTTCATCTACTGTCCTCTGTGTTTCCTGTTTGAAGTCTACCATTTATCAAGAAAGCTTTTTCCAAAGGGAACAGTTGCAAGACTTCAGGTAGTTACTTGCTAAACTGTATCACTATTTTACTCTTGTGCTTTGGGGTATTACTGCCTAAGGTAGCGGACATCATGCAAATATAGAAATACGAAAAGCTTGTGCTCGAGTTCAGAAGTCGAGAAGATGGATTCTTGATTTTGTAGTATTTCCTCACATTGCAGTGATGAGTGATACTCAGCTGAGTAACAGAATTGGGTTTTTGAGTTCCAATGCTCTGTATGTTCAGTGATGCAACGTATGGCAGGTAGCACAAGTTTTTTATACAGTAAAGTGGCTTTGCTTGATGTTAACTATGTTTTAATAGGAAAGCTCTGAACAATTCTTTACAGACAGGTGATGGTTACAAATCTGAAGAAACTTAATTGTAAAGAAGATCAAATGCATTTATTCTCAGCTTGTATTATTTTGGGAGCTATTGTATGACATTTGGAAACTGCAATGCTTTTTCTACTTCTTGACACCTTTATTTAATTCCATGTGTGGTTCTAAGGGACAATTTCCTGTATTTTAAAATGACAGAAAAATGACGAGCTTTGGACTTTTACCCCCATCTCTCAATATAAACACTTTTTCTTCCCATGTGAATCTGACCTTCAGTCTTCAAGAAACAGTGTCTTGCACCTAGCGCTTCTTTAAGACTTTTCTATAAAATGACAAGGTTCTTGCTTATTTGTTTTCATGCTTTGGAAGTGTGAGATCCTTGGTGTCTTTAAACTTAACGTAGGAGTCTCTTAGTGTATAAACTCTGGTTAGTCTTCACATTACTCATCTAAGTTTGCTTCCCACAACAGCCACAGATATTTCCTGTATTTAATTTTACTGCCTTTTTATTCTTAGCTGACTTTGCCGTATGGAACTTTCCCAAATCTGTGTCTGTTTTCAAGGTTTTAATTATAGCAGCAACTTGACTTATTGTGGGAGAAGTGGCCACTGACATTCAGACTGGATAGCAATTGTGGGTTTATTGTCATGTACTCGTGTTTAGAATTTTAAAGGCCTTTTTCACTCTACTGCTTAATTTTCCAGCTATTCATTTACACCTATAAAATTAGGAAGCCTACAATGTCCAGTTCCATTTGTGTCCTGGTGTGGGTGATCTCTTACAGTACAGTAATTTCAGTTATCACGGTATTTCTGGGGCAGATAACTGATACTTCAGCTTTGAAATAATTTGCTGTTCCTACGATTTCTACTAATTATTTTAGTTATGGATCCCTTAGTCCTGTATACTTTAAGAAAAGACTGAGATATAATTAACCTAGCAGAAGGATTTATTGCATTGAAAATAAGTGGTTGAATTTCAGTGTAAACAGAGGAAGTTGATTGCAAACTTGTATTCTAGTGCTTTTAACACACTGAACAACATGATGACGTTTTTGGACTCCAAATTTCATATTCTTAATAATTCCAGTTGTTAACAAAAAACATTCCTTTCAATCTCATGAAAAAGATGTGGAAAAAGAAAAAATCTCAACAGAGATGCTGAGAAAGTGAGCAAGTGTTACTTGCTTTATCTGTTAGCCATGAGTAGCAGTACATTTTCAGTCCTCTAAAAGGAAAAAAAAAGGCCTTAACAAAATCAATATACAGAGTTCTGAAGGCATAAGTTTAAGGTATCAAGAAAATAACTGGTGAAAGCTAACTGTGAAATTACAGAAAATTCCTGGTATAGAAATAGGGCAGCTGAAACTTCAGTGTGTTTGAAAGTATTGGGGTGGTTGGCATTAGTTCAGCTAGGAAGGCTTTTCTTACATTTTGGATTTGCCTTGACTAGGATTTCAGAATCTAATATTACATTACTAGTTCAGATTCAAGTTGTTCCATCTAGCAGTAGTCAAGACAAAATATTTTTGAGATCAGACTAATTAATTTGAAATCTGAAGAGGAGGCTAAATCACAGCTCAGATGGCTAAAATCATATTACAACTAGTTGATTGAGATAAGACTTGATGACAAACTTAGAGAGAACATGGCTAGACATGGAAGGTACATGGAGCCTGCTAAACTGTAGAAAAAGTCAACTTTCTGATGCTTTCAGCCCTATCTCTTAAAAGTCCTATGCAATGGATATTCAGACTATTTACTGCACATCTAGGTAACCAACAAGTTACTTTATCTGCTAGAGGATCTTATGAGTGCTGGGCTCATGCAACTACATTATTTCCCTCCTTGTTTACAGTGAAACTTCAATTTTTTCAGAAAGTACAATGGTGGGCTTCAGTGAGAGATGCTGTCTCAGTACCCTTCGTGAAGATACTGCTCTGTGAATACTAAATGCCTTTTTTCTGGTCAGTTACAAACTGGCTTTGGGCACTGCAGAACTTCTGCTCGCTCTCGAGTATTCTAGTTATCGACGGTTTATTGGGGTAAAACAACATGACAAATCTCTGTGAAATAGTGTCCATTTGACTAACACTATTTACTCTTTAAATCTACTTAGAAATGGTTTGATTTTGTTCCTTATGAACATGGGCATCTTTTTTCAAATGGAAGCTGTGGAAAAACGTGCATCGCTAATTTATATAATCTTTTCTTACAGGTGCTATTGTTATGGAGCGACCAAATGTAAAATGGAGTGATGTTGCAGGCCTTGAAGGTGCCAAAGAAGCTCTTAAAGAGGCAGTGATCTTGCCCATTAAATTTCCACACTTGTTTACAGGTCAGAATTAGAGCATTTATTTCCTATTCTAATGCTACTGTTGACATTGGGAGTGGCACTAGCATGAGAAGAACGTTATACTGATGTATCTAAAACTCCAGCTGAGCTCTTAGTGATGTGACTGACAGGAGTTTCTTAGGTAGATACAGAAAGCCTAATAAATTAGGGAGGATTCGTCAGAAAAATAGGTTTGTTTTTGATACAGTTTTTTGACGAATTACGGTTTCTTTCTTGCAGGAAAGAGAACACCCTGGAGAGGGATTCTTCTGTTTGGACCACCAGGAACAGGAAAGTCTTATTTAGCAAAGGCTGTTGCAACAGAAGCAAACAACTCAACTTTCTTCTCAGTATCTTCCTCTGACCTGGTCTCAAAGTGGTTAGGAGAGAGCGAAAAGTAAGTTGGAGTTGCCAGAGGTCCAGAGAAATATCAGCAAGAAGAAATTGGTATTACAGAGCTAGATAAGACACTAAAGAAATTAAATTTGAGGGAAGGGTCATGAGCACTATGGAGATCACCACCCCTTCTGAACTCAGCTGTGATTGTGCACTGCATCAGTCTGAAATTTTAGGGTCATTTTGTCTTGTCACCTCCCCAGTCATCTGTGACAACAGCTTTGTGGTTAACACGTGGTATTGCTTTGTCCGTATGGAGGTGGGGTTTTTTTCATTTGTCTTCAGGCTGGGACTGTTGCCCAAAGTTATTAGCCTCAGTGATATGAAGAATTTTCCAGCATGTTGCTATCTATTTTCCTTTGTAACTTAGTATAATATGTTGGTAAGATTCATCTTGGGTTTCTTAGGCAAACTGACTTCTTCTGTAATATTATTTAAAAATATATATATAAGAATGTACATATTTCTTAGAAAATCTCTAGAGTTAATCAGATTCAGTTGCAAATCTTAAATAAGACAAAGCCATGTTGCTTTGATTCTTCCTAAATTGGTGGTTTTATGTAGTTAAATCTGTCTTGTAGAAGTGTTAAACTAAGCAGGGTTTGCCTGCAAAATCATGCATGGAGTACTCAAAGATGCTTCACCTCTCTTTATACTGTGGTATCTCCCTCCACATAATGCAGAGTTGTTGGAGCTGGAAGGATGTTGTATCTTTGAGTAGCTCTATCAATACATTTTGTGGGGTCTCCATTTTTTTTTAACTTTTTCTAAACAAAGTAACTCGTAATCCTAAGTTGTGTGGTTTTGATGGCGTTTACATTAAGATAACTGCAGCTGTTTCTTTTTTTAAGATTAGTGAAAAACTTGTTCCAGCTTGCCAGAGAAAACAAACCTTCCATTATCTTCATTGATGAGATAGATTCACTGTGTGGGTCAAGAAGTGAAAATGAAAGCGAGGCTGCTAGACGGATTAAAACAGAATTTCTAGTCCAGATGCAAGGTAAGTTTACTGGTTTTCAGAATCAAAGGAATTAAGGCATGTATTTTAAGTACAGCTGGCATGAGAACACTAAAGAAATCTACACTTCCACCCCATTAAATCTTGACAATGTTTTAAAACAGTCTTTGTTTATCTTTTAAATGGTGAAATGATTTCTGCCCTCATATAGGGGTTGGTGTTGACAACGAAGGAATATTGGTCTTAGGAGCAACAAACATACCCTGGGTTTTGGATTCTGCTATCAGGAGAAGGTATGATGGCGCTTTTATGGTGTGAACTTTGCAGCTGTTGTGACAGTTCAGCGTAAGGCTGTTTGAGGCAGTAATCTCATTAATGCTTGCAGACATGGCTAATGTTCTCAGACATGACTGGACTGAGTCAATAGCCCCTTGCCACTTAAGAGGTGGATTGTTCACCCTTGTATTTATCCTGTAGTTTATTTCATATCTTGGTCAGCTAATTCTGCTTGGGCAAGCAGAAGACTGTTCTGTTTCTTTGCTCGTTGATTTTGTGGTTGGCAAGGGGGACAAGATACAAAACATGCTGCTCAGAAGGGCAAGAGGGGGCAAAGCTGCCTATTTCAGTTGTAGTAAGCTGAATAGCTTGCATAATTTCATGGAAATGTAATTTTATGTTATGCAGAACTACCAAGTTTTTGTATTGGTCACACACAACTTGTGTGATCTTTCAGAGTGTATTTTAACTGCTTTTCTTTAGTTGAAAAGCTTTTGTACATGTATCTGATGAACTGGATCTTTCAGCTGCAGAGCAGCAGAGGACAAGTAGAGTTACATTATAAGGATGGTTATGTTGCGATGAGGACACAACTTGGACAATGGTCATTTTTGTAGGCTAAAGAAACATTGCTTTTTTGTGGCAGTGCCATTGACTCTTATCTATATACTTAATTCAAGCTGACTGTACTTTGGGAATTTAGACCAGGTGGCCTCCAGAGGTCGCTTCCATCCTGTATGGCTGTAGTTTTATAGACAGATACAGAAATGGATGTGTTACCTAAAATTTCAGGTCGTTCTTTGCAGTGTGAAAGAGTATCTAATTTTTGTCTGTAAAACTCATAGGAACTTGTACAACATGGCAGTAACACAATTAATTTTTCATGGTCTTGGCCCAGTTTGTCATGTGTAGCAAGTTAATTCTGTTTTACAGAATTTAGTTTCTCATTTTGTTGGTGGGAGGTAATCTCTACTGTGAGAGCAGATGCTGCTTCAAAGGAAGAACTGCAGGTATCCACAGTCTCTACTGATGGCTGTATTGAGAGTATGACTTCAAATTTGTTTCCAACTATGAAGTTCTCTCCTAAGTAGTTAGAAACCATAGAAAGCGGTTTTGTCAGCACGTTATGAGGCAGTTCTTCCTCCAAGTGTGAAAACTGCTCAAATGTACTTCAACACTAAAGACTTTTTTTTCCTTGTGTTTTTTTCTTTTAAAACACTAAATTTGCTGGAGAGAACCTGGAGAAAATAAAATCTGAATGGAAGATCTTTGTCCTTAAAATGAAATGCTACTTAGAGAAAAAGAAATACTTGTTATATTTTGGATGTTGGCTTATGATGGCTACAGTATTATTTATGAGAAAAGCTTGTTGAATATTTACCTTTGATTTTTTTTTTAAAATGGCTTATAATACAATATTAGAAAGAAGCGGTTTCACTTAGGAACAAACTATATACTGATTTGCATAAGCTTCTTTCCATTGTGCACCTGCATGAGCCAGCGTCTGTGGAATGTTTTTTTTTTTTCTTTTTGAAACCAGGTTTGAGAAGCGTATTTATATTCCTTTACCTGAACAGCATGCCAGGGCTGCAATGTTCAAACTTCACCTTGGGTCAACTCCAAATCTCCTGACAGAATCAGATTATCGAGAGCTTGGAAAAAGAACTGAGGGCTATTCTGGTGCAGATATAAGCATCATTGTACGTGATGCACTGATGCAGCCTGTTAGAACTGTGCAATCAGCTACTCACTTTAAAAAAGTAAGTAAGAATCAAAAAACCTTCATGCTATTTTGCCTCAAAATTATCTTGATCAGAAAATTTCTTACAGGTAAACTGAGTTTGGTTTGGATAATAATGCTTATGAATGTTTATACGCTGTCCTTTGTTTTTTTTTCAAGAGAGTACATGGATATCAGCTCCTTTCATTTTTATACAAGTTCTGCCGTAAGTCTGATGCAGCTGGTTTTTAGGTACTCCTTCTGTGTAATCCAAGCTCTGACTCTTCATATCTCTAGCTAGTATTAAAACGTTAAAAGCAATCAGTTTGAAGTTAACTTCAAATGGAGTGTTACGGAGGTGCTCTTTTTTTGCATCAAATCACATGGTTCTTCATGTTTTTGTAGTGTGTGTTAATAAATGTATTTCTCATCAATATGGAAACATGAATTATAATTAGGCACATTCTGCTTGCTTGAATTATCTTTCAAGCTGAAAAATTAAGGTGACTGTTTTTACTGGAATCTTAACCTAATGTTATTTGTGACAGTAGTAAAGATGCAGGACAGCTGAGCAAGGTTCCGTGCTGCCCAAACAATAAAACGGCTGTTGAAACTATAGATAGGTTTGGCTCATCTTGCAGGGATGTCTACATATTATATGCTAACTTAAACATTTCTTCTGAATGTTTGAATCTCAAAAACTTCATCTAAGAACCCTCTAGAGTTCTTAAGACCAATTTAAATCCATTGAATCTGTGCAGTATTTTCTTCTCCGCAGAGAATCTGCACAAGTGATGCTTAAATTGTTTCTAAACTATTACGTTTTCAATGGAGGGGAAAAAAAATGTGTTAAGGTTATCAATGGTTATAAACAGAATTACAAAAACATAAAAATGTATCAATTAAATAAGAAGTTTTTTTAAAAAAACTTTTTGCTTTTTAAGAGACCCAAACCAAAAGTATGTTTGTTTACACTTTTATTGCAAAGTTCCGTTTAACAGAAATTCATGTATTGCAGGTGAAGGTGGGTTAAGGTATTCTGCAGAGGCTTTTGATTCTGTAAAGGGAAGCCATCATTTTGTTGTCCCTTAAAATGCCCCCTATAATGTACTCTTAAGTGTTTTTTAAGGGTCTTTTCCTAGTTTTAAATACAAAGAACATTTTGAAAAAGTATTTTGAAGCAGTAGCGCTGCCATAAATTGTATTTGTTTTTTAAAAAAATAAGCAAATATTTTGATGTATCAGGGATTTTCTGGCTGATTCCTTCCTTTCAGTAGGGATGTCTAACTTATTTATCCATTATTTATTGACTTTAAATGACAATGACATTTCTGACCAATGGGTTGTTACCTTTTTAGCCTTTCACTGAAACTTGCAAGCATCCAAGGCATGTCTCAGACTACCACAGTGCAATGAAATAACCTCAATTGTCACAGTTTACAGAGCAACCAAAGCCAATCCTTACCTCTTACTTCTTTTGCTAGAAAAGAACTGCAGTACTTTGAGTGTTCTGACAAAAGTCAAGCTTATTCCACTTGTTTTGTTAGTACTTCAATTGGATACAGTTTCTTATCTTTGTAAGAAAGATCTTGGCTTTATTAACTATTTGCATAGTAACAGACAACTTGTCCCAGCTACACAGCACTTAGCTCAGTTTTCAGTAACTCATTGTAAACCATTGCTTGCTCCAAGTGATGATAACTCAGGTTTGTCGGTATTTTGGATGTTAAAAGCAGATTGGAATGGCAAATCCAGTTCTCTGCAGTTAAAACCAGCTGGTTAGTGTGTTGTCTTTTGGTCTTTGCATATGTTCTGAGTTCCTGTGGATGTGTGATGCTTCAGATAATGATGAAAGAAAACAGAACTGTGGGTCCTAGATACGCGCTGCAGAAAGGAAAGACACCTGGTGCAGCTTCTAGGGGTCTGTTGGTACATCTGGAAAAAGAGACTGGTTTCAGTTCTCCCACTAGATGGCCCTATTTTCGATCGAGTGCTGTCAGAACAGGTGCACAGAGCTTTGTAGGGCAGTAAGTAAAAGTTTAAAAAGGCATCTCTGGCTGCCTGAATTGTGGGGCATTCAGGGACTGAATAAATACTGGAGAAGTATTTATAAAGCTGTTGACCAGTGATGAATGGACTCCCAAAGTGACCAGGGACTAGGAAAAGGACTAGGTAGAGTTGTCTTTTCCAGACAGTACTACTGGTATGTTAGCTTTCTACAGACATACCTGCCTAAAGAGAAGGAGGCTCATAGGATTTGACATGATGTGAATTTAAGTATCTGGCTGCAGCTGTGTGTTTTCAAAGTGAACAATGCCAGTACTTCCATGCAATTCCTCTCTGTCTGGACATGATATCCCCATGGGTAGGGCATCTGCATAAATTCAGAGAATGTTTATGCTCTAAAGATGATGTTCAGCTTCAATTTCTTGACTTTATAAAAAACAAACTCTCATAAAACTGAGTGGTAAAGGATTTTTGTTTTGTTTTTCTTTTTTAGGTAAAAGGACCGTCAGTGTCTAATCCGAATATCATGGTAGATTTGTTCACCCCTTGCTCTCCAGGTGATCCTGAAGCTGAAGAAATGACATGGATGGATGTTCCAAGTGATAAATTACTGGAGCCACAAGTTTCCATGGTAGGTATTTTTTTGTGGCATTTCTTTCTTGATTTGCAAAACTCAGAGAAGACTTTAAAGTGAAGGCTTTTTCAAAGAGGCAATTGGATGAGCTGTTTGTTTTCAGACATGCTGGACATACCAGATAATACTTGAATCCTGATGTACAGCATGCTTGTGAACAAGCCAGTTCTCCATCCCAGATAAGCATTTTTTTCTTATTGTTCTTGTTTGGTGCCATGCAGCTGCAGTCCCTTCATCCACAGGCAGCATCTGAATCTTCCACTACTCTTTCGTTTCTCTTATTCATTTAAAACTTCCAAAATCCCTGCCCTGTGATATGTTATCTTCCCATTGTTCTATAGCATTAAGGAGAGAGAGGAGTGAGAAAATATATTCAGTGTAAATTGGGAATGATGTGCTGTAAGTAAATATTGTCCACAGCATAAAGGCAAGTATATTCAATAAAATGTAAAAAGCTGATGGATGTAATGGTAGTTCTGGTTAAACTTCATCAAAGGTGATGCAGCTAGCTTTCCAATACCTTTCAGCTGTTTTTCTGTTTATGTTAAAATACTTGGTTTGGTCTAAGGAATGAAATATACCTTATTCAAGACAAATTGGAATTTTAGTTCACTGTGAATAAATACATGAACAGAAGTCCTGGGCACTTGTTCCATGTTTCACCCCAAAGAATCAGAATTTAAGAGCACTGAGGAGAGGACTTGGTATCAAATTTGTGCTGACATCAGTTCTAATGTATGAATGTTCTTGTAATTAATGAAGGAAAAGTGTGTTGCATGAGCATCACAAACCTCTAAAACAGTATGTACTACTTTGTAAATATAAATAATAGAAGAGTTATCTGTGTATATTTGCATACTAAGGAAGCACAAAAAGATGTGTGCAAATGCAGGCCTGCCCTAAAACTTCTGTCTCTGGTGTAAGTGGATTTTTCATCTGTCTCTCCTGGAATTAAATACAATAATCCCTTGAGTGCTCCTAATGGAACTTAGGCTCTAATGTGCTACAGTTGCATAGGAGCTTGTTTCAGTATCCAAAAGCAGATATTGCCCTTACAAATAAATAAATCAGGCTTTAATCTTTTCTGAGCAGGGTATCTGTAGTATGATGAGACAAATTTTAAGTCTTGAAAGTCATGGTGTTGACTTTCATCTTTACCCATGATTTTATAGTTACCCGAGCACCTAGTCTTTTCAGTTGCCTTTGGCCAGGACTTGATTAGTTTTCTTGTACCTTTCGTTCATGGGTTTTTAACCATGATGGACTATGAAGAATACGTGGGAACGCTTGATTATTTTCAACTTAAAACTGTTGTACTTAAAAAGTAGATATATAAAAAAAAAAAAGGATAGGAAGTTCAGTTTGTTCCAGTAAGCAGTGATGAATAATACTTCAATGGATGCTGAATGGATGAGAGGTGGAAACCTAAACTCGAGATTGTGGTTTTATTCTTGAAAAACTCACTGTTAATTGTCTGTCTTCCAAAAATTAAGATTTGGCCTGTGTGCAGAAATGTTTGGGGTTACTTGAAGTTTTGCTTAAAGAGGAGTTCCTATGGTCATCTTATTTTAAAATGTTTTCTTAATCATTTTTTTTTTTGGCAGCAATACTGTTAGCAGTGGTACTATGCTTGTTTCTGAATACATTCGTTTTCTTTTGTGTTTTTCTTTCACAGAACGATATGCTTAGGTCGCTAGCTAGCACAAAACCAACAGTTAATGAACAGGACCTGGAGAAGTTAAGGAAGTTTACAGAAGATTTTGGTCAGGAAGGCTAAACCAAAGATGTATGTGGAACATTAGAACTATTTTTGCTTTTTTAAGTATTCTTGTCTTTATTGATGGCACTACAAATAAATGCCAATAAAATCACTCCTTTCTTACTTCACAGAAGGAATAGAAGTTCTCTTTGCAAAGACCCTTAAGCTTTTGTATTGTATTGTCTTCCTCAGATGTCTATTAAATGTATTCTATTGAAAAATAATACTGAAAAGACAACTTTAGGGTGAGGCAGCAAAGTGATGTGGTGACTTGTATTAAGTATTAGAAAATTTTAAATGATTAGTTCAATTTTAGGTATTATATTCGCCCTGGGTACAACTGAGTTTTGAACTCCCAGGAGGCTCAAAAAACCCTTTTTTGAGGGGTAGAAGAGAGTCTATTTGTCATGTGTTTTCAGTATCAGTCAATCAGCCTACATGTTAATTGCTCTCATTTCATTTAGAAAAATGCAACAGAATTTGCTAATCAAGCATACTGCAAGAGTGGTTTTGCTATTAATGTAAGAAAGAAAACATTGTGAAGATAAGTCTCTATGGGCCAGTACTCTGTTTAAATACTGATGGACCTGGTGTTTGGCTTTTTCTGCTATGCTGTGTTAAAAGTTTGCCTTAAACAGCTTTTGCTTTTAACTCTTTACTAGCCGATACACACCTCACTATGCAATTTAGCAAAGATTTGTTAAATGCAAGTATCTTGAAAGGTTGTTTTTGCTGGCTCTTTTTTTTTTAAATAGCTTTGCTTTCTGCAAGAGTGTGACTGAAGTTACAGAAAAAAGCGTGAGTAAGATTCCACATGTCAAGGCTGGCAAGGTGTAAGTCATCTCTGAAGAATGTAAAGGAGGTATTTTGGGAAATAGCATACATTCACATGATTTAGCCACAGACTTTGCAGTGATAAATTACTCAGAACCATATTGATCATTATTGCATGTAGGTTACATCAATTTAGTTCTTAAACTTTGAGAAAAGGCTGGCACTTTAGTATAGATGTAGCACTTCCATTGTAGTTGTTCAAAAAAAGAAATAAAAATCAAAATGAGATGTGCCTGAATGTAACTTACAACACTACCGTGTCAGCATTGAGTCTGTGCCTTGTAAGTTTGCACTGGCTGTAGATACAGAACGTCACAAGGATATCTCGAATACTCTGTCCCACTAACATTGTACAACTCTATCCTGCACAAGCTTTGTTGAACTTGCATTAAAAGAAATTTGCACATTTTGTGTGTGTATGTTATATGTACATACATGCACGTGTGATTGTCTTTGGGTTTTGGTTTCCTTCATGTCCATATTTTGTGTACTTTATAAATCATAGGACTGGTGAAATTTGCTGTAATTCATTTAAGTAAAATGTACAACATCAACTGTGTTCTGTGAGTATTTCTTCAATGTTATTTCCAAGAATTTACAGCTTTTTTTGAGACTTTGATTTCTGTTTAATGGCTAACCAAAATATTTAGTTACAAATTCTTTCATCTGTGAGGTGCTGAGCTTTTGTTTACTAACATGATGAAACATTCTTTCCAAAATCATTCAGTTACACACAGCTTTACCTTTGTCTTACATTGGAATATGTAAATGTAAATCAGTGGACTGCAAATCTTTTTGTGGACCTTTGAGTAAGATGGGGGGAAATTCCAGTGTAGATGCAAGCAACTGTGGTTAGTAAACATAATCCTGGTTGCAATAGGATTGCTTTTTTTCTTGATTGTCTCATGTACACTTTAGAAGTGAACCACAGGCTGGCAGGGCTCTTACCTAGAGGTTTGAAGCTACTATCCGAAATACTTGTCTTGTGAACTTTTTAAAATGAGAGTCTTTACTGAAATCTTAAAATTCTCAGGAACTGTGTTTTGTTGTTGTAGGCTGATTTGTCCTATGGGTTTCTGTAAACCTAACTGTGTAATCCTTTATCTTTAATGTAGAAAAGTATATTCTATGTTTTAAACTCACATCTTGCTGCTTGCTCAGTTGTGGGATGACATCTGTAACAGAAGCATTAATGTTTGATGTTTAAAGTTGTTTTTAAAAATATATTCTAAATAAACACTGCTGCTTAGAACTGCAGCTCCAAGGACAACTTTTGGTTTGCTGTTTTTGTAAAATGGGAATAAGTTAATGTAGCTAGGAATCTGTGATAATATATTATCCCAGAATTTGTGATAGCTAAGTGGAAAGGAAAAAAAATCACTTTTAGTTTTCAGTGTTAATCTAAAATGCACTAAACAGTGTTACTCTGTAGTTGATGAAAGGCTATATTTGCTTTACGTAATCAAAACCTCTGCAAGTTCTGGATAAATCACTTGTAAATTTTTCACAACATCTGCTGTGACTCATCTTTGACAAAGCTTACATTTTTTCCTAAGTTTTGGTGCTACTGCTAACTTCAACTAATATGAACAATTATTTTCTTGTGGGTAAAATAATTCTTAAATCAGTTATATATACGCTTGTTTTGTTCTTCACGTTGACATTCAACTCTGGATTTTCTGTCAGTCCTGGTATACATATCAGTGCATGTGCTCCTGTTGCCTGACTGACCTCCAAATCCAGAGTCCTGTTTCTTCCCTGATTTAACCATTGGCTTTGTCTTAAAAAAAAATCTATAAGGTTTCATTTTCAAATTTTTGGTTTTGTTTGTTTTCTATTTTATCTGCTGGTCTTTTGACTTGCTTTGGTTGCCTTTGTTATGATTAGTGGAGCAGAACATGTGTAGTCCAGGCAGGTACTTGAATCAGCTGTTGTTCATACTTCTATCAGGTGAGTCTTATCGTAGTTTGCACTTCTCGTCAACTGAAGCAAAGAAGCTGTTGGAATATTCACTGTTCAGCCATTTTTGATCTATTTGTTGTGTTTTAGACTTTCTAAAGTCTTTCTAATGATATATTGGTATTTTTATGGGTTTTGTAATGTTATTTCTGAGGATTATCTTAACAGGAAGCTTTCTAATGGTTCTGAATTATCAAAATATGCAGGAACGCCTTTATTTTGCTGCATACTCTCCTTCCTCCAGAATGACGAGCTTGGCTCATGTTTGGCTTCCATACATGTTTTTTGTCTTAACCAGATTCATCCTAGTAATCATGGTTGACTTAAAGCCATTCCCACAACTTGCATAAACTATTGCAAGAGCTTGATGCACTGTTTGCTTCCTAGTGCACTGCTTTTCCATCGCATACTTGATTATTATCAAAATATTATTTCTTTTATTCTTGAGCAGGTAGCCTGTTGTAGCTCTCATGGCCTAGTTCCTGTGCTTTTTGCCTTCTATTTTCTTAAAAATATCCTTTTAACAACATTTTAATCTAGTGATTTTTTTTATTACACAAATCCTCTGTCATCATAATTAGCTGTGTAAAAACTTCTAATTGTTCCTGTTCATCCTCTGGCACTTATGTACTGACAGCCCAGATATGAGATTAGCTTGTCCTGTTATTTGTCTTTTGGTCCCTGCGACCTAATTACAATTCTGCATCCCTACCTACACACTACTCACACGCACCCTTCTGAGAGTAACTTTTCAACTACGTGTCAGTTCTGAGCGTTTTCGGTTCATTCCTGTTTTTTCATTCTTAATCCTACTTAAGAGGCTCCAGCTTGATGAACGGATGCTGAAGGACGCTTCTTCCCTTCCCCAGAGGAACCCCACCACCTCTGCTCAGTGTTTGAGGGAGCCAACATCCATCTGTTGGCACCATCTGTGCATAGTACCTGCCACGTACACAATCTGCTACATTCTTTTGCAGAAACACTTGACGTTTTAAGGCTGATTTCTTTGGATGTCTCAGGCACTGAGAAAACAAAGTACTCTGTCCTGCCTGCATTAAAGCAGGAGCTAAATTCTCTCGTAAGAGTCCAAATAAGTTTGGGTCGTGTTTTGAGCCGCCTCCAGGAAATAAGTCACTGGCACTTGGGCATTAGCCTGATGTTGATAATGAAGCCAGGGTTTTCTTTCCTGTTTGGTGACCTATTACCAGGCACCGTGCCATGAATTGGCGAGACTCTTTTGCTTGCCCTCCCTCCTCCTCTGCTGCCTCAGCTAATTTAAATCTAAGCTATTCAAGGCAGGGACTTTGCTTTCAAACATGCTCAGTGTCACATGTGGTTTGTAAACTATAAACAGTAATTTCCTCTGACTCATACTGTTGTAGGCAGATGAGTGTCTACAGGTAATTTGCTACAAAAATCTGGGCTGGGGTAGTTGCCTTTTACTACTGTTCTACCAAGGTGTCTGCAAGAACAGTAGCAATAAGGAGTCAACTAAATGAGGGACTGAGAAAGTTGCTATAAATGTTGCCATCTCGCACAGGAACTAAGTGAACATGGTTACAGCTGTGACTTAGGCTCTGGAAGAGTCAAGTGAATTGTTTGCCCAGTAGAAAGCTAGGAAAAAGCGAAAATTCAAACTCTACATGTGATCATTTCCCTTCCCTCCCCCCAGTTAAAGGCTGGAGCATGGACTGTACCCTGGAAATTCCCACCTGTCAAGGCTTTCTTTTAAGGTTAGAGGTTAGAAAATCTGGAAAACAACCTGGCTATGTTTTCCAAAAGGGCCACTTACAATGCCAGATGTAGTGGCCTGGCTGAGCCTGAACTCACTAGGAATTCTGATGTTTTAATGAATTAATCACAGCCACGAATTGCTCTGTGTGCAACCAAGCTGCAAAGTGATGACTCTTTTCCCTTTATACACTACACCTGCTCTCATTTTGGTGTGGATTTTTCTGTTCACATCCAGCCTTGCTCTGCCTCTGTAATTAAGAAATGTTTTGTTTCACCTGCCTGGAAGCCTCCTGCCAGTGGTGCACGTGTCAGCTGCCAGCATGGAGGCAAGCAGGTGGCCTGATGGCAAAACTAGTGTAGCTGCAGAACAGCTTCCATGTGAGCCACAGGGCCCACGCCACCTGTCCAGCAGACAAGGGGTTAAGTGCTGCAAAGCTTTCTTCACCCAGCCTTGCTAGCACTGAGAAGTGCATGGTTGTTTGATGTTTAGATGGGCTCGATGCAGCCAGGAGCTACCTTCTTGGAGCTTCCGTGCTGTTTATGGACATACCGATGTGGTTCTTCCTAGGCAGCCTTTAAGGGGGAAATGTGCCTGTGGAGAAGTGCACATGACCAGCAAACGTCCACCGTAGTGCTGATGTTCTGCACTACAATGTGTTTTCTGGTTTTTGTTTGTTTGTTTTTGCCTGGGGTGTCAGCTGTGAAAAATGTTCTGCAAGCTTTATGGGTATCAGGCTCATTCTCTTGGGTCTGCATCTAAAGCATGCTCATTTCTTTGCAGCAGATACTAGAAGTGGGTGATGCCTCTTAGAAGAAGAAAAAGGTTTTGATCAGGATTTTCCTTTGATCAAATTAATTGGTAATCTATGCCTGCCTCTTTTCTGTTGCTTTTGATTTTTCTCCCCCCCCCTTTTGCCCAAGCAGTTCTCTTAGTTTTTTTTTGTCCAACTTAGTCAGTCCTTCACACGTTTTTCTCTCAAATGGGAGATAAAGAGCTGTCTCCTTTTAAAAAAAAAAAATCCTATTTCAAAGCATGTTTCTGTATTTCTTCAACTTTTCTACCCAAGCATCTTACATGTAGCAGAACAAAAGCTGCCATTCTTCCTGATTCTTCCCTTTTTCCATTCAAAGCTACAGGGCATATCTATACACGCTGGCCTTTTACTGGCTGGCATCAGGACGGCAATGATCGGTGTCATTAGGGGAAGGAAACAGGCTTGGAGAAGTGCAAACAACTCTGAAGCACTTGGCGGCAATGGGGAGAAGAGCGTGCAGATGGAGGCCTCCTTGCATTCAGTGAGCTGTTTTATACTTGTTTCTTGGGTTAGAGGAGAAGTGAGCGAAGTACAAGAGATCTTCTGAATTTCCATTGCATAATAGCAACTTCTCTGCAGCAGATGCCAAAGATAATGGATCAGGGACTGATAACAAGGGCACGTGTTGTGTAATTTTATCCAAGAAATAAACACCAGTCTCTTGCCAGTGCTGTGTATGTCAAGTGCATTACCTGGAACTGGAAACCGACTTAATTCGTGTCAAAAGATTGAGCAAACCAAGTTCTCTGAATTGCTTTGAAGAGAACCTGGCATGAACCTGAAGGAATTAACTTCAGTTCTTCTAGTATTTTCTTTTAAGAGTGCAGCTACAAAGCAAAGGCAATGGGAGAGTACAAAATTTTCCACGGGATGCTATGGGGGCAGCCACGCACCTCTAGAAATGGACAACGTTGTCAGCCAGAGGTAAAATCTCCAGAGCAATGCTGTAGCTTTACAAGCACTGAAACTACCTGAGAACATCACTTACAAAAAGGTAAGTTTAAAAGAAACCAGAGGCTTGCCAGGACTGCAAATCATTAACTTGTTCTTTTGCGATAAGATTCAGTCATATGCACATAATAGAAATGGCTGGACCGAAGGGCTTGGGGTAGCATAACTGGTAGCTTAAGCCAGGACTAGATCAAACTCATGAAGTTTGGGACCTGTCAGTCTTCAAAGATTACCTCTGAGGTACTCTTAGCAGAGGTTTGGGTGGGAGCAACTTCTAAACCAAATTGCTGAGCAGGAATCAGGTAGAAAGGAAGTACCTGGCCATAAGCTGCTGGACGTATAATGACAAAAATGCTCCATCTGGCTAAAATGTGAAAGTGTTCATGGGAATGTACACCCAGCCAGGTAATAATGATGCTAATGGCTGAAAGGCTGCCTCTGAAGAAAAGCAAAATATGACACAGATATTGCTGAAGCAATGTGATTAGCTAATTCCTGAATGATGTAACTGAAAACAGACAGGAAAGGCTTTCTCCCTCTGCTGTGTATCCAAGATCAACAATCTGAAAACCTAAAAGCATAGTGACTAAGGATCTTGTTTCTCCAGAGACTAAATTCTGCGTTAAAGCTCAGCCACGGTACTACAACAAGAGCTTACAGCTGGTAGCTGCTTGTCACAGCAGTGGTGGATTTCCTGGCGAGGTAGGGAGCAAGGAGAGGAAATCCTGGTAATCTTTATGTTGCTGTTCTCATGGAAAAAAAAAATAAATAAAAATTATTACCCATATGCACCACAGTATTATAAAACAAGGGGATAAGGGGCTCCCTAGGTCTATAAGACTTCCTTTCCTCTCGTTACCCAGCTTCCCAGCTAACCTGATGTCAGACAGAAGGGAGGTAGGTGCCACCCCACAGTAAGCTCAGCACTGGCAGCATCTCCTCTTCCACCCTCCTGAAGCCCAGGGCTCCCTCTTAAAGCACTTCTCTGTTCCCTGGGGACGGCAGACCCTTGCCTTGTGCACTCAGTAGCTCTTCTCTTCCCTGGTGCACCTGGGAAAGGGGGCAGCTGCCACCAGGATGGGGAACCATGAGGGGGGACTGGGGCTGTAGCGTCTGATCCTACTGGCAAAGGAGGAAAGGCTGTGCTGCAGCGCTGAGAGGTGGAAGGTTGTGGGGGAAGGCACGGAAAGCCAGTCACATCTTAAAATGTTTTAAGAATGGCTCTACAACCCCATTTTAAGATGAAGACCTGCAAAACACAAAGAGTAAGCTTTCTGGAATAATGACTTGAGCATGCCTGCTATTAGAAGAAACTTGCTTTTTGGTTAGGAGTCAAAACCTAGTCTTAACCAGCATTCAGTGTATTGTAAATAGTGGAGAAAATCATACTTGCTACATCTGAGGAGGTGCAGATTTTGGTGCAACTACATTTTCAAACTCACAGGTGTGGTGCGTCTGTTTGTAAAATGCATTTTCCCTGGGAAGTTCAATTACCATGGCCCTGGAGTAGGTTCCCCAGGGGCTGGGCGCAATGCGGTTGGGCAGGCAGCAAGGCGATGGGTGTGCAGTACAGCGTGTCACACCTTCTGGGTCAGACCAACGCACGCTCCACATCTCTGGAGCTTCGCCTTGTCAGAGGGGAGCTGTTGTTATCAGTGGTGTCATGTGGGTTACCTTGTAACATGGGTTTCCACTGGGATCATCTGCTTAAATATAACTTTTCAGGAGATAAGAAAAACTGGGGATAGGTGTTCTCGCAAAGAGCACCTTCACGTGCTTCCGTGTGAAGAAAAGCCACAGCCTGTTCCTTTGTCCCCAGTCCTTGAGCTTGTTTTCCATGCCACCTGATGAGAGCTGCTCAGCCTCTCCAACCCACGGGGCCAGAGCACACCTGGGACTATTTAGAAATCCATAGCACTGTCTTACATCCAAGTGTGATCAGCAAATTGTTCTGCTGCGAGGTCTGGTGTAAACAGGTGTACCAAAAGGGAAGAAACACGGGTACTAAATGAAATTCAGGATCACCTGGGTCCCAAGTTTAATTCACGCCTATTTAAATAAAGCAGCAAAGGCTTCCTTTCACTACTGAGTTGTGATTAATTAATTTATTTCAATAGATATGTTGCTCAATATGTGAAGTATTCGTAACAGCTCTTTCTTCAGCACAAAATCAGTTATAACAGGTAATGGCCCACCATTTATGAATGGTTTGTTTTGGACACAGTTTTACCTTTTTTTCCAAACAGCCCTGGGAGGACAAAAATCGGATTTAAACAGCATTTTCAGCAGTCTCCTTGTTTCCTGTGTGTTAATCCCACAACTATTGCAGAAGCCTTGGGAATCTTGTCTGGTAGCCGGCTCTGTAGGCACACACCACCTGCTTTTGCACCATGGGATCAGCTGCTGACACCTCCTCTGCTCCAGCAAGCAGCTGTGGCTCAACCTGAGCCTGGGCTGCTACAACCAGCACCTGCCTGTGCGCTGGCAACCTCAAGCCCCTGGGCCATCAGCCCTGCCCGAGTTCATCGCGATAAGGGCACGCAGGATAGCTGGAGGCTGCAGAGAGCCCTGGAACCTGTCCCTGCTGCAAGCAAGCACTTCCTGGATGATAGGCTGAGCACGGGAGCACAGGAAATCTCCTTCTAGGAATGCCCACACCATCACCCCGGTGGCTCGCTAGCAGAAGGGGTACGTGGGGCAATTTGGCCTGGCTAGTGCTCTGGGAGCTGTGATACACAGACAACCCCAGTAGCTCGTGATCTCTGCCCAGCACAATGACCAGCACAGAAGCTATTGTCCAATGACAGGGGGCTTGTTTGTTTGCCAGGGGAAGCACAGCAAGGCAGGCAACTAGGTGTGATACATAATTCAGTCACACTACTTAAGTCACCACCACGTGCAGGTCATTATTTCTATCCTGAGTCTTCTCTACTGACAATGTATGTTGTATAGATCCTCTTCTGATCAAGCACAGCAATTCCTGTGTTCCTTTTAGCTCCTCTTCCTCAGGATACAAGGGATCAAGAAAGCTCATTGACCTCTCACCTAGGATGCCACTGTTTTAAAACCTTCTTTGGAAGAATCCCAGAATTACCAACATGGCTCTAACCTCCTGTAACCATTAATGCAACAGACCTGTTAAGAAATGAGCGTACCACACCTATGCACGTTACAGAAAAGGGAGAAGGCTGGAAAATAAAGTTAGCTTGGAAAGAAAGAAGGAAAAAAAAAAGTTTTCTTTGGCCATGGAAATTTCTCTTTCGCTGCTACTTTTTCTGAATGCAGGAGAACTGACTGGCTGGAAACCACATCAAGAACTCTCCAGCTGTATCACTGTGTAGCCTACGCACCCTGGTCTTTTTTCCCTGCTCTTCCTAACCTGAAGATGGCACAACCAGAAAATACAGCAGATGAGTAGTCAGGCACAATACAAGCAACTCCGTAGGCTGCAACCTTGCTACCTAATCTTGTAAAGCTTTGTCTTATCTTAAGTTATCTTAAAACAGGCTACTATTTCTTCCATATGTGCCTTTGTATATTTTGGGAGCTTTTTTCTTCTGAGAAGATCAAAAGGATGCTTCTGATACCAGCCATTTGTGTCGTAGTATTTGCCAACTCACAAATTTATTTCCATGTTTAAAGGGCTATTTTGATTCTTTAGTCGCCACACTTGTGTTCATACCGAATTACCTCAACCCACAATATTGTTACTGCGAAAGTCCGTTGAAAGAGTTAAATCAGCAAAACTGAGGAAGCACAGCAGCAACAGCTCCTATAGGTTGGGTGCTTTCATCTGCTTGTATTATGCTTTCCTTCTCTACATATATCACTGTTGTATTGAAGTTTCTTCTAAAGATTAATTAGCAAAGCAATTAGCATGTTTTATCCATTCTTTTTTCCTCCCCATCCCCAGGGTGCATGCATACATTGGTCAGTTTATGCTTTAAAATTACACTTTTTGATGCTATTTATGAAGGTCAGATTAATTAAATAAGGCTTTATGTGCAACTGAAGTTTGGACTGGAGAGCACTGACGTTTATGTTAGTGTTCAGTTTGCAGTCCTACAGTCATTGAGAAAACAGTTTTATAGTAAACAATTCCCTTGTGCCAGGAATGCATTTCCTTGGCAAATGAGGTCATACAAGACGAACACAAACCAAATAGGAAGGGGAAAATTCAGTACCTGTTGTCATACTTTGAAATCCCAAACCTACTGCTATGCAGATCCATTGTTGGATTATATGCAGTTCATAAGGTCTTCACCTTTGAATACACTTCCCAGACATAAATTCATGGCACTTTACTCTCCTCAGAACAAAGTAAGAGCAGACACTACCTGGTTTGTCAACCACAAAGTTGTAAAAGGGCCCCTTGAACAAAAGGACAAAACTGTACAGACTTCTCCATAAAATCTACTGAGGGGATTCCATGTTTAACCAGGAGGGCTTTTCAAGTGTGTTTAGTAATATGTGATCATAACTGTGACAGATCAGGACCATATCATGTGTTCGAGGCTTTTAAAAGCCTTGAACAAATATGTTTAATCTCCATTTTACTAGAAACTTACTGCAGAGGATTGCTTTCATCCATGGCCTCACCTCACATTGATGCAGAGAGTGATATTGTGTTGTATTGTGAAAGATGGATTTATCTCCACCTGCTTTGCTTTATCTCCACGCTGCTGACATTTGGGCTTTTTAAGTCTCACCGTGTTCTGCAGTGGATGTCTATAAATAGTGTCTAGTTATTACCTTATCAATCTCTTCTTTTTTGTTTAATTAACATTATAGAGAAGATAACACACATAGGCTGTCCTGTACGTAAAGAAGGAAACGAACGTATTTGCAGCATTTTCTGGTCTGCAACCTACTTTGACTTCTACTAACAATATAATTAATATGCTGTCTTTTCTTAGACAGACCACTAATCAATTCCTTCCCTTCCGCTGTTGTCATCGCGGCGGCTATCATCTTATTAAGCACGATTTCTTCCTCTCATTTCCTCCTGCCTCTGCTTCTGCAGCACTGCGATGAAGACGTATTCCAAGTCAACCCCATTTCAGAACCAATTCCGGGTTTCTCACCCTTACACTGCACCAAATCCAGAGCCTTCGTCCTCACCTTGGAAACTGCCTGATCCCTGCCCACACCTCTGTTCCCATTTCCGCCTACTCGCTACTTCTAATCTCGTCCCCAAGTATTGTTTTCACACCCTCCTGCACACCCTCTTGCCTGGTGTTTTCTTGTCCGATCGTTATCTCTCTGATGCTGAAGGAGCATCTAAGACGTTATTTTGTTCGGACTGGTGAGGAGGGCAGGCCTCCAGCGCTCCGCGGCGCCACGCTTCGCCCGTTTCCCTCCGTGCCCTCCCGAGCGCCGGCCGTTAACGGTCGCCAGGCGCCGCGCGCGGGCCTCGCCTCACGGCTCCGCGCGCCCAGCCCCGCCCCCTCCTTTCGGCGGGAAGCCCACGTGACACCGAAGGGGGCGTGGCGAGAAGCCCGCCGGGGAAGGGAGGGGGCGCCCTCCGCCCTTTGCCTCCCCGCGGTGACCCTGCGAACGGCCCGCGGCTCCAATCTCCGGGCGCCGTCCCTCCCCCGGGCCAATCAGCGCGCTCCGCTGAACGCCCGCCGACCAATCGCAGCGCGAGGGCCGGAGCCCGCGAGGCCAGCCAATCAGCTCGCGGAGCGGCGGCAGAGGCCTCCCCCATCCTCTCCCCCCCCCCATCCTCCTCCTCCTCCCCGGCCCCGCGGCGCCGCGGCGCAGGCGGGCATCCGCCGCCCTCCCTCGGCCTGAGGGGCTGCTCTTCCTCCCCGTCCTCCTCCTCCTCCTCACGCCCGGCCCCAGCCATGCTGCTCCTGGCGGCTGCCTTCGTCGTGGCCTTCGTCCTCCTCCTCTACATGGTGTCGCCGCTCATCAGCCCCAAGCCCCTCAAGCTGCCCGGCGCCCACGTCGTGGTGAGTGAGGTGTCGTGGGGGGGGGGGGGGGGGGGGGAAATTCCCCCCCGGCGGCCGTTAACCGCCGCTGCTAGCCGTTTCGACCGTTGGGCCGCGGTTTTTTTTTTTTATTATTATTTTTATTTCAGCTGAGCCCCTTCCCCTCCGGTCGCACTCGAAATGATGAAAATATTCCCGTGAGGGAAACCTTCCGCCCAAACCGCGGCTGCTGTGACTGCGCGAGCAGTTTCAGCCGGGTTTGACGCGAGTGGGAGTCTCGAAAGCAGCATTGCTGCCAGTCTCGTTAAAATTAGGAGTCCAAGTAGAGAGCTTGTTGTGTTAAGGTACTGTTAAAGGTAAAGGCTGTCGGTGTATTTCAGCCTCACGATACGAATCTGCAGGTAATCAGCTTCATCGGCACCGCTGCTGGCAGAGCTATTGTTTTACTTCGACTTGAGTATGCTCTTCAAGTATTCCTGCAAACCGGTGAAATGTGGAGCAGCTGTTTCAGGCTTCATTGCTAGTGGAGGACTTGTTAGCATTAGGTCAGAGGTTGGACTCGGTCATCTTGGAGGTCTCTTCCAACCTAGATGATTCTGTGATACGCAGGCTTGTAGATGCTCTTAATAACCCTGGACGCTTGCACGTGTTGGATTTCAAGTTTTCTAGCTGTGTGAGGAAAAACACTGGGTGATGGTATTGTAAATCAGAAACCTTGTTCAGGGAGGCTTTCCACATTGCCTGTGCGTGTAAAGGCAATTCCCACATCATCTAATGGGAGTGAGTTTTCTGCTACCGAAGTTATTAAAGCGTGAAAATATTTAGGACCCTCACACTACTTAAAGACTTCTTTTATGTCAACTGACAAAAAAATGTCAAAATCTGTTTGTGCTCTGTGCGTATAATTTCTTGTAAAAGTATGGCTTAATTCAGGTAAACACCAAAGCTTAATGATCGGTGATCTTTGTCGGGCCTCAGTTAAACCCAGTCTTCAAAATTGCTACTTGGGAAAATACTGTGCTATTTCAGTACACCTTTAGTTCAGTTGGTTAAGTAATGTGGTGAGATTCAGACAGGTTTGATTTTACATATTTAACAAAAGGAAGGATGCAAGTTGTTTGTTTAGCTGGATAAGCCCTCCTAGGGGGACAAATGATTACCACTTCACACTAAATACACTTTTTCAGCATATACTCAATAAATTTCTTTTTCTGTAGCATAAAAAGGAAGGCCTATCTATAAACTCTTATTTCTGGGAGCTTGTTGAAACTGTTAGGAAAACCTGTTGTATTTCTTAACAAAGGTTGTCGAACAACTTCAGACACTGTTCCGGATAGCATTTCATACCAATTATTTGTTGAATTTTCTATTTAAATCAGTGTTTTTCACTCTCAGTTGTTCATAAATTTTATTTCTCTCTGCTCCTAACAGTTATGGTTAATATAGTTAGATGTTTGAGTTGTGGCTAAGTAACTAAGTGGGCAGAGAGTTGAAGCAGAAAACTTATGATTCTTTTTCCTCTGTCCTCTAGCAGAGTCACATGCATGATGGAAATGTGCCCTGTGTCACCCAAGGCATGCTTTCTGGAGGAATCATGATTATAGGAGTCCCTTTTACGTAGAAAAGACTGGGACTGCTGGTCGCAGTGGAAGTCCACAGAGCTCCAGATTATTGATGGTGTAATCTTGTGGGTTTTTTTTCCTGTTCTCTATCTGCTGTGTATTTTGGTGACCCCAGTGAGCACCATTAAGTAAAAACAACTCTGCTCTCACATTAGCTCAAGCATCAGGCATAGTTTAGTCAGTAAAAAGAAATGCTGTTTATACATTTAATACTTGCTTTTTTCCACCACGACTAGGAAGCTATTCTAGAATCAAGGGTCTATAAGTTAGTTCTCTGCTGTAGAGCTGCTGCTTTTCATGCTGAACTTCTCCTCCCTTATAAGTCTAGAAGAGCATTTCATACCTTTATTATTATTTTTGCCTTTGGCTTCAACTTCCTCCTCGGGTCTCAAGCTACATTCTAGCAAACCTCACCTATTCTGTGAGGATAAGCTATTGTTTTGGTAGCTGGCTATAACAGTAGATGGGAAAAAGAGGATATGATACGGGATTTGTCACTGTTTTGTGTACATCTTGCTCACTTGCATCACGTTTAACTGTACTTTGTCAGGGATGTTACATCTGCCCTGCACACGTGCTCTCTTCTTTCCTTCCACATGCCAAAGCCACGGGTATAAGGGTCTAGAAATGCTCACCACTTCTGTGCAGGGCTCACCAGATAACTGTGGTGGACTTTGGATGTCCTTAAAGTTGACCCATCTTGGTGTCTCAGCGTTGTGGCCCTTGGGTGGGGAGTAATGTGACCTGTGGCTTGGAGGCATCTGAGTGCTTCAGCAAGAGGTCATTTTGAGGGTGGTCAGGAGCGGTGGCCACCAGGGCTGGTTACGGGGATGTTCTCTTTCAGTGGAAATGCCTTCTGCTAGTGTGCCCTCTAAAAGCGTGAAGTCAGCTTCCATCCAGTGCTGCTAAGTGAAAGCTAATTAGTCCTGCTGGAAATACCATATCAATCGGGTTGTACCTTTGATATTTTCTGATGGCAGTTCTGTTAATTTGGAGCTGGACTTCTTCACCGATTGAAGCAGGTTTCCAGCATCTCTAATTTGAAAGTGACACACAGCAATTCTCCTTACTTCCCCCCTAACTTGTCTATTTTTCAAGGGGAAATAAACCCTGGCATCCTTAGAAGCTGATCTGTGTAACCAAGGGTCATAGCTCGAGATGTTGGAGCCAGAACCTTCTTGCCAAGAAATTAGTCTGTGTTTGGTGTCACCGTCTCAAGACTTCTGATTGTGCTAACCCCTCTGAGGTTGGGTTACAGTGGAATTTAAGAACTGTCTCGGTGGTACTTCAGACAACCAGAACTAATGAAAAGCAATATCAATATAGAACTGCTGGGCATAAGGGCAGTTGTAATAATGTCTCCTTTAATGGCGTGGATGCATTCCTTCAGAGCGTCTGTGTTAGAAACTGTAACAACCTCACAGATTTCAGAGATTTACTTAGGCTAATTTCATTTGTGGCACAGTTTTCAGTAGTGTCAGGGTTTGTATGTTGTTGTGTTTTCTTTTACTGTTGTTTACATTCATGGTAAATGTTGCTGAAAGATGTGCGTATTACTAACAACCTCCCACGTATTATTAACAGCCTTCCTCCCAAACACTTCAGTTCCCAGCTAATTGATTCTGCCTCCTGTCACTGACCTAGCTGACACGAGCCCTATCCTGTGCTCTCGGGTGTGACTGCAAATGAAAACTTCCTTTTCCCGTTTCTTGGATGACTTCAGACCCTGTCTTTCTGAAGCGAACGTTAGCGTTGTCTGACAAGCCAGAGGCTCGGTGCCAATAACTTTACCTTCAAAGAATTCCTCAAGCACTGGTGTAGTTGACCTGTTCATGATACTCAGCAATTTGTGCAGGTAGCAATCATCAGCCTCCCGGTGCAGTGCCAAAAACTGGAATCGGAGCAGCCTTCCACGCACATTCATTAGTTTCTGTGCTGGTGTACCTGCTGCTGTTGAAGATCTGTCAAAGCAGCTCATGAATCCTGTGGAACTGAGGTTTGCCTGATCATAGCAAACTGAGTCTTTTAATCCTAGAGATGTATTGAAGTTTTGCAAGATACCATAGGAATAAACTAGAATTCCTAACCTTTTTCCATCAGGAAGCATTAAATGAATTCTGGGGTTCTTCTGAAGTTCCAAATAATTAACTAATGTTCTCACTTAGTCGTAATTTAGTCAGAAAGCAGCCCTCCTTGCCTCAGAATACTGCAGACCAGGTTTAGCATCTCCAGAACAGGACATGCATCGTAGAGTCATCCTCAAAGGTTACTGTAGTGAAGCTAATCTTGCACAGAGTCAATTAGAAGCTAATTTGAAGCAACTTTCTCTAATAATAGAGGAAGCGTAAGGAGTTTAAGCTAACATTAGTCTCTGTGAAAGTTACACCCATTTCTGACTGCAGACAAACCAGAAAAAAACTGTGGCTGTGTTGTAAATCTTTGTTTGCTGGGATTACACAATTGCCATTAGTGTACTAAGCCCTTTTCTGAAGGTTAGTGATAAAAACACTCATAGGAAAGAAGAATTTGGTGACTCATGAGAGTGCACTTCTGACTCTTCTGACTTTGCTGCCTCCAGGAAAGGAAAGAATTTTAAGGATAATGCGTCTATGAAAACAGAACTCTGAGGCACCTGCAGATGAGGGTGTGTAGTTAAAGTCTGGAGGTCTTTGCTCTTCCACTAATCAGCTCAGCACATTCATTTTCTCATACTTAAAAGGGAGGTGATACCTTAACTTTTTCTGAAGTCATGATAAAGAGCGAAAATGACAACTTCCAGAGGAATCTCACTTCGACAAAGTTTTCCAATATTTTCTCAGTAATACCCTCTTAGGAGAAGTTTAAAGATATTTAGTCTTGTAAGGAAGACACGGGTGTGGCATCCTTTAAGGAATGAAGGCACACACTGACTGAGACTGAGCTTAAATGAACAAATGACCTTAAAGGCCATATCAGGGAGACTTTTCTGTTCTGGTCAAAGGTTGTCATCTGCATCTTGTTCTACATGGAGTTCCTAAGGAGGTTTATTGAGGGTGGTGTGAGAGGTGTTAATGTGACGATCACCTGGATATTAGTGTTGTTTGGCAGAGTGTGCCCTCCAGCAGGTGACGGGACAAATGCATCGCCTTGCATTTGTCTATAGACAAACTGTCATTTCCCGTTTCGTGTAAGACTAGTCAGAGTTACCATGTAGAGGAAGAAGAAAAGGTTGTGGGGGCTTAGGACTGGGATTGCCACAAAACAGGAGGTGTCTGAGGGACAGAGAGATGTACTCTACAGAGAGCCAGCTGTCAAATTAAAGATGATTTTTTTAATAAAAAGAAGGTAATTTCTTTAATCCTGTTTGTGTTTACATGGTACTTCCAGTGGGTAGATTACAACTGTCCATTTTACAAATAATTTCTATCTTAACTATGTATGGAGGGACAGTAAGCAATTGCATTGTTATAGTTAACGTTAACAGTGATTTCTGCATTCTTACTAATTCCATCTTTTAGGAATATCATATAAAGTTTTGTCTAAAGCAAGCGAGAGAACACATGGGAGTGGGTCTAAGTGAGTCTGACATAAGAAATAAGCAAAAAATATCACTGAAGTTAAGCTGTTGAGTTTTTTTTTGGGGGGGGAGGGTAGAGAGAGGCCTGTCAATGTATCAAAATTTTATTTTTCCGTTCATATTAAAGAAGTAAACTAGTATATCTTGTTCACTTCACTTCATTGTTCACCCATGTTTTCACTTCTTGTTTACCCACTTCATTGGGTAGTATTTTAATTTCAGACTAGTTTTAGAATTTTGATGTGACTTGTCTTGTACAGGAGTAGGGGTGAGAATAATGGACTAGCAGTGACTTTTTCAAATAATTTTTAGGTAACCGGAGGCTCCAGTGGAATTGGAAAATGTATTGCTATTGAATGTTACAAGCAAGGTGCTTTCATAACACTGATTGCAAGAGATGAGGTAAGTATATGTGTTTTTACTGACTTAAACTATGTTCATGAAGTGTTTGGTTTAGGAATGATTTTGGAATAATTTCTTGTATATTTTTCAATGTATGCTTTAAGGCAATCCTAATTATTTAAAATTAACGTATCTGCAGAGGAGAGATGGTTGTCTTTTAAAGAAGTGTAGCCCAACATGGAATTTGTGGTAAGCCTGCCTTAAAACTCTGCCATTGCTATCGCTTCTGTTAATGTCATCAACTAGTTCACTACCTAGATCTGTGAGAGGACCAAAGCAGGAAAAGCCCTATATTCTTTAAAACTGTAGTATTTCCGTACAGTAAGTGACAACAGGGGAATTAAAGTTAATACTTTAAAATTCCAGAATAGTTTGGTTTCTGATCATCATTCTGTCATACTAGTGAAAAGCTGTTCATCAAGATAGCTTTGGAGGAAAAAGGGTTACTTGGTGCTTTTTTGTTTTTTCTCTTATTTTCTTAAATAAAAGGTACGGGAAAAATTATTTGGAATGACAGATTTCACATGTGCCACTTCATTCAAAGAGAAAACTCATCCTTCAAGGACATAAAAGCATCTAAATTGTTTTTTGTTTATTTGTTTGTTTTTCCTGATTCTCAGTTCTAGCTGTCTCTTTTGGCTGCATTCAAGGTTATGCAAAAGTTAGCAAAATTTTTCTTGATAGGACCGTGGCAATTAGCATTTGCTGGATTTTCATTGAACTTTCATGGTAATTCCATGACAGTTTTCAGAATGGTTGTGTAATATTGTATAAAAATAAAATAGTCTTTTCTTTCGTATTTTGGTCTCCCCATTGTCTTAGTACCGTCTAAGTGCTTTGTGCAGTTACATGAAGAAGAAGCACTAAATCTCTTACAGAAGTTGTTGCTGGTTTTAGTAGATGAAATGAAAAATATCTGTGTTCTGGTAGCTTCATAGTCTTGATGTTTTGATCATATATTCATAAATCTGTAAGATGACAATAGGAGAGTGTTATTGCTGGTTGAGGATACATTTTTTTTAATTTTAGGGAATATTTTGAAGCTTTTTTTTTTTTTGAAATACTGATGACTAACGTGTTCTCATAACTGCAGAGCTTTAGCTGTTCATATATCCATTTCAGAACAAGCTGTTGCAGACAAAGAAGGAAATAGAAAAGTACTCCGTTAATGACAAGCAGGTAAGATCACTGCTACCTACAGCTGTTGTTTGTTTCAAGGTAGTCACTGCAGCATAGTCTCAGTAGTCCTGTTCTTAAAACAAAAGTGTTTGACAAGAGTAGGTGAAGCCTTCCTTGAGTTCAAAAAATGCCCATCTACCTACGTGCAATGTTCCAAAATCCACTACATTTGGTGTTGCCTAGTACCTCAACTGCTTTTTCTCGGAGAAAAAGATTGATGTCTTCAACTGTAGGTGTAGTATGCTTTTTTTGGATAGCTACAATTTATTGTCACTTGATAAGCATTTGTATTGTTCAAGATCAAGTGGAAGAACCCCCCTTTTTCAAATCTCTCGTCCTTTGAAATTTATAAATACGGCAATTGTCTTGGGATATTTGTTTTCAGGTTTAGTTCACAATATCTTGCTGTTTGTTCTGTTTCCTGGTAAAGCTCTGTAACAGATGTGCAAATTTGTGAAGTTCTCAGACTCTAAACAGTGAAGGTGCTTTGAATTATTAGTGTGCACATACTCAAAGGCACTGTTCTAGAGCCTGCTAAGGTAGTAGCTTTTAGAACAGGTCAGTTTGCCATGTTCAAAATACACAACTTCAAGATGATATGCTTATTTTGTTTATGTTCACTAATAAATGAGGGGAGAGGAGTAATGGTATTGACCATCATGTCTTTGTCTTCCTCTTTCTTGTGTTCCAAAACTTGTTTTTTACTTCTGTGATTACAAATGCAAGCAATTTATTAGGTTGTAATAAGGGATTTGGTGTCTATTGGCTGTAATACATCACTTCCTTAGTCTGGTGAATTAATAAATCAAATATTCTCTTGAAAAGAAGCAATGGGGAAAGATGAATCTTTTGAGCCAACGTTAGGAATTCTGATACAAAATTTTCTCAATACTTTAATTTGTAAGATTGTCTTAACTTATTTTTGTCAAATGGCTCAACATGATCACTTTTTTCTGTGCATGCTGCCTTACTCAGATCAACTTTATTTTGAAAAATTAAGCCGTTTGAGGTGAGGAGGAACTATATTTTCTCTATTTTAAAACAAATAGATCCCGGTAACCATTCTCTTTTAGCTGTTCTTGTAGTTTCCCAAGCTGGGCAAAAAAAAAGTTAATCCCTTGTCAAACACTGTCAGGATGTTCTTGTTAAAAATCTGTCCAAGCTTGACAGCTGTGGACTTTTTTTTTTTTTTTACAGAACAGTAGTTGGTACATGTCCATAAGAGTTTCAGTTAAAATTTCAGAAAGTATCTTCAAGGCTGAGCAAGCTTAGGTGTGGGCTAACAGGACAGCTTTTGCAGTAGCAGCTTTAGACTTGTCTGTGCTTAATCTGGCTACGGTGGGAGTGACAGCGGTAGCTTGGCCCTCCTGTGAACCTATTGTAGGGTTGTACACAATGTGACGGGGAAGCCTGCCTGTTCTAAATGCAAAGAGCACAATTAGAAAAAGCAGGGAGTCTGGGGCAGAGCTCATACTGGAACAGCAGGTAGGAAACTGACAAGCGAGGACAGCTGAACTGACAGAAGCTGTACAAGGCGATTGCTGAAAGTATAGAGAAAAGATGTTGTCTCGCATGGATTACATACACAGAGACTGTTACATTTGCTAGATGCCAAGAGGGAAAGATCACTGTTTACATTATTATATGCTGTATGCATATAATATGCATTCAGCTCTTGGATATATACATGAAACCAGGTTGCATTGACAACCAGGGTTCTGGCATCTACATACATTTTAGTGTTTGACTTGGCAAATAGTCTTTGAAAGACGTTTGCATGTCACTTATTTAGAATGCTGACGATGAACTCTGTATCAGTAAAGGTGTACAATGGGACAAAATCTTATTCTTTTTTTTTAATTAACAAAAACCACCTTTCCTAATATGGAATATTCCTAGTTATTTCACTGGCAGATGAATTGAGCTTTTATTGAGAAATGGATGCTTTATGAATGACCGTTCAGAAAGCACTGTTTAGAACAAAAGGTTGAGGGACTGGAATGAGGATATTAGGCTTTCTGGCAGCATGATCTGTTTCCTAGGAGTGGATCTACAGTGCATGCGCTAGAGCAAAGGTAATTGGCATAGAGTAGCAGAAAAAAGAAAATATGATAATAGAAACAAAGAGATGAATAGTATAATGTGGTGGTAGCTAATAATTTTTTTTGTAGTTCCTAAGCATATTGTTCACAGTATGAATAACTGTTCTATGCAATTTTTGTATGGAATTGTGACTTTAACCTCCTTGCTGATCTTGCAAAGGCATGCAGATAGCACACAGATAGTAAACCAATGGTGTCTTAACTCAACAATTATTTTGTTCTCAAACTGATGTAAAAGATAAATATTTCCAAAATGTAAAAAATGCCTCAAGGGGAGATGCACGCAGACCCATCAATAACTTGCACCACAAGTTTACTCAGATGTCCAATTACACACAATGCTGGGAGGCAGGAATAGCCAACCTGCTGTACAGGAAAGGCAAGCAGATTCTGTTTATGCAGCTAAGAAGTGTTGCAGTCTGACCAGAGGCAAAACTGACTAATGACTAGCTGCCAAAGCAGTTAGTTACACTTTGTAACTAACAAAAAAAAGTAAACTTTTTTTTTTGTCCATCTTTCATGACAAGTGACTATGATGACGCTTGTTAGAAACTAGTGATGGCTTTATTTCAACCCCAGCAGAGTTTAAATGAACTGACTGAAGTTAAAGAAGGCATAGAAATCAGAACAAGAATACAGGAGTCCCTACTTTTATTCTGGTATGATTGCTTCTCCTTTGAAAATGATGAATTGCCCCAAAGCTCTGATGTTTTTTTGTTGTGTGTGTCTGGGAGGGAGGGGGTGTTTGTTTTGTTTTTAGCAGAGGAGGTAGCTTATTTGTAAATCCCTTGCCAAGCTGGAGTTTGCAGTAATCTTAGAGTTTGTAAGTGATACCCCAAAGGCAGTGCTTCCTGTGGCCGGAAGTTGATCTGAAGGTGCTTCAAAACTGAGATTCTGAGATCACGTTGCTAGCAGTAATCAGAAGCTTCCAAGAAAACCAATACCAACTTCCAGCTGCAACAACTTAGATATCACTCTTTTTTTCCTCTCACTGAAACAATGTTTGTTTTCATTTTTCCTGTATCTTTCAAACTAAAATCCATGATCTCTTGTTCCCAGGCAAGGAGTAAAAACATAAACGTTATTTCACTTTTTTAATATATATATGTGGCATTGCTACTAATCGGTTTTCTTAGATTTTCTTCAAATTTGGCCCCCGATACATTCCAATTAAATTTTACCAAGCTAAATTTATTTATTTATTTAAAGCACATTGCAAATACTCATGTTAGCAGCTTTTTTATACATTTTGATATTTATTGCAGTGCTGATGCTGCAGATTCAGAGGGAGAAATGGCAACCATGCCATTCTATGATGTGTAAAAACACATTTTAGATTTTTTCTTAAAGATGAACCTTAGCCACACTGATAGATTTACTTGTGTTTCACACTTAGAAAAGTTAAATATAAAACTGTGGAATTTTGACTGTCTTAGCTAGAACAATTTTGCTAATCTTTATGTAATTAACTTGAGTCATGGTGCGTCTTAGAATGATAAATTAGAAATAGCTACTCATGTGCGAAGTATCTCTTTGAGGATCCTGAAGTGTTTGTTCTTAATATATGCCCATTATTCTAGGATCATACTACCTTGGAAGGGGGCAGGGATTACTTTTTGCAGTGTGGGAGAAGTGCAAACTGTCCTGTCAAAACAAACAAACAAAAACAAACGTTTCTTTCTGGAAAAGATGCATCACTCAGTAGTTTCATTTTGAAAGACTTGGAGCCAACTATTACTGGACCTAAGTTACAAAATTCTATTTCGCTTTCCCTTTTTAGGTTGTACTATGTATTTCCGTTGATGTATCTAAAGATTACGAACAAGTGGAGAACGTTCTAAAACAGGTGAGGAAGGAACTGATTAACTTGCTCATATTTATAAACTTACCTGTGTGTAATATGTTTCTAATGGAAATAATTTCTTACAATGATACTGTGCTAGAGGAATATTTATTTTCATGCTAACGAACATCTTGACATCTATCACTTTCCAGGCTCAGGAGAAGCTGGGGCCAGTTGACCTGCTTGTAAACTGTGCAGGAACATCGGTTACAGGAAAATTTGAGGCTATTGAAGTGAATTCTTTTGAAGTGAGTGAGCGTACTTCTTTTTATTTCATCGTATGAATGAGTTGTTATTCAGCTATTCTAAGAAACAGATTACATTACTGTGTCTTTGCAGGCTGTATGAGTAGTGATACCCTTGATTAGTGGTAGCTTTCAGAATTAGAATGTATCTTTAGATTTGCAAGGATTGCAGCTTATTCCCTAATTGTTGATCCATTGATAGGTCAGAACAGCAAGTTCTCCATCTAGGATAGGGAGAGCCTGACATGAATTTTTTATAGTTTAATGCACTGTGAAAGACATTGAATTTCACACGGTCTCTATTTTCCTGATAAAGATATTTCATATTTTTAACCTGCTTAATAAAAATCAGTCTTTTCAATGTTCAACTCTGAGATGCATGGACTGTTTGCAACTTGGTACAGCTTGAGAAGCCGCTGCTTTAATGAAAATACCTCCAAAAGCCAACCAACCAAAAACAAAACAACAAAAAACCACCCCTACATTTTGGTTACTTTAATGATTCTCACCTTCCCATCCCACAAGTCATCACTGAAACATCCAAAAGTGCTAAATAGGCGTAATTTTGTTATAGATGTAAATCATCTATCTGTGCTATTGCTCATATAGGCTGCCAGTTGTATTATAATAGGCCTTCTAGAGAGTAAACATAAAGACTTCCTCTTATCCTGCCAAAGATGACAATTTCTGAAATGCATGAATACATAGAATTTTTCCTGTTTTAGGAAGATCTTTAAATTTTCATTTTCAGTATGTTCTCATACATTGTTCCTAAAAGGATTGCTTCCTCGACACTGTTCCAGTCAGTTTTTTTGTCACATACTCTTTTTTTTCTATGAAGGCCATTATGGCTCACAATATTATCAGTATCTGAATATACATTAAGATGTATATACAGTGCATTTCTTTTGTCTTGATACGAGAACAGTTTATAAAGCTGTAGAATAGAAAACAGTTGTTTCTTTCACCAGCTGATAGAAATACAGATCAAGTGAACTTTGTTGTTAAAGCAAACTGAAATAGGGTTTTTGAGAAATAATACTAAACGGCTGAGTAAGTCTAAGTCCATGACTCAAATACCATGTTAATATGATTTCTACAGAGATTAATGGCAGTCAATTATCTGGGTAGTGTTTACCCAAGTCGTGCAGTGATCTCTACCATGAAGGAGCGACGGATGGGAAGGATTGTGTTTGTATCATCTCAGGCGGGGCAATTAGGCCTCTTTGGTTATACAGCTTACTCTCCAACAAAGTTTGCTCTTCGAGGATTGGCTGAAGCCCTGCAAATGGAGGTGTGTGTGCAATGATTTTAAGTATTTTTGCTTGTAAACAAAAAATGTTTATTTTAACAAGCAGCAGAGCAAATTTTAATTTCAATAATTCTGCTTTTCTCATGCAACGCTGCTGATGTGTGCTATACTGGCCCTGCTTTGGGAGCAGTAAAATCATATTGCTCTGCGTGGGGTTGTGGAAACTATGTTGATTTCAATTGCATAAGAGAATAAATTCAGCTTGTTTCTAGAGCTGGAGATGACCATGTAAAAGCTTATATTTTTAGAAAATCTCTTTTAACAAAAAAGACTGGGATCTTTAAGTCATCTGTAAAAACTTCAATTTCAAAGCTCATAAGTAAATGATTCCCAAGTTGGTTGTGAGGCCACGCTTAATGGTATGTGAGCTATATGAGACAGTAAAACTTGCAATCTTGAATATGATGATTGCCCACGAATGTCTTGTGTTGACAGTGATTTACTCTTCTCAGCTTTGGTATAGATGAGCTTTTAATATTGTGATGATCTAAATTTAAGTCAAACCTAAAAACCAAACATCCATTTCATGATTTAATGAAAGGAGAATATAAGTACATTATTGTGGAAAGACTGGTAAAATTGATTTGTGACATTCCTTACTCTTCTGTTAAGTGTGTAAATACACAGTTGTTAATGCTTTTAAGTTAAGCATCTGTGTTTGGTTCTAGACCAAACACAGATTGTTGCTGCTGTTACCCTGTTCTGGTCATTGTAGTTGGATGCTTTGATCAGGACGAGAGAGTGGGGTAAAACTGCATCTGATCACTTCTGGTCTGCAGAATGATGTGACTGCAGGGCCTTTCTTCAGACTGGTGGTTGATATTTTTGTGAGGACTAATTTCCTCAAATCTAAAACTAGGGTGTTATGGACCTGTGACATGATATTTCAGTAAGCGTTTTCATACGGAACGCTTTGCAATACAAATAAAATGCTTAGGGCTTTACAACACTTGGCTTTATCTTAGCCCTCTGAATACATTCATTCAAAGCTTCTTTATTTGTATTCGAGCACAGACTTGCATTGTAGTCATTTCTATTATAGTAGTGTAGTAAGTGATGTGCTTCTGTAGCAAATAGTACAAATACAGCAAGGATCACATTTAGGTATGCAAGACTTAAGTTTTTCTCACATTTTCTACTTATTTTTGTCTCCTTATATTTTGGCTCTATGGAAGTTTTAACCATGGGGTTGAAAAGCCTTGTGACTTGAGTGTTTTTGTTTTTTTCTTACATTTGTTCAGCAGTGAAAATATGACGTAATAATAACAAAAAAGCATTCTAATAAACCTCAGTGAATCTATTTTTGCCCTTGTCTTTATGAATGTGAGATACTGGTGTTTGGCAGTGTTTTGGTTGTCTTTAAAATAGAAATCAATAAAATAGTAGAGCTAAATTATTTTTGTATTCCTTCTAAGAATCTTGAAAAGCACTTATGTTGATCACATGCAGAATTTTTACAGCTTTTTACTAGACAAAGCAGCACAACCATCTCCTTAAAGTCTTTATTTTGCTTCCTCGTTTGGTAAAGCTCCAAATCTTACAAGTGCTGGCTATGAGGGTGATTTAACACTGCATGCAATTTAAACTTGTGCTTGCTGTATTTTTTGCATACAAGAGAAATGAATGAAGTTCAGAGAGGCATGTAAAGGCTTTCAATATTAAGGTAACACTTACTTTTGTAAAATACAGGTCAAACCCTATAATATCTACGTAACAGTGGCCTATCCTCCAGATACTGACACACCTGGCTTTGCAGAAGAAAGTAAAACAAAGGTAAAGTGTTCTTCAGTGATACTGGCATGTTTTTAAAGGTTCACTTTATAGTAAGCAATGAGTTTCCAGATTTCATTCATTTCTGTCATGCCACTGAGAATAGAGCATATTAGGATTTTAAGAAGTACTTAAACATTTTATTTTTATTAACTCTGCTATTGAGAATGAAATAGCTTGTAGGATAATTTTGTGTAGTTTATTGTTCTGGTTTTAAATAGAAGAATGGAAAACGTTGAAAAGTCTTTTTATACGCAGTCTAAATATTGCTGTGGAACAGTGAACTGTAAAACCAATATAACTTGTTTTGATATAAAAGCTTAATGAGCCAGAAATAATATACCTATTTTGCATCTTTTGATACTACGCTGTTCTGATAGTTCTGACAGATGAAAATAAATCTGTTTCTTCAATCAAGTCTGCAAGTCAGCCACCATGTGAATATATGTAATGACACAATGTAATCCTAGGTAACAGCCACTGTTAAAGTATGAAGGAAACTCTGGCATTGTGTTTGTAGTGCAAATGATACCGCCTTTTCAGAAGGGTGTGTCAATGGTAGGCCTTTTTCATTTGGCTTAGCTTAAAGTTAAGTTTTGACCTTCAAAAATGTAGTTGCCTTCCCTGCACATGAAATGTAATTCAAAAAAAAAAAAAAAGGTGCAGGTGGGACTACATTCAGGCTCCCTGTTCAGACTGAAGTATCTGCTAACCAGAGAAAATGTCTATTTTTTAATCTGCATGCTGTGAACTAGAAAGCTCCATCTAATGTCACGTGCAATAGGAAATTGGGGTTGAATTCCATTTTGTCTTTCACCCTTTATATAAGAATCAGCAGGGATTGTGTAACACAATTCTTCATAATTTCTTGATATAGATATTCTGTATTAAACATACTCCCACACATCCACATAAAGTGCCAGAATTAGACATCTGCAGATACTTGTGTAGCTTGCACATTCTTTGGGATTTTTTTCTACATAATAGCCCATTTCAGGGAAATATATTCACCAGCAAAATGTACTGTTAATGTAAGATTTCTGTTTAAAAGAGATACAGTGAGATTTAACTCGTTTGTCAAAAAGGCATTGTCTTTAAATGCGGATTTATGGTGTTCTAGCATACATGAAGTCTTTGGATTATTTGTGCCTACATTGATAGTGCACCTTAAATATCTACAACACTCAGTTGTCAAAACTGTTCGGACATTCATTTGTTATTGTTGCATTTATTTAGTGCTACTTGGTTTAGAACATCTGTCTCTATGGGGCTAGGATATTTTTTCTGTAATCATTACTAACAGTTAAATAGCAAAAAAAAAGTCAGATGTGAGGATACTTTTTTCTTGTGTTTAATTAAGCTCTTTCTCTTTGAAATAACTGCTTGACACATCGCAACAGTGCTTTGACTGACTGACTAGCCAGATGGAGTATTTGATGCTTGAGCTCTGCCTGCCTTTTTCTCAACATGTCATTAAATTTAGTCTGGTGCTCCCAATTTAGCTGCTGATTTTTCCCAAATTTATCGTATTGTAACTTCGTTTCGACACCCCTCTATCTCTCTTGGATTTGGTTGATACTGACCAGTGAGCTAAAAAGTACATAGGGGTTATGAGCTGGAGATTTGGTGACACAAACCACATCACTGCAGAAAAGCATGTAAAAGGTGTTTGGATATGACTTCCTCTGATGGAGACTGATTTATTTATTTATTTATTTTAATATGTGTATTTTAAGAAAATTGGTGAGACTAGTCAGAGCATCATGATTCATAATTCTGCACATAGTTGGAAATAGGCCTATTTCTGTGGAATTTCATTTCTGTAGTTCTTCAGATTGAATGATTACAGGTTTCTCTCATTGTTAGCTCTTCCCTAGAAGTGTTATGTTTTCTAAGGATTAATCTCAGAATGGATTATACATATTAAGCCAGTTCCAGTATTGACTAAGTTTGAATGCTTCAATTAAACTTTGTTATTATATTTAACTGAATTTTCCTTTATAAGTTTACATGTAACCAAGCACTTTTCTGTTTGTAATTTAGTGCAATTTGTTCTTTATCAACAGAGCCATCTATCTTAATATTTTTAGCATTTAAATAGCATGCTATGTATTTAGCTCCATTGTTCTTTTGTTAAAAGTACCTGAATGACAAATATGCTTCTAAATCCTTTTTAAACCTTTTTGCTGCTTGTTCTTGTAACAGATCAGGCTTTTAAAAAGAAATTGTGCTTGTTATAATAATTACTATAACTATTTTTTCTAGTGTTTTAGAGCATTTATGCCATTTTGCCTCACAAATAAATTAAATACAATGATGGATTTTGGTAGATACCAGTGTGTGGGGTTTGAGAAACAAAGAAAACATCTAAATATAAATTTGTTTTGTAAGATTTTACAGTATTTCAGGCCTATTTTTTTTTTTACTTTATTTCTGGCAAAACCCACAAAACTTGATAGAGGTGTTGAGGAGACATAGTGAAGGATTTTGATAGCTTCTGAAAAATTAAAATAATTGGAAAGAACACAATTTCTATCAGTATTCTGTTAATATTCAAGTGGTATATCCTATCGGTATTAAACTAAGAATATTAATAGCTGGCAGTTCTCTTTGTAAAATTAAGCTATTATTTTTGAAGATGCTTTTCCCTTAATTTTAAGCATGTTTTAGGTGACAGTGTGGTACCACTTGTTAACAACAACAGTGTCATCCATGATGAAAGGCCCAAAACCAAAAGTTGACCTTTGTGTTTTCTTTCCCGTGTGTTGTTAGTCAAACTTACAATGGTGTTTTTCTACTAAAGCCTTTAGAGACGAAGCTAATTTCTGAAACCTCATCTGTTTGCCAAGCAGAACAAGTCGCCAGAGTTATAGTCAAAGATGCCATAGTAAGTAATTATCCTTTTAAATATGACCTTCATAGGAGAGACTTGGATGGCATGTAATGGGTGTTTAAGACTAAGAAAATGGCTCAGCTAAATATAAAATCAATTTACGTAAAATGGTACTCTTTGCTGGTTAGTTTGAACAGGAAGTTCTTCTCTATTCCCCTTCTGCCACCATGCCCATAGATGATTTTCTACGATCTCTCTGAACGAAAAGGTACCCAAAGTTGTTCCTTAGACAGAACAAAGTGATGCACCCGTATGATGCAATGTCTCAAAGACAGATCACAACTTCTTTAAAGTACTACCCTCTATTGACTTTTTGTGTATCAAATACCATTTGTCTAACCTCAAAAGCTTGTTTGATTATCTGTTTTTTTCATGAATGTGAGTTCATATCAAAATGATTTTGCAATAAATGGAGGCTCTCTAGATGTTTTGGCTTCTAATGTCTTAAGTATCTGATTTATGAGTGATTAAAATACATAAAAGGCTGCCATAGTTAAAAAGGATTATTGCATTTTGCAGGATTTTTGTAACAATTTGTGCTGTAGAATGCTTCCTTCTTAATAAAATAAGAAGAAATGGGCACCAAGACGTTCTGAAGTGCCTACAACCAAATATAAATAAACACGGAAATAAACATGAAATCTCATGTTGTTGAAGTATAGCTATGGAATCCTAAAAGCTGTAATTATTTTACAGTTCCAAATACCATAAATGTGATCTTCAACATGTTTTGCGTTTGCAGGTGTTTGTGAAGCTTTTACAATAGTTTCACAAATGCAGCACATAAGTGCAAAATAATGTCTGGTTTTAGGGTGGTGAGTTCTAAAGTCAAGTACCACCTCACATGGTATTTCGCATTGGTTCTTAAGGAAGACCAATCTCGTCTCTAATCATAAGCATCTGATATTTCTATACCATGCTTTCCAGCACTTCAGATGATTTAATAGTTCACATGGGGTATTTATGCACTCAAACCATCATCTGGGAGATTAAAAGCAAAATTAAAAAGTAGTTCTTTATTGTAGGAACTCAGTCCCCTTAGGTATGTGTGGGGTAATAGCCAAATCTTTAATCCTTTACTACCCTGATTCAGGAGCACCACCTCCTCCTTCTGGTTCTGTATTCCATAGGTATAGTCCTGCAGTGTTCCAGAAAGTCTGTTCTCCAGCACGATCTGCTAGAGAGAAAAGAAAAAGGGAGAAGCCTGGGAGTGAGAACTATAGAGCTGCAATATTTCTGGTGAAAACAAATAAATGGTGCTGTATCTTGCTCTGTCTCCTCGTCTTTTGCCAACTGGATTGCTTAGTAGGCGATGTATTTTGCAGTTTTGAGGAGGCAAATCAAGATCCTTGACATAAATGGAGTACTACTTACATAGCATTTGAAGTACACCTCTCCCAGCAACCTAATTTTAAAAAAAGGAAAGAAGTATTTTATTTTTCAGTTAAGTGGTGATTGGCGACCTGACAAAGGTAGGGTGTAATTCTCTCTGAAATATTTACAAACAGTACATCGTGTGTTTTCTCCATTAGTAAGCATGACTCCAGAAGAAATTTAGATCCTTTCCACCTTATAAAGAAATACTTAGCCATTTATCACTTGTGTAGCTTTATAAAAGGTAGGTTCCTTGTCCATTTTTAATGGAAGGCCTTTTGGAATGCTGCTGTATATTTTAATGCTGTATTTTTTAATATTTTAACATGAATATTACTGCAGATAACCAAAATATTAATTCATAGTGAAATCAGGTTAATTATCATGAGTAGCTGTAAAATTAAGACACGTCATGACTTGACACAACTGGATAAATTACTTTGCCCTTAATTGCTGTTTTCCTTCCATCCAGCAAGGGAACTTTAACAGCTCAGTTGGTTCCGATGGTTACATGCTATCGATATTGACAAGTGGAATGTCACCAGTCACTTCTATTACTGAAGGTCTTCAGCAGGTAAGATTTGGGAAGGCTCCATAGTCACAGTTTCTTAGTTTAAAATGGTATAAAAGATGTAGAACATTATGCAAACATCAATTGTTTTTTTCCATCAAATGGCTCTCAACACTATGGAGACTTGGATTTAGGAAGCTGAAGTCATATCTTTCAGTTGGCAAGAAAGTTAAGATTCCAACCTGGTTCTTAGTCTCAAACTGTAATATGGCTTTGATTGTTTTCATTTTTTTTTCTTGGTTATATTGCATGGAACTTGTATTTCATAAGTATATAATATGCTGCAATCCAGGATCCTAAGTGAATTGAAAGCTGTTTCTCTCTGTTTCCAGGTCGTTTGCATGGGCATTTTTCGCATCATTGGCCTCTTTTACCTAGGAAGTTTTGACAGCATAGTTCGTCGCTGCATGATGCAAAGGGAAAAATCTGAAAGTGCAGATAAAACTGAATAATCTTAACTTTGAATTGAAAGAAGAATGTCAAGCAGTCCTGAACAGCTTGCTGCTCGAGTGGGACTCGGCTTCTCTCTTGAAGGATTTAGGCTGAAAGCGCTTGGATATGTGACAGATGAGTCCCCTCAAGAGCAATGAAAGAAAACAAAAGTATAACTCCAGAAAATGCCAAACTATGCAAAGGGTGAATGAGGATTAGCTTTTTTTGGTGATTTGAGTTGGAGAGACTTTGTGGAATTTGTAAGTCATCTGTAGGGTAGAACTTGAGAATGGACTATGTGCGGTGATTCTGGACAAATGCTTAAGTTTTCTTACTTTGGTGCTTAAGGAAAAAATAAGTACCATGGCAGACTGGGCTGAAGTAGATTGATGTCCCCTGAACAAGTTGGTACCTCTTGCTAATGTTTTTGGGACTGTTTTTTTTTAATTTAGAACGTTACATTTTCCTTTGGCCAATCTACAGATCCTTCTGTCAATGACAGCTTTCCTTATTCTGTTCAACATGCGATTGTGGAAACCTTAAGACAGCAGATACTCGTATGATCCAAGCTTTCTCAGTCTGGGAGTAATTAAAAAGTATGGTATAATACATGCATACTTTCTAAAGGGAGATGAAGAACCCATTCCCGCAGAGAAATGCTAGGAGATGTAACTGGGTCTGTAGCTCTTCTGGAAGTATGTTGTGAACAACAACAACAAATGAAACCAGTATCAAGTGTGATTATGACTTTCAGCATTTTAAGCCATTGAAATAGAGTGCAACTCTTACGATTACTTACTTTTTCTTATCTGCCAGTTTTTGCTTTGAAAAGGAAGGTAGCTTAATGCTGCTGTTATGCACATTATTTTTCAAAGCTGCAAATGATGAGCCAAACCACTAGTTGATGGTAGAATCAGTTGTAATTAAAATACCAGGCTCTTAGAGGAGCAGGAATGTAGCTTTTGGGATGGGGGTGGGGAGAGGAATCAGGATGGCATTCCACAATGAGTTCTATCACTAAACAGAAGAACTTCTAACATGACAAGAAGCGATGTAAAATACTCTCGCCTGCCCCTCTTGTAATTTGTTTGATTTACATGATACGTGAATCAAGGCTGCTCCCTAACTGCTTTAGAATACACAGGACCCAATGGTTGTTTCTAATAAATTTTGTTTAACACTGAAAAAGCTTGATGCATAACAATGATGTTTCAAGGGTGCACTATATACACCATTTATTTAATGGACCACTATAGCAAGTGCCTTGTGAGCTGCTTTTTTTCCCAAAAGCTGCATATTTTGTATTTGTTAGCACCGCTGTATTTTAAATGTCAGTTTTTCCATTTTCAGTCAGTACTCCGAATCTACAATTACTGTTAAAACTCGGCACTTTCACTTCCTTGAAAGTAGTATTTAACAGCAAAGTAAGCAAAACTGATTGCTTTTAAAATATTCTATATGCCTATTTAAGAATAGGTATTCAGTTAAGCTGGGATGAAAAATAGTAGGTGGTTAACCAGAAAAACTTTGAAATGTAACTTATTAAGGCTATTTATTCTCCCTCTGAATTCTGTTGATCATTTTTTAAAAGTTTTTGTTAACGTAGGCTCACCTTGTTGTAATATCTGGTTCATGATCACATTTGGGGGAGTCACACTGGCACTCTCATTTGAAGTGGTTAGACATTCATTAGATTGCAGACTTTGAGGCACTGTAGAATTCTTCCCAAAGCCTATGTTTCCAGTCCTGCCTCTTGATTTTGTTTAGATCTGTGAAGTTGTGCATGCCTATGCTATGAAATTAATTTTTGAGAGTATATTCCTGCATTTTTCAACAGCTGGGCTTTAGTGCAGAGAAATCCAGTCTGCATACGTGTTTTCTGTGCTGCTTAATGTGAATGACACATAATGGAGCATTTATCATGCATCCATTGTCAACATTGATATGTTTCTTCATAACAATATTGTTTGGACCTGATTATCTACATTAATTCTTATTTTGATGAGAAATCAAATACTCCTTTGACCATCTGCAAGAAGATACCAAAGTGGGGTGAATCAGTTACGCAGTAGTTTGAAAGAAATGCTTATGCAAATGGATTTACATCAACACAGGCTTGAAGGTCAGGTCTTGAAACCAGTAAGACTTTGTATACTTGAATTTTTGGATCTTCAACTTGGGATGTTAGTGTTTGCATTTCAGAAACAATCCAGAAGGTCAGAGCACACACACTATGACAGCTGGGCCTCTTTAAAATATTTCAGGTTGGGCCTCTAGACACTTTTCAGGAAATCTTGACTGAAGACTCCTCCAAATAATGAACAGTATAACTCGGTACAAGAGTTTGTAAAGGATGAATAAATAACTGGGTGAAAGTTAAGACCCTGGTCTATAGATGCTTCAGTTCACACCTGATTTTGCATAGTGGAAGTAGTTGTATTGGCAGTAAAACTGTAGGTTGAACCCCTGCAGCAATTCTGGAAATCTGAACCAGGCAGACTTTCAGAAGAAACAAGAAATGAGTGATCTCTAAATGTTCTAGTTTCTGTTGTTGCACGTTAGTACAGTTCATTTCAACTGATAAACTTCTCAACCGTTTTATTGTCACGGTGTAGTAAACTGTCTACTGGAGCAATCTTTGGTGTAAAATTTTCCTATGTATACTCATTCTTTTCTGACGCACCATCATACTCATTTTAGGGTCCAATATTATGTGAAGGAGATGCCATGTAACCTTGTGGAATAATGTTTAACAGTCAAAACAACTATCTTGCCAGTTTAAATGTTAAACAAACCTCTGCATCGAAACATTTTAGCAGTGTATTAAATCCATGAAGAACTTCAAATAGCCACTACTACCTGTTGTCAAACTGTCAGTAATTTAATCACTTGTGCCATATCAGTCGGTCTCTTGTCTCTTGTTTTCTTGGTCAGTCTTTAAGATTCAGTTTAGACCTCAATAGTCTCTTCCATTCCGTGTAGTTTTTAATGACTGTCTGCTTTAAATACAGATTCATTGTAACTTTACGTATAGTTTACTTTACCGAGATGTTCATGTGCAATTTAAATAGATTTAATGTTTTACTAAGACAAAAAGATATAGGTAAATAAACTTTATTTGCTGTGAAAAGCTCTAGGCACTTTTAAATGGTGAAAATATATAGTACTATTTGTAAAAAGAAACTTTGTGCTTATTGCTTCATCACTTTTGTGCCGGAACTGTAAACTAGTTTTCATATTTTATATTTCTCGAAATAAATGGAGGATCAACAATGCCTCTAACTCTGAAGTTCTTGGAAGGGATGGAGAGCAATGGTTAAATTCATTTGCAGGGCTTGGTGTTTGTTTTTTTTAGATCTGGGATTAGTTCAGCAGGATCCTCTTAATTTTCTAGGACGGCAGAGGGGGCAATATGTTCCTCCATTTTTGGCAGCCTAGGCAGAGGTGTACAGCAGATGGCAAAGGAGGCAAAACTCCTTCGCTCAATGTTGTCATCAAACCACAGTGGAATATGGCACCGAATTGACAAAATCTGCCTTTATTGTAGAGATGCTGCCAGCATATAAGCTGGTGCTTGTGCTGTCTAGAATTGCTTGTCAATCCTGATGAGCCAAGCGATTCTCCTTCTTCCTAGTGGGAGAACAATAGAAATAATAGTTACGTAGTAGCTGTCTTTCTGCGCCACTGGTGAACGTGCAGCTGTATATAAATTGCTGTTCCAGCTCTGCGGTAGGAGTGCCTGAGTGAACGGCTAGCTCCAAGAAAGTAATAAGTGAGGGAGAAATACCCCTAAGATGGTTACTGCCACATCCAGGATTGCAGTAGTTCAATCTTCTATGAAGTCATTCTTCCTGAATTATTGGAGAGCCAAAATCAAAACCAGATTGAGGAAAGTTTATGCTATCTGAAATGTTTCAAAGTCTGGGTGTTGGTGTTTTCAGGCCAAGGGGCCTGATGTTAATCTCCGAGCACTGGACAGTAAACAGTTCTGTTCACGACTGAAGCTGCTGACTTCTTCCCTTTCCGTTAAAGTAGCAGGGCAAAGGAGATTGCTCTTCATTCCTGTAGGCAATTTAAAATGTAAAAATGTAGCACTTTTTGTTTAAAAAATACAGATAGGTTTCAGTTAAAAGGCCAAACTACCTGGTAGTTCCAGGTTTTTTTTTCTCCACAGGTAGTACCAAGTATACTCGAGTAGGTGGGTGTCTGTCAGAGCTGATAGTAAAACCTTGTCAAGTCACTTGCTTTCCTCTGTCACTTGGGGGAGACTCACGAGAGCCAGAAAACTTCAAATGAGGTCTCCTGCCACACCTCCCATCGTCTTCATTTCCTTGCTTTCCAGCCTCTACAGGCACTAAGCTGGTAAAAAATACCACGCTAATCTTCTGTTGTTGCTGGGAAGGGGTGAGGGGAGTAATGCTGTTAAGGTTCTGAACAGAAACTTGCACTGAAGGAAGTAGAAAGTGTGGTTTTTTTTTTTTTTTTTTTTTGTAAACCCTGATGTTTCATGTCGAACTTGGAAAAGTGGAAGCATTTTGAAAAACTGATTTGGGAAGGTTGGCTTTTGGTGAAACCTGGAATGGAAGAACACACTACCCGACCTGCTGTATGGTAGAGTGCCACCCAGGCAGTCTGAAATTTGATTTTTCTAAGTTGAAAACAAGTTTGTTTTCAGCCTGGAGGGAAATCCCCATGTTAATTTTAAACCTTTCGAGTTCTAACTATGAAGTTAATTCTGTAGTGGTGCTGCTAGAGAAATATAAATAAACCAAAGAGGGTAAAGCAACACATACATGCCTAACACTGAGAATTAAATGTTGTAATGATACCAGCTGTAAATAATGTGTAAAACAATAAGTCTCAGAAGACTTGGAAACGTTCTAGGCACAATTTACCTGTTAGTGAAATACCCTTTTTAAAGCTGATTCCAAGAAAGCAGTGAAAATGAAGTGTGTTGGTCTGTATCTCAAGGCATTTACTCAAAAATGCTTTTCCTTTCTTTCACTTTAAGAGAGAATTTAACAAGTTTAATTAAAGTTTGTGGGTCAGAGATAAAAGATCCCATTTGTCCAGCACGTCCCTCCTGTTTCCCGTTCTTCTAGGGATGTAAAGGGGCCGTCTCCTTTGCTCCTCTGCTGTTCTGACTGCGGGTTTGGTTTGATTGATTCCTTTCTCCACAACAGACAGAGGAATCACAGGCACGTGTCGGTAGCTTGCAGACGGTGGTGGGACAGCTCAGGGAGCGTGAAGACGAGATCCGACTGCCACATAGTGAAACAGAGGCGTCAAGGAGAAGGATTTCCAGCGGTGCCCATGGGGCCGGTTGTATGGAGCTGGCTGCAGCCGTTTTGCCTCCCTCCACCTGTTACATCTTGGCAAGAAGTAAAGGAGGATGAGGGATGAGCACTGTAAGAGGGGTCTGAAAGGCAGGAGCTATTTGGACCTTACGGATGCTACCTCAGCATCTCAGGCCACTGCCTTTCCTGGAAAGCACAATTAAGGCCCCATGAAATAAGCGGTAATTGTAGGTTAAGCGGGCTTTCAACTTTCTACAGTAGCTTTCTGTGCTCTGCAAGCACTTCAGACAAAAAGGATCCGCTCTGCACCTGTAACATGTGCAACACGGGGAGGATGAAAGGCAATCTCCCGTGTCAGGAATGCACTCTGCAGAAGTGCTCGTTTGTTCCAGTTAACCTGCTGCTGTCCCGGTTAAAAATGAGAAAAATGTTCATCCAGACTTCGGGGGTGCTGCTTTTCCCTTTTTATTTTGCACGCAGAAGACCTTTCTAAAAAGCATTTTGTACCACAGCCCCTAGCTGCTGCCTGGATAGCAGTGCTAGGCAGCGCCAAGCAAAACAGGCAAGGCGCTATCAGGAGTAAATGGTGTAACGCAGGCAGTGGCAAGGAATTAAATGCACGCGGGCAGGTCTCTAACAGAGCATTCTTTTCAAGGCGTTTTATGCGGCTTGGCAAAGATACCGTCGGTCTGTGGGTGTCATGGTCTCATGGACAGAAACAAACGCACGAGGTCACGCAGTCAATAGCTGCTTTTAGGCAGGGCAGGTTCCAGTGGTAGAACAGACAGCTCCAGCAGGCGCGAGGGTGTGCAGAGCAAACACGGGACGGCGTGGAAAGGAGAAGCTCCGGACGCCGTGAACAGAGAAACCCAGCTGAGGCGTAGCTGTGGCTAGCAGAGGCAGAAGCCCTGCTGGGCACGCCACCAGTGGCATTCACAGTGCCACTGGCTGTACGGGGAGCAGCCCGGGGATCGAGTCCCATCACACAGCAAACGTACGCCCCGCTTACTTGGTGCCTGCTCAGGCAGCCCTTTGAGCAATTGCTTTTCTGCAACCTGCCTGCTCACGAGCATAGGACATACAAAAGCGGGCAGGTCACCAGGAACCGGGGCTGCTGTTGAAATCCCGTTGGCGTTAACACCAAGACAGAGGGAAAAGATGCCCCCCTTGCGGCTTGTCACGGAGGAGGCATTAAGAGATTTCCCAGAGCGCTTGTCAACAAGGCATCCACCGTATGTCGTGCATCTGGGAGGCCATCAGAGAAACAGCAGGCTTCGCAGAATCCTCCCCGTTTGGTCGGCTGCCCGAGTACAGGCGAGGGAGCTGGCTCACCAAAATAATCCATCCTTCCCGCCGCCAGGCCTGACTGATACCCGTTGTCCATGCTCCTGCCCCTGCTAACGCTCAGGTGAGCTGCTTTCATCCGAGCTGCTGCCCGTCTTCCCAATCCTCCGATCTTTTCTGCAGCTGCTGCTTTTTATTCGTCTGATGAACTTCAGTGGGCCCGCTCACATGAAGACAGACGTGTGCGCGGAAGGCTCTGCAGGCTCAGCTGTTTAGTGGCTGACGTGTTGTGCTACCTGAGAGCACAGCAGCGAGTTCTGAACTGACCCTACGCATCCCATTCACGATCCTTGCTACGACCTGAGCCTCTCGCGCTGCTTTGTTCTATATACCCCCAAAAAAACACTCTGCCTGTGTTCTGGATGTCCTTTTAACTGCTGTTTTATCCTGCCGAGCTCAAACAAACCAGGTAAAAACCAGTACTGTAATGCAAACTTGTGAAACTTTAACACGCTCATCACCCACTCAGGTGGCAGTATAATCGGGTTTAAGATGCCGCTCCCTTCAATTGCAGGCATAAACTTCGGTCAGCTGCAATGCACTGGACACATTAAGAAAATTATTTTTTTTAAAAAAAAGACTGTTTAAATGCCTTTTTTTTTTTTACCCAGAGCCCAGTTTGTCCTTCCTCAAGGCACAGCTTTTGTTTCCCATGACTCACCCTTAATGCCCGAGTTTAAAGCGAGCAGTTCCTAGGATTTTTCTCTTGCGGTTTTCATCTCTTGGTCTCAGCTGTGTTCGGCATTAGCCAGCTTTCTTGTCAGTCCTGTCCGCCGTTTTCGCATTAGCCTTTCAGAAAGGCTCGTTGCTATAGCGAAGTGCTGGCTGTAGTGAGGAAAAAAAAGCATCCTTACTAAACCCCCTCCGAACAGAGCATCTCACGAAGTTTTGCTGTACCTGTTGCTATCCGAAATCGGTTACGAATTCCAAAACTATTTTCCTGTTCGCATATTCTCTGCTCGTTTTGGCGGTCTCACGCACGCGTCCCCTCCCGCAAAATGCCCCATAGCGACTCCCGTGGCATTTTCCACCTCTCCTCATCAGGAGCGATGCTTCGGTGCATCCCCCAAAGCCGCCCAGCATCCAGGCACCTGGCCACGCCGGGAGGGGACACGGGGGACACAAGGGGACACAGGGGGACGCCTCCCTCCTTCTCCCAGCAGGAGGGAGGAAAAATAACACTGCTGGGGGGCCAGCGGCGGCCGCTGGGTGGCAACAGCATCCCGCCGGGGCTCAGCCGCAGGGTGCCGGCTCGGGGATGTAGGGGGGGCTCCCTGAAGCGAAAGGGGGCGTCCTTGCTGGGGGTGGGGGGCTCTTCGTCGGCAGCTCCCTCCCCAAGAGCTCTCGGAGTGGGGGCCGGAGGGAAAAGGGGGGGTGAAGGGGCAGCATCCCTGCCCTAGGGCCACCCCGCCGGAGCAAACGCCCGGTCCTGGCTTAATTCATATATATATATATATATATATATTTCCTGGGGGGGCTCATACACGGTATTGTCACCCCCACCACCCTCGGGTGGGCTGGAAGACAAAACCAGGCAGGATAACAACAACCCCCCGAGCAGGGGGAGGTGCTGAGCAGCTCCCCGTCGTCCCCCTTCGCCCGCCTTTCCCCTGGGATCGCTCCCCACCTCCCGGCCCCGCACCGCTCGTCCCTGCCCTTCGCCCCCGAGCAGCTCCTTCCCCTGCTCTCCCACTAAAGCCCCCCGGGCCGGGCTGGGGGGACACGGGGCGCCCCCTCCTGCAAAAAGCCCTAAAATTCCCCTCACCCACGGGCAGCGGCAGCAGGTGCGTGCCGGGGCTGCAGCGGGGGCAGCCCCCGGGGGCTTTTATGGAAGGGGGCGCTTCGGTTTATTCCTCCCCACCCTCAGCTTTTTTTATATTTTTATTTTTAAATTTCTTATTTCGAAACAAATCCGTGCAGCCGCAGCAACCTCGGGGGGGCGGCGCGGAGCCACCCGCGGCGCTGCCGGCCCCCGCCGCCCGCTTCCTCGGGGGAGGAGGAGGAGGAGGCAGAGGAGGAGGCAGAAGAGGAGGAGGAGGAGGAGGAGGAAGAGGAGGAGGAGGAGGAGGCCACCGCCCCGCCCCGCCGCCGCCCCGCCGCCGGCCCCAGCCCCGCGCCCGCCGCGATGGAGGGCGGGCCCGGGCGGCGCGGGGCTGCTCACCCTCTCCCCCTTTCCTTTTTTTTTTTATTTTTTCCTTTTCACCCTTTTTTCCCTTTCCTATCTTTTTCTTCACCCCCCCCCCCTGGGCCCCGCTCCCCCCCCCCGCGCCCCGCCCCCGCGGCGCTCCGCTCCCCCTCCCCCCCCCCCCTTTCCCCCCCCCCCCCCAGCCTCCCGGAGCCTCCCGGAGCCGCCGCCGGCGGCAGCAGCAGCGCGGAGCGCCCGGAGGAGCCGCCCGGAGGCTTGCGCCGAGCTTGCGCCGAGCTTGCGCCGAGGTTGCGCGGAGGCTGCGCGGGCGGGCGGGCAGCGGTGCCCAGCGGTGCCCATCGGCGGTGGCGGCCGCGGCCCGTCCGCGCCCCTCGTCGCCTTCTCCTTCCTCCTCGGGTACAAAAGCTGCTCGGGAAATGGCATTATTTCTGCCCGGGGCCGCGCTCGCCAGCCGCTCGCCTCTTTTTTTAAAAAAGCAAAACCGCCCCACGCTCCTCCTGGTGAAAAAGAATTGAGCTCTTTTTTTTTTTTTAAAAAAAAAAAAAAAAATCATATTTTTTTATTTTTTATTTTTTAATGTGTGCGTGTGTGTGTGTGGAAGCGCCGGGCTCCTGCGATCGGTGTCTGAATGAAACTACGTAAATGCATATGCCCGTACGTTGCACTGGAGGGAAAAACGGAGCACTTCTGCGAGAGCCTGCCTTCAAATGTGCTGCAGCTGGTCGCCAGGATCTTCCGTCTCTCCGGGGCTGTTCGCCTCCCTGGGCTCCGAGGCGGGATTTTCTGAGCTTTGACAGATCTCCGGAGATGCCTGTTAAACGGGAGTCTGGGAAAAAACATTGGAAATCGTAGCGAGCTGGGTTTTTTTTTTTGCCCCTTTCCCATCCCCTCGGTGACTTGAAGCATCACAGCGGCCGGAGCTTTAACGTTGCTGAAGACTTGGCGATGTTTGGGTTTTGTCGTTGCTATTTTTTTTTTTAGAGGAAACTTGACAGAGGAACATATTTATAGTCCCAAGTAAGTACTTTACAGAGGAAATTTAGTTTGTCTAGCTTAAAAGAGCGGTGTCGAGGTTTCTAGCTTAGAGGGCGTTGGATTAACGTTCATCCAAGGCTGCTGAGCAGATCGCGTTGCCTCGCGGCTTTGACGGTGTGCGTTCGCCCGCTCCTCCGTGTCCCCGGTAGCTCGGCACCTAGGGGAAAATGCACCTGATTTTGAATAAGTGTAGTGTTTTTTCAAATGCCTCTCAGCACCGAGGAGGAAGTGTTTTCTAAAGTAGGTTTATAATAAGTAATAAATGTGCGTCTGGAAGTAAAGTATTTGCAGCGTTTTTTAACCCGTATTTATACCGTGCATCTCAAAGCGAGGAGGCAACACTGAGAAGACAAACGTACCTCCGAGACCCTGGGAACTCCCCCGCGTCACCATGAATGAAACCGTGCCCGATACCGTAACTGGATTATAATTTTTGGTGTTATTAAATTTATTATTATTGGCTGCTTTACTTTTTTGGGTTCATCCTGCTCCTCTTCTTCCTCTCTCCCTTCCTCTTGCTGCTCCCTCTCGGAAATCATGGCTCATCCCGGGAGAAGAGGCTACGATAACCGGGAGATAGTGCTGAAGTACATCCACTATAAACTCTCGCAGAGGGGATACGACTGGGCCGCCGGCGAGGACAGGGCGCCCGCGCCTACTGCTCTCGCTCCTGCTGCTGCTGCGGTTGCTGCTGCTGGGACTCCCTCCCGCCACCGCCCCGCCGGGCTGCTGTCCCCGCACCCCGAGCCCCCCGGCTCGGCTGCTGCTAGCGAGGCGCCCCCGGGCGAGGGGCTGCGCCCCGCGCCCCCCGTGGTCCACCTCGCCCTGCGCCAGGCCGGGGACGAGTTCTCCCGCCGCTACCAGCGGGACTTCGCCCAGATGTCCGGCCAGCTGCACCTGACGCCCTTCACGGCCAGAGGCCGCTTCGTGGCCGTGGTGGAGGAGCTCTTCCGAGACGGGGTGAACTGGGGCCGGATCGTGGCCTTCTTCGAGTTTGGCGGCGTGATGTGCGTCGAGAGCGTCAACCGGGAGATGTCTCCCCTGGTGGACAGCATCGCCGCCTGGATGACCGAGTACCTGAACCGGCACCTGCACAACTGGATCCAGGACAACGGAGGCTGGGTACGTGCCCCGTGCTTTGCTTTCTTCCTCCTCCGATGGCCGTGTCTGGGGGGGCTCTGGGGTGGCCATAGGTCAGGTGCCCACGTGCGCTTGCCTTGGTGCGAGCCTCGGGACGCGAGGTTTGCCTGCCGCGTCTTTGCACCGGTGTGGGCCTTCTGCCGGCTCCTCTGCTGTGGGGTGTCACCTCGTGGTGGGGCTGCAGTGAAATGGTGGTGGTTTTTTTTTTGGAGAGGGGCAGCTGCAGCTCCCTCCTCGGGTGCCGAAAGGCCAAGCAAGGTGTCCTCCCCATCGGAGGGCTCCGCTTTCCCATCCTCCTCACCCACCGGTGGCATCAGCCCTAGCCAACACTTGTTCCAACGCAGCTTGGGAAGGGGTTGCAGAGGCTGGGGATGGGCCCGGGGGGTGGCAGGTCCTGGATCTGGGGACCACGTGGACATCCCTGCGTGTTGGGGTGATTCACCGGGCACGGCGAGCGTGGGGACACGGTGCTAGAGGCAACCAAATGGGCAGGTGACTGCAGGTACCACAGTGGCAGCTGGAACAGGGCTCCGTGACAGGGGACGTTTCTGGGGTGAAAAATCTGTCTTTGCCTCACCACGAAACAAAGGTGCTGGGAGACGGGTCCGTGGGATTGTTCTGGAAAAAGTAGTGTTTGTTGTGAAGTTAAATGTGGCCACGTTTCCGGGGTAGAAGTCACCTCTGGCTGAGGTTGGTTTTAGCATCATCCAGAAAGGGACGATTTCCACTTGCGGAAAGTGGACAGCTTTTATACTCGCAGTCAGTCAAGCACCCTCCCTATTTCTCTCTCTCTTTCCAAAATAAATAACCACATTTGGAAGTGGAAGGGTATTTCTTTCCTTTTTCCGGTATTAATTGACATGCTGTGACAAAATGTGGTCCCAGCCACTCTCCCGCAAACCAAACCTGCTGAACGTATATAAAGCTTGCGAAATTCATGTGTTGGGGTGAGACAGGGCAGCAGCTGCACCAAAGCAGAAACTTTACGTACGGGCTGAGAGCGAGCATCAGGCACCTGGAAACGGAGGTGTGCTGGCCGGGAGATCGGTAATTCCAGGCTCGGTCTCCTGTGAAATACAGGCAGCGAGAGGACTTGGTTGCACGGCGTGCCCCTGGGAGGTGTGTGTGAAGGAATGGAAAATACAGCCTGTGTTTCCCAGCTAGCACGGTTTGTAAGCCCGGCAAAGTTTGCAAAGCGTTAAATTTTCAGCGTTTGGTCCCTCGCTAGCTTAGCATTACGCTCGGCGGCGTGCCGCCCACGTTGACCGTCTATTAGAACATGAAGGCATTGCCTTCCCTCTGCTGAGCCCACCTGAGACGAGGGCGTGAGTGTCCGGGGGCGTGGGGGACATCAGCATGCTGCCCCAGCGCAGGGAGGAAAACTTCGGGGCCTTCTTCTCAGCCGAAATCTCCCGGAGGGTGCTGCGGGTCCCTGGCTGCCCGCTGCGCTCCAGGCGGGACCGCCCGCCTCTTCTCCCGCACTTCCACCCAGAAGGAAAAAACTCACGGCTCGTGGGGCCGGGAGGGGGAGCAGAAAATGTGTGCGCGCACGTGCGCGTCTGTCTGTCTGTATGTACACAGGCAGCCGTGTGTGGGTGTGTGTATATAACGTGTGTGTGTGTGTGTGTGTGCACCGATGTATAGGAAGTGACTCCAGCACCTAGTGGTTGGGACCACGCTTGGGAGAGGGAGCCCTGCACTCTGATTGATCCCCCGTGTCACAGATCACTGCCCGGGGGTTGCTGCTGTTGTTTTTCTCCCAAATCAGATGAGGTGGGAGCTGGGGGGGGGGGAAATAATAATAATAATAAAAAAATCAGTAACAAGTTCAGGCTGCCAACGAGCTTCGCTGGTTAAAACACGAGCAGCGAAAGGGTTAGGGATTTCCAGCTTGCTCTGCTGGGCTGGGATGCCTAACTCGTGCGTAAGTCCCACTTCAGGCTGGAAGCCCGTTTGTGGAGCTGGGGCCCACGGCTTGCTGCAGAGCCAGTGAAGTCATCCTGTTGACTCCAGCGAGCTTTGGATCAGATCTGTAAGCACACTGGAGATGCGTTGTCCTGCGGGCGTAGTGTACGAGGAGGAACATAAATAATGAATAAAAATGCGAGTGTAAACGGATAGGTGTTACCAGGAATGATTGGCCAGATAAGGCGAAAGCTGCAGCTCTTTCTTGATGGTTAGAAATAGAGGTAACTTAAACCAGAATCACTAAATGCCTTTAAAAGGCGAAGATGCTTCTTATCAACAGCCATTTAGCTGTTTATTGAGGTTTCCTATAAGCAAAAGCCCCTGACGCTGGGTACGTGTGACGCCACGTACTGCTGCCTGTTATTTGCAACATGCGTATGGAAGAAGATGTGCAAAGTACTACCCCACGGTGGTTTTTGCCTGAATGGTTGGTACCTCTGAGTCATTTGGTTAGTAGTAAGCACAGGCAAAACCTTCTAGCTTGTTACAAGGAGTTAAAGACTAAATGAAGTTTCAAGTGCAGCTCTTGGGATCCTCCCTTCAGCCAGAAGAAATCAAGGATGGCATGGGGCAGTGGATCTCTGGATCTTTTTTTTTTCCCGTCCTAGCTCTCAGGACACATCAGTGGAAAAGCATGCTTTAACACAACTCTGTGAAGTACTCAGCCTTCAGCTTGGCACTTGTACATGCCCTGCTTGCAAAGCTCAAGACAGTGTCATCAGAGGCTCTTCGTAAGCAGCTGATCACCCTGTAGGTGGCCGCGCTTTGGAGGACCTCAGCATAACCTTATGCAACATCTCGGTATCACCCAGGCTCCCTGGTGTCTGCTTTTGTGGCCCTGTCTCCTGCTTCATGTCTAGCTTCCTGGCATGCTGGGGATTTGTGGGCTTATGAGAGGCCATGCAGCCCCTGGACATGGTTTAGGAAGAGAGAGTTGCAGTCAGTCATGAGTGTGTGTTACGCAGCAAGCATGCTGGACAGCGCGCGTGCGCTTTTAGGCTATTGTATGGGCCTGGGGCTTACACCCAGGTCTGAAGCTAGGCTGAAGTGTCTTCATTATTAACCTTCCTATTCTGAATCTGCTCTGGCAACATGTTGGCCGTGTGTCTTCAGAAGAATGTGATTCCTTTATGTTATAAGGAACATGGAGAAGGAAAGAAGCGTATCGGAGCGCAGGCTGGGAGAGGATGTAGCTGGTGGAGTGCATACCTCAGCCCCCACCAGACATCCACTGCTGGCGGTGCCTGGGGATGAACACCATAACAATATGAAGCATCATATTTTGCTCAAAACTTAGAGAAAGCAAGAGATGGATACTGCCTGTTTAAAGGCTGTAGTATTAGCTTGTGGTTCTGGTGGCAAGTAAATGCAGCTTTCAAAGATTTTCACATAGGTCAGGATACCACAATATTGTACTTTGGCCTGATAACATCTTAACTGTGTGACAAAAGAAATAAGAGGAGGACCAGCTCATCTCTGCAATTTTGTGATCCTTAGTGTAATGCATACTTTCTGATTGGCACCTGTATGACTTCCTTTTATTTTCTAGCCCCTGATGTTTTAGCGGCAGGATGGATGGCTTTGCGGTGGACTAGCACATGTTATGACTTTCAACTTTGATGTAGGGAATGTGAAATGTGGTGCAGATGGTGTGGGGGCAATAACTGTGTTTGTCTTGCAGCTACAGGTTCTACAGGTTCCCCCGTGGGGCACGCATCATCAGGTCTATATGTCTGTTAGCCGTGCTCAGCTTTGGGGTCTGGTAGTCCTACACATGGCTTCTCTCAGGAACTTTCCAAGAAAAAGCACAAGAACGTGAGAACTACGGAAGGATATGCAGGTGCCATCATGTACATGTAGGTAGATAGATCTTTGATGTTAATGTAAAGAGGCCCAGGTGAGAGAAGTGTAACTGTGTTGAAAATTTAGAAAACAACATTTTAAATAACATTGGTGTTTGAACCAGGGATGTGATAGCTGTACACTTCCATCCAATGCTGTTCTGATATTGTGGTTCTTTATTCTGTCCCACATTTAAGGGCAGATAGAGAAGGATTTAAGCACCTGAGGTGGGCCTTAGGTGGAATATTAGGGCTTGCCCCCTCTAAATGCCCCCAGCCAAGGGGAGGCAGAAGTCCCCAGGTTCCTGCAAGTCCTCTCCCGAGCCATTTGGGAGCAGCCCTGCCTTGTATGGGGGCATGGTTCCTAAGGCCCACCATGTCCCAGGCCTAGTAAGCATCCTCTGGGCCTGGGCATCGTCACTCGCTGTTGTGGCTCGCAAATGTAGCCATGGATAAGCTCCTGCTTTGCCTAGCAGCTTCTTGGTTAAAGTCTACTTTAACCAAGGTTTTACTAGGAGTCTGTCTCCAGCCTGAGGGATTTTACTCCTGTGCTTCCGACATCTCAGGAGGCTTTGTCTGCTGGATGGCAGCTGGTTTTGCTGAGGTGTCCTCTATTTTGTCAACAGGGCTCCTATTTCTGCAGTGGTGAGGTTTCATTTGGTGGAGGAGGAAGAAGCCGAGTGTCCAATTCCCACTCTCTGATGTGCTTTCTGAGGTGACCATCTAAAGCCAAATGTATCCATGCTTCTTGGACCAGCAGCTGGAATCTAGGTTTCCCATTTCCTAGGTTGACTGCACCAATCACTGAGCTTCCTCTTTTCATTTTTTATTTTTATTTTTATTTTTTTCCCCTCTCTATTCTATTTGGCTTGCTGGCACACCTGAAGAAGGAAGCATGGAGAGAGACCTTGCCCTGTGGCAATCTACAGACTGATCATTCCGGCAAGGGGTGGTGGATATAGCTGTCCTGTAGCAGGACAGCGCTATCGCTTACGGATGCTGGTGGGATGCAGGAGCCTGCCCGTGTGCGGGTACTGACACTACATCCCTTCCCAAAACTGACCACGCTTGTCCTGCGTGTCCACTTGTCCTGTGCATGGCAGGGCCCTGCCGGCAGACGGGTGCCCCCATGGCAGCGCAGGCGCCGCAGGTTTTGGCGGTGAGAGGCGGCCTTGCCACGGCTGAATCCCCTGTGGGGCTAACCCCAAGTCACTGTTTGACTGTCGAAAGGAAGCGATCTGAAATCCACCAAGTGAAATAAATGAATTGGCAGTTTCAAGTGTTGCACCTTCTAGGTCCTTTTGCCAGTTTTTGTGGCTTTGTGGGTTTATAATCGAATTCGCAAAATATTATCAAAATATTTTTCTTTTTGCTGTTGCCGAAGAGAGAGGAATTCATTCTGTGGGGAAGTTGTGTGGCAGCAGGGAGGGAAGAACCAGGAGAGAAAGAAAACAACTCTCGTTCCCCAGTCCCTTTAAAATGTGACAGCTTTCTTCCTAACCCGTAACAATGTTAGGTTGCATATTTTCTCAGAAGTCTTTTTCTTTTCTTTCTTTCTTTCTTTTTTTTTTTTTAATACATGTATTGACTGTGACCTTTAAAATTTCAGAACCACTGGTCTTGGTTATGGAGGTGATGTCATTTGCCTTGATCTTGCAAAGAACCGTGAAGCTCAAACAGCAATCCTATTAAAAAGTTCTGCTTTACTTTCAGTATTGAGAAAGAAGGCAGCTCTGTGTCTGCGTCAGTGCAGGCCCCCTCGAGCTGCTGCTCTGCTGAAAAATAAGTGGCTTCGTTTTGCCCGTACGTCACTTCAAATTAGGAGTGGGCAGAGTCCCGAGACTGGCGCAGTGATGTGTGAGCCTGTGTGTGGAGCAGGAGCATGTTCTCAGGGGCCAGGTGCCAGGGCCTGGGCTCTCTAATGTAGCTCAGGGACTGTATACTGCATCTCAAACAAAATTAAGCCCTGTGGTTCGTCCTTGCACACTGCTCTAAGGTCTGTTGGGCCTGGGATGGTGGACAGGAGTGGGTGGAGAGACAGGAGCGATGCTTGGGTGTCGTTTTGAAACCTCTGGTTTTGGTCTCTGGTTTGGTTTCTGGCATGCAGGTGAACCAGCCTTTCTGTCTCCGTATTCTCCCTTTGGCTTCACAGCTGCCAGGCCAGGCTGGCCTGCAGGACTCAGCGCCGCCTGGCCACGCTGCGCGGGACCCTGCTGCTCCTGCCACCACTGCAGCTCCTGGCATGGGGCACGGGTGGCCACGGCGTGGGTCGGCAGCTTTGGCAGTAGGGCAGTTGTAACTAATACACAGCATGATAGATGGGGTTAAGTAACAAATCTCTGACCATAAAACGAGTTTGTTACAGAATGGTTGAGGAGTGAAGGGACCGGACCGCGTGAGGCCATCTGGTCCAGCCCCATGTTCAGGCAGGGCCCAGGGCAGCCTGCCCAGGATCACGTCCAGATGCTTTCTGAAGATCTCCAGGGGTGGAGATATTCCAGCCTTTTGACTGCTGCGTTTTTGTCCCTTTTAGTAACCCAGGTGAAGGTGAAGCACGTGACTGTACTGATGAAAGCACAGCTGCCTGCCTGATCACGAGCTACCAGGACGAGCTCCCCGCTCCCCTCACACACGCTTTCATTTGGCTGCTTTTTTTATTATTATTTTTTGGCTGTTTGCCCATTCCGTTGTTCTGCCCCATCTGCAGCTGGTGGTCCCAAGCTTTCCTCACCCTCCCTTCCTGTAAGCACCGCTTGTGTGGCGACGCAAAGCTGCCGCCTTGCTCACCCCATCTCCACCTGTGCCATGTCCACATGGGGTGGGACTTGGCCCCATGATGGAAAGCAGAGCCTGGCATGTGGTCCTGGGCAAGGCCACCTCATTGCCCAAGTGATGCCCACAAGAGCATCCTGCAGCAGCCTCCGGGAGGGCTGCTAATGATCTCCCACCAAGCCGTGTGGGGCCAGACCCTGCCCACCTCCCCTCACGAGGCTCATCTCCTCCATGGCCCTGCTCTTCTGGGTTTTGTTCTAATGCATTTACGAGTGGCTCGTACCTGCTGATTTAGCACTGATGATAACCCGTGTTCCTCAGTGGCGGCAAAATACTGATTATTTCTGAGGGCTGTGCTGGCCTGCTCTATTTTCCATTTCATGTAAAATAATAGGATGGATGAAGGTGTGCAGTGCCATAAATCTTCTCTTCCGCAGCCGGATAGCATCCAGGCCTTCTTGGCAAACATGAATGCCGATGACAGATTTGAGGGATTTTTATTTTACTCTGGCTTTCAGTTTCATTAACAATCTGATGGCTTTTATTTTTTTTTTTCCCCCTTTTTTTTTTTCCTTTTTTTTTTGGCTCATGAAAGACTATGAAACCAAATAACTTTTCCAAACACATCTAAAAGTCTGGAATTTATTTTCTGTTATTTTATACTAATGTTGGTTTGCTCTCATAATGATTGCATATTGGTAGACTTTACTAAATTCCCCTCACTGTAAAGTTCCTCGCAGGTTTCTGGATCTTACAGCTAATGAGTAAGAAAACAAATCTGACTTTAGAAAGTGTTGCCATTGACTTCAATAGGAACAGGAAGAGGCACTTAATCGGACAATTGTAGTTATGTTTACTTTGTATATGCGGCAAGAAAAATAAGATCAAATGAAAAAGCCACAGGTTTTCAACTAATAGAAAAAAATAGTCTTTTCTGCAACGCACGATTAACCTTTTGTAGCTGTTTCCATGGAAGAGCTCTGGGAGGAAGTAGTAAGCTGGGTTCAGGGAAGATCTAGGTGTTTATAAGGGTAAGGAGAACATCTGTACTTAGGTTCAAATAAAACTGCTTTGAAAGGCAATCATACACCTTGATGAAACAGATGATATATTTAATGTTAGCTGCTGAAATTAGAACACTAAGTGCTGTGGGTAGACCTTTCTCTGGGGCATGTTATTTCATAGTTTTCTGTTAGTTAAGAGTCCCCACACCACTGAATTTACTCCCGCACAGAGTAACTGAGGATCTGTTGTGCAATTCTAACATTTAGAGCTGGTTAAAAGGAAAAAAAAATAGTCAACATCTTTCAGTGCATGTATCATTTTATTGCTATTTTAATTTACTGGAGGAAGAAAAAGGATGTTTCCATTTTGCTATCTGCGAAGCCAGCTTGGTGGTGGGCTTCAGGGTACTTCAGTGAGTCATTTAAGTATATGTGCCAGCTACAATCAAAATGAAAAGGCCCTGTTTTCCCCACATAGTGATTCAGAGGCTGTCACGTAGTTGTTACAGAAGGCAGCTGAGAGTCAAAACTCAACTGCTTCTCCTTGGTGCTAGCACTGAATACACGTACGTGATTTGGGGCAGATCATTAACAGTTCTCTTTTTCAGTCAGCCCCCTATGAAATGGGTAATCCTGCTAGCTATGCATTACTACAGGTCTGGGAAATGTGGTGTTGACCCCCATGATATCAAGAGTTGGGCTGATGTTTTTTAATTGGGGAAAAAAAAGTCATACAAGATACAGTATTGAACAATAAAAGGTGCGGTAGAAGAAAGAAGAAAAAAAATAAATTGAAATTAAACTATTTCCAATATGCTGTTTGGATCTGTTTAGCAATATTTGTGAAGCAAACATTAGAAAGATCTGTTTCAGCTGTTGATTTGTAGTTTCTATTTAGAAAAAGGGCGAACAGCATGAGGAATGGCAACTTGGAACTTTATTTTTTTCCTTTATGTATCAGCACAGTTCATCAGGCATTTGTTTAAGGGATTTAAGGATTTTCCTTCCTTTTCCATTCCCACAAAATGTGCATGTAACAGCTGATGTGGCACTTCAGGGGAAGGAGTAATAAGCTGTGTTACATGCACAGATGCAAAGTGTCTTTGTGCACACTTGTTCCTTTGCTTCCATTCAGACATAGGCAGAAAAAGCAATTTTAAAACAAAAAATTTTTAAAAGTGTCTAGTAATCAAACCTTTGGGCTTGACCATGAGGTTAACATTAGCTTAAACTTTCTGAATTGAGGCTTATTAGACAAAATTCCGACTGCTTGCTCTGGAGAGACTTGGGTGACTCAGTGGAAAGTCAGGACAGGTCCTTGGACTGGAGGCCAACAAAACGCCTCCTTCTGCGGTCCCAGAAAGTCCTGCGTTGTGTCTTCAGGAGGGAGTAGCTTTTGTCAACTTTGTCTTTAAAGGGAAGAACTCCTTTCTGAAGAAAACTCATCATATATTCACTGTGTAATATGTAGGAGGGGACCTATTTCTATCTTTTTTTTTTTCCTAGTAAAAAAGAATTAAAAATGATTCAAAGGAGAATTCATATGCAGTAGTAAATGAGTGGGCATTTCAATTAGCAAAATAAGATGATCAGTGTTACCTATCAGTAAGATTTTCTTAACCAAGGATGTATACACAGCTCAAGGAAAAAATGACATTGAAAAAAAGTGAAGTGAAAAATTCCCTCGTTCATAATAAAAGTAAATGCTACGTTGTGCTCCAAGTGTCTGCGAATTTAAGTTCAGTTAGACGCATCCAAAGACCCTTGACTGAAGTCATCTGGCAAATCACACTAAATTATGCTGTCTAAATATCTAATCCCCCATCTGCTGATTGATGCGAAAGGTCCCGACTACAACCCAGAAGGAGGCCTAATGCGCGTATTATTTTCAAGTTCTTGCTTGGCCTGTTCCCTTCTTCCTTGCCCAGAGCCACTAATGCGCAGCAATAAATAGCGACGCTGCTCTGAAGCCTGCAGAGGGAAATGCTTTCCTCGCTCCCGCGCTGGAATGCAGCAGCAGGGCACACCGGGAAGGGAGGAAATAAAATCCCTCATTTGAAATGTCAGGTGGCAATCAGGCTGCAAATAAATGACCCAGCCTGGAGTTCGCGCAGGCTTCTGCGGTAGCTCACGGCTGTCTGCAAGAAATGCTGCAGTAGAAAAATCGCCTGACTGGCTCTGGACTGGATGCATGGCATCCTGGCCCGATTGCAGATGATAGCTTTTTCTTTTTTTTTTTTTTTTTTTTTTTTTTTTTTTTTCCAGTGCAGCAGAGCTTCCCCCAGGACACAGTGGTGTCCAGCAGCATCTATCAGGCAGCACATGGGCAGAGCCCAGGCACAGCTCCACGAAGTGCCGTACAAAGGCTTGGTTGTGGTGGGTGCTTGGGCACATCTGTGCAGCAGTGGAAAACTACAGAAAGGCTTCCTTGGGTTTGCCTGGCCCTGCTTTAAGAAGAGATTGGACTTCTTCTTTTCTTTAAGAAGAGATTGGACTGTGCACTTAGTCACGTGGTCTGAACTTTTGGGTAGACCTGTGCGGTGTCAAGAGTTGGACTTGATGATCCTTAAGGGTCCCTTCCAACTCAGGATATTCTATGATTCTATTCTATGATTCTATGCTCAGCCAGTAAAGTGTTTCTCAAACCCAGGGCTGAGCTGATGAGGACCAGTGCTCTCTGGTCTGGGTGGCACAAGAGGTGGGGAAACCTTATGAGGCATCTCTTTGTACCTTTCTTCTCCTCTGCTAAGGGTGGTTGTTTCACTAGGAAATAGCGTATTTATTTTGCAAGAAATCAAATATTTGTTTTCCTGTGTGTGTTGTGTGTTTCTTTTTTTAAAATTATTATTCCTTATTTTTCCAACCCAGGGAGAAGGTTGTTTTGGGGTATGGTAACGCATTCTGCAGGCTGGGGCTGTTGTGACAGCTTAATGGGCTGAGTGAAGACGCAGCGTTGGCACGATGTGACGCTGTGTAAATGGGCTTAGGGTTTGTTTTAGAAAGCTTGCTCTCTTTTTCCCCTCTCTGCTCCCTTCTCTCCCTCCTGCAGACACAAACACATCATTCCCACAAATGAAACTGTTTAATTTTAATAACTGGCCTAGAGCTAAAACTGACAGTGGGAGCGGAGCTGGTTTGCCATCACTGACAGCTGGAATAAACTACCTGCTTCCTTGCAAGGGATGGACAGCCAGCTTGTTTGTTTTTAAGGACATTTTGATCCCTAAAGAAACACCTCTCAGCTAGCAATGTCAGAAACCAGGGCAACGTGTTGCTGTTTTTCTGCTGTTTATAAGTGAGGCTCCAAGGGTGGTGGAGAAACGTGGTGGGCAGAGGTCCTTTTTCTCTCTCCCTGTTTTCAGAGTAACTCCTTATCACAAAGCATCGGCCCCACCAGTGCCTTGGGAGAGGCTGGGGGTCTCTCTAGAAAAAGCTTCCTGTGGTCAAGGTCCCTGCCAGATTGGTTGGACAAAAGCTCTTCTTTACAGCTGAGAGGTTTTGAAAACCCTGCATTGTGCCAGCGAAGGGTGGGTGATTAGTTAGATATTAAATAATTTTGCAATGACTGGTTTTACCTCTGGCTCCGTAAGAAAGTCAGCCTTCTTATTTTGCCAGTTCTCAGAAGAAAATGGCAGCACTCCCATTTCCTCTTCTCCTCCCCCAAGGCCTGCCACCCTTTTTACTTTTATTTTTTCCTCCCAGGGCCATTAGACAAGATGCAAATTATTCTTAATAGGGCCAGAACAATGCCGTGTTCCCAGCGGGATAGTTAAGGGTCAAAGCCATCGCGTGCCAGCCCTCAGTGTGATACTAATTTTGGCAGTGTCCCCTTCTTGTGCCCCAGACCTGGGAGTGTCCCGAGGCGTGACACGGTGGCAATGGGCATTGGCCTCAGCCGCCGGCCTTGGATTAGTCTCTGGAGCTGCCCTGTTGCAGCACAGGGACCTGGCATCCTGCTGGTGCTTTGACTCTGGGGAATGGCAGGTCCATGGAGACACATCTTCACCCCAGGTTTTGGTGGATGAATAAGGTGAAAAGGGAACACTTTATTTTATAAAGTACTTAAAGTATTGGTGTGGGCCTTTTTTTTTTTTTCCTTCTTCTTCTTTTTTTTTTTTTCTCCCCTTCTTTTTGACCTTGGCAGGAATTCTGCTAGATCCCCAGTGCTGCGAACACAGACGCGCTTACCTTTGAAACGGAGCAGGAACCTCACCGGAGTCATTGACTGCCAGGGGAGCAGGATCAGAGGACTGAAGCGGAAAGTGAAACTCTCTAAAAACAAAAATGCAACAGAGGAGCCTCCTTTTATTTTCAAATTGAGCATAATGCAAAAAGTAAACAGTTGGCACAAATGACTAACGCAGGTTTGTCAGGGGGGTGATCAAACACATGCTGAGTTCAACAGCGTGTTTTGCACCGAGTTCGATGGGGTTTGCATCAGACCCGTAGCAAGACAGGCAAGAATATTTTTCTACAGAAAAATGTCATTTAAAAAAATGTGGAAAATTCTCCTGTTCTACCTCCTACATGTTTCTATTGTCAAACAGTCACTGATCTTATTTTAGACTTGACCTTAATGTTCTTTCCACAGCACGCAGGCTGAATGACATGTTATTCAAGTTCTCAGACAATATTATGATATATCTGCTTTTATATTTAGCTGTAACTTTTATTCTCCTTATAAACAAACCCACCTAATACAACCACCACCTATCCAGGGAAAGTATTTCCATTCCCCTCGGTTTAATTTGGACAAATTTGGCATGAAAACATTCAATAGTTCCATAATAACCTTTGCAACAGGATGCCTGCTGTGCTGACATGCAGGTCTACAGCGAGCTGTACCATGTGCCAGGAAATTGCATTCTTAAGAAAAATCTAGACATAAATTTTGAACAATCAACACTTAAATTTTGAAAACTCTGGCATGAGCTGTTATCTGCCTCGTGGGTTTTTGCTTTAATAGCTTTTTACTCTCTGAGCTGTGCCTCTCTGTCCTTTGTGTAGGCTGTACCTCTCGGGTCCAGCTGTGCTGAGCTCTGTCATGTGGAAAGGGGGACGACTGGTTGTTTCTCTGTTGCTGTTCTTGTTGTTCTGTGTCCTCCAGCATCCCACCTTGGTGCAGCTGGGGGCTGATTTCTTTCCAGAAGAGAGTAGAGCCTAGCTGGGAGTTTTGCAAGCTGGTGCTTAGCTCTCAACAGGCATTTTCGCAACAAGAGGTTGCTGGATTGTGCTGCAGTTCAGCCTTCCCGCCCCAGCCCAGAGAGCCAGAAAGGGGCTGGGAAGAGGTGAAGTACCAGAAGACCCCAGGTCTGTCCTAGGTCAGCCAGGGGCATCCTTTACCTTGGGGCAAGCCCATTTGCTGGAATATGGGAGACCAAAGAGCAGGCTTGCTCCAGGGTGAGAAAAAGTTTTCCCTGCCTTGAGGTACCTGAGCTCATCTCACTGAAAGTGGAGCAAGATAAAGTTCAGTGCAGTATGGATGCCCATCAAGGCTCAGTGGCTTGCTGATGTTCTTGAAACCTGCTTTGCTCCTACTCAAGGGAGTGAGAGCCTGCCTGGAAGAGCTTTACGTGACTCTGCTGAGACCTTCTTGACGCGTGTCGAAGGTTATATCAGCAAAACAGGGGTGGCTGTCCAAGGCTGCGACTGTATCTGTGGGTTTTGCCGCTAGGAGATCATAAGAGAGAAAACACACAGCTCCTTGGGAGAGAAAAAGCCCTCTGCTTTTCCTGATGAGTTCAGTAAAGCAACTGGCCGGTGTAATCGGCAGAACGGGATTGTAGGAGGAGGCGGGGATCGGGAGGGGATGTTCCACGAATGTGAACTCGCAGCAAAATGACGGGCTGTGAAACCGTGTGAACCGAACCCCATCAGGGGAAGCTCACTAAAACTTGAGCCAGGAAAAATTATAGAGCTCTATAAATAGCTAAATTGAATGCATTTGTGTGTGTGTGTGTGGATGCACACATGTATCTATGAGGTCATGTGCATAAAAGAAATACAGTAGTACTTCAAGTGTTGTTTTTTTTTTAAGTAGTGGAAAATGTTTTAATGATTTTTTTTTTTTTTCCTAGAGACAGTACATTATGTTCTGTCCTTAGGGCCAAAAACACAAAGTGCCTATTTTCATGAAGAATCCTACAGAAGGAGGAAGGGAAAGTATTATGCAGTGTAGCGAGGGTATAGTAGCCATTCCACAGTGATTACACATCCAAGCAAAGACTGCAGCAGAAAACTCAAAAAATACATTAGAAGCGGAAAACAAGATGTGTGAAGTGTTTCCTATTCACTCCCCACACTTATGACAACCAAGCAAACAGAGAGGCTGCCACAGAGTTTACATTTAACCCCTTGATTTGATAATAAGGCAGCACTTCTGTGTGAGGCAGTCAGCATGTTATGCACACACACAATAAGTCGAGGACTTCCTGTGCTTATTAATTTTGCTCCCTCACAACTTTCAGTTGATTTTCAGTATGTTATAATAGTCCAGTCAGACAAGAAACAAGTGACTGGAAGTGCTAAGCCATAGACGTTTAGAAATTAACGTGGCTGAAGCAAATCCCAGCCTGAATAGCTCCTAAAGTACAAAACAGTTTTTAGTTTTATACCAGTAAGTCTGTGATTCAGAGTCTGACCGACCCATACCTTTTAGTACCTTTCATTCATCTCGTGGTAGCCAAATGATGAATGAAATCAGTCTTCTGAAACAAAAGGGTTCTTTTCCATACAGAATTCAAGTGGATTAAAGAATCGGTACGGTCATTCAGCTTAATTCAAGAGCGAGTTGCAGTCTGGGCTGTAATGCCCTCATATCACAAGGAAATCAAATTTGTATTTGAGTCTCCTTCGCCGGCTTGTTTGAGCATTTATGATAACATCAGTAGCTTGGTAAATGATGTAATGGGAGCTAAATCAGGATGACCAACATAAACATCTGTCAGTGCTTGCGAACATTTGATGTACGACCCAAGGGCCCAGGGCAGCATTCAGCATCTTGGCAAACAGTCTTTGGACGTCGGCGTTACTAGAGGTTGCAGGATCTCACTCTGGAGGGGATACGTGCTGTCTCCTCTGTGATGTTAGCGCGTGACAGGGTGCATGATTTGTGTGGTTCGTATCCGGTGAATCACTTGGGAACGTGTCCCCTCCGGTATGTGTGCTGGGCAGCACTCACCCAGTGCTGAGTTTCAGGGCAAGGCATCAGCATCACCGCGGCTCCTCTTTAAGAAGTCTCAGCTGCTCTTTATGTGATACATGCGCTGGCACTGGTCCTCTGAAGGGCAGGAGAAGTTTCCAGGGGTAACCGGTATTGTTCTGGGCAGCCAGAGATTCACAGTCCGATTCATACCCGAAATGTCAGCTTTGGTGTTTTGTGCCCTTAATGTCAGAGGAGTCATTCCTTACGCTCAGACTGTTGTGGTTGTATTTTGATTCAAAATCATCTTGTTGTCATGTTCTTGCTTGGATTTGTAATTTTCTGAACGTAATCTGCCTTCCTTTCATGTTCCTAATTATGAACCTAATTAGGTTCATGTTCCTGATTATTATGATTATTAGTTTAAATGAGATGCATGTGGGAAGCTAATAGTATCACGGTATAGACAAGTGTGTAAGTTATCAAATATGCATGCCCTCCACAGAAATGGGCAGAGAGGACCTGAAAAAAAAAAAAAAAAAAAAAAATCTGCCAGGCTCAAGAGCTGCCTGCTGTATTCAGTTGTTCTTTGATGGGTAAAGCCTTTGTCAGAAGGGCAGCAGGCGTGAGAAGCTCCCCAAGGAGCAGCGCAGGAAGGTGGCGAGCTCTGCTACCCCTGCTCTGGCCATGGCCCTCAGCTGAGCACAGAATCTGCAGCCAGACCCAGGTTTTGCTCTGGGCTATGGGAAATGGGGATCCCACCGTCTTTCCCGGCACAACAGCGGCCAAATTCACGTCCTCCTCCCTCTCACCTCTTCTCCCACGGGTGTTTCAGGCTCGCAGCGCCTGTCCATGTCCATCCCGAGAAAGGTTTTGCTTTAACCTGTTGAGCTGGGGGAAAACTGTTCCCATCCCCGCTACATCCTAGCAGTTACAAGAGAGATTGTTTTCATGAAAAATAGGCATATTTGAGTATTTTACTCCTTTTTAATCACTTCAAGGTGCTATTTGCTTATAATTTACTTCAAAAGAAGCCTTTTGTCAGTCGCAAGTAAGTACATGAAGTAGCAAAGCATACACATCTTGTTCCCATGGCTTTTCAAAAGAGAGCTGGCAGCATCCCCTGTTTTTTATGATGAATTTAATCGAGACTCTGTTTGCAACAAGAAGAAAGAAGTTAGGTATTCCAGAGTTATCAGGATTTTTTAGAGATGAAATGCAAACCACTCAAGGATGCAAGGCAAACATCATTAATTTAAAATAATTTTATAAAAATAAATTTAATTACAAGCTAAAACATTTTCTCTCTTTAAAGAAGCGCTACCGGCTTCGAATCATAATTTGCCTAGAGTTTTCAAACTAAAAGTGCCAGAACAGCACATGGTTACTGTAAATGAGAAGACTGCAGAAAAAAAACCCATCTGCCTCCTCACCCAGGCAGATGTGCGCACATGCACCACACATGCACCATTGGTTTTCACAAAGTATGCTGTCAGGTGAATACTGCCATGTTCCCCGTTTAATCAGTTTCCTCTTTTATTTGTGTGCTGCTTTATATGAAAGGAAAACTGCTTGTAAAGTCAAGCTTTTTAATAATTCATTCAAAAGTGATTAGAGTTCAAGAGGAAAGTTTTTCCTTTAAACGACTGAGCTAAATGGGAAAAAAAGCATGGGTAGCAGAGGGTGAAATTAATTTCTGCTTACAGTATGCATTATGTATTTAAATTCCATATTCAGACTTAAAAATTAGATTTAAATAGAGCGTCATTGGTTATCATCTGTATTCAGGTCCTCCTCCCACTGGTAAATTTAGTTCATTCTGAATCTCCGAAGATGCTTTCTTATGCAAGAAGATAAAAAAGATGATTTTTGTCCTTGCACGTGCAGTGTCCTCCCAGAACAGGGTGAAAAATTCCATGCGGGACTCGCGACTGCTTTTTCTTGCCAGCAGTGATTTTAATCCCCTCTTCAGGCTGTGCCCTGCTGAGTGACCCGGCAGCATCCCATCGTCGCCTGCAGCTCCGCGCTGGATGCGCTGCGCGGTGCTGGCAGGGGTGGGACCAGGTGGAGCAGGGTGCGACACTGCGCAGCTCCCACGCAATTGCAGTTTAAATGAGTGAGATGGCACTGACCCATTTGGTGGTGTTGACGTCTGGGGGGGCAGCTAGGGGGATGGTGTGTGGGAGCCGGTGTGAGGGCACGGTGCGGTACCTGCAGCTCCCGGTGCTCAGCACGGGGCTGGGCTTCAGCCGCCTGTGTGATTGCATCTGTGATTGCATCTGTGCCCTGGGAAAGTGCCTGCAGTGGGCTGCTTTCCTCAAGTTTTCCCCCCGTTCTCTTGTGCAACAAAGCAACTGCCAAGGGCCTGGACTCGACAATGTGTTTAGACTTGAAACTTCCCTTTGAAAACCCTGTCGACACTTTCCCAACATTCAGCTGAAACAGTGAAGTCAATAGGCCCTGAAGACACTGAAGCAGGGATGGGAGCCTGGGCATTGTACTGGCTTCAGTCTCCAGATCTGTCCATGTGGCCCCAGAAAGCCTCTTTCTATTAACGAGAACACGTCCTTCAGCTCCTTTGCTTTCCAGAAGCAGCCTAACCAGCTGCGAGCTGCATTTCCAGTATCTGCTGGGTGCTGGTTTTGCGAGTACTACTCAGAGCTTGCGTGGTGGGAAGCAAACACCGTTCCGGCTCCAGGGAGGCTCAACTGGGACCTTCTGTATTGTCCCTGTGCTAAGCTCACCTAATTGTGTGTGCAGTCCATCCTTTGGGAAGCTGCTGTGCTATGGCTAGTCTCTTGTCCTCTTGAATGAGTAGAGTGTCATCAAGTGGCGATGCCACTTGGACATCACAGAGCCCAAAAGGTGATAGAGGCATGAAGAGGGACAAAGCTAGCACTCATCAAATAGCACTCTTGTGCTCAGCAGATCTGAGGGTGTACGCAGGTCAACACTTGCAGGTTTCGTTAGTAATACCTTGATTGTGGGAACACACCGTTTCATTTCTTGAGCAGGAACATTCTTAACCGAGGCCCCTGGTACTATATGAGCTCATTCAAGTCTAAGCTGTAGGCATATCAGCTTGGAAAGGGGTTTGGTAAGCCTCAGAAGTTTCACTGGGGCATATCCACCATGAAGGAAAGGTTGCTGTTAGTGATAAAGGGATCCTGGGCCTCGTGAGGACCCTGGTTTTCTCACCGGCATGGGCAAGGGACAGCTGGCTATGGCCTGCAGGCAAATAAATAGTTTGATGCTAGGTACGGTACCAGTAGATGGTGCTGAAGAATGGATAGCACAGTTCCTGGGTTTTGCAAGGACCCAATAAGACTTCTTGTTTGGGGGCATTTTAATAGCTGCCTGCACACCAGTCCTTCTTTGGAGGCCGTCTCGCCAGCTGGACACAACCTGGGCCTGAAGGTCTGAGCCCAACGGGATTCTGAGTGTCTCCCAACTTCAGCTTCTGTGGAATTGAAGGTGCTTTGTGTTTCAAAATTGTTAGTGTTGCTAGTATAACATTCCCTGTGCTAAGCAAGCTCTGAAGCAGCTTACTCACTGGCAGTAAACAGTATTATTTTAACGGCTTATCATAACACCCAACAGCTGCTCGTTTTCAGAGAACAGCTAATGTTTATTGGCCTCCTGCTATTGCCTCTGTGCTCTTCTGTCATGTACGGCCTTTGTCTCGGAAGGCCTGCAGTTCTTGCAGTCACGATCCCAGTCCCAGCAGACTCTCACTTGACCTTGCGACACTTTGAATCAGATCTGAAGCCATCCTTTTTCACCTTGTGTTGTGTCCTACTTGCTGCAGGTCATAAGTGCGGGATTTCATAATGGAGTAGGTCATCAATATAGTGCTTTCCATTTGAGGTAGGAAACCGTCTACACGAGAAAAAAATAAAATTTGAAATTGTTTCATGAAAAATAGATTCTACATTTTGCAAGTTCAACTATGAGTGATTTTCCATTTTTAGCTTTATAGGCTTTTAATGTTCATTCTAAATTAGGCCACAGGAAAAGGATGGTCTATCTTCAAAGAAACAATTAGGCTGATTGCGTTCTTCAGATTCGTGGAAAACAGCTGTGGGTGTAGCAGTAGCTCTCAAGCTTTCTTCCATGCTAACATACAAGATTTGGGTGCAAGCTGGATAATTCTGCTGTGTGGGAGTTAAAGGAGAGGGCTGGTAAAACTGGTTGGTGAAATTACCAGCACAGCTCTAGAACCATGTTGGTAATTTTAGAGGTGCACTAACCAAGGAGAAGCAGACAGGAAGGCATCCCATATCCTTCCCATGCGACTACTGAGCCTCACTGGATTTTCGAGGACAGAGACCTCCTTGCACAAATGAATGACTACATTCCGTTTCACTGCTACTTGCCCATGAAGAAAGATTTCTTTAGGTTATAATTATCATTCCTTTGATTGAGATGCAGCCCTACCCTTACTAATGCAACTTATGGGAGGCACATCTTGTGCGTTTATTACACGGTCACAGACCTTTGTGGGATGTTTTGAAGGCAAGTGGATACATGGTTAACTCCACTGAATTAGAGTAGATTAGGATAGATCACTGGAGAGGCGAGAGAACGAAAATAAAGTACTATCCTAAAATGTATGAATTGTACTTAATTGTTCAGTCTGTCCTCTTGCTCTTTCTTGTGCAACGTACTTTTAGAAGTGAATTTAGAAAACATGAGACTAATTTTCATGGGCTTGTTCATATGTCAAATTTTGTACATGAAGATTGAATTTATCTGCAGAAAGAAATGGCTTGGTTTTGATGTATTTTGATATATTTTGGTGTATTTTGATACCATAGGAAGAGCTCTGTAGAAACCCTTGGGGAAATCAACAGTGGTTCTGCCAGCAAAGACCCCACTTTTTGACCTTTAAGGTTTTGTAGTGACCATTCTGCTGATTTGCCAACAGCTTTTCTTACAGTCCATCCAAGACAGTTAGCTTAACATCTGCTGTTCATATTTGGTACCCAACAACCTGCACGTAGGTGACTAACGTGTCACAAGAGTCCATAATTTCACATTTTTGGTGACACAGATTTCCCAGGGTTTGTTTACTTGCATGTTGTTCAGAAACATGTGTGGAGGAGTGAGTCCATGAACTCTTAGTCCTTCTTTTTTGGAAAGAGGCCGCGTTGCTCCTGAGCAGTCTTTAGTGCACTGCAGAGTTGGTTTTGGCTGAAGAGGAGCAAAGCACTCTTACTGTAGAGCAAGAGTGTCAGCTCATGGAGGAATTCAGAAATAGCTGCTCCTCAGCAATCCCACACAAAGACAAGCTCTATTCTTTCAGTTAGCTCTGTGGTTGTGCTGCAGGGCTTGGTTTTGGGATAAATGGTATTTTATTTGGATTGATAGTCAGCTGATGCTTTGATTACTTTTTCTGAAGACCTGTCTTCACAGTTTATGTTACCTAGTGGTTGTCTGAATGGGGACTTCAGAAACATTTAGTTTGGCAAGCAAACTGAACAAGCTTTGTTGAAATAACCAAACAGGTACAGAAAGCTATTTGATGTTTGATATTGTCAACAAATTATGTTGAATATATATTTTCAGCAAAAACTTTTTTAAGTTCCCCACTGCTTCAAAGTACAAATTCAAAGATGAGGGTTACTTTGAGGATATTAAGTGTACCGGGGTACAAGTGCTTGTGTGTGAGGTGCTGCAGTTTGGTTTGGGCAGGCAGCTATTCGCTGGCTATTCATGGTACCTAATTCTCATTATGCCTTCCTTCTGGCCAGGCTGTGATACTTCTGCAGATGCTGAGGAGGCAGTCGTTTCGTGGGACTGCTCGGGCTGGCAGAGAACAACTGCTGTGCCTATCCAATGCTGCTCACTCCAACCCCATGCTGCAGCAGATCCTACAGGATGCTTTTGTGCCCCAAATACCAAGAGTATTTGTAGGACTTTTTGCAGCAAATGCAGATATTTCGGTATAGTTACTTTGCATTGCTCTTTGACTCCTTGGTTCTGCGAGTTACTGAAGCTTAGGGAGCCTTCTTGTTTATTGTTCCCTCTCTCACTTTCACATGACTTTTTATTGAAGGCCTGAGCACTTAGGCAGAGTGTTAGATTCAACATTCTTTTTAAATTAAATGTACTGGGGTGACCTAATCAGATGTTAGCTGGTTGACCACAGGAATGGGAACCACGATATTCTGTAATCTAGTTTAACATTAATTCACTCTTTGACCTTAGGCAAGCAGCTTATTTTCTGCAAAACGGGGATGATAATTCCTTTGAAATGTTGACAGTAAACTGAACAAATAAGCAAGTTTTACTCTCTGTGGGTCAGGCATTCTCATTTTAGAAGGAACTCCACAGCTTCTATTCGAGTGACTTAGGAGTCAGGGGATGTAATACGGCCTTCTGGGTCATCAAGGAATTCACATGCTTTTGAATATTGACCCCTGTATCTCAGCTTGCTGTTGTGTGAGGGTTTTTTGGGGAGGCAGGGGTATGAGGGATTCATCTCTTGCCTCCAGTGGCATTCACCATCCTAGCCCATGTGGCATATAAACACTAGAGGGATGGAAATCTTACTTCCATTTTGGACAGAAATGTGACGCTTAATTCCATGATGGTTTTAGTTTTCAAATAGTATGTCTTTATACTAAATAGTGATGATATTAATGAACTTAGCTCCATAGGGTTAAGTGCTGCAGCAGCTTCTTTTACTGCCGGTGAGTTTGCCTCTTGTGCTTTGCCTGAAATTATCCGTGAAGTCCAGAGCGGTCAACTTGCTGTTTAACATCACAGCAACTAAACACCTCATGACAGCAGAGAAACCTCTCAAGTTTTTCATTTTTCAATTGTGTTTTTTAAACTTTGAAGTGCCATTTATTTTGACACCTGGTATTTTTCAAGCCACGTTTTTATTTGGTGGGAATAGCATTAACATGTATTAAAGGCAGAAAAGCCTGAGGAAATGGTTAGAAGTTATTCCCAGAATGTAAATAATTTCCTAAATTTTGAGCTCTACAAGTCTGATGTTTTTTAAATGGCTTTCCAGAGTGCAAAATGAAACTTGCTGTGGCATTTAACCAACAGTTTACAGAGGTGCTAGTTATTCCGCCTGGCTATATTTAGGAGTCCAGGAAACAACAAAGACAAAAAAAATAGCTAAACTTTCTTGCAAAAAAATTAAAGGAACAGTTTCAGCTATAAAACTGATGTCTACAGCAAAAAACCACAGCTGCTAAATGTTACCAAATCATAATAACTGTGACAGAGTTACATCCCAATCTTTCTTTAAGACGTCTTCACCCATGTGAAGGCCTCTTGATTTAAACAGGACTCTGCAGCAGCACGGGAGTTTATTTTAGAGGATCCTGGTAAAACTGGATGGCTAGTGTAAATCAAGGCCTGTTGCTGCATTCCAAAGGGCGAAAAAGTCACATGTGGGGATGCATAGACAGGAGTGAGGTGAAGAAACCGTGGTACAGAGGCTCCATGCTGGTGAAGTCTCATCTGGAGACCGAGTCCAGTTTTGGACAAAAAAGAGGTCACCGATCTGAGAGGGAGTCCAGAGGCCTCCTCTGTGGCTGGGGAACATAGCCCATGGGGGGAATTAGAGGAAACTCTGCCCGCTTGGTCTGCGGACGTGCAGTAGGCTAGCAGATAACATGATAAGTCTTGTGGCTGCCACAGAGCCAGAAGGGAGTAGGACAAGAGCAGGAGTGTCAAAAATGACGTAGGCATCATTGGTGGAGCACCTGTAGTGTAATGAAGCTTGTGCAGATACTTAGTAAGGAGGAGGCAGTACAATTAGCGTTGGTAAATAGACACTGCTTGTCTCTCCTTTGCAGCAAACAAAGTAGGTAAAGTAACTGGAGCTGATATTTTGCACTCCGCCTTATGAAGTGATGTAACTTTCACCAACCTTTAAAGTACTGATGGTGAATGAGTCAGTGTTTCTCAAGGGCTTTGGTCAGCTGTTCCAGTTTACTGGTCTGGAATCTCACTTTTATCATCCAGTCTCCCTGAACATCCCCTCATTTGTTTAAAAGCTGTGTTCACCATCGTTATGCTGAGATGCTGTCATAGCATCAGGGCTGGAAATCCACTGTAATAGATGCTACTTAAATACACAGAGAGGCAGAGCACCTGCTTTTGCAGGTCTGCGGTTGAATTGTTTTCCTGCTACCGTGCGGTTCATTAGGGCTGTGATTTCTTGTCACGGCACTTTTATAATTGCAAGCGCCCCAGAGTAATGCGAGTTTGTCATGCAAAGGGTGTTTTTTGCTGTGAGAAAGTGCTCGGGACCTTATCGATGCAAGCCTCTTTCCTTCATCCCCACCCTCCCCCAGGATCACCCGAGTTTGTCCTGCGTGAGCTTTCTGGTACCCGTACATCACCACAGGTGCTCTGGTAGCCGCCCCTCGCTCCGACAGGGCCGCTGCAGAGGCGAGAGGTGGGAGAGCACCCAGGGGGCACCTGCAGCCGACCCTCGGCACCCTGCGGGGTGGGAAGGGTCGCCTCAGAGGCTGGGCTGGCACTTTGATCTCGGGCCTCTCCTCTGAGAGCGGCCCCTCACTGCCAGCGGGCCGGCGGCGGTGGTAGGAGGCACCCCTAATGAGGTCCCTAGCTGCTTGCTGGACCGATGTGGTTGTAGGTTTTAATAACGCGAGGCTATTTTGTTAGCAGCTTTACTTTCCAAGTCTCTTCCCCTTCCAGCACCCCTAGGTACGGCTCTACTGGATCAGTTACCATCTGCTCCAGTGTTTGCATTTAGCCTGCAGGGCCCGTGATCTCAGAAATATTTCCTGTAAATGGAATCTCTCATGCCAGGCCTGTCACACAATAGATATATAATTGGATAAAACCTAAACTGAAAACAACAAACAAGGAGAAGAAAACTACATGTTGTGCCATACGCAGCGCGTGAGGCCGTCCAAAATGGGATACGCTCCTTGTTTATGTCTGAAGCTGCTCTTGTATGTCTCTTTTTATCCCCCTTTTCCATTCAACAAAATCGAATTAATGCCATAACTCAATTCCACGGTGCATTTTTTCCCACTTAATATCCGACTGGAGCAGCTTGCAGTGTGTTAGCAGAACAGTGCCACAACAAATGCATTACTGCATTTGTGGTCTCGATCCCAGCCCTAGATACCAGGTGGAGCCTGCCTGGAGGTGACAAGTCTTTCCCCTTCTCCAAGGGCTGGTCCGATGGCGGGCAGGGTGATGTATGGCCTCGGGCAAGGCTGGGCCTGGGGAGAACAGCGGGCAAGCCATAAGCTGTTGGTCAGCAGGAGCCAGGACCAACATGGCAAGTGATGTGGCACTGAGCCTTGCAATAGAAAAGCAAATTCAGGCTTCTGTGGGATGCTGCCTGCTGGTCATGCCAGGTGGTGCCCTCTGGGACCTGCCAGCAAGAAGGTGCAGGTGGTGGAAAACATCCGATACAATGAATCCACACCTAAATGTTTTTTTTTTTTGTTTGTTTGTTTGTTTGTTTTGTTTTGTTTTAAAAAATAATAATCAGAAGTCAATGGCTGTGATTTTCCCCTTGCTCATACTAGGATTTTTCTTCACCGTTAATGCACGAACAAGCTGTTTGAGTTGTCTCCGTGCTGGTAGTAATGAGCTTACCAATGTGTTTTCTCTTTTGTTGGAGGGACTGAAAATGCTGTACGCTAGTCATAGCTTCCAGAAGCTGCTCAAAAGTGCACTGCAGAACATCAAAAAAGGAATTGAATTCAGCTTAAGTCAGGACCAGTAACTGGTTTTTATACTTAAAAAATAAATAAATAAAAATAAATCCCCAACTAAATGCTGTTCATCTGTCCCTGGAAGATAAAAAAATAAAAAATAATAAAAAATAAAAGCTCTGAGTTTGGATTTGAGTACCTTTCCTTAAAGTAGTAACAGTAATCCTAATAAAGGGGCTGATTTGTAAATTTTCCCCAACAGACTATGCTACGTTATACTAACTTAGGCTTATTTATGATAAATGTAGTCTAAAGCACTGGATACATAAACCTTGAATCCTTTTTAATTCCAACATAAAAGGATTACATTTTATCAGTGTAGCTTATCTCCTACCACTCTGCTTTTTTTCTTGTGTCATTTTTTTAACCTTCAGAACAGTTTTTTTTTTTTCTCTTCTCTTTCTACCATAGCCAGGAATTTCTAAATCAAGAATAAAATCCTAGTACCATTGTTGTCCATGGGATTATTTTACTGATTCCACAATGGCAGCATTTTGTCAGTGACAGTTAAATATAGGCCTGTAAATTCACCCTTCCTAGAAGAAAGTGGCCTGATGTTTCCTAGCAGCTTCCACTTGCCTTTGACCTGAGCTTGGTTTAGTTGTTTGGAAAAAGACCTGATTGGATGTGCCTTAACGAAACAAACAAAGTGAGCCAGAGGCAATCAGAAATACATGCCAGTTCACAAAGAGGGAGCCTGCGTTTCTTTGTCTAGAAGATTAACACTTCCTCAGGAGGGCTGTAATAGGATTGATCCTTCCCGGAGGTACTTCAAAGATGCACTCCTGAAGATTTTTGCTGCGTAACTATCACTGGAAGCTCTGCTTTTGCTGTCCTCCGCAGCTTCTTTCTGGTGCTCCTCCTCCTGGTTATCATCCTCCAAACATTTTCTCTCTCTTGTATACAATTTTTTATCCTTAGGTAAGTTGCATTACAGCCAGAGATTTTTAAACATAGATTCTGATTTCCCGAGCACTTTGAACATAGTAGAGAACTCGTCTCTCAGTGCCGATGTGTGGTCATCATGCGCTCTCTCCGCTTTCCCATACTCTCCTCCTGGGAGCTGCTCCCCCCGTGCTGTGCTGGCAGCAGAGCCCGGGTGGGTGCCCGAGCAGGGCTGTGCATCCCCAGCCACCAACCTATTCCTTACAGGGGCATGTCCACAAACTGAGATGGCTGCTGCCACAAAATCGCCCAATGATGTGGGTACTGTCCCGAGAATTTAGGAGCCAAGTCATTTGTCTGGAACCTGATCCCTGCCACCAGAACCGTGTGTGCTTTTGCATGTCTTGGATTAAAAACCAAAGCAATATGATGCTGGCCTGGAAACCTGGGCACCCTGTCCTGCCTACCCCCAAATCCCATTCCCTTCTGGTCTTCCTGGTACCCGTGGTGCTTTCTGCTTGCTACCGGGGCAGTTCCAGCATGAAGGATGGGGGGCTCTGTCCCCCACCAAGGAGGACAGCCCATGTTCAGATGGTTGGGATGCTTTCCATATCAGGCAGTGGGAACCTTGAAACCCTTCAGACTTAGAAAACCACTCCTGGGTAAGCGCTCGCTGCTAGCCTGGAGACGGCGACTGCTGTGCATTTAGAGGAAAGACAGCAGCTGCATTACATGGGAGGAGCTGGACCTCTGCATGGGTTAGGCACGTTCTGCCAGTTTGGCTCCACAGGTAATACGTTTCTACCTGGGTTGGGCAGCTTTGAAAAGGAAAATTGGTGTCCAAGCAAATTCCTCCAGCTCCAGGGTGACACGGCACCGAGGTGGGCCTGTGGGGTCTCACAGTGGGTGTCGCAGAGACCTGTCATACCTCTGTCCTGCCTAAACGCTGCAATTGTCTTTTCTCAACCTAGCCAGAAGTTGGCATGCCCAGAGTCACGCTGGGAGCCCGTAGCAGAGCTGAGAGTCCAAGCCAGCCATCCTCTTTTTGCAGTGAGGATGTATCAAGCTGTAGCCCAATATGCAGTACTGAATTTATATCTGCAGTCTTTGGCCAGTTGGCTGAATCAGAGGATGAAACCCCCTCTACATGCCCTCGGCAGACATCAAGGAAAGAACCAGAAAGTCCCCAGGCATCTTGTTCATTTAGTTCTTGTTCTTCCGATGACAAGTTTTGCTCTCACACTGATTGAAATGAATGGGATTAGACAGGACATACCAGTTATGATTTAATTTTTCACTTCAAATTTGCTGTCAACCTCTGTAATTCTATTACCAGGATTTCTCATAAAGCATCTTGGTATGTTAGTTAATACATTTAAATCTACTTAAAAAGACTTTCTCTTGGGAGCAAATGGAGCCCTGCTTAACATTCCTTATTAGCTTGCTTAGGGGGGGAAAAAACGTCTGTCCTTGCCATGTTGGCTTACAAAGGGAGTTGCATTCTTACTCCGTGTACTTTAGTAATTTGTAATCTTTCACTCTAACTAGCTTATTTCCATGTTCTAGCGATTCGGTCGTTTTAGTATCTGCTTTGACTAATAATGCGGTGTAGCAGTGCAATTTCGATGACCACAAATGAGCAAGCAAAAGTTGCAGACTAATTCTGGTAGTTGGACGTACCCAAACAGAAATTTCCCGCCTGCGCCGCGCCGCTCTCCAAGCCCCCGGGTAACCAGGCAGCTCCGCAGAGCCTGCGGGCCCCTCCGTCCCCTTCTGTATGGCGAAGGATTACCAGTAAACATTAAACAAGCAATGGAAAGCACCCTTTGCTGGTACTTCTCACATTACTAAGCAGCACGCAAGCCTTCCAGCCCTGGGGTGAATAATCCCAACGTTTCCCAGCATCGCTGCGGGGAGGAAGAACTTGGCGCTGGGAGACATTTGAGGGCTTTTTGCTGGGGCACGGTGGGACAGGGCTCTCTTTTTTGGATGGTAGCCCAAAGGGAAGGGGTGCTGGGTTCCTGGAGCGCCCCCAGGTCAGTGCCCAAGGCTGTGGCCGATGACATTGCCCAGGTGTGACTGCGTGTGCAGCTATTGCCCGTGTGATGGAGGGGGGAACGGATGGCGTGTCGTTGACTTCTGCCGTCTCGGGGTTGTGCTCCTGGCTTATTGCAATCCTGTAAATTAAGCCTTTACTTGCTATAAATTAACCACCATATTAAGTGCAAAGTCCAGAAATAAAAGGACATAAATACTTGCATTTGAAAGCTGTATCGTCGTCTGTAGATGTTTAAGTGGGGATTTTATCCTTTAGATTAGAAATACCACTTATCTCATCCTTCTGGTTATTTTCACTATCCTTCTAAGTTGGAGATAAATATTCCTTAATGGTTTTTTTATGTGTTTTATTTCTTTTTCCATGATGATCAGATCAGTTCTGACTGAAAATGAAGCCAATTATCAAGAACAATAAATAAAAAAGCAGTGCACATTGCTCCTCCCGCGCTGGAAGAAAGAACAGTGAGTTGAGACAAAACAAATTTAGTTGCCAAGTCTAAGTACCAAAGGCAGCAAGGAGAACTCAGGCCCCATCCTAATTAAAGAGATCTAAACACAATGAAAACATATTGTACTGATGTCATATGTTAAAATATTTATAATTGCACAAAAGGAATTGCAGCCTATTGAAACCATTTACAGAGCTCACCATCTCTGTGAGCTAGAGAGGGGAGTGACTGGAAAGGGCTGGTTTGGATCAGACCTAAGCCCCGTGAAAGTTTTGCTGTTCAAGTTTCTCCTGTGAGGCCCTTTGCCACCTTTCTGCTTCACCTTATCACCTGCTAGATATCATCTGAGGACAGGAGATGGTATCTGCCCAGAAAGGCTCCTTCCCCTGAGCACCGTGCTGCGACCAGCTCCGCCGGAGTCATTTCAGCTGTTGGGAAGCTGTCTGCAACATAAGGGCTCTTCATGTCCATTCCCCATGCTGGTGGAGCTGGGGCTCCCAAAAAATCAGGGGATGGCCTCAGATAGGTTTGCCATGCTGAAGGTGCAGCTGGGCAGCAAGAAATGCTCTTGCCAGCCTGCTGTGGTGAAATAATGAGAAAACGGGTGTGTCAGAAATTGCAGTCCAGCAAAAGCAGAGAGGAAATAGGAGGATCCACAGCCATATGTATGGAGGTGTTGAAAATGCTGGCAGTTCAGCCTGAAATGATTTTCCAAAGCTGTGTGTCACAGGGGAGGTGGACAGCAGGCAGGAGTGTCTCGTAATGCTCAGCTGGCTGCCTGAGCCTGACTTCACCTGCATATGCGTTGTAAACAAGATCCCCAGTATATGTTCCCACAGAAACCTATTCATGATGTGCTCACTTAAATACTTGCAGTATATAAATAGGTTTTTGGCTGGACATCATGTACTTATTGGAGTAGGAAACTTCTCAAATGGGGCTTAATTTAATATCTTCCTTGTTTCTGTTTATATTTCTTGATATTGATTTTCATGTTTTTCTTTCTCAAATCCTGGTGAGATCCTTTTGTAAGTAAATAAAACTAATACAAGCAACTTTCTAAGTTTATCTAATAGTAAGGAGCTCTGGCAACCTATGAATGTACTGAGGCTTCTTATTAGCATCTATAGAAAAACATTTGTTAGTTACTGTTTTTATTAGGAATTTAATCGCTGGAGAGGTGTTTGGAATATTTAATTGAATATTTAATAATAGTGAATATCTAACAAAACATCTAGTGTGTTGTTTTAGGGAAATACAGTTGGTTAATTAATGCCTGTGTACAATATTTAAAGTGAAATGACAAACCAATTTGTATATTATGCAGCTGAGAAAAAAAGGGGTTACGTCTCTGAAATCATTGATGAGCCAATAAATGCTATTCTGTGTCTGCATAGCTTTTCTATAAGTGGAAAAATTGGCATGTTTTGCCAGCAGGAGATTGATAGCTTTTCAGGGGTTCAAGAGAGAACAAAAATGTTAGCTGAGGCAAGCTAAAAAGGCGTTTCTGGTGAAACATGCATGCTCTTTTTCTGAGTGTCTGTTGGTCAAGGTGGAGGAGTGCAGGCAACCCACCACTCACCCCATTTACCAATGGCAGCTTGGAGGTTGAGCTAGTTCCCATCCAAACACCAGGTCAATGTGAGTGAGAAGTTGCCCCAAGGTTGCTGAGAGCCTGGAGAGAGTGGCTGGTGGCTGGTGCCACACTCATATGGAAAGAAGAAATCCTTTACATGGAGGGTGGTGAGCCACTGGCACAGGCTGCCCAGAGAAGCTGTGGATGCCCCCCATCCCTGGAGGTGTTCAAGGCCAGGGTGGATGGGGCTTTGGGCAACCAGGTCTGGTTGGAGGTGACCCTGCCCATGGCAGGGGGGTTGGAACCAGGTGATCTTTAAGGTCGCTTCCAACACAAACCATTCCGTGGTTCTGGGATTCTACACGGTTCTCCAACAGTGTGGATGCAGTTCAGCTTATGGGTGGCCTGAGGCACTGAGTCTGGGTAGGCATGACCTGCATCACGAGGGCTGATGCCAAGGGTTCACAGGGGCAGGACACCATTGAAAAAGCCAAGATCTGTCTCCCAGAGGTTAAGGGTTTGCAATTGCCTCCTGCCAAATATTTGCAAATGTTAACCTGGATTGCTCTCCTAAAGCCAGTGATACCCAGAAGTGATACCCAAGAGAAAAACCCACAGAGGCAGGAGAGGGATGGATGATTGCTTTAAGCCTGTGGAGGTACCCTCTCCACACCTCAGGTCAGTGGTTCCCAGCCTGTGGTACCTACATGGTAACGTTACCCAAGCCTATGCAAAGTAGCATATGAGCCTCCTATGGTCAGAAGTGGCCACCAGAGATGGGGATACCTGCTGGTTTTTGTCTGTTTCTCTTGATACACGTAGCAGCAAAGATACACAGCCACAACCCTGCAATGGTTCAAGTTTTTCAGCAGTCTCCATCCCCCCTTTTGTAGCTGTGCTTCTGACAGGGTCACGCTGGCATTTGCTTTCCAAGAGCAACACGTGGCAATGGGCATCCCTGTGCTGAGCGGCGCTGCTCCTCCTCCGCGTGCCTAGCGAAGCCCTTTTGCTGCTAACATCTCCCACTCTGCCCTGTGTTTACTCCTGCAACAACTCAATTACTTGGATGGAAATGAGATGTCAAAATGCCCCAGGCTTCAGTGACTTGCCCAACTTTGCTCAAAAAGCTTTGGCAGGGTACTGCCTCATGAAACCTGCATGCCCTCCAGCAACTGGCAATGTCGTCTCTACCTCCAGAGACAGTTAGGGGGAATGAAAGTCAGAGGCATTCAAAGGACAGTTAAAGAAAATCACTTGTTTATTTAACTTTCTGACAATTTAATCAACATCCTATTATTCTTGGGAAGTTTAGATATGGCTTTACTTTTTTTTTTCTTTCTTTCTTTTTCTTAATTCCGCTTGACATATGCACTCCTGGGGTCAGTCCTTTTACACAAAGCTTCAGCCTTGGCAAAATAAATGCAGTGTAACAGAGAAGAAACATATTTATGTGATTTGTTTAATATAGTATGGACATATTCCTACAATTCAATGCTTAGCAATTGAAGCTTATTATGAACATGATTTGACTACAGGGGAAAAAAAATCCCTCACTTGTCCTCAAATACTGCACATGAGGCCTGCCTGGCTGACAGATTACAGAACAGGTTTTAAAGTGGACATGAAAAGAATGCCAAATTCAGCTTTCCTGGCAATAATTGCTGTAGAAAGAAGCTGGATTAGAGCAGCTGGAATAAAAAGTCAAGCACTAAAAGAAAAATGCTAATTACCAGTTTCTCTAATCATGCAAAATGAATGTTTTATGACATTTTAATATGATGCTTTTAGCCTTTCCCACTTTGTCAGTGCCAGCATCCTCTGAGCAGCTCAGGGATGCTGTAATTATGTGCTCCAGCCGATCAGCAGCATTGTGCCTTACCTGACTGGTTCAAGCCAAGCTGGAGCTGTGATATTCCAGCTCTGTGTTGTGCAAACCACCACTCTCTGGGAGGCAGAAATGAGATGCCAAAGCGGGAACCTCTAGCACTTACTGCCAGCATTTGGAAAGGACTGCAATCTGGAGAAGAGCTCAGTGTGGGCGGCATCTCAACGTGGCAAGGTATCCGAGTGCAGGTCCTTGATAAAGCTTATTAAAGATACATGGGCTACTCGTAATGCCTGGACACGAATTTAGATCTCTGCAAAATTTAGGAGCGCTGAGGTCTCAGCTTTGGGTCCCCACTTGCCCTTTAGTTGAGATGAAAACCCTTTACATATTTCTTAAATCTAATTTGCCAACCATTGGGTCCTAACAGTTTTCATTTCTGAGAGGGTTGATGGTAGATTTCGTATTTGAAAGGGGACACTCCTCTACCCTTCCCTTTTTCTAAGGCATAAAGGTCAGTGTTAATTCTCTATTGATGCCTAATTTAAATGGTCAGATTGGCTTATTTTCAGACTCACTAGGGTGCACTACTATTGACATTAAATCTGCAGTTCAATTTCCCTTTTAATCTGTTCCTTCATCAGAGAGAGTCATTATTTCTTGGTAATGCTCTGTAAGAGGAAAAGACTGCTGTTCCCATTTCAGCATGTCACCTCAGAAGCGGACTGTGTTTCCACAAAGTTGCTTTTTTCCCTGTATTTATTCAGGTTCACGATTAGTAAATACTGTGGGAAAGTAAGGGGAAAATGCTCTCCTTTCAGAGGGATGGTGCGGGCCGTACACAGCCCTGTTTTCCACCCTACCCCCATCAGAGGGGCCGGGACGTGAAACAGCTGGTGCGTCTCTCCAGAGACTAATGTGCTGTCTCTAGCTCCATTTTGTGTTTGTAAGCCTCAGGCATTATTCTGTAAGTGCACTCCAGGAATTAAATTAATTTACAAGCTGGGGAGTAGGCTGTTTCTCCTTGCTCACAGGGCTCGGGTAGGACTGCTACTGTATGGCCAGGGCAGCGGGATGGCAGCACACGCCTTGTCCTCAGGAGGGACTGGCACCTGCAGGCAGGGCGGTGCACAACCACAGTGCCTCTTCCCACGTCCTGGTGGGTCCCAGTGGTCCGTGCTGAGGTTATCAGGAGGTGGTTCGGATAAGTTTTCGTCCTCTTCACTTCGGCTTTGTCCCTGCATGATTCTTGATATGCCAGTTTGCTTCTTCATGTCCATACATACCTAAAATCATTTTAAACGGCCTCTCGCGAAGATGACTGCTGCTGGAACCTGGATCTTGCTTTTCCTGCATAGAAAACATGGCCAGTGCTGGTCTCCAGGTCAGTTCGAGCTTCAGCCCCACATATGCACTAGCTGGCCTTAGCTGGCTTGTGTGAGCAATCAAGAACAGGCCATGCTTTTCATGCTTCATGCCCCTGTCAGTAACAGCCGTGCCCGTTGTCACTGCTGCAGTAGCTCCGTGGTTCGTCCTTTTGCCACAAGCCTTTCCAGCCGGGCATTTTGAAGACACCCCCCCGTACTGGTCCCCTCTCCAAGGGGATGTGCTTCGCGTGCTGCTGCGGTGCCTCAGCCCTGACAGCCCTGGCATCCTCCTCATCCTTCCCCTGCGGGGATCCTCAGTGCCCACCCTCGTTAGCACTGACATAGACCAGAGCTTCCCTCCTACCTTCATCCGGAGCGGGATCGATCTGCTCTGGTCGTGAAAGCCTCACAGAAGCACTGCACGCAGGCGTCGTTTAAAGTAGGGACAGATCCTCACATCATGCTGTAGCAACTGGCCACGCTCGAGTGAAGTGCACTGAAATATGACTTTGGCACTGCTGGGACCTGGTGTTTCTCCGTGCCAGGTGCCTGTAAGCCCACGGACATCAGGCGGCAGACTCAGCCCCGGCTGGGGCTGCGCTCCGCTTGCTTTGTCGAGGCAGCCTGCAGAGCAGCTCCTGCAAGAAGCGGAGGCCGGCACATCCAAAGTTTACTGCGATGTTTCTGCATTTGTTGCTAGGGCACTGCGCTGCGCCTCTTGCTACGCCTGCTGGAGTGAAACGGGGCTCACGGACGGGCTGCGAGATATAAACAAAAGCTGGGCACCTACCTGGGCAGAAAGGGAGAGCCTTTCTGCAGCACCAGCCTGCTGTTTGTGCAGGTCGTGGAAAGCTGGTGATCAAACAGCAATAGCCCCGCTAGAAGAGCAGGAGTCGGGGGCAATGTTTAAACAACATCAAAGCATAATTCGCGCTGAATGTCACGGCGCAGGAATGCCGAAGGCTGTTTGATCATCATCGTCGTGTACCTAAAGGTGAAGCCTTTTTTTTTTTTTTGTACTTTCTTAAAATCTCCTGAGAAAAGGTAACTGTAACAATGAGCGAGCAGATGTGCAGGAGTACATGCAGCTGTAACTGAATCCAGACGCTCCTCTGTATGTAGGGACATGGAGGGAATGTTCCAATAAAATTCACGTAATAAAAATCTGAGACCCCCCCCCCCTGGGTTTTTCTTGGTTAAACTTGGATTCACATGTGTAGCATTCCTGTGGACTTTGATGTGGATTGACGTTTGCACCATACAACACTGGACTGGGAGAAAGATTTTTAACAGGCTTGGGGTACTGGAAGGTAAATCTACGGGGACCTGCAAATGTAAATGGAAAAACACTGGCCCAATTAAAACTTTGAGGAAACCAGATATTTCAGTGATGCAATCACCCTCGTCGTATGAGCTAGCAAAGAGTTTCTCAGACTCTCTGAAGCCCACGTCCGTGCCACCCCGCCAGGCGGCCGGGCCAGCGGTGCGGGAGCACGAGCTGTGATCTGCCCCAGACCCAGAGAGCTGAGCTGCTACCGGTGGCTAAGGGAGGTGGCAGTGCCCTGCTGACTTTGGGCAGACGCTCCTCGCTCGCAGCTGCCCCCAGCTCCCTCTCGTCTGCTCTGGAAAAGAAGCTCTGCGATGATGCCGCTGCCCTCGCCGTCCTTTGAGCTCCGCCGTTCCCGAGCAGCCAGGTGAGCCGCTCCCTTCCTGCAGAACAGACAGAGCGGGGCAGCAGCGTAAGCCACCCGCTTCTCCTTGTTTTCCTGTAGTTCAGTCAGCCCTGCGCTGATTTAATTTTTTACCAAATCGCACAGCAGTGCGTTTTGTTCTTGCCCCATTGCGTGCTTCCGAGCGCGGGCAGCACCAGACATTTCAACGCGGCCAAAAGCGCCTTCCATCTGCCTTGCGGCAGCTGAAGTCCTCTTTGTATACAAAAACGATTCCAGTGAATGCACACCAACTGCCCCGCGCCCCTGGCTGCCAGGACGCGGGGGGAGCGTTGTGCCGGCGGGACATCTGCCGTGCGCTGCTCGTCCCGCTGCGCTGTGTCCAGCCCCGTTCCCCCCGCGCCCGTCTCCCTGCCACGCTGGGCAGGACGGCAGCCTTCCCCCCCAGACCCTCGCTGGCTGTTTCTAATCAGCCCGGCCGGTCGTTAGCTGTGAAGTGCTGGGTGGGTGCGGGCTCATTAGGGTGGTGGTGGTCACAGGTTGCCCGTGAGGGGCAGCGTGGGCTGGGAAGGCAGCGGTCTGTGTGCTTGCCGAGATGCTCGGTACCCATATAAGGCCCTCCTGTGAGTCTGTCTCTGACATAAGACTGTTTAATTAGCCCAAACCCCATCAAGCGTCGGTTTGCATAACAATTTACTGCAGAAGCTTTTGGTGATTTGTGCGTGAAACAGTGGTAAGCTGTCTGAAACACCAGCCTTGTCTTTCTGCAGGTTTCCCAAGGGAGGTGTGTGTATTTCCACTCCGTAGAGTTGCTTATTAATTGTTACATGGGGGAGGAAACAAGGAGATGAGAGAAATACATCTGGTTTCAACTTGTTTGCAGTTGTTTGGCCTTCTAACCATTTAAACATCAAATTATTAGGCTGCTTGCATGGCCTGCCTGGCACGTCCCCCTTGAGCACCCCGGGTGCTGCAGCTGAGGATGCTCCCAGCCTTGGCACTGGGGGATGCTCTGGAAGGTTTGCCCTCTCTGCTCTTTGCCCAGTCTTGGATATCCAGGTCTTTCTCCTGTGTGTTTTGACTGTGGGCTTTTAGGAAACTTGGGCTCATTTGTTTTCGTGCGTATACAGCCTGAATATGCCATTGAAAACTTGCTCAGTGTGTTTGGTAGCAACGCGGACGCTTCGCTAGGCAGACAATGCCGGGTCTCATCCGGCTGGGGCTGGCACGTGTCCACCAACGGGCTGTGTTTCCCCTGCGTGCAGCACACAAAGGCACCAACCAATTCAGCAGCCTCCTGAGGTGTGTACGCAGCATTTGTGCGTGTCAGCAGGGACAGAAGCTGGGAACAGCCCAAATCCCGTGGTTACGTGCCCGGCCAACATAGGGTTAAGTTGTTTTACATGCAGTTTGCACAGATGGAAATGAGGATGGAAGTGGTACCAGTGTGCCAGGGAGGAATCAGTAGACCAAGTCTGTTTATGTCTTGTTTCTTTTATCTTGCCAACATTAGTGTGGCTTTGCACAGGTGGCAAATGAAGAGGAGATGTTGGGACTTGCTTTTTCTAGCCTAGGATTGAGTTTCAAAACCCTCCCCACCACCCACAGTTCACCCTAAGGTCTGTGTTATCTAGGTCTGCGTTATTGCCAAATACCCCAGGGAAACAAGGCAGCTCTGTCACCATCAACATCCTAGGACAGAGACGTCACCTCTGTTGAGCGCTGGCAGCGAAGCTGTGGTTCCTGCTCCTCTCATGGGCACAGAGAGGCAGAGGGACACGGGAGGACTTCTAAAGGACCTTCAGGAAGCAGCTGCTCAGCTCGATGGCCCGTGTCCTGCGAGAGGGGACAGTGCTGACGGGACACAGGAGGGTGAGCCACCCTGCTGGTGCACCCCATGAGCACCCCATGGCACCGGGGTGGCCCCACGGGCTGCCGCCACCACAGCCCGGTCGGAGCAGAAAAAGCAGAGGATGTCCAAAGATCAGCTGTAGATGTTCTTGTGCTCTCTGCGTGTCATACCGAAAAAAGGAAGTGTTTTTTTTTTTTTTAAAAAAAAAAAAAAAGTGAAACAAAAGGGGAAGATTAGGCTATTGAAATCTAATCTAAGCAAAAATTATTTAGTAATCATGATATCGTTCATTATGGCTTTATAGCTGTAGTCAGTAATGCAGGGTAACAGGAAAGCATCACGATTGCATCAGGATGTCCTTGCTAACTGATCTGCCTCTACCTGAGACAGAAAGAAGCAAAATGCTGAGGGGGAGTGGAGGAGGAGGGGGAGGAAAAGGAAAAAGGGGAAAAAGCAGAAAGTATAATGGAAGATTAGGCGTGAGATAAAGAAACTGCAAAAGAGACGAGGTCAGTGCGAAGGTCTATACCAACAAAAGTTTAGCAGTGTTTCCACAGCTCTGCATTTTAGCAATACAAAGCCAGACGGTTTAGTTTTTTTTGGTTTAGTGTTTGTAGCCACAAAAATGTGTATTATTTCCTCCTAACCCACAGTGTACTCAGAGTCATCCATCCAATACAGAAGTTAATCCCAAATAATCTTGTCACCCAGAATAGAGAAAGTGCCTCCACTTTTACCAGTCTTTATTTGCTTTTTACTTCCATACATTTTGGAATTTCATTCCATATTTTGGATTTTTTTTTACCCTCTTCTTGCTGTCGTCTTAGATAAATAACTTCTTTAGCAGTGAGTTATGTTCTGTATCCCCCTTTTTTTTTTTTTTTTCTAACTGTTGGGGTGCAGTTTGTAAGCCTGTTTCTAGCATGGACATAGAAGGAATTAGTTCATCACATGGTAAAACAGTTCCTTTCTATGTTACATCATCTCTTGTCTTGATTTCAGTGCTTAAGTAGAGGAAGATGCAAGAGCTTCGGTGTTTTTTGTTGGTTATTTATATAGAGAAGATATTATAAGGTTAGAGGTCAGCTGGGAAAAGTACAGCTATATTCAAGCTTACCCACAAACTCTGCTCTGCCCTTACACGTGTGAAGGTGGTTATCCCATTAATATTACCATCGATGCAATAACTAGCTGCTGTTATCATTTACGTTGTCCAGTTGTCAGGCTTAACAGAAGCAGTTCCCAATACTTCGATCTTTTTTTCTGCCAGTATGCTGGCAGGCTCGAGAGCAGTAGTGTCCCATCAGTTCACATTTGTGAGGTTTTCTTTGCAAGAGAGCAATCTGAGAGCTGATTGCTCAGAGCAGAGAAACTACACTTTGGGACTGGACGAGAAGTCCTTCTGTGATCTCTGCACATCCACTAAATACATTCCTCTCAGAGTTTTTTTTTTTAAAAAAAAAATAGAGAAACAGACTGAATAAAAAAAGCCACCTCTGTTCTTTCTGCTTATGAAATCAAAGAATGAATGGTGCAGTAGTGGGAGTGTGCTAAATACTTGCAACTTCATGGGAAGAAGGTTGTCATTTACCAGCTATGAACCCTAAGACCCTGAAATTTTCTATGGCAAAGCAATCGCATATGGTACAGAATGCCCATGCTCTCTGTCTTAGTCACTGCGTCTTTTCATCATGTAGGCTTTAAAATACTTGAAGAAAAATCCCCAAGCTACACAGCAGAACCTCCCTAAAACCTGTTGGTAGCAGTTTGGCATTAAACAGGGAGAAGTTTTTACCCTGGGGATTACCCATAAGAGTGAAATCAGTCATAAAATGGGGACTCATCAGTTTGAATTTGATGCAGTCTATCCATGACATGCTGCTGTAAGTGTCATTGGTATCTCCAAGGCACTTGTCACTATGGGATCAGAGACACATTCTGTCTGTAATTCTGCTCAGATAGGCCTCTTGGGTTTCAGAGCCTTTTCTGTCTGCCATTTACGTTGGCAGTATTGCCACGTCTTACAGGACTGAGTTGTCTCACTCTGACTGATTTTCTTAAGGTCTCTGCTCCTGGAGCTGGTTGCAGAGAAGTTTCTTGGTTGCAGAGAAGTTCTCTGAAAGCTGCTCTTCCCATGCAACCTCAACGGGTCAAAAACAGAGGCAACATAAACCCCCCAGAATTACATTTTTTCTGAAGCCCAACTTGTTATTTTTAAGCTGGTGGCTTGGAATGGGTTTGGCTCTCACATGGGAATTCACTAGGGAGTTTTCCAGAGAGGGGAAACTCTGTGTCATCTCTGTCATCCTAAAGCAGTGAATTCCTACAGCTAGATCTGTACTGAGCTCCGCTGTCTTCTTTGGATGCCACTTGCAAGTGAGCAACAGGCACAGTTTTATGTGAACAGCAGAATTTTGTGTCCAGCTGTAGCATCAAGGTGTAGATGACCCAGGAACTCTGCTGCATTGTTTCAGGCAGAACTAGGTCTCTTGGCAGTGCATATTCAAGGAAGAACCCGTCTAGCAAATGGCTGCAGAGAAAATGCAAACATAATTTCAGCCCCTCATTAATAAATGGAATAAGAAACATGGGTAAAAAATAAAACAAACAAACAAACAAAACCCAACAACTAGAAGTACAGAAGAAGGCAAGCTTGCTGTGAAGTCTGATTATGTGTTTGTTTTCACTTCCTCGCCATCTTGACTAAGAGATTTCATTTCAGTTGTGTTGTGTGCCTGAAAAAGTAATATTTTCTGCAGTGTATTCTGTTGAAATTTAGTGGCTTTTTGTTTGTTTTCTATCAGGAGAGATTTTTGAGATTATGAAAATTAAGAGCTCGGTTTATTTTGTAATTACATTTAAAGAGAAAAAAAAAAAAAAAAAGGTAAGACGCTATGTGACTAGCCCTAACTAGATTCATATTAACGTTTATTAACTATTTAGTGGCTAGAGATGATTGTGCTTCTCTGCAGAGGATGGATTTGAGGTATCTGAAAATTAGGCATCCAGCAGAGAGACGCTTTCAGAAGGTGATTCATCTTGTCCTAAAATAGGTAGGGTGAAGCTAGATGATTCATCCAGGGAAGAAATCTACGTGATTAGCTCAGTCTAGACTTGTAGTTTTAAGACAACTCAGGCTAGGTAAAATGAATCCCACCCTACATTTCTTGACTTTTTTGAGTGGACTAATAGTCAGGGCAGGGAGCTGGCATTGGCAACGCGGCCGGCGATCACGCTTTGTGACTAATGCAGTGGTGTTTATTCCCACCTGCAAAATGGGCCCAGTGCTATTTATATTCCCAGCAGATGACAGATGAGTGACAGAATTCGCAAGCATTATAAAAAATATCCTCAGGCGAAATAAAAGTTATATGAAACCGAGAAGGATTACCTTGACCCAGAAGACTACCCATCTATCTAAAGGCAATAAAAATTATAATGATGGCACTTTTTCATCTCTTTCTCCATTGTGGGAGAGAAGGGCTGTAAGATTTTCCTATTTCTCATTCCGCTGCTATATTTAAGAATAATTAAAGCCTTTCTGGCTAAGGGTGATACAATACATATATTCAGAAGTAGGCTTTCAGTTTAATTTTTCCAGCTGGTGGGCCTGTTAGCCCATTTATTTGACTAATCTTCACACGTTGACTGAAATAGGTAATTGCTCTGTTCCTCCTGAGACTTCGCTTCCATTTTTTTCAGGCTTGAAAGATATTAGTCTGTGTGTATTTTAAATTCAAATACACTGTAGGATAGATTTATGTCCTTAAATACTATGCAGATCTAGCCATAATTCATTTCACATAGAACTGGAAAATGGATTAAAACTAGAGTGCTAGACATGAAAATCCAGAGTCTTATCTGATGAGACAGGAGTCCTTTAATCCTCACTTCTGGAAGTGACAGCAGTATCTCCCTTCATTTCATGGTGATTTCATGTTTTTATCTTAATGGGAATTCGGGGTTGATTGTTTGTTCTTAAAATGTTAAAGGAGAACCAAGATTTAATATGGGATTGTGGTGTGGAAACTCAATGGGTCTAAATCAGTACAGTGATGTTGAACGTGGTGGAGTTGTATACACACACACACACGTCCAGAAGCTGGCCTTGCGGAGTTACTTGTGCAAACTTTCCTAGTTCATTACCTCAAATGAGCAGGCGTGGAGTATATTTAACAGTCAAAGGCTGTGGACTTGCTATATTCAGAGTTGGACCTCTGCCAGCAAAACATTGCTAGAGGAAAGAAGCAGTGAGAGTTTTAAGGTCCAATAGCTCATAAATCACCCGGGATAGAAACACATGCCGTATCCCACGGGAACGCCAAGATTATACTGTTGCAACAGTATCCAAACAATGTTCTAGCTCTATAATATCTAAGGGTACTAAATTCATATAAATTAAGGTCTTTATCTATGTACATACAGATAATATTTGTCATCTTAATTCAAATTTCAACATGCTTTTGCCGTCCATGGTGTCAGGAACTATTAGATCTAACAGCCCGTTCTTCATACAGTCCAAAACATAGTATTCAGATGATACGAAGCAACGATTGCTTAGTCCAGTGAACTTTTAGCTACTGGGATGCTAAAATCATTTTGGCTTTTACAGCAGACAGCAGGTGGGAGGATAGTACTCAAGGTGTTATTTAGTATCAAATATGACTGAAGGACACTGCTTTACGAGATACAATGCCTGCTTCCAGGATCAGTTAGGTTTCCTGAAATGAAGAACGAGAGTGATGTGGCAGGCCTTTCTGAATCAATATGCAGTCCTTTTCCTAGCTTGATATGGTTTTCACCATTTGTTCTTAGATTCCTAGGCCCTAAAAAAAGAGAATGACATTTTCAAGTAAGAGGAAATCTTTATGCCCAACTACTGATCAGTGTGTCTGTGTATATAGTGTATAAGTATTGGTGTGTGTATGCATATGTGTGTATGTAAGTGTATTTCCCCTAAGACAAATTTAACGTCTTCTCAGTTTTTGACAAACTGTAAGACCCATGAATCCTTTCTCAGTTTATTCTATCAGTTTTCTGAATAATAAAATAAGTTTGCACTTACATTAAGTCCTTTGTTACAGAATATTTATCTTGAACTCTGGAAATGATTGAAATAAACTCAAGTCTTTGTCGTACCTTCACATATGTGGGTGTTGCTCAGAAACCTATTTCTTGCTATTGCTACTTAGGTGTTTTTCTTTATTATTACCAAAAATACAATCCAGATGGATATTGTGTCATCAACTATTACAGTTTTCTTTCAGATAGTTCTCTAAAATGTATTTTAAAATTGCTTTTGTATTTTGTAGATTTTTGAGGCATTTGGTTAGTTTTCTTACATATTTGCAGCTGCGGAAACCCCATTTTGTCATCTTGTTTTTTGGGAGAACATTCCAATATGTCAGCATCTGTGAAAAGCATGAAATACTTGGCTGTGGCCTGGAACCCATTGATTTCATAGATATCTTGTCCTCTGAATATTTTTCCCATAAACATTGTTGCATCACACTTTGTGTTGTTTTTTTTTTTTCTCCTTCTACCTCCCCCTCCTCTCCCACCCAAACACTTGCAAATGAGGAAAAGACAGCATAAACATACACTTTGTTTCGGTTATAGTTTGATAGGAGTATTTTCTTAAAAGATTAAGGCCACTATTAACATTGATAATGAGTGGATAGAACTGATCTGAGAAATCATGAACTACATCTTTTCCAATGCACTTAATAGTATAGGTTGTCTTAATCCTATACCCCCCTGAGGTAAGACTTTAGAACTTAATACCAAGAGAAATCATAATCTACAATTTAATATGGCTATTATCTGGTTTTATCTGTCTGTGAAGAAGATTAAATTCCAGATGGCAGAAGTTATAATCCAAGCCTGTTACGACCACCAAAATGAACCAAATAACCAAATGGAACACAGTCTCACCACAATTATTTGTTTAGGAGTTTATCTGCTGTAACCATAACAAGAAATGCAAAATATCGGAATTATATTGGAAATATTTTGATCCACGATGCTCCCAGCAAACTAAGGAGGGTTGCTGTCAGACAACATACTGCAATGTGATCATAGGATCATAGAATCATAGCATATCCTGAGTTGGAAGGGACCTGCAAAGATCACCAAGTCAAATTCCTGGCTCCACACAGGACCACCTAAAAATCAGACCACGTGTCTGAGAGCATTGCCCAAATGCTTCATGAACTCCAGCAGGCTCGGTGCTGTGACCACTGCCCTGGGGAGCCTGTCCCAGTGCCCGACCACCGTCTGGGTGCAGACCCTTTCCCTAACCCCCACCCTGACCCTCCCCTGTCCCAGCTCCATGCTCCCTCGGGTCCTGTCGCTGTCCCCAGAGAGCAGAGCTCAGCGCCTGCCCCTCCGCTCCCCTCGTGAGGGAGCTGCAGGCCGCCATGAGGCCTCCCCTCAGCCTGCTCTGCTCGGGGCTGAGCAAACCCAGGGACCTCAGCTGCTCCTCATGCATCTTCCCCTCTAGGCCCTTCACCATCTTCGTAGCCCTGCTTTGGACGTTGTCTAATGGTTTTACGTCCTTTTTATACTGTGGCTCACCAAACCTCCCACAGTATTTGAGGTGAGGCCGCACCAACGCAGAGCAGAGCGGGACAACCCCTTCCCTCAACCAGCTAGCAGTGTCATGCTTGATGCATGCCAGGACACGGCTGGCCCTTTTGGCTGCCAGGGCACGTGCTGGCTGATGTTCAGCTTGCCATCAACCAAAACCCTCAGACGTCTTTCTGCGGGGCTGCTCTCCAGCCTCTCATCCCCCAGTCTGTTCATACAGCCAGGGTTGCCCTTTCCCAGGCGCACGACCTGGCACTTGCTCTTCTTCAATTTCATGCATTTGGTGATCACCCAGCCCTCTGATTTGTCAAGATCTCTCTGCAAGGCCCTTTTCGTAGCTCATCTCATCAGCCCAGCTTTCCAGTCACCTTGTGTCCATCAGCCTTTGGAGAAGAAGGAAGAAAGAGATCAGGGTGACAGTGGTGAAGAAGTGCTCTGCTGGGTAGCTCCCTTGGGTGCAGTCCTTTGGGCATGGTCCGGCTCTGCAGAAGGTACCAACAGAGACACCAGAAGTACTGTGAGCTCTGCGGCAGGGACCGCCAGCCCTGCCCTGGTAAGATGCACTGCTCCTCCACCTGCATCACCCCAAGGCTGGAGCAGGGAGCATCGGGATGCCATCCAAGCCCATAGGTCATCTTGGTCTCTGTCCCAAAGACCTTGCTAATGGAGTTTTGGCAGATGGGCTTTCAACTTTTGCTAAGATTTAAGGCTTAAGGAAAGCTACCATCTAATCAGTGGCTCATGCGCTGCTTCCAGAGAAAATTAGGCTGTGACATCCTGAAAACACATAGGCCAATCGTGAAAAATATGTAATGAGAGAAGAGCATATTTTAATGGACATGAACAGCAGAATTTGTACTGACTTTATTAGTTCCATAATGGCATATGAAATAGGCATTGCAACAAGCTACTTTGGAGCCATTCAGGAGGTGATTTCCTGTGCTACAGCTCAGCAGAGCCATTAAAAACAACGCGACACGAAAACTTATGTATGTGTCAAATGTGATAACTCCTCCTGTTGACAGTGGCTTCCCTGTGTAGAGAAAAGAAAGAAAAAAAAAAAAAAAAAAAAGCATCACAAGTCTGCCTGTAGATAAGCAGTCCTATTTCCATTTTTATAGAGGAAGAAATCGAGTCTCACGGTGGCCAAGTGACATATCAATGGTCACATTTGATGGGAACTGGACGGAGCGTAAAAACAGGTTCCCTGTTCCCAGCTTATCTTCTGTATGTCCCAGTTTCTCCAGTCATTCCAAAACATTGACTCCCAGTCAGCTGCAGAGATTCACCAGTAAACAAAGTTACTTCATGTAGTCACATGCAGGATCCCCAAAGGATTTATTTTTCAAAGGGTATGATTTATAACCGTCCCTTTTCAAGGACTAGCAGTGCTTAGGTGAGGTTAAACCAGTGATTATTCTGAAGTCCTGTTTTCAGTGCAGCCTCTCTGGATGGTTGCTGATTTTGTTCCATTTAAAGCATTTTGTGGCATGAACTCACTTTGTTTCTGCCCACATCACTGCATTCCTGGGATGTTTTTCACAGGCCTTAGCAAGATCATCTGACAGCAACTAGTGAGGTCAATGAACTTTATACACAATTAAACACTTGAAGCTAGGAGAATTAATTGTTATTTTTTTCCCTGCAAAGTTAGGGAAGGATACACGGTATGTTATAGTCTGTAACAGACTTGATGTTATGTGTGGTAATCAAGCTAGTTTCACATGATTTAATGCTGAACAGAGTAAGAAAATGATTGCATCCTTTACATGGGCCTCACAGAGCAGTCACCACCCACACTGTTTATTCAGACTCGGAGCTCTGCCATTCACTGTGTAAGCCAGAGGAGGAAAAAAATCCCTTCGTGAACACTCTTGAAGCCATGTATTCTCAGTGCAAAGTGGAGTTGGGGGGAGGAATACAAATACAGCACTTTTGATTACCTCAGTTCACAGAGATGCATTTTTCATCGAACATCCAGCAGCAAGGTTAAGGAAAGAATATTCGGAGCTTGGGTTATTGCATGGGATCAAACCAAGCGTTTGTTGATGCCGTGAAAATTCCCAGAGATGTCTCTGCTCTGTAGCTCTTCTCCTCCCTGTACTCCCTTCTGTTAGTGCCTTAACGGAGAGGTAATATCACCTCCTCCACTCTGTGCAGAACCAGCACTGTCCACTGAAAAGGCTTGTGGTATGGTAGATTTTGTTAGATGTGCCTCCTTCAAGAGCGAGATAAAACTCTCCTGCTGTGTTATGCCTTACCTTTTGGTCGTAGGAGTGTTTGGAAACCAGTCCTTTGCTCCCTCATGTCCACCCATCTTTTGCTTGAAAGCTTTAATGAGAAATGGTTGCAAGCTAGGGTGCCCGACACCTATGACGGTCTAACAAAGTTATACATGCATCCAGTGGTAGTGGTTTTGCCCCTTGTGCAGCCATCTTGATCTCATCAACAGGGTTTTCGTTATAGTTCCATTGGCATTTTCCCTTTCACACTTCTTCATGTTTCTTCTGCCTAAGCCCCTTCTTAAAAAGGGATTCATCACTTCCCCAGGCACTTGCATGTTGACACTTTTGTAGATCTAAGTCACTATTAAATTTATATCTGGAAGTTTCTGAGATTATAGAAATGCCAAGAGTATATCATCAGCTAGTCTAGAGACATAAACTAACACCCCCACCCTATTTTTATTCAGCAATTAAACTTTTCATCCTAGGTGCCAGCTCATTGGAGTGGCAAGCACTAAGTGGTTACTCCATCATCTGAGGCTGCTGTCAGCAGCCAAGCCTGCTCCCATGGCTTGCTCTGTGCAGCACACAATGTTGGGGCCATGAGCAAGAAATCTTCTTCTCCCCACCTCTTAATTGCTCGTCTCTTTGGTGTTTTCTTTTTTTCTTCTATTTTGAATAAATGAAATGTGTGGGTTCCCTTGTACTGTAACCTCTCAAAGGTATTCTCCTTTTTATAACAGTAATTGTCTAATATACAGTGATGGAGTGTTAGAGAAGTACCTTCATGTTAAGCAGTGCCTTGAAAAACTTCAAGACCCACCCAGTTTGTGTAAACCCTTGACTAGAATAGTGTTATTCCAAGCTTGGGTATCTTTTATCTGTTTTTCCATTTAAAAACTAATCATGAGATGTGCAATAGGTAAATCCACGTGCTTATGTTCTTCTTGCCAGAGTCTTGCTTCATAAATTAGAGCTGAGCCACTGCAAACCCAGAGATTTGGAGCGTCCTCCAAACTACCTTCTAAAAATACTTAGTGCATTTTTCCAATCACCAGATTTCTAAAAGTATGGATTTGTTTCACGCTCATTGTAGTTTGATTATGGGAGAAATTCTTCTTTGAGAAGTGTAAGTGACTTCAGTGGGAGCTGCATGTACTAACTGGGGAATAAAACGTGTCCAAAATGTCTCATAGCAGGAGGTTATAGGGCACGTGAGCTTACAGAGCACAATGGCTATTTCACTCATTGTTTTCCATGTTATTGAAAGCACTTACATAAGCCAGTGCCTAGGGGGAAAAGTTAGTTAATTAGCCCAAACAGAAACCCCTTTAAGTGTAGCAAGGGTTATTTAACAGTATTTGTATTTCCAGCATAATGCTGCTTTCCCACTTTCCTTAGATATATGACAGAAATGTTCCTCTCCTCCTAACAGTTACACATTATTATTAATACAGAAGTCATCAGTACCAGAATTTTGGTTTTTTATTTCCACACTGGGTCATCTGAATACTTTTAACTCATGTTAGCCTTACTCCTCAGCAGCCTGGAAATTGCAGTACATAGCATTTTGTCCTGTTCAACCTTGGTCAAACAACCACTTCTACCTTCAGCTCAGACCCACGCGTTTTGACTTCCCTTGATAACAGGTGCCCCGTTCAATCATCTGGGTTAAGAGGAGGAAAATCATTATTTGCTTTGTGAACCGAGTGAACTTGATGCAGGAGTCACTGTGAGCTTAAATATTTTTACAGATAACCAATCACTTTGGATATGGAAAAGTGAGTCACCCAATGGCTTGCTTTTTTTCCTAGGCAGCACTGTAGTCTTTCCATGTTCCCCCCAGGCTATCAGCCTAATGGGGTTAGAGGATCAAATCTTTGTCCAGCTGAAGCCAGGGAGGACAGTAATGAGCAACTGCTCAGTTCAGTGGTGCCAAGAGTCTGTCTAGATCATGATACAAACTACCTGGATAGTCTGAATTATTCCGTACCAATATGGTGCTGGCAGTTGTTGTTTTACAGCAGATGTTGCCCCAAACTGCAAATACATTCAGGGAAAATATCAGCAGTCATTTTGAGGCTTTGGTATCACCCGTGGCCACCTTACCCTGTGAAGAACATCATGGCTTTTACTGGTGAAGTATTGAGACAGCATTCAATTCTCCTGGGTTTATTACTAAGTCCTGATATTCATCTAATGGCAAAGGCAACAGTCTATCCGACTGTCGTCACCTGGAGCCTCTTCCTCCACACAGGGCTCCTTAGACTTTCCTTTGGCAGCTGGAGAAAAAGTCCTTGCCACCTTGGATACATGGTGGAGCTTGCTCAATGAAACACCCTGCCTCTTGAATCCCAAGAAGCCCCGCCAATAAAAGCTTCACTGAAGGGTGCTGTTTACCCTCACCTATCTTTTCTACATTACAGCAAGGTTAAACCCAGACTGACTAAAAGGGTTTTAGGGCACCAGTAAAGCTCTGCATTGCTCTTAAAATATGATCATATGCTAGCAGGCTCTCAATGGTATCTGAAGGCTGTGCTGGGGCAAGACGTGTGCCCTTTTCCTCCTGCCACAGGTTTCCACAGGAAGGGGACAGAAATGCATGACCCTGGAGGAGCACAGGATGTGCCCCACAGGTCTCTTTCTCCTGAGGACTGTCTGTATTTTCAAAGCTTGGATTCGGTTCACACTGTGCAGGTGCAGCACTGTTAAGTCCTGTTTCTTCTTGCCTACCTGAAACATAGAAAACAGCCCACGAAGGCAATGTTACAGGCAGTTTGTTGCATTAGGCACAGGAAAACATCTCCATGGGTTGTTTTGCTCTCCCGTTCCATGAGCCTTGCCCTCCTGCTACAACAGAAGCTGCTTTGTCAAATGCTTTTTGTAACCACTCAACTCGCATAGACCTGGCTTTGGATGCCAGCACACCGTACAGGCTTCTCCTTCTGTTCATGCTTCCCCACTGGAAAAACCAAAGGAGCCCAAAGGAGCCCAGCAGCAGCACAGCACATGGCTCAGGTGAGCAAGGCCTCATGGAGTTCACCAGTCCCACCTGTATCTGATAAGCACCAAGAGTGAACATTTCAAATACATGTTTCTGCACTGTTTTGCTTTCTTGTTTTTGTGAATGATTTATTTCCCATGTATGTGTTTGGGGTCACAGCACTTGCTTCCCCTGGCTGAGTCCCGGTGTCTCTGTGGTCGTGCTGGGCTGTTGTCCTACCAGACAGGGACTCTGCTACAATGCTGGCACAGCAGGGCCTCTTGGCACAGCTGTAATCCAGAAGATCAGCAATAATACTTGGTGGAGATGTTTCAGATGCCTTAAGTTAAAGAGGCACATGGAAAAAGGTCTCGTATCCCACCTGGCTGGAAGGTGGATGCTTGATAGAGTGGGTCAGGAGGTTGTGTTGGGAGACAAAATGCTAGATGTGCATCTGGAAATCCTTGCTTTTGGATGGCAGAAGCTGGGGGGCAGGGGTGGAGGTGGGATTTAAGACCCTTAATTCTGTATGAATGTAGCTTTGTGGTTTAATGTGCACAGCAGTAGCTCTGTGGTTTATCATTTACTGAGAACTATGCTTTTCTAAGAAAATGCTCTCTTCCTGGTGCATATCTAAGCCAAGGCCTCTGCTGTCATTTCGTTAACTGTAAGGATTACTATTTAAAATAACTGTTTGGTAGTAATAAGGCCAAACAATTGCCCAATTCACGCAGCAGGTGAGTCTAACAGAAATCACGTTGACTAAAACTACCCTGAGCAAGGCATCAGTGTTGCATTTGAGCATTTGCCAAGAAAAACCTCAAAGTCCTTAAACTGGCTACAAGAATACGGGATTAGCCTGTGCTTCTGAGTCAGTAAATAAGGTTCTCAGACACGTCTTCCACTTGGGAACATGAATGTAGACTGTTTATGGTGTTGTATGATTTTTTTTTAGGATAAAAAAAACACCATGATTTTGTAGATTGCAAAGAGTCAGCTCAGCTACCAGCATGTGGGTCAGTTGATGTTCTTTTCTAATCAAGAACGCATTGTGAAATTGCTGTTCTTGCAGTGAAAGATCACCAGTTTTTAATTTCTACCACCGTTTGTATTTTTCTAATAAATCACACCTTCTGATAAACTGAAACCACAGAGCAAATGAAACTTCAAAACAAAACCCTTCCTTTGACCCACGTATGGAATGTACGCTTTTCCAGAAGGACAGTCACGTTGAATTTCCCAACAAGACACCTTTTTACTGAAACAGATGGTTACTGGAAGGCAGGCTAGATTAAGAAAATAAAGGGTGTACACTCTGTGTAGCTGCGTGAGTTTGGGTTGCCAGAATATTTTGGTTTGTTTGTAAGCACGGATATTTAGTTTCAGAATTAGTATTGAGGCCGAGCAGTTGACAACGCAAGCTATTATGGCTGCATTCACAATGCAGAAATATATAAGTGCAAGTTCTAAGTAATATAGCTTGATATGTGTGGTGCTAATAAAAAGCATCTTCTGCTGCATCTGTTCAGTGAAGAACGAAACATTGCCTCGGTGTTGTTTTATGCAATGTGACTCCTGTGAAATGCCTCCACATAACAGATTATCAGTAGAGGGTAGTTAATTTTCTTCTCTTTCCCTTTCCTCTTTCCTTTCTCTAAAAAGGAAAACAAGGGGGGGGGGGGGCGGGGGAGGGTAAGGGGACCCTGAGAATCCAGTCCTCTGTCAACGGAGCACAGAGTCAGTTTTTCACCTATATTGCCCGCTTCCTCAGGAGCTGAACAGGCAATCTCAGTTCTGGCACCTCCTATATTTGGAGTACTGACCTTTGCAATTTTTGATGTTCTTTTGATCAGAGAGTTTATTTTTGGATGCCCTATCGCCATAGCTGACGGATACTTTTCTCCTCTTAAGCAAAAAAAAAAAAGGAAGACGTGCTCTTTGTTTTGAAGTTTCAAATGAGACGCACAAAGGGAGTGTTGTTCCTCCTGGCACGCCGGTCGGTTTCTCGTGTTGGCACAAAGGACCTGGCCACTTTGCGGCAGTGTAAGGCTTCTGGCCTGAGCCCTTGCATGGCCAGGGTGGCCTGTGGGCATTGTTCCCCACTAGGCTGGGTGGCAGAGGGCTCCCTGAAGCTGTGTGGCCTGCTTGGGTGGCAGAGGCCGAGCGCCTTTGCAATGCCTATGCGCAGTTTCCCTGTCGCTCAGACACCATTCAGCCATCAAACCTTCCCCTGCCTGCTTTCCCATCTGTGAAATGGGGACAGCGAGGCTGTCAGAAGCAAGCACACAAGTGCATTGTTTCAGTTCAAAGGGAGCCTGTTCTATCTGATGGGCAGCAAAGATGTTAACCCTGATTCCCCCATGCAAAGGAAGAGCACAGGCCTCATTCTGCTTGTTTGTGTATTTGCTGTGGAGCAGTGGCTTTAAGTAACTCCTGCCACCTTTTTCACATATTCTTCAAGGTTTTGGTGCGAAGAGGACCCTTCCCTGGGGGATGTACAGCAGGGCTCACTAGCATTTCACGTTGTGGGTAAAGCCGGCATCGCAAGAGAAGAGAGCAAAGGATACGCTTCCTCTGACAAGATACACACTGTTTTTGTATACGGTGCGCTCGTTCTGAGGAACAATGTGCTTTTTAGTTTTCTGTGGAAACAGCCCTCTTACCCTGAAGCACTTCCTCTCTCCCTCCTGTGCTAATGCACACCCAAGATGAAGACATGAAATCAGTGGAGAGGACGCGTGGACCTCTCCTCTCTGCAGGTGCCTCCTTGAGGACATCCCTGCTCTGCCTCCCGTGCGGGATGCTCGAGGTGGCACCGCTCTCCCATGGGATGCAGAGAGGAGCTGGGGGGTCCCACACTTCTCCCTGCCCCAGGGATATGCAGTTCCCAGCCCTGGGATGGAGGAGGCTTCACTGCATCGCCCCTCTGATCTGCCTCAGCCCCGTAGCACGAGCACGTGGTGTGGGAGGTAACCGTAGATGTCTCTGATTCATTCGGCTTCCTGCCTCTCTCTAAGAAAAGGCTGTAAATAGCCAAAAGCTGGGGATTCCAGTGAAAAGAAGGGGCGGGTGTCCGCCGGCGGGGCCACGGCGCCCAGCCTCGCAGAAGGCCGGTAGTGGTGAGAGCTGGGCTTCTGAGAAGCGGGGGCGGGCGCCGCATCCCCGTCACATCCGAGAGGCTTCCTGCGGTGGGCGGAGGGGAGCGCGAGGAGAGAAACCTCCACCGCCGCCGCCTCGAACCCTGTCCCCTGCCATCTTCCTCGCAGGGATGCAGCCGCTCGGCGCCGGCGTGCTCCCTCTCCTCATGGTGACGGCGAGTCGCGAGGCCCACCGGCCTGCCGAGGACGTGGAGGCCGTGCTGCCTCCACCTTGCTGCCTCTTGCGGCTTCCTCGCCCTCGAGGAGGCAGCCCCAGCAGAGGCAACGTGGAGAGGCCGCAGGGCTGTGGCAGGGGCAAGGGCGCGCGGATAATCGGGATAGCCTTGACGAGGGTGTCAGGTGTGACACATCTGGAGCCGGAGCGTGAAAGTGCTCGCGTGGGACAGGCGTGTTGGAGGCCGGCACCGCACTGCTGACTTCGAGGTAGCTGCGTGTCCAAGTGGATGGAGCTCAGAGAACCCCTTGTTTTGTGCTTTCTCTGCCATCGGCCTAAAAATTCACTTTGCTGATGGCAAAGTTGCAGGCAGCAGGTGGGAAACATAATGCTTTTTACAAGGAGCAGTAACCTAATACAGAATTCGTTCAAGGCTCGGGAAAAAAACAGGTGGTGGTGAGGATTAGCTAGCTCTGTCTTGTAAGTGAGGGCTGTTGGGATGCTTGCAGGTTACAGATTGACCCATAAAGAAATTCTCAATGCAACAGATACTAGCAAAAAAAAAAAAAAAAAAAGAAAACCAAAACCCAAACACATTTCACATGCAGGTTTAATATTTAAATGTATTTTTGTTAGTAGAAGACAAAGTTAATCTACTGCATATTGCTCTGGAAGAGGCTGGAACCACTGTTACTGACTTTAAATGAAAAAGTGATCTGCCTTCATCCCCCATGTTCTCCGCACTTCCCCACTAATGCACCCTTGTCTCCTTCAGGCTGCTCAAAATGGTTTCTACTCTTTTCCTGTTCAGAAATTCAAGCTCCACCTGTGTTTAATTAGATACTGGATAACCTGGGTTGTTGTATTACAAACATCTAGGGCAGCAGTCTAGAAAAACCAATCAGTCTCAGGTCAAAGTGCAATGGCTCCAATTTCGAGCCAAGTGAAGCAATAGGAAGTGGGGAGCATGAGACCTAACAAATCCAGAACATTTGCTGGTGTTTTTTTTTTTTTTCTTAAAAAAAAAGAGTGAACCATGTTGCTCAGATCTACTGGCTCATAACACATTTGTCATTCCACAAACAAACACATAATATGATCTTTCTCAAAGACGTATGAAAATTGTTAATTATTGCAAGAAGTTTCCGTACCTCTCAGTTCCTTTACCTCCTTCTCTCATTTCATGGCTTTAGGACTCAGGGCTTGTGTTTGTTCTACAGGAAGTTTTAGATACACAAGTTAATTCCTATTTGCAATAGCAAAGGATAAAGGAATTATTTTCCTTTAAATGTTCGTGCTGCCTTTCGAAGAAAGGAAGGAAAGCACAGCATGTACGCCTCTGAAGGAACCGCTCCAGTGGTAATGTGGTATTTCTATGGCCTTAGGTGCCACGCAGGGAGTGCAGAGATCTGGCGTTTGCCGCCTACCCTGGTGAATGTTAGAGGAAGGCTGGGTTTGTGAGGAGAGGCAGCACCTTTCTAGTACTACTGCTGTAGTGCTCTACGTGCTGGATCTCCCAGTTCTTCCTGGGTGAGGGCATCTGCTGCTGGATCACGGGGCTGGCTCCTCTGTCTCACTAAATTAGCTGAGAGTTGTGGAAATCCTACAGCAGGAGGGGCTTGCTGCGTCTTCACCTCGGGATAACCCATGATGCTGAGCTGGAAGCAAAGTGAAACAGCGGGCTGCTGTCCCTTCAGGCTGAGGGAGGAACGATTCCAGGTCTTCCCATATCCCTGCAGTGCGGGGTGAGTCCAGATCTAACCTTTGGTTAGATCAGAGGGGTAATTTTGGAAGGAAGAGGAATGTGCAGGCCTCTGGGTTTGTTTTTTGGGAGGAAAGCAATTGCTTCCAAAATGCAGGAGTCTCAGCATCCCCTCCTTTCCCTACACGGGCTTTGTGAGGCAGCAGAGCTTGTTGGACTGCTCACAGGCACTTTGTAAATACTGGAGTTTGTTTTTGCAGAACAGCCAAGCAAAACTTACCTGTTCATGATGTGATACCTGCAGCTGTATCTACATACCTTCCAGCCTTCATTCCTTAGGGTTTTGCTAAGCCTGGTGTGGTTCCTCTGCCACAGGACAGACCACAGTGCAGCTTTGCACGCCTCCTGCCATGAGAAGAGCAGGTCTTGCACTGCCACCTGCAAACTGTCCATCAGACAGCTAGCTCAAGGGCAGTTAAATGTGTTTCTGATCTGTGGCAAGAGTAGGCCTTAGGTCTGTGGAGGTTAGGGGCATAGCCCCTATTAACTCATTGAGCCTACTTGCCTGGCTGAGCAGGAGCCTCACCGCTTCCATCCTGGAGCAAAGTGCCCTCACAGGCATTAGACTTTCCATAACAGGCCCTGTTTTTAAAATCCTTTTTCTAAATGAATTTGTCTTTTTTTTTTCCTCATGTTCTTTTACACTTGTGTTTCTTATCACTGCTTCTGCATTTCTTTTGCCTTTTTTTAAGTAGAAATGTCCTTTTATCTAGACTAATAGTTTTAGGTTTTGATTTGGTTTGGTTTGAACTAGCCTGTGGAATTGTGGATGCCTTATTATAAATCCATATCTTTGTTAATTCTTTCTATTGCTAACGCACGTTGCCAGTTGTTTTTTGCTAATACTTCAAGCTTTGAGGTACAGACCCACTTAAGTTTCTGCCATACATTTCCTTGGCTGATGCTTCATTCTCTTTGATCCTAATACGGTCATCTTTGTGTACAACCACCTGCTAATTCTTAAATCTATGAACTCTTTTTTTTGGCCATCTGAATGAGGTCAGTACTCATCTCAAGCATGCTGCGTGCATAGCCGTCTAAGGTATTTCTGAATGACCACATGAGATACCCAGCAAATATCTCCGAGGCTGAAGTCACCGGCGATGGTAATTCCTCTTTCTACGCATTACAAACAGATGGTTAAGGACATGTTCCATTCACTGGTAAAATTTGTTCTGTAACAGATGCCTGCCAGCTGCCGTTCCCTGCCCTGCTGCGTGATTTCATAGAGTTAACAAGATTAAGAAACTGTTGAAATCGATTTTTGCTTCTAAATACAGCAGATCTGATTCTGAAAGTGCTCAGAGGGCTCCATCTCAGGTGGTGCGAACTGGCACATCTCCAGCCAAAAGCCAGTGGAGCCGAACCTCTTCACCTCAGCCACGGCCCTGCCTCGAAGTACAGCTCTCATACGTGAGAGCATCATCATCAAGAAATCAGCAGCAACAGGAGTTTCCAGAGTAGAACAGCGATGCAGAAGTGGGAAGAGGGGAGTTCAGGACTGTTTAAAAACTACCCTTCATTCTTACCAGCCGTTCAAAACTGCCGATACTTCTTGAAACATGTTGTGCATTGGAAACTCCAGTACACTAGCTAGCTTACTGCTCAGCCCCGGAGCCTCGGCAGAAGGTTTTTTTTGCTGCCCTTGAACTTGCTCAGAGATGAATCAAAACTCCCCACCTGTAGCCACTGGGTTGAGTGCTGCGAAACCTCCCAGGCTGAAATCCTTCAGCTGATAAAAATCTAGAGTGAACTCAGCACGAAAATGTGGAAAAACAGATGTATATTTTGAGAATCCATGGTTGGGCTTTGAACAATCAGATGAGTATTAAGGGAGAAAAAAAAAAGCAGTGGTTTAAAAATAACAGATCTACTGCGTGGCAGCCATAAAAGGAAATTTGAAGGAAAGGAAGAGAAAATCATGCCAGACTAACGCATTAGGAACAGCAGCTGATACGGCATGTACAGATGACAACATCTATATCCCCTTTCTCTCCCAAATGCATAGTGGAAGCCTACAGAAGCATCCGGAGCATGTTGTTGAAACTCTGTCAGCACAGGGTTCACCACATCTTTTTGTCACTGCAAGCTTTTGCTGAGTGCTACTGCTGTCATCTATGTCTCCAGCCAGGATTTGAACTCAGGTCAAAGCTTTAGCAGCGCTTAATCGAACAAGCCATGGGATGCTCAAATGCGCCTGTGACCCGGCAGATTTGAATAGTGACAAACGTGACATTCAGTGTGACCTTTCCTTCCGCACGACTCTCACAGCTCCTTTACTGTAAGCAGATGTTTGAACCTCTGCCATCTTGGTAGAGGTCTTGGTGCCAGCTACGCTTGGTTCGCTGCATCTGTCCCACCAGGGCTAGCAGGACCCCCAGTCCGCATCATTTATTCGTTCTCCTCCGCTTTGTAAAGTGATGAGGTGGCAGTGCTGGCTGTTGGCAGCATCCCCCAGCTAGTTGGACGTGGTTTCCCAAACACCCTCTTCCCCAGAGAGCCCTGCGGAGAGGTCTGCGGTGGTTTGAGCTAATTGGCAAAGAGTTCGGGCCTGCCACAAATGTCCCCTGCCACCACCACCCTGCAGCCTCAGCCCATCTTAAATCACTGCTTGCCTGGTGCCTACATCAAAAGTCCTTTGTGAGGAGCACAGTTACTCCTCTGTAACCGATCCGTGCCCATCAGGTCATCAGCTGCTTACGAATTTTCTTTCTTTGTTTTTCACTTTTTTTTTCTTTACCAAAAAAAAAAAAAGGGGGGGGGGATGTGAAGTCATGGTAGAAATAAGGACCCTTTTACATCTCAGCTAATTATAAAGAGGAGCCTTGTTGGTCTACGTGTGATTTTCAGAGTCCTCACCTGAGAGTTCAGCTGAGGCTATGTTCTGCAGAATAGCTATCTCCACAAGTTACAGCAACTGGATTCAGAAAAATAATTTTTTTTTTAAAAAAAAGGAGGGGGGGAAAAAAGCAAGAAACAAAACGCTGTTTTTTTCTGTAAGTCCACGGGATGATCTCGGAATTACGTAGCCTTTCCTGAAGGTGACTTTGAAGGCCACCTCGCTCACCCCGGCCACGAGGTCCCTGTGCGTGGCACACAGCTGTGTCGGTCCCTGGGGAGCTTTGTTCCAGCCCAGACATGAAGAACCCCATCTAATGGGGTCACTGGCTGCTAATGAAGTTGCACGTTCATAAACTACAGCTACAGCCCTCGAGGGAAACTCCCCCCACCATCCCTGCTTCGGGAGGCACGCTTTGTCTGTGACACAGCAGCTCGTAGGACGTGTGAGAGCTGCCAGAGGCAATCTGCTGTGGGGGCTTTCTTTTTCTTTTTTTTCTTCTTTTTTTTCTTCTTTTTTTGGTCCACCCCCAATCAGGTTCTTCCTTTGTTTCCAAATTAAATTGAGCAGAATTTTAATTTTGGTGCCTATGTCAATTTGTCAGCTGGAGCTAAATGAGAGGGGAGTTATTCAGCTTTCTTCCTCCTGTGGAGGATCAAACAGCAAATATGTATAAGGAATTCCTTATGGAGAAGCCTAAAAGGAAGATTATGAATTTTCAAAGCAGTGGCCTTGTAAACCAAGCGTCTCTGCTGAATTTATGGGGCAGGAGCTCGTTAGGAATAATCATCTAAAACCTGACTGAAATCTCTGCAGCTTTTCTGACTTACGCCAGATGAAGCTCTGATCCGTCCACCTAGTTTTAAGTCCAGACACACACTCTTGTGGTGTAGACATAATTTCCTGTGCGTGCAGTAACCATTGCTTTGGACTGTGACAAGCCAACGTTTATTGGGCTTTGTGTGGCTCAGCATGAGCTTATAACACTTTTCTCTATGGCATTTATTTTGCTATAAAGGATGTATATTTTAGTGTTTTTTTGCTGGTACTTTATCTGAAGCTCTAGATCGCTCATTTCTGAAGCACAAGTGTGGCATCTTGGGAAAAATAACTTCCACTTGCTCGGTTCTAACCTATCATGCTGACTGTATTTCCATCAGAGCATACTGAGAGCAAACAATTTCCCGCTGCTCCGTGCTTTTCTGCTAAACACCCTTTCCAAAAGGCTGGCGAAATGCTTGTGTCATGGAAAAAGCAGAATCCGGCTGCACAGAAAATAAAAGCAAGGGGTGCAGCGGATCGGGCGTAATTGAGCACTTAACAGGTTCAGACTAGCCTGAGCTTACGTGAACTGAACCACTGAACCCATCCAAGCTGAACAAACGCAGAGCATTTGGGACATGCAGGTGAAACACACTTCAGCATGGTGTTCCCTATCTGCAAGCAGTGACACACAACTACCCGAGCGACCCTACCAGAAGCCTGGGCAGAAGAGAGGGGCTGTGGAGGCAAGATTCCTTGAACGCTTGGGTTCCTTGAACACAAGTTGTCCCTTCGACTCTACAGATGCAGCTAAATTGGGCTCTTCTCCTTTTATTTATTTGTTTTTCTCAAGTGCTGGTCCTGGGATGCAGGTGTCTGGAGATGTCATTGGGGTTTCTGTTGAGGGAAGGGAACAGCAGATGACTTGGCCCCCTCTTCGCTCTTGCGTGTTTCTGACGTCTCGCTAGCATGATGCTACTTTTTCCCTTCTCATGAGCCACTGTTTCAAAGTCAGTGTGGGGATTGCCCCAGAAATCTCCACCTCACTTGAAATAATGCTTCTGAAGCTGGTAGGCTTGGCTCACCAGACAGCGTTGCCACCACCCCACCGCAGAGGTTGGTCACTCCACAGGACTTTGTGTTAAAAAATGTTATTTCCTTTTGACCTGGAGAAAAAAAAAAAAAACTGCACACAGTATTACACTCTGACAGCTGACGTGTGCCTGTCCTAGGTGGTCACAAGCCTGGTTGTATGATGATTATGTCTAGAGTTAATTTAGGATTCTTTAAAGCAACTGTGAGGGGGAAAAAAGTGCATGATTGCCCTTTAAGATCATGGTGATTACATTATCCCTGGCTCTGGCGGACAAAGCCGGGACACTGTAGCTCCGCATTTTCTGGATTGCAGGGATCTCTCTGTTGACTTAGGCTTGGCTAAAATGTAAGCACATTTACAGTTGGGCTCGGCCATCAGCTGCTTCTTTTTGATGCGGGTCTGGATGTTAGAGCTGGGAATTACTGCAGCAGCACCTCCACGTGCTTTGGGCTGGTCTGCACAGAGAGCTGGCTGGGGGCTGCGGTGGCTGCTTCTGAGGCATCTCCCCACGGACAGCGAGCCCTCAGCAAGCTCATCTCCTCTCGAAGCCTCTTCGTTTCGCCGGCAGTAGCTGTGACGGACACCTCCGCACGCTGACTGCAGCCTGCTGTTGGCCTAAAAGATGTGGGATTCATCCTCATCCAGTGACTGATTTTAAATGTTTTGAAGAAAATGGGAAAGCTTCAACGGGAGAGGGACCCACTTAGACAGGGATGCTCTCTTACAGAGTGGTCACGTAGGTGGGCAAGGGGGAGAATGAACCTCGGTTCTTCCCAAAAGGGGAGCGGCAGCACGAGGGTAACAGACACCCTCTTCTTGTAAGGCCTGATCCTGACAGCGATCTGTGTGAGCGCATGGGTCTTTTTGTGGGTCTACACACCTGCTCTGGCGCTTCAAGTGCTCGGCATTACCTGCGTGAGGCAACTGGAAAGCCCTCCAAAGAGATGGACGGGTGCCGTGCCTCGGGCCAAAACACCGCTTGAAATCTGGGGGGCTCAGTGGATGGAAACCGAAGTCAAAACCACAGCTGAACATTTGGCCCAGGCTATAAATAAAGTACTGAGGAGATTTTTTTTTAATTTTTTTTTTTTTTTAAAGGAACTGAGTAGACGGAGGCACCTGTCAGCGTGCCTCACCCGTCAGTGTTTGGACGTGGGCTGGTTGATGTTTTTCTGGTGGATAGTAATGCGGCGTGCGCTGCCAGCAGATACACTTGGACAAATGCAAATGCTGCGGGACGTTGGCGGTTTCTTTTCCCCATAAGCAATTTGATAAGATTTTCTGTAAAATTCAATTAGCAACAGCCTTTTTATAAGGTATAATTGGTGAATTTTCAATGCTAAATGTGTTGTCTTACAAGCACATAGTGAAAGACGGATAATAGCTTGTTACATCAGACACAGGTAAGTTCACAGAGTGAATTTCTTCTTGTTTATCTATAAGAAAAAAAAAATCCCCTGAAAGCTAAACGGGTCCCAAAATACTCTTCTCTAGATTTGTTTTTTGCACTGTGTTCTGAATTTGACACAGCAGAAAAATTTTCTGCTAAAGATAGAGGGGATTTTATATAGACCGAGTTGCTCTTTTTGTTTTCTGTGCGTCCATGTACATGTTTATATACGCATAGCTGAGAGAAGACAAAGATGAAACATGCCCTTTTTAGCTTCGTAATAAACTCCAGCACAAGTGTAGCCAGAGGAGCCTTTGGCCGTGTATTCTGCATATGCAGGTAGAGTCTCATTTCCAGTTTGTTCTGTAAACAAACCCTTTTCTTCCATTATTTAAAACTGCTCGGCTGCTTCCCTGGAAGAAAACAGCAGAAGCAATTGAATGCAGCCTTGGTCATGGAGGTGGCTCTTCTCTCAAAAGCTGCTTCGTCGCCGATGCTGCCCTAGGTTTTTTCTCCTCACCCCCATTAAGGAAATTCCAGTTAATGAGTGCTGGCATCGGTGTGTGGGCAAAAAAAAAGTACGGCACATAGCAGACCATTATAAAACGACACGTAAATATTTATGTACCATTTAATGTCACCTCATGTTCAGTTGAGATGCTGGGGGTTTTTCTTGCTGCTTTGCTCTAATCTTCATTTGACCATTTCAAGCGTGACTAACACGTTGCGAATTATTTTTAAACTTCCAACATCTTCTCTGCAAGAGCAGCGTATGTGGCGGGGCAGGTGGCCGAGCTGGGCTCAAAGGATTAATTTGCTGAGGAGGCCGAGGACTTTCCGGCCCTATCTCTGTGTTTGAGTTTCCGAATAATGCCACCACCGCCGCGTTATCCTGACCGTACGCCGGCTCCATGGTTACGGCGGTGTCGATTAACGGCGGTGCGGAAGGGAAGGTCTCAGCCTGAAGCAGCTAACACGGGGGATTTTTATTTCCCCCTCCTGTATTCTTCACTCCGCCGAGCGCCGACAAAGACAGGGGTTGCCACGTATTCTCGTCACACCTTATCTAAATATATCGACCGGTTCCTCCAAACCCTTATCTGTTTGCTCAGCGGGGACTCTTTCATTCACACCGGGGCTGCAGGGGGGATGAATGGGCGCTGCAGGACGAAGCGGACCCGGGGGCTATTTAAAGCCAAGCCACACCGCCACCGGCGTCTCCTTTGTGCTTCGGGGAGGCCGGCAGGATGCTTGGCTAACGCCCGCCAACCTTGCTGGCCATTAGGTGGCCACTGCGGTGCAGAGCAGGCAGCAAGTGCTGCGCGGGCAGCCGTGGCCACCTGGCCTGCAGATGCAGCAAACAGCCCCTGCTGCACCTCGCTCAGCGCCGTGTGCGTCAGGCAAGTGCAAACTGGAAAATGTATGACAGAGAGTGGAAATCTTAACTCGACGTGAAGATACTGCCAGTTTCCAGAGTCACACTTGCTTCTCTTGCCCCCGGCCTTTTTAAGACCAGTAACAGAACGTTTTCAAAGGTAATCCTGAGCAACAGAGGGATTACGCTCATGTCGTACTATTTTTCATGCGGAGTGCATCTGGATCTGCTAGTTTTTACACTGGTCAAACTTTATTGGAGTGGACCTGCGCTGTGTGAGGGTCCCAGGGGGCAGATACAGTCAGCTACGTGGGCTCAGGCTGGTGCGTCCACATACGCCTGTGTAGCACCAGGACTGTGCTGGGGCAAGACAGGAGAAGGGGTCTCTTGCATCACCTGTGGCCTTTGAGCAGTCCAAACACCATTTTTGCACCTAACATGTCCAGACGGTGCCTTTGCCTCAGCTGAGCTCTTACTCCTGACCTCGGTGGTGCTGCCCGAGGCAGGACAGCTTCTGTTAGGGATGCACAGTTTGTCTGCATGGCTTGATAATATTTACCTGTAGGTGCAACCCTGGACTAAGTGCTGATCGGCAAATGCAACGCTTATGGTGTACAGGAGCAGCCTCGCTTGGGCCAAGGAGCGTAACGTCTTTAGCAGACTTTGCATCATGAAGTGGTTAACAAATTCTTTTGTATGGAAGGGCTGGAATCAATAAAGCATTTCTGGGGCAAGTTACCATTGCCTGCCATACTGCAGTATGTCAGGCAGACTCTTTTTTTTTTTTTCTTTTCGTTTCTTTCTTCTTCCCCTTTTAATTTTAAATTGAGTGCAGCTGACTGCTTGTAATGCTGTTAACAATGGCACTTCTCTCCCTGTGACAATGAAACATTTAAAACAGATAAAGCCCATGTGGGGCTAATAAAAGTTTGCCCCCATCCTCATTCCTGTAGGGCAAGTTTCCCCATTGTTAACATCTGAAGTAGCAGGCGCCTATGAATCTGAACGTAATTGACTTTTACATGCTATTACTCATCAGCGGGAAGCTCTGAGCCAGCGACACCAGAGGGATGTGCTGGGTCTCAACCGCGCTTTGCATGGCCCAGCAGCCGTGGAGCGATGGGGACCTGCGGTCACTGCAGCCTGGGTGGGGACGAGGGGACCCAGCCTGCTGGGCAGGACAGCCAGCCACGCTGGCTTGGTCTTGGAGTAGCCCCAGCTCAACAAGACCAGGGAAATGGGAACACCATGGATGGCATTCGGCATCTTGCCACAGCCTACTGTGCTCTCCTGGGAGCGAGCGGAGAGAAGGAACAAGCCGGCAGGTTTCTTTTCCAAATTTCCCTTCTGAATCACTTGAGCAGCTTGGGTTAGGGGTATAAATTAAGTTCTCTGAGCACTGGTCTTCCTGCCCCCATCGAGGAGAAGGCATACGACTTGCGCATGGAGAGAATTCATGTGATCCTTGCAAACAACGTTATGATTTCCGATGTGCCAGAAAAGCCATGTGCTTTACAGAAACAAATGCACTTAGAGGTGATTTCTCTCCTGAGCAGTTTGTTCATGGTACATGTGCTTCTCCGTACTTCAGGCCAAATTCATCTTCAAACCGATGACTTTAGGACAGGGCGCATGGGGAGGCTGACCAACCCACACCCAGGGCTCAATCCGCAACGCACGCAGCGGGCGTCTCCCTTTGGCACCCGCGGTCCTTGCACTGGGCTCCGTGCTGCTTCGCGTTTACCTGCGTCTGTGTGAGGTCTTTTATTTTTCTTTCCATTCCGAATAGTTTCAGAGTTACTTCCATCAGTAATGCGACTGCAGAGTCGGTGGCAGGCAGGACTGTTTTTATTTACAAATCTTGAAATATGATTGCTTGCCAACAGAGTTTACCAACTATACATTCCAGCCGAAGCACAAATGAGTCATTTTCACGTTGCTCATAGAAAATAAAAAAAGGCTTAAACACCCACAAAATTTGCTTACTCTTCAGGTGTAGCCCCCGGAAGGGTGAGGACAGCTTCCTCCATGTTCTGGTTGGAAATATCACTCACATGACGACTGGAAAGTCGAGCAGTCCCTAGCCACGGTGATAGGCAAAAATTAGGAAAAGGGCACGAGGTGAAATCCTGAGGACAGTTTTAGAAAAATGTTGGAATGCAAAAAGTGCATTTGAATTCAGTGAGGCCTTTTCTTGAAACGTGGCCTGGAAATGCTGTGTGGTGTTTGTGGAACGAGGCAGAAGGTCTTTATCCACGAGGTTAACACCTTGTCGTGAACTGGCGGCTGTCTACAAGCCGACATAGATGGTCACTTGGTTTGGAGTAACATGCACAGAATCATCCCAGAGGTGGATCCCAAGATACCCACACTGCTTTAGTGTGCCGCTCCCTCCGTCTCCATTAGTGCAAAACAAACCACATGCTCTAAATGACAAAAATTTATCAGAGGAACGCGGAGCGATTTGTTGGCGTGGGATGGGAGAAGATGTTGTTTTAGAGCAACAAACAGTAACTACGTTTAGATGTAAGTATTGCCAAGGGAGCCCAAGGCGGTGCTTGCTTACTAAATTGGGTAAAATGCAGGGATTTCACCAAATGCAAATGACAATGAACAATATGTATGACTCAATATATCCGCTATGCTTTCAATGTGCAGTCAGAGGGTGGTATAGCTGACCTTTTAAAGTGATGCTTTTCAAACCACATTGTTATGATTATCAAAGTGTTCATTTTAGACTACAACATTTGGACCCACTCCCGTCAATATTCTGTCGTAGCGTTTGAAGGCTGTTTTCTCCCCTGTTTATAATAAAGCACTTCCAGCCAGCCCCTAGAGTGCCATACTTCTATTTCCATGTTGAACCGGGGAATGAAATTTGCCACCAGTTCTCTGAAGCTTGACGCACGCCGCTGGAATAGTTCGAGTCACGTATGGACTTAACTAAAATAAGTATGACAGTGATTTTGTGAGTCCTTCCTGTGCGCCAGAAATAGTCTCCAAGAACAATGCAAGGCGAGAAATATTCTTTGCTCTCTAGCCTTGGTTTCCTTCTATCTAACAGCCGTCGGCGGCATCGGTGGCAGTTCGGAGTAGATCCCAACGCTGCCGCTGGGAATAACTCCAGTTTTGCAGCACTCAGAGAAAGAAAAATTGGGAATCAAATTGTGAAATCCAAGTGCAGAAAGAGCACACACACTACATAGAAAAAAAAAAAAAAAAAAAAAAAAAAAGACTTGCAGAACACAGTGCTGATGGGCCTGTTCAGTACTCTGTACCCAGCTGAACGTGGCACCTTCGTGCGGCGTCTCCCATGTGGCCAACCCCCGGCCAGCAGGTCCGCCAAGAGGCAGTTTTGCTGGGACGCACTTCCTCCAGCAGCGAAGCCAAAAGCCTAACAGGAAGATCACAAGGAAGATCTGCGCAGAGCAATCTGGCTGCACGGCTGTTCTTCTGACAAGAAAATAGCCAGTGCGAGGGGCAGGCAAAGAGCTGCTGCCACAACTCCGTCCCCGAGCTGGGCACTGCTGGCGTCACCCCTGGTGGGCCGCGGGTCTGACCACGATTCAAGTTCAGCGTTGGCAAAGCACGAGCTGCAATGGTCAGATGCTGCATCGGGGTAGGAGTTAAGGATGAGAAAATAGCAAAACCTTTTATCGCGTTGAGGATGCCTTATTTTGATTGTGGAGGTCAGGCACAGGCGTGGGAATTCCCCAAGCTGGTTTATTTGCAGATTTGTTCAGACAGTTTCTTTCTTTCTTTTTCTTTTTTCTTTTTCTTTTTTTTTTTTTTTTTTTTTTTGACAAATCAGCCTTTTTTTAATAATAATCTCATATTGAAACTTGAGAGGAAGGGAATGTATGGGTGAGCAGCTAATACCAGTGAGTTCTGGAAACTCCCTTTTTATGATCTCTCTCATCTAGCAGCTGTAGTACTTTTTTGATGCTTTCATTGCATTAAAAAGTTATTTGACAATACTGCCAATAAAGTAACTGAATCCATTCCAGTAAAATTAGCTTCAGCTCACAGTAAGTTTGAGAAAAAACACTACTAAATAATATTGATATTCGTGACTTACTGGTACAGAAAATAGGGCTTTGATCTAATATATCGTAAAGAAGAAAAGTATCGGAGGTGTTAGGATCAGAAAAGGCAATGCTATTTTCTTCTTCACTGATCGCATTGCTGGCTGAAATTTAATTGTAAGACAAATACGTAGTGTTTAGTGATCAGTAGATGTAAACAACTTACTGTAAACATTGGTTTAAAATTAATTTTTAAAATCTCTCTTTATACAAAGCAATATATTTACCGATTTTAATCATACCCATCTGGACATGTTTATCAAAATCAATCCTTGTCTACTGTAAGCCATTTGCTGCCATTGCCACCCACTGGTCAGGGACAAATAACCATCTTGTTACTGACCCAGATTGACAAATATCCTGATTAAACAGACATATCTTCCTACATATCCGACTGCTTCCTATGCAGCATCTTGCCTTTTACACAAAATCTGGCAGGCTTTCTACAAAATGTATTTACTGATATTGTCTTAAAACCAAAAGTCATCCTTCAGGAGAGGGGCAAGGGGAAGGGATCCTGTTTGACAGACCACGAATTCTGATCTGCTAGATTCATTCTTCTATCGTCTCTTTAAATGCACTATTTAAAAAACAAAGGATCCCTTGCCTTTATGTTTCTGTAATACAAGGCACGGTTTTGGCAGTATATAATTAATGAAACTGAATTACAGTCTGCAGGGAGCCATTTTTCTCACATAGGGGTCAGCAGAGATGGGAATACTTTGGATTAAATATGAAATTACTACAGGACCATAACAACTAACCTTACTAATCTCTCTTCATTTCCTTAAGAGTATCACAAAAAGAAATATTACAGCAATTGCAGATTACCTTTGGAATCCACCTCTACTTTAATCACAGCCCTTTATGTACAGTGATTCTGTCTGATATTTTGTACTAGCCATATTAACACTTAATTTTATTAATCGCCTCTGTTGTTGCTGCTGGTTTAGCACTTTCCTTCACAAACAAAAAGATATAAAACTGGTATAAAATCCTTCTTCTTAGGGGAGTTTCTCTTCACTTAGATACCCATGAACAAAAGGTACATCAGGCCCTTGCATTTCTCTTTCCTGTGTCCTTTGGTGCCACCAGGTGCAAACCATAAATGCTGAGATGATAGCCTTCTCTACAAATGGTTAATCAGAGCCAAAGAAAGGAAATAATGTTTTGTTCTTTCCATCATTAGTAAGGGGGAAGGAGGAGAAGGGCTTAGGAGAACAAACGCATCTTTTGTTTCTAAGTTCTTTGGAACAATTCTGCCAGGCAGTTCTTTTTCCCTGTTTCATTTTTCTCTGTTATTTTCCTATCTAATTAAAATTCTGCAATGCTGTCATGAAATTGTTGTCCGTTTAAGGTCACAAACAGCTTCTGTCCTAATGAAATATGAATTGCATTAGTTAATTGAATTGTACACTTATTGTGTGTTGTGAATGGACTGAGAGCACTTATATTCCTAATATATACTGAGCGTTTTATCAGTCTAGAGAATGTGTGGACATACAAAATGCTGCTAACACTCTTTGCTTCGCACTGGGGAAATTTAATTGGCAATAGTTTTAAGAGTATTTGTGAAGGACAAGAACTCTAAGGTCTGACACAGGCAATTGCTAGCTGGATGAGATCGGCTCTTCAGTGGTCTGGGGTCAGGTCACGGTCCCAGGCGGAAGCTCGAATAAATCAGTATTATGCGTGAGGGCTCTGATGTTTGCAAAGATAGGAAGAATCAAGGAATCATACCAAAACCTCTCCAGCACCTGCAGCAGCAAGTTTTTTGGTTAAGCAAACCTCATAATGGAAACCCTCAGTGCACTTTCCAGGCGATTCCCTCCGAGGATCTGCCTGGTCTCTGGGCTGATGCTACCCTCACACCTCTGCTAACAGAAGGAGCTTGGCTCTGGGGTCCTCCTTACACGTGAGGGAGTTTTCTCTGCACTCCGGAAAAGTTCAGCTTAGCATGTCGAGCACCTGACCAAAGTCACGTGAAAACAGGGGAGCTCGTTCCGTTGACCTCAAAGCTGTGGATGAAACAAGTGCTTTAGGAAAGTGCTGGCTGTAGCACTCAGATCTTAGCCTTTACCATGTCTAAGATGGATATATTGCATCTATAACCACTCATTGGTGAGCGCTACTGATCAGCCAGAACATTTCAGAGCATGGTCATTAGCTGGGAAAAGAGTAATGGAATCGCTTCTTTACACGGGTCTCGAGTTTTCACTTCAATGTTCAGTCTGTTCAGGAACAAACATACAAATGCACATGTTTATGCATGTATACACATATATATCAATACATGCACATATACATATATCTCCAATATTTAGTCTTCAGATTTATTTGCAGAGAAAAGTATGTTTGGAATCTGCATAATACTTATGTAATACAATAGATCAGAATATAGTACCTTCCAGTTACTCTTTAACTTGACAGGTGTTAAGAGATAACTATTGTTCTGTCAAATAATTCCTCCCTCAGCTTGAAACGATGTTTCATTCAACAGTAGGCAGAAAGAAAAGATAAGCAGTGTTCGGGTTGAAGAGCAGCTGAGAAATTTCTTCTCATTATTATTTTACACACAAAAGTGAGGAGATATGCAAATGCAAATGGAAGTATTTATTTTACTAGAGCAAACTTGTTCAGGAGTGTAAATCCACCTAAGATAAACTCAGCTAAAATTGGTTTACTGTAATATATAACTCACTTAGGGAAAAATGATGACCCTTTTTACCAGCAAAGCAGAGAAACGAGTGTGTATCATCGATCTAAGCAAGCACGGGCAGCCTTTTTGCATGGGACTTCCCAGCTCTGTGCACACGCAGAGAAACTAGTAATTTCCTACTGTGGGAGACGGTCCACAGCTGCTGAAACACTCACCTTCCAGGAACACTCCTCCACATGCCCCAGTCAAGCCTTTTATGACCACCATCCCCAGATGATGAACCGAGATAGAGAGATTGCGTGCGGCATTCTCACTTAGGTATGCAGGCAAGGACTTTCCCCGTACAGTCAACAGAGGGAGAGGTTTCTCCAGCCTGCAACTGGGCTACTCTTGTCAGGCTCCTTCTTCTCTAATCACCTTCTGGATGAGTTTCTCGCTCCCTGCCCTTGTATTGTGTGTTACTGAACCTGAGGGGGACCCGCCTGTGGGTGTAGTTGTAGCATCGCAGAAGCGCTTGGAGCAGGTGAATCTCCTGCCCTCAGCTCGGAGACCTTTATACCTGCCAAAGCTCCTGGCTGAGGAATTTCCCACCTAGCACCCCCGCCGCTCACGTCTCTCTCGTGCGTGCTTCAGGTTTTCTGGATGTACCTCAGTGCCCGCAGCTCTCGCTGAGCTCCTGCTTCGCCTCGCTGCCCGCATGAAAGGCTCTGAGGGGTGAGTAAGAAGGGGTGGGCGGCTGCTAGGGTTCGGCGAGGTGCACCCTGCCCCAGTGACAGCAGTGGGCAAGTGACTGAGAGCGAGAGTGGTGGGACGGGGTGCGAAAGGTGATCGGCAGTGGTTGGTTAGTGGTCTGAGAGGAGGTGAGTGAAAGTACTTGCACGGGGAGGAGGGGAGCTGGCGAGGCACGGCTGAGTGTGAGACAGGCACCAGGACACACTGCCTGTGGCACGCTGAAAATCTTCTAAGAGAAGATTTGCGAGGATTTTCTCTTCTCTTAAAACACTTCGTGTCATTCAAAATATACACGTAAACCTATCTAAAAATACATAGTATGGTGCTGTAGGTTTGAGGAGGGGAGGAAATGAAAGAGATTCAAGGAAGGCTGAAAAATAAAAATAAACCAAGGAGTTCTCTTGGGAGAGCAGAGAACAAGCAAAAGCCTGATGCAGCCCTGCAGGCTTTAACATGGCTTTGCTATTTGCTATAGCACCGTCACATGCAGGGAGACAGCCTGGGGCCCAGATCCTACGGGTGGCCTCCGTGAGGACACCCACGCTTGGCAGAGAGCCATGCTCAGGCCTCCCCTCTGCCCCTGTGTTCAGCCACAGGGCCTGGTTGCCCACCTGAAGCTTGGTGGAACCTAATCTCCACTGTAATTAATACCAGTAAAAAAAGAAAAAAAAGGAAAGAAAAAGAAAAAAAAAAAGAAAAAGAAAAAGAACTATCACAGTCACCTATAGCTGGACAAAAAAGTGACAGCAGCCATGTGCAAACAGTAGCATCTTATGCCCTGGTGCAGGATTAAATTCATTAGCAGGTTGTTTTGCTTTATTTTAAATTAAATAAGGAACATTTTTTTTTTTTTTTCTTAATACAGACTCTTTCTCCTACTTCTCTTTCATTATATGTTTATTTCCATTTTTCCCATTTGGATAAACAACACGCACAAAAATTCTTTCAGTTTACTTCTTAGTTTTCATTATATATTTTAGGACAGTGTTCCTTTTAAGATTAAATAACTTGTCCATTTTAAAAGTCTCTCCTGAATTTCCTTTTTTAACCTTTTGTGGTGACTTGCATTTAACTTCCAGTAATTTTTTTGGAATACGAAATAGTAACACGAGTTTTCTGGAAAGAAAGACTGTTGTTTGTTTGTTTGTTTGTTTGCTTTTCTTAAGTTAAAGGTACTATGTTGCCTCTTTTTTAATTTCTATATTAATCTTAATTTACAGATTCGTGGGTTTTGCCTCAATTGAAGCCAGTTTTAGTTGAATAAAGACTAAAAAATTTAGAAAATCTTAAAAATCGAAGGACACAAACATCCCGTCCAGCTAATACACAAGTATTAAAAATTGCTCTTCACCAAAATTGTGATCCATCCAACAGAGCCTGTACCCATGCTCAGCACCACCAGCTTCAGACAAAAGCAAAAAAATCCACAAGAAGCAGATGTAGGATAATCTCTTCTCTCTCCTAGCTCCCCCCTAGTCCTAGTGAAGACCTCACACTAATCCCAAGAATTCAGAGACTGATTTAATCCTTCAAGCAGAAGGCTTCTGTTTTTTATCATCATCATCATCACCATTATTTTGGATTACTGTTGACAGATTTTGTTCACCATAGAAATATTTTATTATTCTCCAAAGCTTGCTAAATTCACTGTCTCAGCATCCTGTAGTAGTGAATCTGAAGGTCTAATTGTGAATCCTGTGCAAAAACACTTTGTCTTACCAGCTTTGAATTTCTATCTTTCCTTGTGTAATGGAAATCTCTCTTCTTCTTGCATGAGGTGCGGGACTGCAGTCTCCATACCCACCTTCTCTCCCCCTGACACTCATTATTTGATGGACTCCTTGCTCAGTTATTTGGTTACTTACTAATATGACTAGTTCCAGTTCCCTCTCCCTACTGAAAAGTGTTTCTGTTCTTAAAGTCTCATTGCTCCACTCTGATCTCAGTTGAGTAAGTAGTTCAGAAATTTCAAACACAGTTTTCAGAAAATACTTTTTAAACTCTGACAATTTTTAATTAAATGGTTTTCAGTGCAATGATCCTTAATGCACAATATTAAAATTTTAGAACTGGGATCATGTTCCCATTCACCCTGTAGCTTCGAAATGTATTCCTTGGCCTGGGAGTTTCAAAGCCTGGAACCTACCTGTCCTCAGACAACCAAAAGAAGAAAATCAGTCTATTTATTTAAGTGCATAGCCATGTATTTGGGAATCTAGCTTGAAAGCATGTTTTTTGAAGATTTAGGGAAATGGGATACATCATAGTCAGAATGAGAAAGGACTCTCTTGGCCAATACACTACAGGTGGCCACCAACAGTTATTTGCCCAACCAAAAGCTCACCCTTTAATTAAAACTAAAGGCAGGCCGACAAAATGATAGCAACTCTTACTTTGACTAGGGAACTGCTGAACGTATCTTACCTTCTGTTAAGAAGAACATTCAAGTGCTCTGAAATCCCAGAAATGTCTGTGAGAAATTGAGGAAGCTCAGAGGCTGAAAGGTCATGTGGGAGGGGAAGGGTGGCTTTTAGATAGAGCCTAGCCAAGCCTTTGTTTTAAGAAGCCACTTTCCTGATAAAAAAGAAGCTTGGCTATGGAGGTGAGGGTCCGATCACCCTTCTGAAGGTGCCATCACTGAAGATGGCATCGCTGAAGATGGTTTGCCACTGAGCAGAAAGAGATTGGCAAGGCAAACGCCCGCAGTCGTCCCAGGGAATGAAGTCCAAAGGAAAAGGAACTCGGCGAACTTTTTAATTTCAGCAAAACATATGGATATCATGAGACACTGGATGAGCTTTTCATATCAGTAAGTAAGAGAGGCTGTCTGGGAACTGGCTGCATTTGGCAAGATAGAAAACTCTGGGTCTGAGACAAGGCTTTGACTAAGTCGTTCTCAGTTTCATACACAAGCCTGGCGTGGCAGCGAGAACAGTCCTGAGTGTGGCCAAGAAGATTGTGTGAGATGGCATTTTACTTTGACAGAGTGAGAAAACCCGGGGAAGGGAGAGCCTAGAAAACGGAGCGGATCAGAACAGAAGTAGATGCTAGCAAAGAAGCCAGAAGTTATGAGGATCTGGGGAACGTATTAGTCAAATATGTCTATTAAAGACATGTGTATATATGGCAGCATCTTGTGAATTCAGAGAACATCATGCCAATTATGACCATCAGAGAGCCATAATTTTGGTGAATGCATAAAAGGGAAGTCAGTAAAACTGGGAAGGTTACAGATATAGGATTTGAATGAGCATAAGTATTTAAACGAATTTAACAAGCTTAAAAGCAAAAGAACAATCAGAGTATTTTGCCATGGAGGATGATTTCAGTTATAATGGGCAGGAGGGAAACGTAGTGGAACAACATTTTATCTACCTACAACATGTTCAGGAAAGAAAGACTGGTCCACAGAGGCAGAGGAGATACTGCCGAGTAGAAGGATAGCATAAGCACTATGTAGATGAACTTTAAGTGGGAAGCACTACGCAGCTGAATCTCCAAAGACAAATAAAGAAATGCAAAACTATAAATTCCACAGCATTTTAACAGCTTTCAGAAAGTAAAGACATTAGCAGGTCTTAGTTGCTATATAGCCAGCTTAAGAGAAGGAAACTGAGTGAGCAATGTTGAACTCAACTGCTAACAAAACTGTAGTAATAGGGACTTTGGCTACTCCCCTATGCTTGGCCAAGTAGATCAGGAGGAATACGGATTAAAAGAGAGATTTCTTGACACCTGAGGCAACAGCATCTTGAAAAAGTGACACCCAAAAGAAAGAAACTAGTCTTAACTCAGGTATTAATCACAAACGGATCATAGCTGACTCACTAAGTCTTAACGTCTAGATGGACCACAAGGCTATTCAGTACAGCAACTCCTATGTTCCTGGATCAAAACTTTGATCTCTTTGAGGTGGTATTACTTTATTTTCTTTAAAAACTCTTGACATAAGGACATATTTTACTATCTAAGAAATTGATCAAAGAGCAACTTCGTCTTTTTCTTCCAAAACCTACCCTTAAAATAGGGCCAGAGGAGGACTAAACATGGCTTTATGAGCTGTTCCTCCCCCTAAGAGACTGAAAACCTTTAAAGAGCTTCTCATATGTCTCAGTGGCTACCAGCTTCTTGATAAACCTTACCGATGTGCTGCACCTTCCTTATATTATATTGGATTACTGTTGGACTCACCTACAGCTACATAGTGCCCAAGTGTTCCTGCTTTCCGGGCACAGTTTTATGCTGGCTTCACAGCAAACCAACTACAACTGGTAAACACCAGTTGTAGCTGGTGGAAACACCAAGTCGTGTTTCAAATGCTACTTCCCACCTCTGCCTGCTTCTGTAGGAACACCAGCAGCTCAGCTCTATTCGAGACACAAAATATGCATTGCAGCCTCACAGAGCACTGAGCGGGGCTAGCCTTCACTGCAAGTTGCCATCTGTGTCACAACACAACCTTGAAGAGTCCCACTGGCACAATGCCCACAATGACTTTGCAACTACATTCACCTAAGTTGCACTCAGCATTGTGGCAGCCAGCTGCAGTTAAAACCTGCTGGGACCACAGCCTAAGCACGATTAGCTGGCACACTGACAGTCTTGTGTTTGCAATAACTTCAGCTCCAAAGACAGGAGGAGTAAGCAACATACCAGTGAGAAAAGGTGTAATTTGTGCACGCACGCATACTTTGCGGAAGCTGGGCAAGGCAGTATTGTATGCATACAGGTGAATAGTGAAAGGAAAGGTAATGAATGAAAGGAGGTTACATAACCATAGAAAGAATTAAAAAAAAAAAAAAAAAACAACAACACAAAAATGAAGAACAAACACCAAGATATGAATGAGGTGCAAGTTAAGAGATAGAATCTGGGATTGGACAAAGATGACAAAGTTGGTAAAAACAATATGCCACGACAGGCAGGCGTGACAGGAGGCCCACTGAGCATCCCCTGGCTGTTACAGACATATAGGATGTCCACTTGGATGGGACAGAAGAAATTAGGCAAAAAGGATTCAATAAAGCAGTACATTTTTTTGAAACAAGTGCCTCCTGTAGCCTATACTGCAAATGTCTTTTTTCTGCACTTCAAGCATATTAACAGTTTAATATATGATAGTATCATCAGTGACACTGAGAACACTGGGCTTCAGTGAGTCTGTGGATTTGTTCCATCTTTAACTAATTTGAACCTTTAATCCTCTTGCTTGTGCAAAATCTTCTTCGTTCAGGTCAAAGTATTAAATGGGCTCAAGAAGTAAATAAGGAAATAAATACCAGAAACCCCATGGGGAACATTTAAATTAAAGTTTTCTAATAGTCAAATCAACTTAATGCTGTGATCAGAGGCTCAGCTCAGCTTCTTTCCCTCCCCACTTCCCTCCCCTCCATCTCTATGAGTAAAGCTGTGGGAGTAAATAGCCAAAAAAAAAAAAAAAAAAAAAAAAAGGAAGGGACTTTAGGTTTATTTTAGTTTCTTGATGCTTTTTTATTTTAGCTGTTGTCATCATAGATATACAGGAACTTCTGAAACACAAATCTGTGAAAAGAAACACACAGCCCAAAGCATTGGCACCCCCAGTTTTCCCCCTCTTTCACTCGTGGTTCACGCTCAACTCTATACCCGTGTTGGTTAGGCATCTGACTCTTTTAGGGATATAAACTATGCTGGTGTAAATCCTTGTGCAGACAAAAATCTTGCTGAGATAACTCTTCCACCAGCATAACATATTTCAGTTAATGAGTCAGAATACGCTTTGATATCAGTATAAATGGTTCCTCCTGGGGGGAGGATTGCTTCTTTACTGTTAAAATGTAGATAAGTTCTGAACTTTTCCTTTACTTGGGCTTAAATCAGTCAAACCTATATCTAGTATTTCTCATCCAGAAATAACACAGCTTCTTTTCATCACCTTTTCGACTGTTGGTCCTTTCCTGCGTTCCTGCTTTTGATTGTATGCTCACCAGAAGGGTGTATTTAAAACCCTCTTGAAAGCAGAAGTTCTGTTTCAAGCAACAGTAACCGCAGGATCAAATGCCTCCAATCTCAAAAGAAAGAAAACTGACTCAAAAGCTTGAAGCTAACGAATGGTTTGCAGTTGTCCGAGACGCTTGTCTTTAATATTGAGGAAGCAATGACTTTCTGGCCTCCGGAGGTGCATCTCCTAGACAGGCAGGCACACAGCAAAATGAAGTCTTAATGCCGTGAGCTTCTTGAGACTGCTGCAATAACATTCTGGCAGACTGGGCTCCCTTGGCTCTTCATACTTGCAGCAATTTGAATGTCTCTTTCGGTTTAGCGTGATGCTTGGCAAATTTCCCAATCTTACATTATCTGGGAAAGGAAGACTAGAGAAGCTGGTACGTTGGGGGAGCCTTTGAAGAAGCTTCTTTGCAGTTTGTTCGTAGCAAAACAGTTGGCTGCGTGCAGGAGGAGTGTTCGAATGGCAGCTTAGGCTGCTGGCTTGAGAAGAGTTTAACTGAATTGCATCCAGGCACCAAGATGCTCAGATACCACAGCAATGTGTGTGGTATAAGAACCTAGATAGAGGAAGATTAGATAGCAAATCAGACAGAATTTTGCATGTGATTTCCTGGGTTTGTCTAAACTTATAGCAGCAACAGTTAATTATAGGAGTTTCTGAAGGCAACTCCTGGGTGGGTTATGTCACTTATACATTCAATTCCAGCCAGAAATTGACAGCTGAGAGTTACTGCTGTGGCAGAAAACCTCTGCTGATGCAAAGCTGATGGAAACAGTCCTTTTGCCTTCCCACTCAGAGGCAGAGCAGCAGGCATCGGCGATGGAAGACTTGGGGAAAAAGAAGGAGGATGACCATAATAGTTAAAGTGTGACACAAAGAGAGTCAAGATGGGCACAGGTCATCAGTGAAGACAGACAGACACAGGAGGTGGTTGCACACGGGAGGTATTTGTGGTCATCCTCTAGGTGACTGCTTTACCTACTGCCAGATCTAGTCCCTTGCCTTCTACCACACACGAATCCCTCAGCTCTTGCAACCACTTCTTCTGTCTCTTAAGTAAGGGCAGCTCTTTAACAGCAGATTAATGCTTTAATGAAATTCTTGAGGCTACTTTGAAGTGACTGAGCAAGACAGACTGGTGTTTCAGCATCAGCTGCTCGGGCACATTGTGCGTATTGCTGTACAGAAAAGACAGTGCTCCATGTCTTTATGCACAACAGAAGTTATCCTTTTTTTTTTCTCTGGTAGCTGAGCTTCATCTAAACAGCAGTTGCACAAGTTTCACAGCAGGAATAATTATCCTGCCTGGAGTACTATTCTTGTGTGCCTATAGGACTTGCACCCAAATGCCTGCCCCTGAACTGGCTTCCTCAACACAAGGCCGGCTCCCTCTTCCTCTCCACAGAACTGCATTCTGCCATATAGACCCACCTGCACGTAGAAGTATTTAGAAAAAGTTAAAGGCAAGGTTTTGGACCTTATAGCAGTTTTGATCTGCAGTTTCCAATCTGTGAAGTCTTATTTATTTTAGAAAGTGGGAAAGCTTTCAAGCACTGATTTCATAGGTAATGCATTTATTTTTTCTTGGCTGATATTCTTGATTTTGTTTTTTAGTCTTTCCTTTGAGTATCTGAACTTTTGCATGAAATTTCAGCTCACTTGGAAACACCAGCACATTAAGTAATTACCAGTCTTTCCTGCCTAAGTTAAGGGCCTTCTCCTTCCTAGTGGTGTTAGTTCAAGGTCACAACAACAGAGTTAAACGCTTCACGAATTTGCATCTGACTTGCTGTCCACAGAAATTGTTCATTAAAAGATCCAATTTCCATTGGCATTCTCCCTTTCAAAGGATGTCAACAGGAAATATAAATGCTCAGCTCTTTGTGAAGGATCTGCAAGGACATGCAGGCTTTAAAAAAAACAAAAAAGAATTAAAAAAAAAAAAAAGCAGCAGTTAACCAAATCCTTTAGTTTCTGTTTTGAATGACTGGCCATAGGAATGCAGGCTAAGCCATATCTCAGCTGTTCCCAAAGATGTGTATGTGTAACTTGTTGATAGTGGTGCTTCAGGCTGCAGTGATAGCAGCGTGACCACCCTCATGTTCATCGTCCTGTGGCAGAACCAGCCCCCGCCTCCTCTCAGGAAAAAAAAACAGGCACAAGAGAAAACAAAGAGGGATCTGTTGTTTCAGAGGGCTGGCACCCGTACCTTCTGCTCTCTACCAAAAAGGAGAGATCCTAGGTCGCCTCGGCCCTCACCCCAAGCTGCCAGCACCGCTGGGTTGTAAGGAGCGGCATGGCTTGCTCTGGTGATTAATGTGAGCATCCGATGCACGGGAGAGCTGAGACTTGACTTTCAGGATCTGCAGGGCACCTGACCGATGAGAGCAAAACTCGACACCCAGGATAGCAGCTGACTTCATTGGGAACTGCACGTCACCACCAAAAGGAAAGAAGAGCCCACCAAACCCTAGAGTTTCAGCACTGTGTTTTTAAAATCTCACCGGTGCCCAAGGTATATATCCTTTTCGCAGTAAAAACTACTTAAAAAGTACTGTAAATGCACAGACGCAGATCAATGCTGAACATCTGGTTAATATAAATTACAGTCTTATTTTGCAAATAAAAGTTCCTAGGGTCTACATGACAAAATCTGGCCAGCATAACTATCTCATGGGGAAAAAATCACATCTCTAGCCTACAAAGATAACTATTTTGGCACGATTCCTCTCCCCACTATGCAGACTTACATAGGCTTAACACCAAACAGTGGAGTCCTCCTGCCAGTGCAGCTCACATTGTTTGGGAGGTATTTCAACCATGCTGGTAGCCTCCGCCAACTGGTGGAAGCCATGTCTCCATCAAGTGATTTGGCCAGAGCAGTGACACCAGGAAAGATTCAAATTAGTACAAAATAATCCTTTTTCTCCTGCTACTGGTCTCTATTTTTCAGTTTTAAAGCTTTCCACTAAAAGGAAACGCACAAACTTTGTGCCCTTTCTTGTATCAGCAATGCATTATTTCCTTTTTCAGAGGAATTAAAACATGCGTATGGGTGGGAAGTGTGTCTCTTTCCGACATCCCAATGCTTTTTGGAGGGGAGGAAGGGCTAGGAAAGAGGAAAGAGCAGATGGGCCTGGCAAATGGAATTAGCACTTCTGCAGTGGGATGCCTGTTGTTTGTTTTGGTGTTGGTTTTGGAGGTGCAGGGGCAGAGATTATTTGCATTTCATTAAGGCTTCATATTTTGTTTTTGCAAGGTGGCATTTGAATAAATCTAACGGTCATAAGCTAATGGGTTACAACTGTGCATGCAAATGAATTTAAGAGCTGTTTTGAATAGCAAAACAAAGTCCTTCAATCTGTTTGTGAATCATATCCCTACATCCTGATTTTCCTTGTTCTTTTCATAAGGTCCCTGTTACCTGATAACATTTGCCAAAGGACTTTCTGGATGAAAACTGAAGATTTCATAGCCAACTCTAACCTGTGAGCACTTTGCCAGGCAAAGCAACTTAAGGAGCAAACATGGGCTCAGTAGGATTCAGCTCATGGTGGCAACAGGCAGCTTTCAGGCATACTATTTAGACAGTTGACTAAGTCTGCTATTCCCATTTGTCTCAGTCTGCACAGACTATCCTAATTCCTTTCCCTGCTCAGTCACCCATCATTGGTCTTCCATGTCTTGTGGTTTTGTGCAAGTGGTGAGCAGAACAGGGAGGAGGAGGAGTGGAGAGGAGGCACCCACACCAAAAACAATCTTTTCTGAGCCAATGCAGGCCAGGAACTTCCCCTTATATTAAATCCCCATTACCACTTAGCTGTGAAATCATGAAAAAACACGGACGAGCCCCCGAGAGGCCTTCAGGAACAGCCCCACAAGGCAATTCAGAAGTGTATATGCACACTGATGCCGGTGATCTTCACACCCGTGTGTGCTCAGTGCTGGACGGGGGCTTACAGTTTGCTCCACTGGGCTGCCTCACTGCCAGGGCACATCTGATTGCCTTACAGCTGGCACACAGCACCCACCAGGGTACAGCATGCAGGGTCTGGCTCAGGAAATGGCAGGAGAAAGCAGTGAGCAAAAAAACCACTACCTCGTCTCTTCCTCAAATAAGGCTTTTACAGGTGAGCAAAAATGGTTTGGGCCACTAACGAAGTGTAGCTTGCCAAAGAAAATACATGCACAAGCTCATATGTTCCAGGTGGCTGCTGGTAGAAGCGTAGCTGCCCATTTAAGTCTTCAGCATTTTTTATTTGGCTCTAGGGTGTTTTGGTTTTTGTGTGTGTGTGCTTATTCATTAAATTGCAGATTTATCGTAAGGTTACTTTATGTAACCCTCGCTGTTTCATTCCCCCGGTAGATCAGCTGATTGTCACAAGATTTAAAAAAACAACAACCAAAGCCTGCTTCAAGCTGTGTGAGGAATGCATGGCATCTCTGAAGAAGGTGCCACTTCACCTGAACTTTTACCAGAGGCTGCTGCAGCAGCACAGCCTTGTCCGGCACGGGGCTGGAGCGCTACGGCTGCAGAAACCCTTCTGTGCTGCTGGAGCTCGAGGCTGAGTGCAAGGCAGGCGAGCCAAAGGGATCTGGATCAGAACTCGCTGTTTAGACAACAAACAGGGGATCAGGTATTTCCCTAAGAGATGTTAAAACAAGCAGCAGAAAAAAAAATGCGTGACTGGTCCCTCGTGGCTCAGCTGATGGCACAGCCTGCTCAGACTAGTTCGGTTTCACCCTTCGCATTCACGTGCGCTGCCTGTTCTGGCAGAGACCACTTCAAGCAAGCCCTTCCTTGGCAAACCCTTGGTCTTTCTGTCTTTCTTTTCCCTGTTTACCTCAGCTAATACCTGCGCCTCAAGCCCTTTCACAGCACAGCTGGATACATTTATTAAACAAAACCCTCCATTACTGAAGTGGTGGGCTGATGACAAAAGCTGTGCCAAAGCACTTTGAACATTTCTACAAGCAGCTACTTTCAGTTCCCATTTCTCAGACTGTTACACGATTTAACTCTTTTGCAGCAGCCTGAGAGTAACAGACACTGGCAGCTGGAGCATGCAGGGAAGGTGATGGTGTATGTGTTCTTATTTCCCTCAGTCGCCAAATTACAAGCCGGCTCCAAATTTTCAAATTTAGCTCTTTAATTTAGGTACGCTATTTCCAGTGTAATGGCACTCAAATTGAAAGTAAATTACTAGCAAGACAGAATTTAGACCAGACTTTTAGAGAACAGGCCTGCGTTGCCATTCAGACCCATTTTGTCCTTATTTTTGAGCCATTCAAAAAGTTGTGTTCCCAATACTTTGTGCTTCTTTGCAAAGGATATGGTTGTGTGACGGTACAGTTTGAGTTCCCTTAGCAACGCCATGATGCTTGCTCTGTCCTCTAAAGTGACCCACAAATCACTGTGGGTGTTTGATAAGTTTGTATGTAAATATAAACTCATTAGAAGTGGTTTATTAAATTTGACTAGAAGAAGATGGCCTAAAATCGAATGGTTCTCAGTGCAACTAAGATTAGTGAAAATACATGCAATTTGTTTCTGTGTACAAATTATATACAGCTTCTAGCATTCAACCCAAGTAGCATGACTCCAGAAGCTAAAACCAAACTGCTAAATATTGATGTAAGAAAATACCAAATCAGTTGAATGGGCTTATAAGCCTGCAGAAGCTCTGAAAAAGCTGTGAGAAGAACCTGCCAAGGACTGAGTAGAGCCTGAGTGGAGTTTGACTGTGTTGTTTGAATACGGAGGATTTTGTTCAGACTGACTTCTTGACTTCTTTCTCTCCTTAATGCTAATATTGCTCCCTCAGAAGTGGCACCCATTAAATACCACCAATGAGCCGCCACAGTGACACTATAGCTGATGCCAGAAATACCTCATTTTAATGTGGGCCTTTCCAGGAATAAGAAAACCAGGCAGCCTCCCCCAGGTCTGGGCTTTTGCATATTGCAGAGCCACGTCTAACTGAATTAAGTAGAGATGCCAAGACGAAATTGCTGAAACATTTCTCATGCTGACTTGGTTTAACAAGAATGCAGCCTTGTCTGAACACTGCATGGCTTTCCATACAAGCTGAATGATCAACACCTTACTAACCCCATGTTCTAAGGGTTGACCATAGCCTGGGTTGATCCTCCATCTCTCTCAACTATGCAGCAAATCTGTCTGCTGCCAGGTTCATTCTCCAGAAGCATGAACAGGAACAGTTTACTATAACCAGTCAGATTAATATATTTCTAAGCATATGCACTTAGGTGAGACCACTGTGAAGAGAATCAGATCTGTCCAAAGACGGAAACCTCAGATATCACTGGAGAAACAAAAGGGTATGCAGGCAGCAACTAATCTAAGCTGCGTGTCTAAGACTATGTAGGGTACAGTGAAAACAGAAGGCAGAATAGATTCATTTCTACCACCGACAAAGGTGAGGGGCAAAAAAAAAATACTAACAAAAGAACAGAAAACAAAACCAAAAAAACAACCAACCAAACTAAAACCACCCTGGATGGGGATTTGATCGGGCGTATACATGCTAAAGCCAGTCCCTGGGCAGGCTCCCCGCCAGCGGTCAGCAGAGTGGCGTGGTGACACCTTCTTTTCCAGCACATTATAATTTGATAAAGTGCACCTGGCTGGAGCACCAGCATGTCAGCACTCCCAGGCGGAAAAAGATATCGGCCTCTCTAAAGATACCGTCCTTGTGAAACACCACACTCGGCACACCACCGTCTGTGGCTGAGCTGTCCTGATTTGCATGTCCTCACTACTCGGGCTTGCATAAAACACCCATGGACACTTCAGGAGAATAACAGCTACAGATCTATTTTTTTTATGTTCCAAGAACTTTTCTCATTAGCTTCAAGATGACATTTTAATGAGGTTTCACTGCATAGAAAACAGGGGACGATTTAAGCAGCTCTCTCGGCTCTCTCCTTCCCCAAACTCTCTATGAAACGAGTTACCATGCAGGATCGAAAGCTCTTACGAGAATTTATGTCGCTCATATTGAGGCAGTGGTGACTGAAAAGTCATTCAGCTGCTACGTCTTGGCATCAGAGTGGATGACATTCCCTCTCCCACCGTAACAGATGGCAGAGCCATGTCATTCAAACCTGGGCAGGTTTCTTCAAAAGCGTGGAGCTGGTGTGTGTTTGTTTGTTTGTTTTGGAGTCACGGAGCGGGCAGCGTGAAATAGCTGCGAGGCAATTCCCGTTCAGTAAAATGGAAGTCTCACCGGCTCTTCATTCAATACAATGTGGCTCAAGAGGATATCCTGTCAAACCAATGATAACGAGGGAAATAAAGTCACTTCCTCAACAGCTGTTTGATTCAGGTAGAAAAAGGAAGTCTTTACTTCCTCGTGTTTGCTCTCCCCACCACCCCCTCAGTCACAAATGCAGAATGCCATGCCGAGGCTGGCTTTTCCCTTTGCATAGTCGGGAGGGAGCAGTCGTGTCATTAATGCTTCGCTGGGCGCAGCATATGGGAAGTATTTACTCCTCTGCAGCCTGGAAGCTAGGGCCTGCCTCTTGGGCAGGGATGAAGGCCGAGCTGCAAAAGGACCGAGACTAAATAAACTCCAAGTGCAAGCAAAGAATGTTTGTGTAATTAAAGAGGACATTTGTTTCGTGGATCAGCGCTGCCAAATTTGGGCCGGCAGAAGAAGAGGGCAATGTGATACAGAGCCTCTGCTTCGAGACGGCCCTGACACAGGGCACTCTCACGCCTCCTCTCCCTCGCAGGCAAAATTCAACAAACTCCATTTTGGCCCCAGGCTCCCTGGCAAGCCCTGCAATGCCATCCAGGGCTGGGGCCTGCATCCCCGCGGGTTGTTCAGCAGGCAGGGGGGCTCTCGGCATGCCCCTGGCCTGCCAGTCGGGCCCGAGGAGGGGAGGCCGCCATCTCGGGTGCGTGGTACCAAGCGGGGCCTAGGCAGAGCATCTTTCCCTCCAGCATTCCCACCTTTCCTGCTGGGTGGACACGGTCAAGGTGAATTTGCACAGTAAATCATCGATGGACTGATTTGACTCCATAAAAGCTTCCAAAGAAATTATTTTCAAAAAATCTTACAGGGCTGAATGAAGAGTTCTTTTCCGTATAACTTTTAACTGCCCTGATATAATTTTACATCCAGGATATAACTTTCCATTAAAATTTAAATAGGCAGGTCTTAAAATAAAGGCCCACAAGCGTTTTCTTTCCAATTGTGTAACATTTCCAGAAAGGTGGACCAAGCCAGGACTTGCCTCAGTCTATTTGCCAAGGGGACCCTTGCTTTCATTATAAAGAGTGTTTTTTTCAGAGTACATCAAGTGTTTCAAGCAATTTTGCTAATCTTATTTGTTTTAGAGCAGATTCTCTTATTTTAAGCAGACCGGTTTAGGTGACAAAAATCCAGTGACAAATACATGGGTTTATAGAAGGAGACAAACCTTATGAAACAGTCAGGATTCTGTTTAGGGTTCTCTTTGTGCTAAAATAGTTTCCAGTAATGGGTCATACTTCCCAACCCCCCCCCCCCCCCCCCCTTGTTTTAGTACATAAAATGGACATGTGTTTATTTAAAACAGGTTTGAAACTTAAACAAATAGTGACAGGCTGTTCAAACAAGCTTCGGAAATCGGCCTAATCAGGATGTTTGAGGAGGGGAGGGGGAATGATCATAAAGAGCTACTTGTAATATATAGTGCAGACACCATTAGGTTGGGTTCATGTTGTTGTTGTAATAATCTCTGATGAAAAAGGACTGCATGCTGCACAGTTTTTGTTAGCATTCCTCTTTTGAACCATAGGTTATGCCATACTTTTGCCTGGGCTTCAAATTTTACTGTAACCCCCTGTCCATCTTCATAGCAAGTACCAGGAGATCAGTGAATCACTGGAAATGACCTTCTGACCAAACTGGGCTGAATGTTCCTAAACTGAGGTAGTAAGAAGGCACAAAATATGCTCATTTTGCAGTTGATAGTGTATGCATCAGCTGTCATAACTATACAGAAGTGAGACCCAGCCTGCTGAAAGAAACCATGGAAATGTAACATTAAAATATTTTCATGACTTGCGTTTCCATGTTTTGTTTTGTTTTTTTTCATTTCCTCTCTATTCCACCCGTAATATCACCAAGTGTTGAACTTTACCCTTCTTGTATTTTTATAAGGCCTGATCTTGAACTCCCTATCCAGACAAAGCTCCCATGGAAGGCAGTGAGCCTGCACTGGCGGCAACAGGATTTAGCCCAGTCTGTAACATTTTAGGATATTGTGTTACTTCATAGCCTTAAGGAGAAATAAAGGAAGCTTTCCAAAGAGCTGCACAGCAAACTCTGTGCTTTTCAGCTCTGCAAAACAGCACAGCTGAATATTAAGGCCAGAGTTTGCAAATGTCTATTTCAAAAACCAGGCAGCAACGAGAAAGTTGCCAAATTTTCTCAGGAATGAACAGTTTGCTTTAAGACATTCCCCCCAAAGGTTAAGCTGCTTTCACTTAAGAATATACCCTTGGATACCCATGTTTGAAAATGATTGCCTGGAGTAACAAGCATTGAGAAATAACAGCAGGAACATGATTCAGGTCAATCTGTGGGCCAAATCCTATAGCTATTCTGTTACTGACACGCTCATTCTTACATACAACATGCACCAATATTATTTAATGTAAAGACACGTTTTGAAATTACATACATTTTACTTATTTGAGTCTCACTCAGCATCTAGTGAACAGGCAAATGGCACAGTATAAAAAACCTTACACGCCCTCTCGTGGTATAACCACAAATGCTTTTATTCTTACAATAACTAGAGAATGCTAATTTAACGGGGCTAATTTAACGTATGTAGTTTATGGAAAATACGCTTGATTGAGAGGTTATTATGAATGGTGGAGACCTTTCTGTCTTAATTCTTTCAGTAACCCATGGCATATGTACAATTCTAGAAGGCAAGTTACCTCCTAGCGTAGTAATATTACAAAACCTATAAAGGCATCATAACATAAATAGAGAATGTTTACATATACCAAAAAAAAAAAAAAATGGAAGCCTAGAGTAATAGAGAGGGTTGGGAAACTCCACACTGGATAGCTATTTCATGGGTTTATCTCGGTAGTTCGAGTGCAAGCCTCGACTGGTTGCAAAATAAAAGCATTGTCCTAAACCCTGCTAGGAGTCGTGTCCCATTTTTAAAGTCATTCAGCTTTACTATTTATTGCTTTCATGCAACACGGTGTAATTTACCTCTCAGAATGCTCTGAAGTTTCCTGTTTGCAAGGAATCATGGGCAGCTTGAAAGAAATACATTAACCACAGGGTGTTACTGGTCTAATCACTAGCCTAGTAAAATCCAATTGTATTTATGGACCACAAAAACTTTAATACTTAGACAGGCTTTCCATTCGGTGCCTGCATGTATCTCAAGACATTCTCAGAGCAGCTCTCCTTAAATACAGGACAGTAGCTTGAAGGAGGAAACACAACATGTTTTGGGCTCAGGGCAAGTATTCCCTTTACCACCCATGCAATTTGACTTGGGGGCAGCTATGAGAAGTGGCCAACCCTCTATTCCCCCTCCTCTTCCTCATGCTGAACGTCGTGGCTGTAAGCTCCAGGGCAAGTCAGGCTGACAAGACAACCACATGGAGAAACAACTCTTTTCAGGGCTAGGTTGCTCTTGTGCCAGATCAGCTGGTTAGCCTGACTGACCCTGCAGCCAGACCAAAGTATGACTATCAGGAGCTCAGGACCAAGGTGTTACCCCTTCTGGTGCCAGTCATGAAAGACCAGCAGAGGCATAACACAGTACTGCACCTTAACAGCTTTAATCCACACAGATGAAACATCTCAGTGGCTACTACATGTAGTCTTCCGAACCCACCCCTGGGGAACCCAATAAATCACAGCACAGAATCACAGCATCATGTAGGCTGGGAGAGATCTCCAAGATCACCTAGTCCAACCTCTGACCTGACACTAACAAGTCCTCGACTAAACTGTTTTCAGCCACACCGACCAGCAAAATTGATGCCCCGTGTCCAGTGGAAACAAAAAGTTTGGGGAATGAAGTTCCATTACCTCCTTTGTATATTTTTGTATTTATACATTGAGGAGCCAAAAGGGAGGTACTCATATTTTAAAATGCTGTTCCTGTATTTTCTGTTAGACTGTGCATGCCTATAGCAGATGTCAGGCTGTAAGCAATTACAGCAATATTTGTAAAGAAATAGGCAGGAGAACTTTGTGCTAAGCACTGCACAAAAACATAGCTCCCAAACCACTATTTTAAAAGGTTTGTGTGTTTTTCTTTTTTTGTTTTTCTTTTTTTTTTTTTTTTCCTTCTGGATGACCACTGTGCGTGAAGAAGCTCCCCTCCCTCTCTTAAAAAGTTACTGGGATTCTGATATTGCTTTATTTCCCTTTCTAGGATGCCTTTGTGGAGTTGTATGGCAACAGTATGAGGCCTTTGTTCGATTTCTCCTGGATCTCTCTGAAGACTATCCTGAGTTTGGTTCTGGTGGGAGCTTGCATCACTCTTGGCGCTTATCTCGGACATAAGTAGAGTCACCCAGTTTATCGTGGATTACAAAAGTCTTTCAAAACAGCAAAATAATATTTTTTTTCTGTAGCACAATGGTATTTTATGAGCAAAACAACTTCCTGGCTAAAGATTAAATCAGCTATTACTGCCAAAGGAAATATCATTTATTTTTACATTGCAGGAAAATTATTTATTAAAAGATATTTACATTTTAACCTGCTATTTTCAGAAACTCTGCAAGTTGTATCTGTCATCACATCATGTTGTTATTCTTAACTTTAATGAGCCCCATTGTCTTTTAGGTTCTTTTTTTTTTTTTTTTTAATTAATGCAGCTGGCTGGATTATTTTATCTCTGAAGAGCAAATATACTGACAAAGACCTACCTGCTTACACTTAGGAAGGCAGTTACTTGAGCTGCTAAAGGCTGCGTAATTGTGTTGATTTTCCTCGTGTTTTTCTTTTTTTTTTTTTTTTTGGATGGCTGGGAGGGATCTGAAAGAAAAGGTCAGTGTGAACGAAGTTCTAACCCTGTCCTGCCAGCAAGAACTGACGGAGTAAACAGTTCAACATGGTACATACGTGCAGTCAAAATGGCAACTTCTCGAAGGACACTTGGCTATCCCTACAGATCGAAATACGATTGCCTATGCCTTGTAAACATGCGTTTTCAAGTTACCAGTCGTGCCATCACATCATAGTCATAATAGTATCATCCAATACCCTAATGTGTGTCAACTGAAATAATTTTTAATAGAAGTGTGAAGCTAAATCTTTGGGGCTTGCAGGAAATTACTGTTCCAATGATTTTCTCAGCAGTAAAACATTTTCACGGCTATTGACACAGAAACATCAGGAGACCTTAAGTGCCTGCTTCGACAGAGCAGAGCTGGAGTCTGAAGACCTGACCTGTGTCCCACTTTAGTGGGCTCGTATCTGCAACTAATCCTGTTTACTTACGGAGCTCCTCCAGGGGTTTGAAACCAATTAAATGTGGTTCTCTAAATCCCTGAAAGTTGAAAACGATTTTAATTTTATTCGGCAAGAAACAGACCTCAGCTGAGTTACAAATTAGCTCTGACTATCCTTGTTTATCAAACTGGACACCAAAATCAAGCTCATTTTCATAACAAAAAAAAAAAAAAAAAAAAAGTGAGCTTTATCCTCCTGCCCCTCACCCCCAAAATTATTTCATGGTAATAAATTCCTAAGACTGTCTACGGAAGAAAAGATGATGAAGAAACTCCAACTCCTCTATCTGGACAGAGACTCTCTGACACCTCGATCGCACAGGTGCCTGCTGTCATTTCAAGCAAAAACAGGGTGGAGGAAAAGGGGAGGGTGAAGTCATCTGCCCCTATTTTAAATGCAACTCAAGTACAAGTAATGCAGACTACTTGATACACAGTTTTATAAACAGACCTGTGTTCTGAGACCAGATGTGTCGATGTATGTCAGAGCGGGGCTTTTCCATGTGCTCGGAGGGGTCCAGAATTGCTGAGGAAGCAGAAGAATCTGAGTGTGTCGCACGGACTGCTCGGAGTAATGGAAATCTCCGTCTTCGATCAAGCGCTCCTATTTTTTCTATGAAACTTTTGAAGTCTGGGATTTGTGGGTAAATGGACATCCAGAGAGAGAAGCAAAAGGTTGCAAAGCTCTGAATAAAACGTACCATACAACACAGAAGTGCTATAAGGCTGAAAAAATGCAGTGAATGAACTGTAGATTCAACCTCAAGATTTCAGTTGGATAACTTTGTGGCATTATATGCAAAATAGCTCCATTAACTTGGGAATGTAATATGTTCAATGTTAAGGCTGTAGTTGATGTTGTGTCTTCAAAGCTGCTTTTTTGTTTGTTTGTTTGTTTTTAAGAGTTGTACATCTCAGCATTTTTACTGCTATTTAGTCATGGCACCTACACTTTGTAAGAGCAAAGACAGAATGAGCTTACCTTTCAAATTTGAAATTACTTTTAGTTTTTTAGAAGCATATAAAGGAAATGTTTCTAAGAACACAAAAATGTGATCTAAACTAGGCTTGATTTAAAAAATAAAAAATAAAAGGAAAGAAAAAAGAGCATCAAAACAGAAACACCTGCAATGTTTTTAGAGTGCTTCTGTCAGAAGTGAGCATACACATGCAGGAGTCATATGAAAAATGTTCTAAATGGGAGCAACCAAGTATTGCGGATTGAGTGTGGGCTTTGTATTTTTTCAGCTACAAAGCTGAATTTGTTTGAAGCCAATTTCAAAACTGGAATTGGCTGGTATCGAGCTAATGTTTCATTTCACAATCTAGTCTTCGTTTCAATTTGTGCCCATACACCCATTAAAGTTCATGAACTATTAGACCTCAAATTGTTTCAATATTGTTTATTTTATTAAAGGTTTACATTGTCAAAAGTAATAAAAGAGTAACTATCAATTCCAGTGCTGCTATACTACAAGGATAATTTGAATGGGTTTTATTTTTAATACCTTCCAATGGCAAAAGTTTTTTAAAGCTGCTTTAGAAATAATATGAAGAAGACACATGATACACATTTAAATGAATATTGAGGATTTTGTGTTCTGTTGTGTCTACTCGCTGGACTTCCCAGTGTACTAGTTAATACCAGGCAAAAAGAAGAGTCATGATGACTGTTGATGATTTTATTTTATTAAAGAGCTAACGGAATTTTCCCATCCTGACTGCAGAATAGTACAGTATTGTGGCTGCATTAGCTATAACGGTAGTTGGTAATACATTTATTAAGAAACATAGTAGAAACATTGAATGTATATAAAAGCTTGAACTTCTTTAATAAAATCCTCTCCTCTCACTTACGCATTTCTTTTGCAATAATTCCTGTCTTTCCTGTTCTTCATTACACTTTCACATAGAATTTTTTACCACAAAATGCCTTACAGACTTGCATGCTCCGAGACCACGCTTCCGTGAAAATCCATCCTCCGTCACTACGCAAACACACGTAGCTCGTCACTCCCCGTGTACCCGCGTTTTCAAAGCAGAAGTTAAAAAAAGGAGGGACGCTTCTTAAGTTGGTTAGGCGTGGAAGATCAGAGGACAACCTAGGAAGAGGTCAAGAGGTAGAGGGAATCAGAGCGCTCACTGAAATGTCTCCCTGGTTAAAGATGACTGTAAAATGGAATTTGTTCATCTTTCATTCTTTCCCTTGAAAAAGGATGATACAAAGGCAGAGTAACCGAGTACGGAGACCCCATGATTATTCTTCCCAGTAAAGCTTAATTCTGAAGGCAGTCTTTTGCAAATTCCTTAGGAATTTGAGAGAAATACTTGATTTGGCTGTATTTAATTTATTTGTCATTAATTCCTTTTCACTCCATTTATTAAGAAAATAATGAAGGAAAACATTTTGCTTCTGATATAAAATATCTCTATAATCACCTAAGATCTGTTACAGATCAGTAACTTAGGAAAAAATGGAAAAACAATAAAAAAAATCTGCAAGCATTCTGAAATCAGAGCTGACACAAAGGAAATTTCTCAATAGAACAAGCACTGGATCCAACAAAGGAGGAGTGAGGCTGTGGAGGTAACAGAGAATATACAGATAAGGAAGGGGGCTGGAAGATATGGAGAATGACACTGGTATGTAAGAAAATCTCAAGTTTCAGGTGATGCAGGAGTGCACCCAAGGTGGTCTGAAAATAGCTTTTAACTAAAACTGGCTACAAATTCATGCACTACAACTTGACTATAATTACTAAAATTTTTCAATCAAAAAAAAAAAAAATTGTGTGTTATAAAATTATCCGATCATTACAAAACTTCATTGGTTTGCTGTTGTGATTTGAGATTACGCAGTCTGCGTAGGGTTGCACTAATAAAGAACAATTATGAAAAAAAAAAATGTTTCTTTGAAAGCAGATGTGCAAAGGAAACATTGATGTGGTACAGTTCAAAGAATACAGACCCAGGACACCCAGCCTTGCATGCACACATTCTCCCTTGCGCAGTCAGTGGGAGTCAGATATATGTAAGGTCTGCATGCTTTGACCCTGAAGCATGACACTGTGCTTAGCTGTGCACCTGCATTCAACTTCACAAACCTAGAAGCCCTATTAATTAAAAGTGTAGTGAAGTAGCAAGTTTAAAGCCTGTCTTTTTTTTCCTCTCTCTGTCTTTAAACAAGCTAGCAAAATGATTCATTTGTATTATGAGTTAATGGCTCAATACTACACGAAAAATTAAACATCTTTTGATTTATAAGCATAAGAATTCTTTCTTACTGCAAAAGCCCAGCTTTGTTTTTCATTCTTCTCTCTCTTTCAAACCAGGCTACACAAAAAGAAGACAAAAGAGCCAATTTAATCTGTATTTGTTTTAAATCACATTCCTATACTAAGTTAATGCAGCTTCATCACATGATGAAATCTTTCTCACCAAGTTATACAGCATTAAAAATTCCACACAGAACTATATATTTTTATAATTTAAGTAGCATATTTTTTTTTCTTTTTCTTCTGAATATTTGAATTTTAATTATCACCAGCATAAATGTACATAAGCAGATATCGTTTACCCAGTACCTTTGGATGATGTACGTATGGTAATGTAGTTTGTCAGTTTATCATCATTTAATATGATTATGTTGTTCTTTGTCTTTAAAATGTTATAAGAACATGCTGCCATTAAACTTTCCATGTCTGTCTAGTTAATATTGTGAAAAAATAATAAAGCACACTGTGAGTTACTTGTTTTGCATTTGAATTGTTTAGGATTGGTTGATAAAACACTACTCCAACATTTATGAGTGCAATCCCATAAATGAAACATAATGTTTCCTTCTTGATTGTTCTGGTGACATGTTCTGCTTGATATCAACATCTTCAGGCTACAGTGAGACGGTGGAAGTACTACTCACACATGCTTTTTCTCCAGATCCAAAGAATTTGATGATTTTTGTAAAGCCACAGATCTTGAAACTATGGAAATGAAACTTTCTTTGAGCTTTCAAAAAAAAAATAAAAGAAAAAAAAGAGAAACTTTCTACACTACATGGTAGCAGACATGCTTTAAGAACACACATACACACGGAACTTACATCTTTGAAGTTTATGCAACAGAGGCACATAAACAAAATTTTAGTGGTTTTTTTTTTTTTTTTTTTTAATGATGTGCTATTCTTCAAGCTAATATCAAAATGTTTTAAAGTTTTGTGTGGTAGCTTGTACGCATGGCAGGTTTGTATTTAACCCAGCGTGCACTGTGCAAGAATGTATTTATAAAATTTGACTTTGAAGGTCCGATGAACTTGTGTCCACATGCTGCCCATTAGGTCAGGGAAAGAAGTGGTATTCAGAATAGCTGAGGCAGGTTCTTGTTCTGCCTGGAGCATCGTGATAGAAGATGGAAGAGCTTTCTCCTTGCTTTGACTGTTAGGAGACTGGTTAATCAGGTGCTTAATGTTCCATAGTATAACAACCCCTCACAGCATCCCACCACACTCACTACAGCATTCAGAGCTGCAAGTCAACACTTCAAGTGAGGTTATTTGTTCTTAAGCCTTCCTTAGCCTAAGTTTTTCTTTCATCATAGCTCGCACTGGCAGGAATCACAGATTTAGTAAGTCTGTCAACTCACATGTTGCTTCTTCCAGGAGGGTTCAATGAGGACAGCAAGCTCCAAATGAGACCTCGGGACAAAATCACTTCTAAATGGGACTTACTTGGAAGAGCATCCGTAGGTATATTCCTTAAACACTATGTATATTAAACACTAAAGCCATGCATAAGAATCTGTGCTGCTGGCAACTGCAAAGGACGGCATTTGTCTTACATTCAAGAGTTTAATTCTGTTACTGCATTTCTTCCTTCTCTGGATCCCAAAAAAAGAGCAGCCAATATCACATCTATGGACACAACCCTGAGGAGCTGCATTCTAGACTGATTACCTAAAACAAAAACCTCCCCCAAAAAAGCTGCAAAGAGACAATATTCTGCAGCATTCCTCAAAAGCCTTTGTGCCTCAAAATGCAGGTCTGATAAGCTGCTGCTGTGTGAAATACAATAGACAGGTGTATCATATACTTCAAGACAAGGACTGTCTTGACTGCCACACACTGTACTGTCTCATATATCCAACGTCTTGCTGAAAGTGCAGTGAAAGTCTTCCATTTTTTCACTAGAACTATTTTTCATCCTAGTAGAAGAAAGAAGCTGGAAAAGCATATCAGCAAGTTTCAGTGGGCTGAGGGAAAAAAAAAAAAAAAGTAAAAAGTAAAATAGTAAAGCATTTTTATTACTGCCGAACATTTGTTACCATTATGATTGATTTCCAGTAGGTGTTTAGCTATTCTGTTTCTTAAGGGTTCATATTACCTGGCCCTCAACATTGTGGTTGTTACCACACACCTTCTGTAGCTGTAGTTCATGAAGAACATAGCTAGATGAGCTTAGGTAATGAGTATTTAACTGCCCCACGGATACACCCAATGTCTTGAGTGGGTTTTGCAATCTAGCATGTGCAGTGTACTGTCATGAATGCACCTGAAGTGAGTGCCTCAAGCTAGCCAGTAGTTTAATGCCTTTCCAGGAAAATTGAGACACACGTGACTGCCCTCTTTCTCCCTGGACAGTTGACTCAAGTTTTTGTAAAAAGCAGAAAGATTAGCATCCATGATTAAATGCCTACCTTATTACTGGGACAAAGCGCAGCGAGCAGATGAGAACAGAAGAGGTTGGGATAAAGACAAAATGAATGTTAGACCTGATAACTGAGCTGGGTTTGGGCACTCTGGAAATCACACTGGTAGGAGCACCTTTAAAACAAGCTTTGCTGGGCCAAAGAAAGCTCCCTTTTCAAAATACACACAAAACGTTTCAAACACTGCAAACCTTCACTGAAGTTTCACTGCCAGCAGTGTGATGCAGTCCCTTTGAGACAGCAGGCTCTCAGCCTGGCGATGCCTGTAGTTCCTGCTATTGTCCCTCTATCTTACTAAATATTTAATGAGAGATTGCAAATGATGCAAAGTGGAATTTATTCCAGTGTGAATGACCAGATAACAACTACTTGCCATGTAAGTTTCACATCACATCTGACCCTAACAGGCATTAGCCTTCTGCTCACAAATAACATTCTGGTGTCAAGAACTGCCTCTGAGGCGGCCGTATTCAGGGCAAAAGACCAAGTAGTCAAGATTTGTGCATTGCAAGAAACTGACTTGCACAGACAAACAACGGAAGAGTGTGTGAAGCATGCCACCATAACTCTTAGTTTACTGCAGCTCACCAAAAGTAGTGTGAGCACTGAAAATGTTCAGAATGGCTCTACAAAACCCTAAAGGAGTAAAAACAGGAAAAACCGTCAATATCTGTTTTCTTTTTCAGGACTTCTCAAGGTATGCTCCTTGTTATCCTGCCATATACTGAAAAGTGTTCCTGGCTACATTCCGCCAGAAGGTGCCTCTTCCTCTCCAATCTGCTCCATTGCTGACGTGTGCGACTCACCTAAAATGTATTGAGTTGCCTCTTGGAAATGCGAGAGAAAGGCACTGGTGTGCTCGCTTCTGCACACATCCTCCAGAACTGCCATTACATGCATGACCACAAGAGTGGGAACACAATGATTATTGTGAGAAACTCTGAAATCAGCGCTAACTGAGACAAGGTCATGGTCACACGGATACAAATGTACATCTGGAGCACTGTACTGGTGCAAATCCTTATAAAGACACACAGGTGTCAGAAAACAAAAGCCAGCCAATCTATTTACTGGTTTGTATTTGCACAAGTTTCTGAAGAGACGTGTGATCCCGTTTCTGTCAAAGCAGCCATAGTTCGTGCATGATCACTGCATACGGTCTGTTACTGACCATTGACTGGGGCCAATGGCAAGGTTAACTCATTCACATTGGGATGGAAACAGCTCTGACAGATCCTTAATCCTTGTCTTTGTTGGGACAATTACATCTGAAATTGTGAAAGAAAAAAAATGATGCCTTGAGCACTAAAACAAACAAACAAACAAAATAAACAAACAAAAAACCCTGTGCTATACATTATTGTTGTAGTAGAAATAGCCATCCACTATTAAAAGTTTACGCACAAAACTGAGAAATAATTCACTTGTCAAAAAGCCTCTTGCTTTCTTCTAGAGTTCAACCCTCCAAGACACTTATGCTCCAAGACACATGCTTCAAGTCCTCTGAAGCATACTTAGCAATATTCAAACTGAGCAGCATTTTCTGCACTTCTGTGCCTTAAACCTTGCATATCTGAAATGCTAATACCATCTCAGAACTACCGGGTAGAGAGGAGGGAGAAAGCAATTGACACTCCAACTCCTGGATAGTTTGGAAAGAAGACAGTGTGAGATCAGAAAGTGAGCTGAAGTGCCACGTGAGATGCCCCAGTGCTCGACAAAGCAGTTTGGAAATAAATTTTTAGTGTATTTCTACACACTTCCTTCAAGGCAGTATCACTCCAAAAGGCTGAGGTGCATCACAACACTGTGATCCCACATGATGTGATCCCACAGCACTGTCAAAGGCAAATCAAAAGGACTTCCAAGCCTCTCTTCCCAACATGCTCCACATCCGTTGAGCCACCTTTCCACTAAACAATGGAGAACCTACCAGCAGGATCCAGCAATGCAAAACATGTCAAAAAAAACCCTGAAACAATAGTTTGGGCAAGCCAGCTTTCGTAGCATGAAGATGCCAGCGTCCTGTAAAATGCCTGGCAGGCACAGGAGAAGCCACAGTACTGCATTATAATTAGCGTACTTGGAAGCTTTTCACCAGGGACCAGGGGCACAGACGTTTTCTGTAATTCTTTCAGCGGAGTCCCATTAACAGCCTGTGCCGTCTGCTTCACCGCACAGACGGTGTGGCCTGAAAGGGACTGCTGACTGCTCTGCTCTGTCCTCTGACAATCCTGCTTGAAGCCAAAGCTGGCAGAAAACCAAGGTGTTCTCTCATGAGACTGTAAATTAATGTTGCTGAAGGAAACTGGCTAGTAGTTCATGTGGTTCTGAGTTTGCTTTCCATCTGGCGTCTAACTCCAAATTCCCTCTGCACCTAGGAATAAAACAGGTGAGGTGTCTGGTCCACTCATCACCCCCTACGCATTACTGATTTCCTTTCATCCAGGTCTTTAAAAAATCCTTGTTCTTGCTACAGTTTTGAAATGTTATAGGGTTTTTTTTTTTCACTTAAAAAAGCAGCTGTTATTTCTCTACAGGCTTTGCAAACATTCTTCCCATTATGTAATTCATTTGCTGCTAGCAGAACGCACGGCTCCCTCCAATACATAGCTCTAAAAGAAGCTGGTAGATTTGACACTTAAAAAATGTGACCATGAGAAAGAAACAGATGTATTTTAAACAAAGGTGCTGCCTTACAGCTCCTCCTCGTTTCTCCTCCTCACAGACAGGGTATGTAATAAGCCCTTAACTCTAGTTGCTGGCCACCTAAATCAGCGCTCCTTTGCACTCTCCCAGTATTTTCATTAGGGACAGAAAATCAGACTTTAACCAAGGGCAGATAGGCAGCACTGCTTCCAGTCACGTCCCAGTCACAGCTTCCAGATCTGGAATTAGATTTCAGTCTTGTTACATTGTGGCTGCTTCCTTGCTTTCTGCCAAGCTGGAGGGGGAAAGTAAGGCCAGTCCAGAGGTCGTGAAGGATATTCAAGAAGCATAAATGGAAAGAAATGATACAGCTACCTCCAGCAAGAGATGAGATAGCATCAGGGGTTCAGATAGGCCCACGCTGCTCTTCTCATCACACACCTTTCAAAGTGCACTACTAACCCAGGAACTATTCCCACCATCATCTGCTGCAAAACTCCCGTTAATATCAGCTGGAGCCAGGGAAAGACCTTTTACTGCACGCACTGCGAGCGCAGCCAGGGATAGCTGCAGAACAGCTTTAAGCTACACAAGGTTATTCAGCTACCTGCGAAAGACGAAGGCCCTTCTTCAAATATATTTGCTCGTCTTAAGCTCAAATTGACTTAGAGCGGTGGAGAGCTCTGTGGCTGGAAAAAAAATCAGATCCCTTACTCTGACAATAAAACTGCTGTCCCTGTACAATACACGTAAGCCCCTTTGAAAGGAACACCATGATACAGTCACAAAAGTATTAGGAAAATGGAACATGACAGACAGCTGCAACATGTATTGCAAGTGAGCACAATATGTGCAAACACGGATATGCCCCGGTCTAAGCATTATTATTTTCTTTGCTTATTTTGCACACTTGACAAGTGACATTTTACCTCAAGCTTTCCCCAGTCTTTCTGGAACTTATTTCTTCACACATCTTCAGAATGCCACCAACAAGGGCATGATCGAAAAGGTCTCTGCTCTAAAATGTTCAAATTCTGTCCTACAAGAGAAATTTTTAAAATATTTTTTTTAAAAGGATATATATATATATTTGATTTAGTAGTTACTTGGGGAGAATAGCTAGTTAGGAAAAAAAAAAAAAAAAAAAAAAAGTCATTTTTGGCCAACAGACGTATACACATCCACACCCAAAAACCTTGTCCTTCATTTTCAACTGTATGTCCACTGCTGAACCATCCTTTTCTTTAGTTACAGCTGACAATTGCACAGATGTCTCTAGCCCAGTTTGCTTATAAAGACATATTCATTGCAATGAGATACATGACAGACTTCACACTTAACAGTTGTCAACATAACTTCATTAATGTGTCTTGAGCATCCATTTGCCCACCCCCTCCCACTTCAAAAACAAAATTAAAACCCGCTTCTCTTCTGTCATCACATCCTCCAACAACTATCACCACTCACTCAAGTGCTGGGAAAATAACTCACCACTCTCGCCTTAATCTCCGTCAGCCGATGCTACTTCCAACAAAAGCAGTGTACAAACAAGCTCGAAATCACAAATGAAAGAAGCCATTTTCATTTCCTGAAGACCACGTATATTCATCTCGTTGACCCTTCCAGTTAAGTGGTATGATTCACCAATGACTAGCAGCACAAACATTCATTCATGTCTTAAATTCTGTCAAAACATTACAAAATCAGACAGCGTGGAGCAGCTACCGATGTCATTTTAATGATGTGCCCGTGACGACCGTAGCTGGAAAAACAAATGTTCTGGTGTTACATTAGCCCCTCTAATACATAAAATATTTCCCATAAAAATAAGCCTGCATTTTTTGAGGACAACAGGATGGTAGATATCAATTATAAAAATTCCCTCTACTGGTTAGAAGAGACCTAAATGTCCTTGCCTATAAACGTCGGGCAAGCTTATCTTATGCATACGTGGGACAGCAGCCCTATATGAAAACTACAAAAGCGCTGGGACACTAAACAAGGAGAAGGCCCATACTTTATATTTGTCTAAACAGGGTCTGAGCACATAACAACCTACAGATGGAACCACCTATTTAAAAATAATAATAATAATAATTCAAAAAATGAAGAGAGATTTTAACAGATTTTGTTTTTCTAGTAAAGTCAAGTATCGGTCAAAACTAGTTGTGGCTCACTCTGAGATTGTTTTATATTAAAATGATAGATTAAACCACCAGTTTGCATCATCAATGAGAATGACAATCAACCTGCCCACACAAACTTTGCCAAAACGATCTATCAACAGCAGTGACCATGGACTGGGTTACAAGGCTGTTCATTTTTCACACTTTGACAGGAACAGAAACAAAACATTCAGCTCCGGTACCTCTTAATGATTACATGAACCGAGGGAGGGCTATAGCGCAGAGCAAGTTCAAGTAGGACTCAGGTCAGGCTGGTGCTGGGTGCCCTCCTTCATCCTCTCTTCCCTCTTCATTCTGGGCTTTGGATTTTGCAAGGCGTTTGCATCTTTACATCTTAGACAGAGCTAGGGGTATTGTGGACTTCGTACAGGTCAAGCCTTTGTCGACCTTCAGAGCCAGGAGAGCACTACAACCTCAAGGGAATACGGATGCTAGTACGTGGGGCACCAGCAGATGGAAATTTCCCTTATTGTTGGAATTTGGCTTAGGAGGGAGTCCCTTTGAATCCTCCCCCTGGTGCCTCACTGTGATTTTTTTCCATCTCTCTCACGGAACATGGCAGGGGAAGGCAATTATGCAGTGGGACGTTCCCCAAGAAACCTTGGAAGAGCTGTCTGGTGGAAGAACAAAAGTATCCACAAAAATTATAATATCACTTCTAAAACCAATATGTCTGTATCGCAGAAAGTATATGGTGAATCTTTTTTTCCATAAATGTAACTTGAATATATGTAGGCAATAAAGAAAAATTAAAGTTCTGGGAAATAAAGATTTTCTATTGTTATATGTATTCTACTAAGTAGAAATTCAAGATTTAAAGTTACGCACAAGAACTTGAGAAAAATGTAGTTACACTGACAAAAGTGATTTGTTTTTAAAGAAGTATTTATTTTGCCAAAAAAAAGAAAAAAACACATCTAAATGCAAAAGTTTAATATAATGTTAACTGCTGTACTTATTTCTACCCATATAATCAGCTCAATGCTGCTGAAGATTTAAATAATGGTGTAGCAATTATTTGATTGCAACTTAATGACAGCTTTAAAATGAAAGGGGAAAAAATTGCTTCTATATGCCTCATGGAAGCAAAAAATTGCCTTAAAATGTATTTTCCTGAAAGCAAGCTGTAAACTCTCCAGTTTCAAAACAGACAGATGAATCCAATGTAATTTGTCTGGTTTCTAATTATTACAATAATTCATAATAAAAAGCTGGAGGGGGGAGAATTAGGTGCTAGGAAAAGATGTTTGGGCATATATCAACCCCCAGAAAGGATTGAAATCAGATGAGAAATGGAGAACAGAACTGGTATTAAACTTCTGCCTAGGCTTCACTGGGGCTGTTGTTATAAACTTGGAGTACAGCTGCACTTAATGAGCTTGTGTAAAAGCAGACATCATACAAATGGGAGAAAGTAGGAACTTCATCCAATTAGATAAGAGAATTGGCCAGCAGCCTCCAACGAGCTGAAAAGCTCTTCCAACTTCAGGGATGAGAGCTAATTATAACTCTATTTTTGTGTGTGTGCGATGCTACTAAATTATTAAGAAATATTGTCCTGTCAAAAAACTATGTCATATGCACTGACTTGATTATTGCAGATAGAGCATTTGCCAGAGACAGGGCTGGAAAGTGATTAGCCTTGATAACAACAGGAGGCATTCTGCTGTCAAACTTCAGGGTGCAAATGGCTTCCCAGCTTGAGTTTCTCTCAGAACCATTTCTGTAGTTTATTCATTCAGGCAGCTGTGCGGAACGGCAAGAATTTCTACTTTTCTTCTTGGTAGTGAGGATGCAAGGAAGACACAGCAACGTACATAGCTGCAGTAAGTGTGCCAGTTGGAGCAAGGTAGCCTGAGACGTTTGCTGTTGAAACTAGCACACGGACTGGGAGATTTTTTCCAATTATTTTTTGTTAGTGTACACAGTATGATGGAGAATCAGAACCGGGATGGATGCGTATGGGTAGAAAAGTTCTCACTGCTGCGTGGTAAGAACCGGCATCTCGTCTGGAGAGCGGACTCGAGGAAATGGTGTTCCTTCTCCTGATATCCCGCCACCCCCATGCCTCCTTAACGCACCATGCCACAGCTCCTGAGGGTGTGCAGCTCCTTCAACAACAGCTTTCTTGGCTCCGTGGCCAAGCAGGTCCCACAGACACCTCCTGGCAACACCAACCATCGTGTCAGGCGATTTTCAAGAAAGAAATGACATTTCACGTAAACAGAAAGAAACGTGACAGCGCACGTGCTCATTCTGTAAAAGTGCACACGCGGGGCAGCAGGGAGGGGAACTGACATTAGAGAACGCATTAACTGAGCGTTAGAAAACAGGTTCAAACTCGGGAACCTGTTGTTTAACTTCACTTGTGCCTCCTTTGGAATAAGGGTTTATGAGCACCAGCAACTAATGCCACGTCTGGCAGCATAACTCCCCGGTTCTGTGCTTGCTGGCAACCCGTGTAGCCGGTCATCGTGGTATAAAAGAAGAGGCTGGTTTTCTTTTCAGGACAAGGTGGAGGCACTGGGACTCCCTGAAAGAAGCCAGAAAAACAAAACACACAAAAAACAGAGCAGACAGAGCACACCAGAAGGCTGAGACCGCTAATAGAACAGCTGTAAACAAGGATGAAAGACTTAAATATGGGATTAAAAAGGGGAGTGGGAATGGTCCAGAAGAGCTGTGTTTGTGCCTAGTCCAGCCATACTTCCTAAACAATACATTTTAATTCAATTGCTCTACAAGCAAACAAACCAATTAACTTAGATTTATATCATCAGTAAGAAAACAGAGCAAGCGGCATCTCAATAGACTTACGGAAATCTTTTGAACTTTGGATGAAGGCTACCAGCACGGTTCCTAAACCCGATACAGGCAAGAGAGAGGTTTAAGGCTTCTAAACACAGATTCAGCATGTGAATTTAGGAAGACTGAATAAAAGCAGAAGTGCTCTATTAAATGAAAGGCAAATCACCAAGAAATCAGCTTTCAGGGATCAGCTGAACTGCTGCATTGTACTTGCACGGAAAATTACCCAGCAGCTTTTTCTGAACCAAGAAACACAAATCAGTTTTGCTCAGTGAATGCTTGAGCCAAACTCTTCTATTGTGATGGTTTCAATAGAAGCTCAAATAACTTTGACAGCCCGGAGGGGGAAGGGTGTCTCTGACCCAGTTTCTACACTACAGTGTAGTTTGGGTGATGGTGGTATGAGTGTTTACAGCAGAACCTCTTTTCTTTAATTTCCCTCTCCTGCTTGCCCACCATTGCTTTGTTTAAATAATCCACAGCTGTTATCATGTGCTCAAGAATAAGATTAATTGAGCTTAATGATTGCTGGCGACTTCTTATATGCATTCAGCTGGTGATGTCTTCAGCATAGAGGCCCTTTACACAGTGTGAGAGGAAAATTTGTCTTTTTCTTTGGCTTTCTCATTTCATATCCATTCTGAAAGTGGAATTCTCATTTCTTCCAGACATCTTTGCCCAAAACCTCTTAAAACGCTGGGAGAGATTCTGAAGGCCCGAACCTCTTCACCCAATGGAAGCTCAATGATTTTTTTTAGGCTCCCCGCCAAGAAGTTTCTTGCTACTCCTCCTGCCACTGACCCAGGAGATGCAACCTCTCCTTTTCTGTAGAATGACGAAAGCCTGCAAAGGCGGAAAATGGGACTCCTGAACAGTGGGATAAAATGGCTGGAAGAAAGGCTTCACGAACACAGGTGGCCTGAAAACCTGGATTCCCCTTGTGCAGACATGTAAGAGCAGCGTTCCCTCCAGGCACCAGGGCAAGGAGTGAGACAGATGAGCTGGGATGAAAACACTGAAAATCTGAGTAAGAGACACAAAATCCATATGATACTCACTAAAATGATAGGTTCTTTCTACAGCGATGGTTGAAATACACTTGCAATAATGATTTTCTCTTTAAAAAGCCCTCACCGCTAACCACATTCAATGCTGTTTTCAACAGATCTTGAATTATTATGAACCCGTGCTTGTCTGCTTTGATATGTCACAAGCCATCACTAACCTGACAACTCACTGGCAGACTTTCAAGCATTTTCAGGAAAAAAAAAGAAAAAAAGAAAAAAAAAAGAAAAAAAAAAGAAAAAAAAAAAGGAAAAAAAATCAGCCTTCCTTCCAGTGCTTCTCCCCACTTCCAGCTCCTAAAACAAAGTCTAATTCAGGGGATTGAAAACTGCAGAATCAAAAATAACGCTGAAAGAAACTAAAAAGTTACACTGATAAAAAGGACGGAACAAAAGGGAAAAGAGAAGCAGGAACAGTTTTATCTCAGCCCGTAGACTGCACAGAGGTGTATGCCAGGTCGGGGGAGCTGACATGGTAACTCCTGAGGGGCACCCAGTGACTCTGCTGTGTAGACTGGGATCACGCCAGGTGACTCGCAGCATGGGTGCGCTAATTTGGGGCTACGGCATAATCCAGACCCACGAGGCAGAAGGAAGTGAGCCAGCAAAATCTGCCGAGGACATCCCTGTCCAATCCTGTCAGGCAGTAGAGCAGCCAAACGCGTAAGGAGCTCTTGTCGTCGGCCACATGAACTCTCCCCAACTCTCTCTAACTTTACTTGGATAAGGACTGTTGTCCAGTTTTGGTACACGATTTTTTAGGGTTAGGGAAACCAGTCACTCTTGCACTAGTCACTTATATTCAGAAGAAAAAAAAGAAAAGACTAAGACAGGAGAGGAGAAAGCCTGAAGAAAATGTGTACTTTTTATTTTCCATTAAATACATTTGGAATTCTCATTACATTTGAGAAACCAGGTCCTTGTTTACCTTTTCTCATCAGACACTTTTCTTCCTCTTTTTTTTTTCCACTTGGGAAAAAGAGAGAGATTGGGAGATTGGAGTATTTCAATCACAAACCCAACTCGTTTTGTTTTGAATCCAACAAGTTTTTTTTCTCACTTTCTCAAAATATGCTTTCTGCAGTCATTAAGCAGCATTTGAAAACTCAGTTTTGTTGAGAAAATACTAATGGTTAAAACTTTTGACATTTCTATCAATTCCTTCTTCACGAGAATTGCATCACTTTCCTGAAACATGTTAGTATGCTAACTTCAAGGCTGTTTTGCTCACTTGGAGAACAGAGGCACAAATGTGCTGCCACAGATTTCATAGTTGACTTAAGGCTATTTACTTGGCCTCCGTGCTCCTTGAATCTAGCTAAAAAATGAGTATTGCAGTGACTTGTAACTTACTGAAGCACCCTGGGCTTAAAAACCACTCGTTACTGCGAAGCTCTTGTAGGCTGTAGCGGAAGAAGGTATAAAGTATAAAATAACCCACATGAGTTAGGCTTGAAGAAGGCCTGAAGAGGATGATGATTGCTTGATTTAGATTGACTGAACTATGATATGCAACTGAGCAAAGCAGTGTTACTTCCAGAACAACCGAAGCCTAAACACACTCCTACCGCTGCAAACGGCACCACAGAATCTCTAATGGGTTACAGATAGGCAGGACTTCTGCTTTATATCTCAGCCAGAAGACAAGAATCATTCTGCTGCTCAAAGGACCGAAAACACGCAGCGGGTCAAACAGACCAAAAGGGAACACAGCCAGTACTATAGAGTCAAGACCTATGGAATAAACACCATCATTTCCAAAGCACTTTAATTTTATCTGCAGTGGAAAAACCAGGCTCAGCCTTGCTTCCCTAATGGAACATGAAGAGTTTGCTGCCTGGTGCGGGATGCCTGTGATGTTTAAAGGCCATTTGTGGGTCCCCTCGTGCAACTCACAACGTCTTCGGAGCGCGGCCTTAGCAAAAACGCTTCCCTGGCGAGAGCTGGTTTAATTTACTCGTTGGTCTCTGAAATCCTCCGTGTGGATTCGGGGTGCTTTACTCGTTCTTCCCTTCCCCTGGAGGCAGGCGGTATCCTCAGTACAGGCCCTCGGCGCGGACGGGAGCCCAGCGCCTTCCCGGCAGCAGCTTATCGGCAGTACCTGGTATCAGAGCTGGTGGGAAAAGGGGAAAGCAGAGAAAAACAGAAAAGCGAAACAGACGATTAAGGAGCAAAGAATGGCAGAGGAAACTAAAAATAGTCCCCTCGGCAGTTATAAAGGAAATTCGTTTGACAGGAGGCTGCTTCTTTTGTCAAGAGTGGTTTGTTATGCAACAGATGATACCAGCACCGGCTCTTCTTATCTCCGTTGTCAGTTTAACTGACAAAAAGGAGCTTGGTTTAACATTACTGGAGCCACAGCGAGTCAGAACATTTGTTTGTCTTCATGCATGCGCATGTTTTAAGAGACAGCCCAGGGATTAATACTGGCAAGAAACCGTGGTGCAAGCTCAGTTAAGCAACTTCGCGAGATTTTAAGCGTACGCGTTCATTATTAAAGGCAATGACTAAGCCCCTGCCTGCTGCTGTTTCTGCTCCCCTGCCTCCCGCTCCAGCATCCCCAGGAACGGGATGGTGGCAGCACTGTGGAAAACGTAGCGCTCACGGGCAGCCGTGAACATCCTTGCCTGTACTCTGTTTTCCACTTCTTGCACAGAGCACGCAGAGCTGGAGCACTCTGGGCACAGGAAAAAAGCAAAATTAAAACGATGAAAGCTGTTTCATTTACTGGTAAGGTCAGATTTTCCCCCGTTTTTTCCCTGATGCTGAGCATTCAGTAGCATTTACACCTCTAACTCTGACGGGAAGAAGTAGAAAGGAAGAGGCTTTACAAGATCTTAATAAGATCTTTCTCTTTTTGAGAAGGGAAATCAAAGAAGAGGAGGGAAAAATGAGGCTTTCAGCAGCTTCCCTGACATCTCCCCACAGGAGTGCAGGTGAGCCTGCATGTTCCCAATTAATGTGCCTTCTGGCATGCCTGCAGGCTTTCAGAAAGCCTGTTGGTCACAGCTGCCAATATCTGCTGGTGAGGAGGCAAGCAAATTGCAGTCGGCTGTCCAAGTTAAACAAGTAAAGGCTAGGACTTTGAAAAACTCAAGAGACACGCATGTGCACACTCACAGAAGGTGGGAGCGAGCACTCGGATACGACGTAGATGCCAGGAAAAAGAGCTCTTACTAGTCTGCTTTTCACTGGACCTTCCTGAAATGCTCATTTTTAGACCAGGTACACTGCACTGAACAGTGGGTATTGGAAGACAGGACACTCTCAGCCTGTTCCTCTTCTCTGCGGAAACGTTCAGCAGAGCAAAGACTGTGCCACAAAGTCCCGTCTCCTAGGCGAGCGAGCAGCTGAAGTCAGCCTCTCTGCCCCAAACACCAAGCGCTCGGCAGCAAAATCAGCAGCAGAACCTAAGACAAATTGGTGGCTGGATCACTCACTCAGTGGAAAGTCCCCGGCAAAAAAAAAATATCAGTGGCTCATAGATGTTAACTTCAGGTTGAAGACGTACAGCGCGCGTGCGAGAAATGCTATGCGCTTCTGCGGTAAACTTTCTAGAAATGATTTGTTGCGTTCCCCACGCCGCGAAGGAAGAGCTCGGTGACAGGCACACCTGCCATGAACCGCTCAGGCCACAGGATGCCACTGTTGCATTTCTTTTTCAGGAGGTCAAAATAAACCGTGGCAAATCGTTTGCGTGTACCGGACACCTAAATTTAATGCCTCTCTTCCCCTTTCAGTGCATACACATGCCAGCGTTACAGCCCCAGACGGTCCAGATGTAAATAGCTCAGTTCCACAGCGTTATGTGTTTTGATCACGAACAAAACGTTTGGATACCTTTTAAGGCCAGATTACTGAATCCAGCATCTCTGCGTGTTCATAAATTTTCTATGCACAAGAAGCCTTTCCAATGCCTGCCAGGACTGTTGACTCCAGATAGTTCTGACCGCAAAACAAATATCCAGTGTTGTTGGATTTTATCTGTGTCCAGCTGAGAAAAGAAAAACACTAGATGGGAGAGGAGATTAAATGAGAGAGAAGGCAGGCTGCTCGTAATTTCTACCTCTTGTAAAAAGATGCAAGAGCTCCTACCATGTTAATAAAACTTTATAAATATTTTACTAATACAAACGATTTCATGTAAAAGCCTGGAATGTAATGTGTTCATGCCAGGAGGCAGTGAAGTGAGCTCCCAGATAGTTCCTCTTACTGCAGTTTTGAGTGTTTTACAAGCTGGCACCCTTAATCACAGGCCTGGGACTAAAGACCTCTGGACAGGTAAAGACAAGGCACTTCACCGAGGTCCCCAGTGTGACTGCCATGGCAAGGCAGGCTAAAGAGATCTGCTCAAGCCCTAAACGTCTTTGGAAAGCGAATTTCAGTCCTGAAATACCTTTATGTTGAAGTGGTAAATTATTAAAGAGAACCGAGCATGGGATTGCAAATAGTCTCCGAGATCTACTCACACGTGAATTCTCCTAAATTCAGCACAACACAGATGTAATTCTTGACAAAGGACTGTTAAGAAAGGAGAGAGAAATTTCAATGCTAACAGTTTCTCAGATTTCAAAAGCCATTTTGGTTTTGCTCAGCATCTCCGAAAGGGAAGAATGGCTTCAGCCTCCTACAACGTGGCTTAAGAACAGGGAGACAAAAAATGAATGATAAGGTTTCAGACACAGCTTGGGTGGCCCGGAGCAGCAGAACTTGAGGAAGGTCAGCGTGACAATGACAGCTGTGGTGATGCAGAGCCTTGCAGCGGCTGGTGCTGCAGCTCCACGCTTCAAGCTGCTATAAATACGAAGGGGCCTGCAGATAACAGTCTTTGGGGATTCAAGGCTTCAACAGAAACATCCTCGCTGCTTTCAGGCTGTTTGGGATGCATCCCAGAAGCAGTTTATTCCCCAGCCAGACTCTAGATTCACTGTGACAAAATCCCACTTTTCTGACAACTGTACTGTAAGATCTTTACGTCAGTGCTAGGTAACTGCTCAGCAGACGCTGGGAAGGACTCAGCCTATGAAATCAAACAGCCAAACCAACAAGTCACCAAACACAGCAATAAAAGAAGCCTAGCGATGGTTTCCATTGCTTAAAAATAAGCGTGGAACAGCACAACACACACTAAGAATGCAATATTAATATAAAACCATGCATATTGTTTACGTTTCTTTTGCTGAAGCAGTGTTTGGTGTTGTGCTGTTTCTTTTTTCCACTAGAACAGAAAAAAAAAATGACCAACACATAATCGCTTTATTCCAAAACTTAATTTACCTCCCATCCAAAAGACCACGGATTTCCAAATCCCTTTAAGGAAAAAAAGTGAGCAAGAAAGAAAGAAAGAAAAGGAAGCCTTCAACCCAATTTCTTTTTTTTTTTTTTTCTTTCCTTTTTTTGTAACAATAAACAACAGATTTCATGTAAAGACAACACCAAGAGGGTAGAAAAAAAAATGTCCAAAGTTAATTTTAGTCCTGCTGGTCTCAGGAGCTTAGTGTTCCCGTCAAATTGAACAGACTCCAGTGGTGCCCTGGCTGGCTGGCTGAAGAAATCTTTCCCTGGAGGTCTAGTTGCGGCACCTTGTACCCTACACCTAGATTGGTTTTTAGAGTATTTTTTCATTATTATTATTATCCTAGAGCAAGTATCCAGGACAGCATTGACCCAAGACACCGATGTGACCTATTCAAGTAAATTACCAGGAAAAAAATCAAAACGTTTCACACTTCATTTTCTATAAATTACTCCCTCTGGAGCTCAGCAGCTAGCCAAAAATCAATCACGAGTTATTTCTATTAAAAGGAGAAAATGATGGCACAATCAGGTGTATCTTTGATACAAAACTGTTTCCCTACATACAACAAGGGGGGCATTTTCCTGAAACAAGTTAAGCAACAAGACCTTTTTTTTTTTCCTTGATTGTTCTCATCCAAATTCAATCAGTACCATGCCTGATCCTTCCTATCTGATCCTTCCGTGAGCTCTTTCTACTTTTTTTTTTTTTTTTTTTTTTCACCTTAGAGACATATTCGTACTATTAGCTCTTCTCATTTTTCCCTAAGCAGAAGCATTTAACATGGGTTGTTTCATTGGTTTTTATGTATAAGCAGCTCGACCAAACACTACCTCAATACCTTGTGTTTGCTTTATGAGTTCTCAGGGGAAATCACTTTCGTCGCACAGTGAAGATGACTTTAGCCACTTTTTAAGTTCTTATCTAGTCTGTCAGCTTCACTGAATTTTATCCATTCTACAGTGACATCCCTTGAGCTGCACGCAGTCCTCAGTCAGACACAAATGGCAACAGACTAACCCCTTTCAGCCCAGAAAAATAAATACTTTAACAAAACTACTACTTAAACTGTAGAGAGTGGCTGCCAGGGTACTTTCATGTATCAACCCTCATCCCTCACCAAAAAGAAGAAGAAGAAAAAAAAAAGTCTGCTTTCAGTCAAGTCTCCCTGTGATTTGATTTTTCTTCCCTCTTTTCTGCCACCAAAGGAGGATGTTCAGCTGGCCCCCTACGAAGCATCCACTGCTTGTATGAAATGTGCCTGCCTAAAGGGAGTCGTTATTCCTTGTGCCTCACGTCAAGAACAGACATCCTCTGCTGGATGCAAATGAAGAACGGATCTCGCAAAGGTTGATCATATAGATAGAAGATAATTGAGAATTCATACAGGCACCCTACCCTTCTCCAGCATAAAACCTGGCAAACTAGCCTGCACTACCTTTAATTAGAAACTTACAATAAGGAGCAGTAAAACACTCCTGCTGTTATATTGTCTTTGCTACCTGAATGACAGCCCCAAACTGAGAAAGCGTATCAACTAACCCATAGGTAGATAGTAGCGTCTTAAACTACAACTCCACGTCAAGGCTTCAGTAACATTAACCTCTCACTGCAGTGAAGAGAGGTAGCCCTCTCCCCACATCCCTCCCCCAGTTTCTTCCCTCTGAGACATGCTTTTGCCAAGTCCTTGTTCCAGCACACATTTGATTGAAGCACAAAGCCAATTCAACTCACTAAAACAGCAGAAAGTAAATTGGTTTTGGCTGGAAAGCAAGCTGAATTGGCTTACTATGTGATCAAGCGAGCACTAGAGCTGGTGCAAGACAAAGAGAAGACAAGCTGTACGGCTAAAACCAGGAACCGTAAAAAAGGTCTAGGAGAGGTGGGAATGGTAAACAGCAGAATAAGCTGTTAACACAGCTCATCTGGAGCAGGAAATCAGTCTTACTGTGCTCCAGCAATTTGCAAAACGCATGTCTAAGTACTCAGTTCCCATAGATATCCCCTCATTTCAGAGGCAGCGGTTCCTCTGATACCCGCAGATTACTTGAAGGGGATGTCATGTTTAGCTCTGGAATAGGACTGTACTGTAACAGCTGCACATCTTTAGCCTAAATTGAAGAAGCCCTGGTATCCCAATGTGTTGCTGTATAAACCCTTGGAAATCAGGGGATATTCTTTCCAAAGCTCCAAAGTAGCCAGGCACTGTGCTATACTACCACCACCACCCCACTGTTGCGGCACTTAGTTTTTCGGCATGGGACTGCTCAATGAGCACCTAGTTCACAGCAGTGCCAGCTCATGGGTCTGCCCAGACTCTCTGTAGATATATCCCCAACAGTTTCTGAAGAGGTGGTGGTGGTGTTTTTTTTTTTTTTTAAAGCCTATGGACAAGAGGCATCCTGAAGGGAGCAGCGTACTGTTCCTGTGAGGGAAACATCACAGGCCGGCAGTGAGGAGACAAAACCCCAGAAGATCCGCGTGTTGTTCATCAAAGTAAGGCCTTTCAGCAGAGCACCGACAAAACAGACTGTACGTGTTCAAGTGTTCAATTACCTAAATCCTGCCTTTACACCGGAGGAGAGTTAAGTGGCTACCTCCCTTTTCAAGCTGCCATCTATCATAGTTGCTTGAAGACAGCCTGTTCCTACCCATTTACACCTGGGGACAAATTTCCTCCGCTTTATTTTGCCTCCGCGTCTCTTGCTGCAGATCTTCCAACCCCAAGCCCTGCACGTAGGTGGAACTGTCTTTAAAAACAGCCAAAAAAAGAGCAGCTGACAGGGGGCTGGAACTTTTACTTTATTACTCGTCTGCTTGCATACCCTCTCAGGGCCCCACTTAGAAGGAGAACGAGGGCTTCTTTCATTAAATTAAACAGAGCCAGGGCTGTCACACGCCTCGGGACACAGCAGTTCGCTCCCCCATGCCCGGAGAGGGGCCGCGGCCCGCAGCCACCCGCCCAGGCCCCGCCGAGCAGGGCGGGTAGGGCGCAGGGCAGCACCTGCGCCAGGGGCCGGGCCGCCGCCGGCCGCCTCCGCCTCCCCGCCGCCGGAGGACGGCCCTGGCCGGGAGCCGGAGCTCGGCGCTGCCCTCAGGTGAGGGGCGGCAGGGGCCGGGGGCAGCGGGGAGAGATGGCCGGGCTCGGGGCCGGGCCGCCCCCGGGGGTGGATCCCCGCCGCCCCGGGGTAGGAGCGGGTGGCGGCCGCCATTCGGAGTGCCCTCTGCCCCGGAGGGGGGAGGCTGCGACTCTCTGTTGGTGCGCCGTGAAAATAAATAAATAAGTCGGCAGCTGTCTTTAATGGCACCCAAAGGAGACGGAAGGGAAGTCGCTAAGCGAAGCCTGAGGTCGATCAGTCAAAGCCAAATCGACCGGGGAGCTTTTGGAGTAACGCCGAAGGGCTGCGGTGATGGCAAAGGGTCGCTTAGGTGCTTACGCTGTGCACTGAGATCCCTTACAGCGAAAGGGTAAAGACACTTTCAGGAAGCAACACCCCCGTAAATAGCTAGTAAAAAATTACGAAGGACATATCTTTGCGCAGAGTTAGTTTCAGCTTTGCCTGGAGCGTGTTTTTCCGAAGGAGGCGTGATGTTCGGTAACACGTCTGTTGACGCCGAGGGGTGCCTTCCTCTTGAAAATTCCAGAATAAAGGTTGTCAGATTGGGTGGTGGCAACATGCTCACGTGGGTATTTACTGTGTTTAATGCTGTGTTGGCTTTAAAACAAACAAAAAAATATATGGAAACAAAGTCAAGAGCCATGTTCTTTGTGGACACCATGCCTTGTCCTTGCAGCAGAGACAAGAGGGTAAGAGCAAACCTAATCACCTCAGTGAAAAAAACTGTTGAATATAGAAAAAAATATGACTACTTGATCAATAGGGACATGCAGACAAAAACATCCTTCTTTACATAACTTAATTTACGTGTAGTTTAAAGGATTTTACTTCCTTTACTTCTTAAGGAAGTCTCTACCAGGTCTTGAATCAGAATGAAATAGACATGTTCTGTAAGCGCTGGTCAATGAATAACTGAGTAGAGCTATAAAATGAAACAGTTCTATTTTTCTGGTGCAGGAAGTTATTTCAGAAAACAAAAATACATGTAAGACAAGATGCCTCATGATGGGAGACGATACCAAGATAAGCAGCGCAGGCACCATGGGGATCATGGATCTGATAGATATGAGGAAGACAGAAGAACAAGAAAGCAATACCCATACAACGGAAGGTAGGTTTTACCACCTCAAAGGAGCATATCACAGCAGGTCTACAATGCCTGCCCTCTTTTTTGCTTTTAAATACGTTCATGTTAGGGTAGTAAACAAAGCATTTTCTCAGCTGTGAAATCATGAAGCACAAGCATGCTGCTTTAAGAATCAGGAAACTATTTTACACTGAAATTTTAAACAAACTTTAATCTTTTTATTGAGCTCCAGGGTAACAGAATGCTAAGAGGAGGCAGAAAGAGAGGCTGTGTGACACAGGCAGAGCTGTGACTTTCATAGGGTTGTGTGGATAAAGCTAGGTCACAAGCAGTTGAAGTGTGGCCATGGGTTGTTGTACAGGTGGTTAAGAAGTTGGTCAGCAGGCAAGAGCAAGTCAAGGCTTGCTAAATACACATTGTTTAAGCCAGAATGTCACTTGTCTGAGACCAGCACAGGCACTTAACCAAATTCTTAGGTTGGTCTAGCTCAGCTACGAACAAGTTCATACTAATCCAAAACAAAATTGATTTAAGTAGTTGCAGTCAATAAATGAGTACTTATATAAGTGCCTCAGGCGGTTCATGGCACTTGATAGCGGGTCAGCCAACTATCAGTACAATAAACAAACTAATACAAGGGTTGGAGTGGCAAATAAACTCTCAGGATATTACACTCTTCCTTTCAGCTTGGCTTGCCTGCAGCATATTAGAATTTAGCTTAGACTGTTTCTCTTTGAGGGCATGACAGTGGTTGCTTTGTTGGGGAGAGATCTGCAGCTGTAAACACCAGTAGCAAATCAGGCAGGGCAGTTAGGTGTTCCTCACATCCGCTTAGCCTTTGGGGGCCTATTTGTAAGGTAAGGCAATTTAAGAATAAAGACAAAGAGGGGGAAGGAGATAAATGTCATAAAGATTCTTGAAAAGCTCTTAATGCTGAAGTCCTCCCCAATAACACACCTTAGCAAGAAAAACAGGATGAGAATAAAAGCAGTAGTGCAATGCACTGTGTGGACTAGAAAGAGTACTTCCAGCTAAATATAAAAAAATGGATGATAATCCTGTTGTATTATGAGAAACTAGCTAATGTGTTATGAAAATTTTGAGAGAAATGGGAACAAAAATGAGCCAAAGAGTCATCCTCAGAGGCTGTATGATTGTCCTTGGTAAAAGCAAATATCAGGAGGGAATACAGTTAAATTATCTTGAACATGTTAGAAGGAGAGCAGCATTTGCTGGGAATATATTAATTAACCCCACTGGAAAAAAAAAAAAAAAAAGGTGTTGGGGTGTCACATACAGCATCACTGACGCAAAATCTCTGGACTTCTTGTTTTTGCCATTACAAATAAATTACTGGACACAGACTGAAAACTGGTGGAAGGACTATAGAGGCCAACAGACCTTCACTGTATAAAGCATGGATTAGGGAAAGGGAAGCTGCAGATGCAGATCTGTAACAGCCACGGAGATCATTCTTAGAGTCAAGACTCTGGCAGCCACCAGTCTTCACTGCAACTAATCAAAAATCTTTTTCATTAATAATTTTAATGGAGTTTGGTATAACCTAACAGCATGTCTCCTGTGTACCTCTCAAGAAAACTGATTTTGAAAGGAAATTACAGTACATTGGTGAAGTCTTAGGTCCATAGACCAGAAGACCTCCAGGTACCATAAGTGAAGAGATGGGAAGAGTTTTGTAGGAGCTGTAATTTGGGTGCCTAATTGCCCTTACGAGCCAAGACTTTCTAGCGACAGTATTTCTTTTTCACGGTACATTTCTGTCTGAAACTCCTATAGCATGCTTCCACTCATTGCCGAGAAGAAAGAGTTGCATTACCCTGAACTGGAAAGTCCTGGAGGGAAACAGGAGCAAAGGTGGCCAGAAGAGGCCCATTATGAGGGAAAAAAAAAAATCTAGAAGAATTTTTTTTTTCCAATTGTACTCAGTTACTGAACATTAGGGGAGTTGTTGGGTTTTTTATTATTTTTATTTTTTGTTTTGTTTTTTGGCATGTAGCAAGACACAATAGAGAGAAGCAGCTGCATCAGAAGTACCAAAGGGATTGCTTTCAAGTTAACTGGAAGTCTTATAAATCACACAGCTTATTTAATTTATGTGACACAGCTGCGCGGGATGCTTTGGTGGTTGCACAAGACACAGGACAAAGGTCAGAAAAATCAGGATTGTTTCAGCCAAATAGAGCTGTTGGCAACTACACACGGAGATTTTAGCATTGGTCTTGTTACTGAAGGTCTTAATTAAAATGTAAGATTACAAAGAACATGATTTAATGTGGATGAATGTGATAATATTTTTGTAAGTTGAATCTGGAATTGGATGGCGATAAACCCAAGTGCTGTGATACTAGGAAACAAAACTACAGTTGAAAACACTGATATGTGGATAAGAAATTCAAGATAGTAATTGAATAGGAAGACATAAAGCAATAATGTGGAATGAGACTTAAAATACCCTTTAATAACAACATCATGCAGCTGTACCTTGAAAAAGGCAAGTTCCAATTCTCCTTCAAATGAGGGAGAACATTTAGATTAGACCAAGCATTTGCAAAGTGATTTACAGCCACTGTTTCTTTTAACCTGAGTGTTAACTCAGTTTTAAAAGAGCAAATTGCACTTTTCACACAGAATAATCTAAATCCCACCAACCTTAAACATCATCAGTCTTGATTTGTGGAGCTGTACGTCATTGCAGCAAACCAGACAATTCCAATTTGAAGTATACAAATGAAGATTAAAAGCAGAGATCCATGAAATTCATTTATTTTGGCTGATTTTAGATTCTTCTTCACCTGCCATTATGGAGCTCAGAAAAGAGAGAAAGACATACAGGCTCATGTTTTTCCCCAGTTTTAACATCTTCAACTGCTTTTTAAATTGGAAAATAATTGTAGTTTTTATTCTCTGGACTAGCTAAGAATGTTTGTGTTTCATGGAAAAAATTCTGTTACTTCATTTTTAAGGAAACAAGAACTCTTCCCTCGCACCCTTCTTGCTGCCTTTTGTGAGTAACCGAACCAAGTACAGCCTGTGAGTACACAGCTTTCCAAAATAACGATGAATGATCAAGTGCAAAGATGCTTGTGAACATGGATTTATGCAAGTTTTGCATGGATTTATGCAAGTTTTTATGCAATATTTGCTTTCAAAACACACAAGCAAAGAAGATTGGAGACTTTTGAAACAAGTCAGCTGGTTCCACTAAGAGGAGCTTCTTCCAGTTTAAAAACGAGAAAGCATGATTTAATTACTATACACTACCTTTTTACACCATTGTAGGTCAACAAGAGATATGCGAGGTGGCCAGCACTCAAGGGCTTCCACTGTTTGCTCAGACTCAGACTCTAAAACTTCAGGAGCATCACGGGAATATTTTGGCCCACCGCCTCAGTATTATCCTCGCAAGGAAACCTTTTCAATGAAGTGTTCAAAGGTCTGCACAACAAGAGGTATGTGTGGTTCTTATTACCTCTTCTTAGCACTTCTTACTACTTCTCTCTCCTTCCTAGGGCTGGTCTTGGTTTTGATTTCTGTGTTCAGAAGTACAACAATGTAAAGCTGAGGGGAATATCTACGATTCTAAGTTAAAATGAGTGAATGACATAACTGCAGGTTAGTAACTAGTTTTAGGTATTGAAAAGCAAGATTTACAGAGGTACTTAGATACGTGAAGATGCATATACAGAGTTTGCATCCAGAGCACCAGCGTGGGTCATGTGCATAATTGCCAGTTTATGCAGCAGCAGGAGTTAAGCTTTGGGATTTAGGAATAAAATAGATACTTGCATCCTTAGGCAATTTGAATACGGCTAATGCAGTATCAAAGCTTCAGCATTCTGACACATTCTTCTCAGACATTTTATCAACTCTGGATATAATCCATTCATCACTGATGCATCTTTATAAAGTAACATAGCATGACACAAAACTATTCGATGGACATGAATCCAACAAAACAGCTCCTGAGAAATGCAAGTGTTTGTTGTTTTTTTTCGTACCTAGAAAGTGGCGACAACAATCAGAGAAGCAATCATGAACGTGGGAGGAAACTCTTAAAGTTAAACTCATTCCCATAAACTGAAAAAAAGTAGCTAAAGTACCCGCTGCTCCTTCAAAATTTTCTCTCTTCAGGACAGAGAGCATTCTCACTTTGTTTTTAAAAAAGGCCCACTGCAGTCTAAGTTGAAACATGCAGTTAGGTACATAACACAAGATTATTTCTTTGCTCCATGAAGGGAAGTTAAATAACACACTTGATTTGCTCTTGGTATTTCTGAGCTATTTTGTCTTACAAATATGTTGTAATTCTTTATTTGTATGCAGTTTTTTAGTTGTTGTTTTTTCCCCCCCAGGAGTTTTAACTCCAAGAGTTAGCAGAGCATATTTACTGACACAGACCCGTAATTATTTTATTCCTGATAAGATTGTATTGGCTGTTCTTTCTGCAACAATTCTGGATTGTTTTAACTTGTCTGAAAAACCTTAGAAGACTCCATGTGATATTTTTTCACAGGTTTAGAAAAATGAAGTGCCACATTATTTTTAGTTTCCAGTTTCACTGGTTGTTTAGACTTATGGATAGCTTAATGTGACTTGTGCTTTTTTCACCCCATTTGCTCATTTGCTTCTCATTATTTCAGCGCATTAAACATCATTAACGTTTTCAAAATGTCCTAGATTTGCACGCATCAGTTGACAGTGATGATTTCACTCCCACTCTTCCCCAGGTATTGCTTAGTATTTTCCAAAAATTTAGGGTCTAAGCTTGCAGTGGAAGAGGGAAAAGAGATCATGTAGAAAATAAACCTCTTTGTTAATGGTTTTATTTCAATAAATGAAAAGAAATTTGAGGTTGATAAGATCATGAGAATTTTACCACCCCATTTAATTTTTGAAAGTACCAAGATTTAGCGGAATTTCCTAGAATTGTTTTGCAGAATTCTGTATTTCCCTCAGTCAGATAGCAAACATTATAAATGAAAAACTACATGAACTGTTGAACCCAAAGTCAGTACGTGTGAGGTACAACTTCTTACAGCATTGAAAGTTTCTGGAAATGCTTCTTAACTATCTTTGTTTTGCCAATGTTTTATCGGCACTCTGATGAAATCCCCCTTCCCGATCGCCTTAATTCCAAAATAAATTAATAGTATCAAGTGAGGCCGAGAAATCAAGTGATCTAGCACAGTCTTTTCCAATGAAATGTGAAGTCTCTGAGCACGCATCACTCTATTTTCACTAGATCTATTTCTTCCTTTTGCCTAGCAACTCTACTTGAGTTTTTGGTGCGTGTTGATGTGTTTATCATACCAGAGAGGAATTCTAAACAACCAGAGCTCTGTGAAGTATTTGCTTCACCTAAGTACTGCCGTCTTTATCCATGCTTTTCACCAGCAATATCCCAAAAAGCTGAAGTCAAGTTTCATAAATAGGCTGTTTTTTTTTTTTTTTTTTTTCACAAGGGATTCTTCTAACACTTGAGCTGCAAGCAGCAGCAGAAAAAAATACATTGTTCTCCTATCCTTTATTATTCTCTCTTTCTGTCCCTAATCCCCCCACTTTTTTTTTTTTCTTTTAATTGCATTCTGAAAATAAACCCAACATGAATATAATGGAAGGAACAGCTGCCAACTGATACTAAACTGTTGCGCCATTAGGAACATTTGATACTATCTAATGAACTTCATACAATTCTGCTTCATTTTTAATCATTTCATCCTGAAAATGGAAGAAAAAGATCTGTTAAAAATTATTTGAGCAAGACCTCTTCAAAGTTGTTCAGGTCAATACCACATGGGTAGCAGTACTGGATCGTATAAAGGAGTCATCTACTTACGCATCCTCTCAAACAATATACTAGAGTGCAAATTCAGGAGAAATGTAAGGATTTAGTCCAGTAGAGAGTGAGTTGTTCTCTGGAATAGGTACCATTTTGTGAACTGAATAACTGTTTTCACTTCAGTTGTGTTTAATATTTTTTAGGGTCTCCAACTATTTCATTCCATGGATCCACTCCCATTGCACTGCCAATACAGGCATAGCTAGTGACAGGCAGCACAGAACAAAGATTTCTGCCTTACCTCCATCTGCTTGAAAGCCAGTCATTTCCTCTTGCTTTTCTTTTAACAACTACTAATCTGTGAGAGGATCTTCCCTTTTATCTCACAGGAGCTTGTGCCCTTTAAGAGCTGTTAGCTAGAAGCTTCATCATAAACCTTTTTGAAAAATAAGGTGTACTACCACTTGGATTGACTTTCTTCATCTTCTGATTCTTTCAAACACCTGCCCTCTACAGAACTTTTGACTCTTTGTTATGCCAGCTTTATGCCTACTTACTATGTGCTTTTTTTCATAGGGTAAGTCACACTTTTGGATCTGCAGATTATAGGTTCAAAAGACAATAGACACACAGAAGTTTGCCACCTTCTGTTTCTGTAGTACGCAGCAGCTTATAGAATGGTGTCAAGCTATCTAGGTATTCTTGATACAGGAATTGGAAATAAACTTCTGATAAAGACTATCATCTGCTAAGGAACTAATGCTTGGAATAACCATTCCTATAGCTAGGACAACACATGTTGAAAATTACAGAGTTTTTGGCCTGGGGATACTTAGAGCTGAAATTATTTTAGACAATAACATTGAACTTGCTTTCTCAGTTAGTACAGATAAGATTTCTATAGTTCTATGAAAATTAAGTTAGCAAATCCCTGATCTTTCCTGCCATGATTACAGCTTAAAGAGGCGCCGTGAACAGTATCAGATTTCTTAAGCATATTGTAGGCGCTTCCAACAATCGTGTCTTTAGCTTACATTCTAACATCCACAATTGTTAAAGACATCAGACCAATTTCCTCTCAGAAGAAGACAGCATTATGATTTGTACCAATAAAAAAAGTCTGTGACTTCAAACATAGCCAGGAGGAAATATCAAACTACATTTATTTGAAGGAGGAAATAGAATTAGGGAATAACAATGACTTTCTCCAAGATATACTCATGCACTAACAAGCCAGCATTAATTCAAATGTAAACATCTATAAGCTTTTGTTTTCACAAAGCACAGTCTAGGTTTTTCCTGTAGCTATACTGCTGGCAAATACTCATGGAGTGGAAAAAATAACAAGATGAAAAGTCACCCTAAGCAGAAGGATCACGCTAGTAGACACTCAGTTAATTTCAACGTGTTTCTGTTATAAGAACAGAGCACCAGGTTCCCCTATAGTCTCACTTGTAATTAGGTACCATGCCCCTTCTATCTCTTACAAAGTGTATTTAAATACAGTGTGAATAACAGCTGAGATTTGCCATCAAGTTTTTTAATCCTGGAATTGTAAAGACAGAAGGCATTAATTGTGTGAATTGGACAGAGCTAAGCAAATGAAGATAGTCCAGATGATTCAAAATGCTTAATTAATACTGCACATTAACAGTGCACAGCAGAGCTGCAGGTAACCTTCCTGTTCTGAAGAGTATTTCATTTGGAGGTAAGCTTGTCTTTTTTGCAAAACACAAATAGCCACGAGCAATTAGCTCTATAAATCCGTGAAGGGGAGCTACAGTTGTTGCAGATAACACATTCTGCCTTTAACAAACTGTTGCCCTGTCACGATACAGGACTTGCCTCTGCCCACATTTTTATGTCAGTCGTCTTCACCCACCTTTGGGGATTGTGCTAACGGGTATGTTACTGTTTTTAGAGAGGGAAGAACTGCAACTGAGAAGGTGGAACTAAGGTAGCAGGGAAAGAAGGCAGAAAAAGCTGATGTTAGCTGTTAAGCATATGTTAGACTCTGGTCCATGGTTCCCTACTGGGAAATCTTACTTAGTGTTCACTCTACCCATGTAAAATAAGAGTGGTACCATCTTTCTTGCAAGGCCACTGGGTTTGTCTGCCTCTCATTTGACCCGAATTCTACCAAGCAAGAAAAACTTCTGTCTTCAAAAAGTGGCTCTCCAAGCTGGTTGATACAGCAGAGTGACTATATACGAATGTAGCAGTATTTCTTGAGCAAGGGTTCATGGCTCACTTAAAGGAGAAAAATACACCCTGCCAGGAATGCTGCTCACCTGGTATGACAACCAACAACTTGTGAAGTGAATGAGAAGCTCCGGTTCACAAGCTCCTCCAACCTGACCTACCTTCGGCCAGATTATGGTTATTTAAAGAGCGATAACGCCCCAATCTTTATACTTTCTAAAGGCGGCTCAGTTTCAGTTTAAATGAAAGGAGTGGCTACAGAAAGTTGGCATAAGAAACGAGCATTTCATTGTTTTCTGGACTTTTCTTTAAAAAAAAAAAAAAAGGCATAAAAACCCTGCAAGCTAGTTTCGATACCAAGATATTTATTTATGACCTGACCAAACTATGGGTATGTTAGGAAGAAAAAAAAGACATTTCCTGAAATGCAGAACGAGAGGTGATTGTGCAGAGACCTACCAGGGACACAAATACATTGAAGGCTTTTTACAGCTATTGTATTTAAATCAGTGTTAGTAACTGCTGCAGTTTAATGCAAGACCTTCTGCTTCCCACCTTTTCCAAAACTACAGAAGGTGACTCATGCTGAGTTAACAGGAGAGAAATTAAAATCATGCTTAGAAGTGATGCTTTGAGGAACTACTGGGAAAAAAACTATTGTTCCCAAACAGGGAAAAAACACTGAAACGGTGCCTCAATGGCAAGTAAATCAGTGTCAGTACAGCGGTGGAAAACTATGTGGGGACAGAGGCTGATGGAATAGTTCTGCAATTCAGGTCTGTGAAAATTGGATAGGGCAGGAGGGACAATAGTTCTTCAAGGGAAGACGATACACATTAAAAACAGGGCAATACGTTTGCATTTGAGCATTAATTATGAATGTAAGGCTGGTGTGAACAGCCTGATTTGAAAAACAATAAAAAACAAGATGATCAGTCTTGAAAAACAAGACTGATCATCCGTTGAGATGTCCTAGCGGAGTGATCGTCTTTAGTAAAGAGGGACAACTCATTAAAAGTCAGTAGTAGTGCTTCTTTCTAGAGCACATGAATAATTTAATTTTCCCTGTTTGTAACTATTGTGTTCTGAGGTGTTTTTGTTGGTGGTGGTGGCAGTGGTTTTTTTTTTAATGCTTTGAACGTTACTCTGTTAGGGAGATTTTAGCATAACTTGGTGAAAGTTAAATCCCACCACTGACTAAAGAACACGGAGACCTACACAAAGAGTGGTGGTGTGGGGGCTTGGGGAAGGTTTGCCTGTTTATGGCAAAGCTGTGTATTGCCCTGAACTTGCATTAATGAAGCTGGTCTACTTCTTGTTACTCATTTGAGTAAGTGTAAGATCATGTTTCATACTGGTCTACATGAGGGAAATGATACCATTAGCAAGATACTTTAATACTTTGCATGCAGATTTATCATTTTTGATCTGCTGCGACTGTTGTCTCCTTTTTCATTTCCATTGTTTAGGTCTCCTCCCTTATTTTGCTTCCTCCTCTCTTCTGTCACATATTTTTGTCCTCTTCTAAAAGGGGAACAAAATCCCCTTTCCTTTGACATTTTCTCCCCTTCCCACCCGCTGTACTCCTCCTGCCACCGACTCAGTCTAGCCCAGAGGTGACCAAAGCTGCACATTGAGCTGTGTCCTTACCCTGTGGAATGCAAAACCTGCACTGTCGAGAGAAGTTCAGCATATGAGATCCTTTTCAGGACTGTCTCCAGCTTTTGTAAGTTCCTATATATGGTCAAAATACTCGTCTGCTCCTTCGGAGGGGGGTTGGAAATATATTACCTCTGAAAAGCAGTAAGCTGCCCAAGACAACTTTTAGTGAGAAAGGCTGGGAGAATGATTTTTACTGCATGTGTCGTAGCTGTTAATTCCTGTCTTCCCTTCTCCTTGAGCGACCCCTAATGGGACGTGGCACAGGAACCACTTACCTGTGCGGGTTTGCATGTGGTTTTTCCTTGTGCTGCCTGCCCTGGCACATGCACCGTGGCACTAGGGTGGAGGTGTCTCAGAGGGACAGACAGACACCTCTGGTACCAGCGATCCCAGTGGTGCATGGCCTGCGAGGGGAGCAGAGGGAGAGAGCGAGCCAGAAGCCGTGCAGAGGAAGATGAACATGAAGTATCTTAGGGATGTTAAATCAACAGGAAGGAATGATACCAAAAGAGTCAGGAGGAAGAGCCCACGTGCAGTCAACAGAGGGAGAAAAAGTGACTGCTGTGCCAAGGCGCAGTGTAGGGAGACGCTGGGAAGGCCTTGCCTATTAGTCAGGCCCTCACGGGGTCAGGGGGAGTTCAAGATGAACAGCCAGAACTGACTGTCCCACAGATGGGCTTCTGTCAGCTGTGGAAACATAGGAACAAACACAAATTGACCGTGTTGCTTTATGGATGCATGTACGTACCCATGCTGGTCGTGGTGCCTGCGTGTTGGGGTCATCCTGCCGCGGTGCCTGGGTGAAAAAGACTTCACACGAGACTTGAACACACCTTGGGTTTACTGGGTACCACACAGTCACACAGAGTGTCGTTTTGTGAGACAACACATGCAGGTTTAACAGCTCACCTCACCTGAAAAGGAGAGTTTCTGATCCTTCTCTGGTCCTGGCTGCGTTATTTCCCCTGCTAAACTCGTGCCAAGCACAATTGCTCATCAGATACTCCGTGAGTCACTTCAAGTTGCTAAAGTTGCAGAAAAAAACAGCAGCACACAAGAGAAGAGTTGAATCGTTTCCTGCTCTTTTATTGTACTAAAACAGCTCTTGGAAGGGCCTAATACTAGGCCAGAGTTATTACTGGGCCAGGGAAGAACACGATGGCTGCCCAACCAAGGGTAGGACCTGTTAGAGTAAGGTCAGCTGCCTGTGGCTCTGCACCCCTCCAGGCTTGCTTTGCTGCATGTTTGAGCCACCATTTGATATAAAACAAAGCTATTGATCAGTACATTGATGCCATGGCAAAGCAAGCACTTCTCATAGAAGGGAGAGAAAAACAATGAATAATAGATAAATGATATAAATTGAAAGATTGCATTTTGTGGAAGTCACCGTGTTTGTTACAACAGGTAGCTTACGCAGCAGACAAAGTTTACAAGTGCAATAAATTGAAGGTATCATCTATTGTGATTTGGGTTTTATGGAATGAATGAAGCAATTCTCTGGAAAGTTCCTGGCAGCATCTACAGCTTTCTGGATTGCATCAGTTCTTCTCACCTTTAGCGTTGCAAAGCAGTGCAGAAAAGTATGGGAAGGGAAATGGAAATTGAGGAACCCAGACTTCAGTCTCATTACTTGCTCAGGATGGAGAGCTCATTCCCAAAGCCAGCTATTTGCTTTGCTAATTCTGATATAAATCAGTAACATTTTAGATTGATCCCAAGATTTTGACCTTGAGAAAGGAAGAGGGAAAAAAAAAAATACAAGCCAGTGGAGTTCTGAGATTCTATGAATCTATGTATCTGTGATTTTCAGGACTCCTGTCATTTTATACGCAAGTTTTGCAACACATTTGTCATTGCATGGGATTAGGGAATACTTGCAGAGATCAGCAGCTGCCACTTTGGAAAAAAAAATTGGGAACGTGGTTTCTGCAGCTATAACTAAGATGACTTAGCTAACCAGCCTGTGAAAGCAGGAATGGCAATGTAGACTCAGAAGTGTGGATGAGAACTTGCTCCATTTTGTCTGCAGTATAACACGTTACATAGCTCACTGCTACAACGCGTTAATTGGCATACCTTGGCAGACTTCATACTCAACATTTAACTGTCCTTTTACTCCTTATTTCTCAAGTCTGTCTGTCCTGTTTATACTAGCATAGTAGATCCCAATCTACTATACTATCATATACTATACTATTAGCTTTTAACTGGAACAGATAACAGGTGAAGGTTGTATGAAGTTTTTAGGGTGCCTGGGTCAACATTTGAACATACTGTAGGGCTTAACATTTCCTTGAAAATCCCAGAGATTGTACAAGGCCTTAGGAATATCTTGTCTACTGTTTTCACAAACCCTGCTGGCTGTCATCAGAGACCTTACATTCACAGCTTTGATCTGCGTAGTTCATCACTTTATGATTTTCTGTAATACCAGAGATTGTTACTATTTTTTTTGTTTGTTTTAAAGTCGATCCAGACATTGCAAATAACCGATGGAGTAACTGCTAATGAACCTCTCTCCATTGCTTAGTCACTCCAATCAATTCTACAGCAGGCATGTGTGAAAACACTACAGGTACATATAAAACCCGTCCAACCTGAATGCCATGCCAAAAGAATTTTTCCAAGCACGCCATTAAAGCATCTACTACTGCAGTTAAAAATACAGTAGCCCACGCTGATTATGCTTCTCCTCCCATCACATCGTGCCCGTCCTACAGTAGTACCAGCAGCCGGCTCAGTGAAGTCAAGGCTTTGTGTGAATATGTAGGAAATTTTTGAACAATGCCACGGAGGACTGGGGTCAGTTGTTTTCCTACTGTTACTAATGTGGAGCAGCAGGTGCAACAGAAAATGGCCTTTTCCAAAGCTCAGCAAGGTGATGTGCAGGAAAAGTTGATACTTAACAGGTCAGAGTGCCTCACTGGTCACAGAAGTTCTGAGGACAGAGGTAGAAGAAGGGTGGCTCTTCATGAATTCCCATCTTTCAAGTTTCCAGACATGCATAAAACTTAGCTTTCCCTTCATCAGGTGGTCTTTCCTCCCTGTAAACTCTCTAGAACTGCTTCCTGATAAAGCATCTGTGAAATCAGTTGTCAGTCCTTAAAGTCACCTTCTGCAACTTACGCTGCTCAAGGACCATGAGGACCTAAGCCAAATCCCTGAATTTGGGAGGCATATAGTACAGATCAAGTGGGTAGACAAAAAAAAAAAAGTGATCTGATCCAGTTCCACTGAGGGTCCTGTATTACTATTACTCTTTAAAAATATTTTGAGCAGTCCTAGGTAAAGCAGTGACTCTGTACCCATTAAAAACTTCAGGTCTTTTTGCTTTCATTGTTTGAATTTGGTACGATCCTGTCTCATTGACTGAGCTTTAAATTTCTCTTTACATATAGCTTCACAAGTATTTCCTTAGATGACAGCCTTGTGAACTCATTTAGTAAACAAACAGCATGATTATTGCCGTGCTTGGCAGAAATGGTTGTGTGGAAGGGTCAAGGAAAAGGCAGGTTTTCATGCAGAAATGGGCATCGCCTCTGAAGAAAACATGCATAGAAGTGCATGCTTATTTCTTCCTCAATGACAGCGCTGTCTTCTCTGCCTGCTCTACCTACTTCTCATTAGGATATGAAATGTGTGTGTATATATATATATATGTATATACATGCACACCCCCACAACCAGAAACATGCTGAGCCTCAGCTCCTCTGTTCCCAGGTATGCCCACTGCTGTCATTGGTCCTGTATGTGCTAAGCAGATGGTTCACAGGGCCGTGATGTGAACGGGCTCAGCACCTTCCAACAGCTGTGTTAGCAGAAGTGAGGGGAGCAGTCTGAGGATGGGGGGAAGCAAGTACTCCTGAAGTAACCAAAGGCCCTTGTCAGACCTTGCCAGAAGCACCTTTTAGTGAAAGCAAGCAGCAGCAGGAGGGTAGTTGTTGCCTCAGCCCTCTGTGGAGGGATGAAGAAGGGGCAGAACAGGAATATCCAATGATCCTTCATAGCGGCTGTTGCTGACTTTCTGCAGTTAGAAGCATCTGGCAACACAGGAGAGGATTTCTTTTCAAGCCCATGCAGCCTTGACAGCAATCGAGCCATTGCTCAAGAGGGGAATGCCATGCTGAGCAACGTTAGTAGCTTAAAATGAACATCTGTGGGCAAACCAAGGATCCCACCCCACGGTAAAGACAAATATAGGACCACTGTGTGAAGCATCTTACGTTCTTGGTTGCCGGACTACAGTGGGATAATAAGACTCACTATTCAGTCATTAATTTCAGGACCGGAAGATCAACACACATGGTACACTGGGGGTTTTCATTTCTCAAATAGGCAACCCTAGCTATGCTACACCTCGACATAGTCATGTTTACTAATCTTAGCCTGACCCCTAGTGAGCTGTCACAGAATAATCAGATTTATCTAAGCCATGCTGCTCTTCCCTGACAGGCCACTACTACAAAAAGAAGCCATGGATCCACTTCTTTTTGCTTAAAAAAAATCTTGATTACCTTTATCGGTAGTATAAAATGAGAAGAGTCAGCTCAGAAATCATAAGGCTTTCTTCTGAAACTGGGCATGCATAAGAGAACTCAAAGTGATACCAAATTTCCACTACCTTACCTCAGCATATAACGTGTTTTTTTTGTCCCCGTCCCCCACTTTTTCTGATCGATCAGGAACTGCTTCTTAACATTACAAAGAGATTTTGTGAGAGGAGAAGTTGTATCTGATTAGACAGTACATTTACATTAACAAACTTAGCCACAAAATGTGTAAGTTAAAGCAGTAAACACGTTTTAAGGACCTAAATGACTGTACAAATCCTAAGCCATTAGAAGATTCTAGGTTTTTGTCAGCTTTCACCTCAGCATTTTGTTCATACTGGATATTTCTTGTTCAGTGTTTATGCCAAGTAGTTACAGGCCAAAATACAATCACCGTTCGCTTTCCTTGGCAGTAACGCAAGCACAGTAAAATTTTTATGGATTTTTTCCCCTCCATCCCCCTGGAGATCCATTTATCAAGCACACTGACAAATTTAAAAAAAATAATAATTTGCCCAACTTCTGAAATGTACCCATGAGAGCTCGCACTATTTTTTTCGTTATTACTTTTAAAGAAATACCCTTCCGTTGGTGTAGCCAAGAGGACTATCTCCGTAATAGTGCTGTTTATGGTTTTGGTGTACTTTTATCACTCCCCGTTTGCTCAAGACGTGATTTTGACATCTGTTCCCATCTTTCTGCTCCTTACAGGCATCCTGAAGTTCGTGGAAATCACAGTTAACCTCCTGGTTCTGATTTGCGTGGGCGCTGCCCAAGCCTCTGTTGCAGGCTTCACTTCCCTGGGCGGTTTGGGTCTCGGGTCCTTCAACCTGAATTCAGCCTACAGCCCCTTCGAGGGAACGGAGCTCCAGGAGGTGAGAGAGCTCGACATGCAGATCACCCAAATGAGAGCCCCGTGCGTCTACGGCGGAGTAGCCTTCAGCTTAACAGCGGCAGCACTTACGCTTGTCTTCCTTGTTGTGGGGGTGAAGCCCATCCACCGCCTCAAACTGGGGCTGCTCGCTGGCGAATGTGCCTTCAACCTCCTGGCTGGCACGGGCTACATCGCCGCAGTCGGCCTCTACTTGCATTTTGTCAGCCAGGTGAACTCCACGGAAACCTGCAAGAGGCGCGAGAGGCTGTACGCGCGCCGTGGCTATACCTCCATGAGCTGCGTGGTCCAGGGTGGCGACGCAGCCGTCGGCCTCTTCGGCGTTGCTGCTGCCTGCTTGTACTTCGCTAGCTTTGTGGTCTGCATCCTTGCTATTCGAACTGTCTGGGCCTTCCGGAGCCACGCGGCCAACGCTCAGTACAGCCCCAGTAGCAGCGTTAAAGACAGAAATATCAAAAATCACCACGCCGTCCACAAGACCCCTGAGAGCTCCCGCAACATCCAGGCTCTTGCTACATTAGTCTGAAGTCAGCTCTGGGACTGTGCCAAAGAACAGGAGCTTCAGCAAGGGACGGGCACTGGACTTCGCATGCCTAACAGGCAATGAGTCCAAAGTGCACTGTCCAGCAAGGTACTGGAAGTATGTATCAAATCACCGAATGTAAAAATACTGTTATAATGTGATGTAATAAAATAAATGCTGAGAGGGAAATCTGTTTGTTTTTTTTTTTTTGCACCAGTCTCTCAGACAGACTCCTGCATTTAAAATGTGTTCAGTTCTAATGTTCCCCCCCCCGTACAGAGCAAATCTAAGCAACAGTGGGCTGTCAGCAGGTTGCAATCACAGTGCTGCCAAGCTGGTGTTAACAACCACTTCCTTTCATCTGCCTTGACCTAAGGAATTGAACACATGGCTAGCACAGACAGCCATCTATGCGGAGAAGTCCTTGAACAGATCCTGTGCCTGTTGATGCGTCCCACTGACTTAAGGCACAATACTCACGAAGCAGGGGACACTCAGGTGCCTTTCTGAATCTCATCCTGAGCTATGTTTATGACCTGTTTGTCTTGGTATAATGAAGTGTTTTACCTATTTAGTCATGGGGGTCATCACATGGTGATCATGCGCTCCTTGAGGAACGTTGCTGAGAGGAACTAGGTGCAACTTCAAAAGCAGCACCTGGATCCTCCAGGTCTGTGCTATGTTTTGATCTGAGCACAGATCAGAACCTGAGAGGCAGCACATTTGTCAGCTCGCAGCTTGATGAAGATACAACTTGCTTCTGTAACCATCTCAGGAAGGTTCGACTGGCTGACTACAGCTGACCATGAGCAGAACCCAAGTCAGGAACATGCTGGCTGCCACTGATTTTTCATGGGAATGTTGCAACAACGACAAAAAATATATGCATCCTTGCAGTATCTAAAACGAAAAGCATGGGTGAGCAGCAGTAATTGTATGGCCCCAGGGCTGAGAAAATAAATTTAAGAGAAGACCTTTTAAGAGTCCTTTGTTCGAGGCAGATGAAATAGGTCACTGGACTTCATAGGTGAGAGAATGAGGAGAAAAAGGCTATTTATGAAGTACCTCATATTTTTCAGCTTGTGGGGAGGGAAGAGGCAATTTTGATTCTGGCTGTGGCCTTTCAGCTTTGTCTGCTCAGAATCATTGCCCAGATGAGGCTCTTTTGAACCATAACAGAGCTTGTTTGCTGTATGCTTTATATACGTATATGTATACACACACACACAAAAACATATCTCAAAGGTTTACGTTTGAGGTTTTATAAGCCTAACAAGAAAATGTGATTACAACAAGTATTTGGCACTGATAGAATACTGTAAACATACCTTTAATAATTTGAACATAAACAAGCTTCAGAGCTTTACTGTGCTTGTAAGGAGACATGAGTGAAAATGTTTTCAAAACTTGCTGTGACCCACGTTAGCCATAGAGACTTCAGTTTCTAGGTCTTTGCCCAGAACCAGGCCTTCACTGGTAAGCCCTAACAGGCTGGGAAGTGTGATACAGGGATGTCTGGCACGCAGCTAGAGCCACAGCTGACTGCTAGCGGTTCAGAATAATGGTAGGTAGGTGTTGCTGCCTGCACACTTGCTCCTGCACCACTTCCACATCTTGCACGTTTTGAGTGCAGGCTTAGTTACATGACGGACTAACTTAAGAACAAAAAAAAAGCACCGTGAAGTAACAGGTTCAAAAGGTTAGAAAAGGCTGCAGAAAAGGATGTATAAATCTTAATGCAGCCCTTAAAGACATGTATGTTACAAACCTTAATCTTGGGGCTTCTTACTCAGCCCTGTTTCATTTCTGAAAGCTTGCCTGCCATCTCTGTGCAATAGAAGCAGTCCTCCATGAGCACTTTTTTTTTTCCTTGTGTATGTGATAAAGGCTTCATTTGTTGCAAGTTAATTCAGTCTTTAGAAAAAGCTGTGAAGAATTTCCCCAGGGATTTTTCTGTAGCGTCTCTCCCTGGGACCATTGCGTTCGCCACAGTCAATCAATTTCACATCCCTGGCCTGTTAATAATAGGAACAATTTGATGCATTTTATGGAGAGTCAGAAAGGAGCTCCTAGCCTGCTTACAGGTGCTGGGCTGGGATCCTGCCTCAAGCATCCTGTCAGTCCCAGTCACATTTGCTCAGCTCCTCACCCAGCTCCATCCCCCCACTCACCACTCCCCATGTTTCAAATCTCAGGACTCAATCTGCTGCAAGTAGTCCAGCCCCGATGCCTCCTTTCAGAGAACGAGAGGTGGGAAGTGATAAAGCTCCCTGGGACACTGGCTTCCAGGCCTCTTGCTTAACCAGGCTCAGGGTGCCTCAAGTTCCCACCTGCATCCATCCTCACCTGAACCCTAACCCTAACTGTGATGTCTATTTAGCTGTATATCTGTCTTTTCTCCCAGTCCTTTGTATGTGCACAAACACGGAACACTAGGTTTCTTCATAAAGCAAAGTTGCTACTGTTTGATTTCTTTTGTAATATTATTTTTTTTCTAAACTAACAAACATTATTCATCCAGCTTTCTGGTCAGAAGTAACAAACCCTTAGTAAAACTCATTTATCCAGACGTACTGAAAACAAAAGTCCAGATGATTTGGCTTGCTGAACTCTTAAACAAATGAGAACCAACTTTTAATAGTTACCTTCAACCTGGTTAACAATGACTGTCAGCTCTGGCTGTACTCCCACTCTCTACAGTAAATTCATTAACACCACCATGTGATTGCCTCTAGCCCAGGGAATACCCAATGCCCCAGTTCCCTCCATTTTTCATGGCATTTGCAGGGACTGGTGGCTCCCTTGGATGCAGAACTTGCCTGGGGATGCCTCTCGAGTCTCAGCCCAAATTTCTAGACCCACTTTGGCCCACTGTGTCCCGTGTTCCAGGACACGCAATCTGTTTTGAGTAGACTTTCTCCACAAAACCTCTGTCATCCCTTGTAAGGAGCAGATTGCAGCCAGCACTGCTGCGGCAAGCAGCATGCCCCGCGAGCAGCCCCGGCAGTACCTGGTAAGTCACGAACGAGGACGGGTCACTCGGGGCCTCCCAGGTCCCCACAGCAGGAAAGTGCCCCTGACAGAGGCCTGGAGACCTTGGCACCATGAAGAGAGACCACTATGAAGTAATGCCAAAGAGGAAACAAACACCAGCTCCATTTCTTCTGCTTGCTTTCGTGGAGAGATGTGTGGCAAAGTGGAAAATCCCAGAAACTCTCCTCAGAGGACTATGGCAGGGAAGAGGAAGCTTTCCTTTCCCTCAGGGTGAGCCATTTACCACCAGAGGAACCAAACAGCCCTGTCTGCAACAAGCTGAGCCGTGGCGGTCTGTAGGCGCCACGACAATCCTCGCCGTGCAGGCGGGGAAGGTGTCATACGGGAGAGGGATTTTCTGCCTCACACAGATGACAAAGGCTGCAACAGGCTGTCGTCCCCAGCTGCTGCTGCAGGTGGCCATGTCCTCTGGGTCAGATGAGTGTCCCCGCCTCCTGCTGCTTCAGCACAGTGACTGCCAGCTGGTACAGGACAAGAAACCACAGGAGAACCAGTAAATAAAGCAGGGCACGGGGCTCCTGCCAGCCCCATCATTCCTTTTAGCCTTTCCCTGCTCCGTGCACGCATGCGTCTATGCAAAGCCTGCGTGAAGCCTCCAAGGTCAGCACTGGGGTAAAATCACCCCTTCCCCTTCATTGCTTTCGAGCTGTCCCTGCAGCCAAGTTTTGCCTGAAGTAGCCAGGCCTTCAGCAACTCAAGGGCTGCACGTGGTCATTGCTCCACATCCCTCCGGTATGACGGATGCTCAGGGCACATCCAGCCTGCCTGTTGTGACCACCACCAGCCTCTCACCTCCTACGCTGATAGCAAAGGTCAAACCTGCGCTTCTCAGAGGCTGTTGTGGGTAAGCAGTACGGCATCTCTCAACCTAAAAGCCTTGAGGACAGCACCCCCAGTACAGTAGGAAGCCTTCTGGCAAGCCAAGCCTATTCAGAAGCTTCAGAAAAGAGGATTAAAGTAACCACTATCCCGACCTCTGGAGATGCAGGTGGCAGGGTGAGCTGGAGCTGACCAGCTGGAGAAAAGCCCCCCCCTGCAGATGGCCACCAGTGCAAGGTGCTGGGCTGATTTCAGTAGCTCATTTATCTTGGTTACCTGCTGGCCCCTCTTGGGTTTAAACCATCCATTTGCACCTGTCGCTGGTGCGGGAGCAAACAAGCTTCAGTCAGTCCAAGAGCAAAAACTCCAGCTGAGCTCACCAGGCATTCATCACCCACGGAGGAACCCCCGCCTCGCGGCCTTGGAGAGAGGCTCAGTCAAAGCAAAGAAATGTGAAGCCTTTTTTTGACAAAATGCCTCTCCGGACCTCGGTTCTGAGGGGGAAGTTGAGGAACAGTTGAAGATGTTTAAGGTAGACTATGTTAAAATAAAACAAACAAACACAAACACCACACCACTGATTCTGCATCCCACTGCTTCATAAACTGCTGGGAATTTTCATCGTGGTAGGCTTTGCCTCTTTGAACACACATTTTCCTGAATGTCTTCTTTTATGAACTATTATTTGAATAAAGTAATTCGGTCTGGGGAAAATCTTTTCCAAAACAGAGCCAATTAGCATCCCAAGATGTAGGCTTCTTCTATTTGAGTGTAAAGGTAAAACTGGGGGGATAGGGCCAGTGGAGGAAGAGGATATTTACTCCTCCAAATACATGTAACCTTTACATTTACCAATTAGTTCAGTCATCTGGATGCATAAAACCTCCACTGCTCATGTTAGGGCGTTACCCTCCTGCTTCTGACCAGCTACACAGAGGAGCAACTTTTGTACCCACCCACAGAAAGGAAATTTTCAGGTACAAACAATGAGTTTTCTTATTTTCTTAAGAAGTTTAAGAAAACGTTCCCATAATATATTAACTTCTGCCACGATTCAGCCTTTTTTTCCCTCTTTCCGCTTCTCAGAGCAGTTTAAACATATCTGCTGTGGAGAAAAAAAACTACGAACACAAACAGGTTGTGCAAGAGCAGAAACCAAAGTCAAAGCGTAGTTTTAAGAAAACCTGGGATCTCAGTTTACGTGAGAAAGTGCTTCAAAGTGATGAGAATACATATGGGGATTAGAGCTCCAAAGAACAGTTTGAATGGAAATTGTTCTTTCGTAATCCGTGTATTTTACTCCCCGTGCAGATTTGTCTTCGTTAAAATTTGCCTTCCTGTAGTTTTCCACTGCGACTTAGATTGCCTGTAAGTTGAGCTCTAAATACAAAGCGGGCCTTCTGTAACTCTGATCTCTCAGTTACGTTTGCAGAAGTTGCGTGTCTTCTTTTCTGAGGCCCCAGTAAGTTATTAAACGGGACTACAACCACATTGTTTATGACAGCCGTGACACCCGTCATTACTCACCTCTTCCACGACATCCACCTCCAAGACAAGGTGGCATTCAATACATTACGGCGGCTTAATGCCAGCACAGCATAAAAAGTGTCACAGATGCTCACCATCACCCATCATAAATAAAACATTAGGCTCCTTGCAAGGTCTGCAGATCATCAGAGTGTTTGATGTAATTGGTTTTGGCGTGTGACAGTGCAGAACTGGCAAGTCGCAGGATGCCCTTCATCGCTACAAATGGGCTATTGATTTCCAGCCATGCCGTTTGCACCCAGACCCGCACCTGCTACTGGACTTTGTGAAACTCGCAGGACACGTGGAAAAGCTTAAGGCATCTGGCCGTTTTACAGGTAATTAGTCTTTCAACAGAATGGAAAAAGGCTCAGGAGACAGGTACACGCAGGAAAGGACCATATGCTTTAAAAAGGCTTTGAAAAGCTCAGTTATGGTTTGGGTATATTATTCTCAATATTACAAGAGAAAGCGTATAGCACAGTTGTTCAGACATTCATGCAAATATGAAAACCTTGAATTTTTAGCTATCCCATACTGTCTTCAGAGTTAAATATGGACAGTTGAAGTGCAGGAGGAAAAAATTAAGAGCTTCCGTTGCCCAGCTGTTTATTGAAAATTGGAATTTCATTAGCTGTGAAGACACTGTGTGCGATGCATATACATTATTCATAGGCTTCCCACTGTACCCAGATTTATAGTACAAAGCTGTGCCTAAATCTATCATCTGCACACCCACGACACTTCTCGCCCACGCCACAGCAGCCCTTATCTGCAAATGCAAAGGACCCAACACGGCGACTTCCCGATCCCAAATATTTTGGGGCAGGATTCTCAGCGCAGAGCAGTGGAAGCCACGTGACACCAGAAGAGCCGGTGATGGAAAATTAGCTGCCATGTGCAGTCACCATAGGGGCGCACAGCTGAAAGGGTGTTGTTCCTTCCTTCAGATCACAGAAATAGCTCACCCACGAGACGGCCCCGTGTCCTTGGCAACTTGAATTAGATTCAACTTCTTATGCTGTTGCGGATCAGCCCTGGTGGTCGAGATCAGGCAATTTATTAACCCAAACAAAGACGACGCTTCTTTTTTCTTTCTTTCTTTTTTTTTTTTTTTTCCTCTTCCCTGGATAGTATGTGCAAGATCACAAGATCGATCACTCATTTCACTTGGGTCGGTGGGAGAGGAGGCTGTAGCCATCATTTTCCTGGCCTGCGGTAACGCAAGGGGGAGCCCGTGCAGTTTTCAAGTAACAAAGGCGGCCGTAGGACAGGTTTTTCTACCTCCCCCCCCCCAATTAAATAAAAAAAAAAAAAATAAATAAATAAATAAATAAAAGAAGCCTTAAAGCCATTTCTTACCCTCTTCACAAGAAGACCACTTCTGGTTCAAAAAGGGACAGGCCTCAGATCTCCAGGAGAGGGAAAGTGTGGCAGGCTGGACTTGTGTCTCATTTTTCCCTCTTCTTACCTCATTTGTTCTTTCAAGGCACTACAAGAGCCTCATGGAAAGACTTTGTTGATACCCGAGTTAACTCTGAGTGGCCTCATGGTCAAATTTTGGCCACCATGAGGGAATGGGATGATCCCTTTATCCCTCATTAAATGACTTTACTAAAGGTGATGTGTCAACAGGGCTCTGAACCCTGTATTTCAGAGACCTTTGCTTGCATTCAAGAGGAGAGTTTTAGCCCCTGGGGCATGAGCATCTATTTGTTTTCATCTCTGAAAAGAGGCAGCATTTTTTGCTCTCCCTCACCATCCATTTTTCAATAGAGAGTACCCCATTATATTTCTATATGTTCAAGATTTCCAGGATCAAGATAAGCACTGACTGAAACTTTTTTCCCTTTCCTTTGTAGGGATTACAGTGAAATAGCATCTCACAAGTCACTGACTTGCACACTTCTGTTTCCTCCATAGTTCTGTGTCCTCATTTTAAAGCACTCCACAGCATATATTTAATTAGCGAAACAGCTCCATCTGCTCCGTGAGTCAATACTGACAACTTCACCGTTAAAACGCGTGGATGTCTCCCAGTGCAGCTGTGCTTAATCTGACAGGAGAGGAGAAGGGCCTGCTGTGCTCAGAGCACCATCTCCCGACAAACTCCACGGCACCGGGACCGAGACACCGAAGGGGAAGGGGGCCGCAATGGCAGGCACTAGGCCCCAGCCTTGGCACTGCCGACTTCAACCACCCCATAGCCCGAGGTGCAGGAAGCCATGCTCTTCAGTTCCCCTGCAGCAGAAAGCCTCAGTGGCTCATAGGTCACAGAATGGTTTGGGTTGGAAAGGACCTTAAAGATCACCTGGTTCCAACCTCAAGGGCAGGGACACCTCCCACCAGACCAGGTTGCCCAAGGCCCCATCCAGCCTGGCCGTGAACACCTCCAGGGACAGGGCATCCACAGCTTCTCTGGGCAGCCTGTGCCAGGGCCTCACCACCCTCATCTTCTCTCAGGTGTCCCTACTGGGGAGCCCTGCCTTGCACGTAACAGGTCTTGGTCTCATCCCATCTACCACACAACAGCTTCCTCAGCAGTGCAGCGCCATCAAGCTCCTGACCAGCTCTTGTAATCCTCTCCCTCAAGCTCTCAGCATTAAGGTGATACAGAAGATAGAATGGCACCCTCCCCATTCAGGTCCTGCCTCAGTCATAACCTAGAGGACAGGCTTAGCTGACCACATGAGATAAATGCAGAAGAGGTAGGAGGAGGTACCTGAGTCAACAGAAGGTGAACCTCAACTTTTCAGATTGAGAAAGGAAGGTGCAAAGGATGAACTGTTGAACTCAGCAGGAGGGGAAGTATAAACAAAAGACTGGAGAAAAGGAGGGATTGATTATCTAAACCTGTTTTCCCCACTGAAGTACTAGATAAACAGTATACCAATTCTGACCTGGGGCTGCTGTTAATTGAAATAGTATTTAGGCTTTTTACCTTTTGATTGAAATGGCTGACGGTTTTACTTGCCCTCAGGCAGTAAGTAACTGAATTTTAACTTTTATCTTTCCATAGAAGCATCAGTCTGGTTAGGCAGGGCATTTGGACATTTGCACCATCGGCACAGGACGCAGCTCACCCTCCACCAACACACAGGCAAACCAGAGGAAGGCGGGTTCAGGCAGCACCCCACAGGATCCTCACTGCAAGCATGTGCCAGCATGCAGGTAGCAACTATATCAGTGAGAAACAAATCAGTTAATCCAGCAATACTGCAATAAATCAGCCCTGAAGCAAGTCAATTCAATTAACGAGGCAGGAGAGTAATGCAGGTTAACCAAGAAAAGCATACACGCAGTCATTTAACAGCCACTTTGAAGTCCTGGTTGCAGCTGCCAGCGAAAGATTTTATTTTATTGGCCAACTTCTGGCCATGCAGCTCTCCCTCTAGCCAACGCTCTGAGAGACCTAACTGCAGAGCAGAGCTCAGACCTGCTCAGCTTAAGACTTGAGGGCCTACTCCTCTTAGAAAAGCTCATCTCTTCGTCGACTGCAGGCAAATCAGGCTGACTAGGCTGAAGTTACTGTTTTGTTTACTCCTTTAAATCCCTTTGCTCTGCTAGAAATAATTCAGGCCCTGATCTGTAAGCTGGTCACTAGGTTATTCCAACCAACCTACACAAGCGAGCATTTTCAAGCTGGACTTGCAAGGCCGAACCCAAAAGACACCATCCATGAGCAGTGCTGAGATGCAGGCAGAGGCACAGGGTCACTAAGGGACACTATATGCTCCTCTGTAACTGCATCTGGAAAGACACCCTCTTACAGAGATGGGTGGATGCCACTGTTCTCCAATGTTATGTCAGAACCCAGATTTTACTTTGTCTTGGCTTACCCACCATTGCCTTGGTGGGGCTAAATGGAGTGATTCTGGGAACGTGTCTCTCAACACAAAAGAGAGGCTAACTACTTAAACATAACCAAGGGACAGCTGACTGCCCGGGGAATTCTTAGAAATAACTTCCAAAGGTGGGTGTGATACTCCATTAACACCTACCCCCACCTGGATGGGCTTCCAAAGGGAAAGTCATACTTCAGAAAATACATACATACAGTTTGCTAGAAAATTGCGTATGAGTTGAAAGCACGACAGCTAGCAATCAGGCTGAGATCATTATGAAGGAAATGCTTTAAAGGTAACTTATGGGACATTGCAGTAGCACCGTGACAGCATCCTGGTAATGAGGGAGATGAGCTACGTGGATATTTGGCTCATCCTAAAAGCAATAACCCACAGGAAGGCAGCAACACTACAGCACTGGTTACCAATGAGGAGGTTGTGCCACGCTCTGAATGCACAAGCAGAATGCCAATGGGTTGCTCATGCACAACAAAATGCATTATGTAAGAGCACTATGGCAGAAAGCAAAGTAAAAAAGCTTTTATGCCACCAAAAAGGCTTGCATTTAAGCACCTGAGTTATTCCTCAATACCGTCATAGCTTCCTATTTGAAGTTATCCTCCAGAAAACAATGTAAATACGTTCATTTTTTATGCCACCAGCTATCTACCTCCTCCTGTTCCTGCATTTCTGCTAGTCACAGATATGGCTATCAGCAAGTTTCAAAGGACATGAAAGGTTGGATTATGAAGGTAGTGTGGCTCTTCTCTTTTTTCTTCAGTTAAAAGCCTTCCTTTCATTTTAGCCCCCAACCTTTGCCCCTGCTACAGCTGCCAAATTCAGCAAACAAATCCACTTCTTTTTGAGTCAGATAGTTCCTGGTTGGGCAAAATTGTGTAAAATATACCAGGCACTTAATCATAAACTCACGTGTGATAGTAATGCACCAAAATGAAGTCAATGACTTTAGCTTCGGTCCTCATGAGGTAAGAGCATGCTAACGCCCTTTGTGAGAGGACAGGGATGTCCAGAAAAGTCACGAGTTGCAAAAACTGTACCTTGCTTTCCAAGTCCTAGTTTAAAATGAGAACAAAGTAACCTTCACCCTTGGTTTAAAAATAAATGCTAAACTTTCCAAAGATGCTCCCAACCAGGCAACCTACTGATCCAGTTCAGTAGGTTATGGGGAGCCCAGTAGGGGGAACAAAACATCCCTGTGAATGCATTAATCCCTCACATCATGACTTATTAAGGAAGGCTACTAATGCAAACATCTTCAGACAAACCAGAAATCCAAAGTGTACAGGTCCTTGGCCAAAATCCTGTCACTTGGATGCTATGAAAGCTCTGAGGCCAGTTGCTAACTTTATAAAAGGGACCATGCTGAAAGTGGCAGGCTCTGATGGACTCTGAGTTTTGACCATCTACACTTCAACGAAAGGCAACAAGGAGCAAAACTGAATTGCTCCCTCTAACCTGCTACTGCTGTGGTTGATGTTTGTCCTTAAAAATGAAGGGAGGGGAAAGTATGAAGCCTGCCCATGTACATATATTTCTTTTTAAACAAGGAAGGCATACAGCAGGGAGTAAGAATTCTCACTGATGTCTCTGCAGGGGACAAACTTTAGCTCACCTGACACGATGCCCCAGAAGCACCACAAATTCAGTGCACCAAAGGCATGTTAGCATGACTAGAGACACAGCTGCAGCAAGATTACTCTTCTACTAGCAACGGGTGCTACACAGAATTTTCCAGCTTGCTCAGAAAACCCTAAAATTGTAATCACTTGCCTAGGCCACGGTAGTATCCGTGCTAATTATCACCTTCAGTCTAAAAAACAACTGAAAAGACAAAAAAAGCACTTTCCATGGACACCAAGGAAAAAGGAATCATTCAATAAAAATAGAAATATAGAAACTGTTATTAAAGAACACCTGAGTTACTTGCAAATATTTTTTTCTTCCAATATATTATTTAATGAATTTTCTTTAAGAAAGTGGTATTTTGAAGCTCAAGTAACAACACAACCTTCTAGCTCTACAGTAGGCAGCACTATAAGCATTTATCAAACCACGTATTTTTGTGTTTGTTCCTCTGCTGTTATTATTTAAGAACCACCTCAGCATCTCCTATCAGTGACAATCCTGCCCTAACTTGGCTGTTGCATCCTGGAACAGAGTAAGGACAACTGCCTGTTACCATAGCCTGCTCCCAAAATACAGACCAAATGTTATGAGGGAACGAGACATTGTTATGATCAGGCACTAATTCAGCTTTTTAGACTGACAAGGAAAATGAAGCAATTGGTTGGAGGCAACACTGAGAGAGGGTGTGGGTCCTTTCCCAGAGGAGTGAGAAAAACACACCCTTTTGCTACCAAAGTCAAACTGCCATTCCATTCATGTTCATTTAACGTGTTCAACCACATCTTGGTTTATGCAGGTAGCTTTGAGTTCACTTTTCCACCTTCTCTTTACATTTTTCCTCTTCTGTTCCATTTCGGTGTTTTCCCTTTTGTTAGCCCACATCATCCCTTCACCGTTTCTACCCTCAGTCACTCAGTCCCAGCGGCAGAGCCAGAGCACCGCTCCTCTTCAGTCTTCTGGCATTGTCAATACCACGGTGAAGGGCAAATCAATAGTGCTGAAAATTCATACCAAGAAAGAAAAAAAGTATGTTAATTCCTCGGCGTTTAGTATCTTTCAAAGAGCATTTGGCATTTTGAGCAACTATTGGGTGAATTGCTTACTAAAAATTCTAGGAGTACACGTGGGCTTCTGCAGTTATTGTAAAAATGCATACCACGTTGAAAACATTTTAACACTTGGCGGTTCAACCAGACTGCAGCATGTTTGAAAGCTGCTGCCCAGCTATTCAGACAAAAGCAGACACTGTTTGTAAATTTCGTATTTATTATAACAAAAATTATGACATGTTCATTTGTGCATTCGGCTTTAATATAACTCTCGGTATGTAAATGTTCTACAGCAAATGAGCTCTATACAATCATGCTGGTTGTGGCAGCAATAAGGAACACAAATAAAACATGTCTGCAAAAGTAAGGAAAGAAAGAGACCAGAGGAAAAAGTGGGTTTCTTTCAATGGTCTATACCATCTAAACTCTAGCTAACTTGTACGCAGCCACTCAGTCCGTTATGTGTAATGACCATGGCCCAAAGAGTTGCTTAAGAAAAAGGTCAGTTTTTCAGGTTGTGTCCTTAATGCCAAGGCTACAAAACATGTAAGCATCACTATACAACACTGAGCTATTTACAGTAGTTTCCCAATCAACTGTTCTCTCAGAGAAAATTAGTGAATCTCAGTGACTTAAGTCACCTGAAAGAGTAAAGCAACTCCTAGGAGTTAGTCTCCATATTCTACAAATGTCTATCATTTTCAAGACCAAAAAAAGCCTTTTCTCTCAAAGAAATACAGTATTACAATATTACTTAAATCATTTAGCACTGGCTACTGCCCTGCTTTTCAAACAAAACAAACAAGCCATTTTAAAAAATATTACATCATCATCTGTTTCTCAGCAATATATTAAACCTTTTTATTATTTTTATTATTTTTTTGTTTTTGTTTTTTGTTTTTACACTTGATATGTTAAGGGAATATTAACTATTTTAAACTTTACTGGTAAAGCCTCTCTAGAAGAAAGTCCATGAATATTAAACCTAAGAAACTGAAAAGCTGCAGTTATCTGTGGTGGCAGGATAAGGAAAAGGAAGTGTATAAAGGAAAAGGAGAAGGAAAACCCCTGCTGTAGCGTGAGCCCACTGGGTCCCGCACTCAAGTCTCCTTGTTTGTTAGTTTAATTGCGAGCAGTAGATTGGGTCATAGTGGTGTGTCGTAATAGTCTGCCAGGTGGTCCATCTGATACTGCCGCTGCTGCTGCTGCTGTTGCTGCTGCTGCTGCTGCTGCTCCTGGTGCTGTTTCATGATCTCCTTGACCTCTTCTTCAAGCTCTGGGGGGATGATGAACTGGTCATCCGGATCTGGCTGTGCCGGGGCGGCAAAGTAGCCCCCTGTTTTTCTGAGAGGCGCATCCGTTGCGACTTCGATCAAGTTATGGCTCCTCTCTTGCGGCGCCACAGAACCGTTGCCCCGTCGGCGCCCTATTGTGCCCGTGGCAGAATACTCAGCTTTCCTGGGAAGGCCGGGCTCATCCTCGTTGGCACTGATGACGATACCTTCGTCGCTGGCTTCCACAGGCACTTGGAGAAGCTGCTTCTCCTTCGCTCGGCTGCAGTGGATGTCCACCTCCACTTCCACGCGGCTGCCGTTGGTGAACACCCCCTCTATGGGCTCCTCATCGTCGCTGTCAAGGCCGTTGTCGGAGAAGGCGCTGGAGAAAGTGGCGCTGGAGAGCTGCCGCTGGAAGGAATTGGACAGGCAGACGGGGTGCAGCATGCAGCGCTGCTCCCCGGGGTAGGCTGGGCTGTTCTCGTTCATGGCTACCTGCGGAGGCTCGTCGGAGGCTGTGGACCCCACCTCGCTGCTCATCTCTGAGGTGGAGATCTCGCTGCTGATCTCGGAAGCCATGCCGCTGCTCGAAGACGGCATCCCGAGAGCATCCGCCGGCCTGTCCTTGATGACCACGTTGACGGACTGGGGGAAAATGCCGGGGCTGGGGGGTGGGACCCCATTAAGCTCACAGCAGCAGAAGCTGTCCTCCGTCACATTGAGTTGGACCACGACGGCGCTGATACTGTCGTTGCAGCCGTAACTCTGGGCCAAAGTGCAAAGCTTCTTGGCAGCTGCCAGGGCGTCAGGCACGTTTCTGACTGCTTCCACTGCCTCGTCCATCGAGAGGCTGTCCCACAGCCCCTTGCTCCCCAGAATGAAGAACTCATCTTGCGGAGTTAAGGTAATGGACTGGACGTGAGGACGCGGCACAACACTCGGGTGAAGGAACGTGTATCCCAGGATTCTTGTTGAATCCGTCACACCATTTACTTTGCCATCCTGAAATGAGAGGGGAGACAAAACTGAAAACAACGCAGACGAAGACACGTGGCACTCACATCTCCCCCGGGGGTTTTACCGGTGTCTGTTCTGCAGTACCCCAGACACAGCCATTTACAGGTAAGAAAATAGAAGAGAGGTGACTTGCAAGAAGGTGACAGAGCTGGGATTAGAACACAGCAATGGCTGGTTTCCAGTCTTGCACTGAGCCTCCTACACCCTACTGATTTGTCATCAGCATCACCTATCCAGGCCAACAAAGCAGAAGCCTGCAACAAAGAAACATCTATTCTGCTTCTGCAGCTGTGCGAGCCAACTGGACTAATGTTTTACCCATGAGTCAGACTTATCCCTCCTCCACCCACGATATCTGGCTTTATACAGGGCAAAGTCACACACAGCTCCACTTGATAGAGGGGCAGGTCATTCAGTTATGACTCTTCTCTTGCAGCTGTAACAATTGTAGGTTTCGTCTTGGCTCATCACTCTGGAAACAAAAGTTCATTTTTTTTAAAAAAAGGCTTTAAATGAAGCATGCAAGTCAAATGCAGCAGAGAGCAAGTCTGCATTTCTCAGTCAGCTGCACTGTAGTGAAATGTTTTACATGCCCCAATTACTTACTACACTTCCACTTAGATATGACATCTCTAAGGGGAGGAAGAGTAATATCTGAAGGGAAAACACCAGTAAAAATGGGCATATTTGAGAAGTAAATCCCCTGCACATCCAAATCCCAGGCTCCTGTCCTGGTAGAAGCTGAGCTGCCAGAATAAGCAGAGCAAGCATCTGAAATGGCAAGTCTGGTTATCTGTCAGCCTGCTGGGGATAGCTGCAGCCTACTAATGGTGTGTTGGAAACCAACAACAAAGGTGAGGATTTATGCTCGTTTGGTCCAGCTGATGACAGCAGTAGTTGTTATACAGCAAAACAAACAAACAAAAAAACACACAGAAAAGCAAACCAAGAGTAAAAAAGCTTCCCCTTTAAAACCACTGAAAAGAAAAAAAAACCTTGTCGGCTTGTTAACTTCCCCATTAGGAGCCTGACAGAAGTGATAAGCCATCAACATGCATGAAATCAGTGAGTCATCTTAAGATTCTGTGCAGAAATTTCCCTTTTCCTTTACAGAACGACATAACGAGCGTGCCTCGGTGATGCACACTATGTCGGAGTGACTCCCTTCTAACTTGTCACGTTTGAGATTCCAATCACCACCTTTTCCTGGCAAGATTAATAGGCGCACGATTTATTACACACACACAAACCTCCTCACGGGTGTACAGCAGTGAGTATTCTGCCCTTTCCTCCCCCATGAAGAGGATACAATATTTATCTGCTCCTATGCATGTGTCACACAAGGCAAAGCACAGCTGACAGTAGTGGCTTTAAGCTTGTAGGGAGGGAGCAAATAGATTCCTCCTTGCATGGCCCTTCAGCTGAGCATAGGACGGGTTTTCCTTCGGGGCAACTGCTCTCTTCAAGAGCGGTCTGTCAGAGGACAGCTCTGAGAACACAGGAGCTCAGACAGCAAAGTCATCCTGCCAGGATTAAAAAGTCTCCCAGGGGAAGGATGGCATTGTTGCGAGTGCTCAGCCCTGATCTTTCGGGACTGGAGGGGCTCTTCGTGACAGCACCAACACAGCAGTTACTCCCCACAACAGGAGGAGGGCCTCAGCTTTCCCGCTTCACCACAGCACGCTGACAGCTGCTCAGGCTCTGAAGCTAACTGAAATCTAGCTTGGCAATGGGATGGAAAAACAACTTGATTGCATGATATGAATCACCTTGAAAAGAAAAGTGCTACTCTGGAACCCATGCTATTAACAACACCTCTTAGAGGCTTCTAATACAGTCGTGTAATTTCATATACCACCATGCAAATGTCCTCAAAGGAAACTGCAACTTGCAGCAGCCCTCCTTTCACATCAACGTCTGAGTTCTCTAACCTCTGTGATGATGGCCTTATGCTGCTTAATCCTCTTCAGCTCTTCTTCACAACTCATCGCATAACACCTGGACAACGACAGAGGTTTCCCATTCCGGCAGAGAACAGTTTGGCACTTCCCCACATTTGCTGAGGTTAACGTGAAGCATCCGCCAGGGTCCATGGGATCGTGTTTTATATGGCAAAGAACAGCAGAGCCTCCAAGTTTTTGTCCAGCTGTTCCAAGTTTCCTGGAATTTAAACAAAACAATGATTGTTCTTTAATTGAAAAACAAGTGTTATGGGTACTAAGGAGAAACAACTGCTCCTCTGCAACCACAAGCACTCAGGGCATTGACTCTGCTGGATCACTGGGACAGAGACAAACGTCTTCACTGAAGACTGCAACACGATAGCAACACTGCAGAGTAATCACGTACAACTCTCAGGCAGTGTGCTATTTACAGCAAGATGCAGATACTCAAATCTACTCAATTTTAGAAAGAAAAATCTCTGCACTTGTAAGAGTCACACAGTCAGCGCTCTCTCTATCTTAAAGAAGTCTCATTTAAAGATCAGCTGGAGGGAAGCAAAGAGGGTTAGAAAAGTATTGAAGGCTATTAAGTGAGTGCAGGTAGGGCTTAAAAAGGGGGTCATACTATCCAGATAGAGCTTTGGAATAGTAAAATCTTTAGCTTCAGGAGCCAAACAGTAATTTTAACTCTAGAAATTCCAGTTCTGAGCAAAAATAGACGTTACAGGTTCATTGCTTTGTGATGCCTTCAGAATAATGCTTTTAAAGTATAAAACAATGACTAAAAAAATCACAGTAGCTGTTAATTCCACTAAAAGAAGGCAGACTTCTCATTTATCATGTAAAACAGGTTCTTCAAAATATTTAAGTCTGGTGTTTTAGCAGGGGTCACAGTAAAAACAAAACCAAAAAAATGGATAAAACTAAAGTTTTCAGAATCTTGTCATTAGAATGCTAGAATTTTAATACTATTTGTTTTACTTGTTTAAATTGAAATAGGACTGTGAAGAAGATTCTGACCTTCCCAATTTCTTGTTTATCAGGGCCTCCACCTATGGTAAATTAAGGACTAGAGCAATTAGAAAGCTGATTACGGAGGCTACTAAAATTTATGTTAAGGCTAGGTATAGCTAGCAAGAAGTTTTGGTTAAAAATGGTGTGGAAATAATGCACAAAGGAACTGGTACCAAGGCTTCAATATGCCTTTCTATTTTTTCAAAGGCACTTCAAGAACGTTGCATAGTATCTGTAGTAATCCTCAACGAATGGTTACGTGCAACTAGAGTAAGTATTGCTTCTGTTTCTCCAAAGGAGTGATTAGCTTATTTTGACTTGAATCTCCCCTCGCACTCCTCTTCAAATGCAGTGTGTTTGTGTTGTTTTTTTTTTTTTTCCAGGAATACCACATCCCTGTGAAAGTCCATGAGTAGTAAAAAAACAGCCAACACAATAAGTACTTTCAATATGTAAATTTATATCATTTTTGATGGTTTTAAGTATATGGCAACCTTCTTCTCAGCTACCAGTCTAACCAAGGCACTAAGTAATTATGGGAAATAGGCATTTTTTTTCTCTTGTGTCTGTAAGGTTCAATGCCATCCTAATGCTTCTCTTTCCTGTATCAGAGTTGGAATATTTTCCTTTCCAAAGTTGCAGCCATTGAACGACTAGCGATCCTACTTTCAACTTGATCCATTTCCTTCATCTCTGAGCTGCTCTTTTGCTTTCTCCTTTGTTTCCCTGACCTCTTTGTTCACTTTTGTTCAGTTCCCTTCATACTCCTTCCTCACTCAGTGTCTCCCCAGGCACAATTTCTTGTTCTGTCAAGAACAGCACGCATACACCCAGATCTCCAAAACCACCGCACATAGCTGCTATTACACTTACAGCTATTGTATCACAATCTCTTTGGATGAGTCTTGCACAAATATTTTAAGGTCAAAGGAATGACATGAAACAGACATTTTTCAGGCAGCCAGAATATATATTTTTAAATACTTGCGTGGCCTTAAATCACCTGAATTGGTACAGAAAAAACAGCGAGGATCAGCCCAGGCTTTACAGGGAATAGTAATAAGGGAAGTTTAAAAGATGATTGAGAAATTTACACTACTGTCTTGGCTACTGCAAATTGTGAGTCATAAGACTTGAAGAAGATACCAGATAAACATTCAATAGTTTTGAGGGTGTTGTTTGTTATTTTTTGTTTGTTTGTTTAGATAGGTGAGAAAGGGTTGGGGTTTTCTCCTCACAGCTGAAAGGAACAGTGGGCAATTTTCACAAAGCAAGCAATAAAAGAATACACGATTGCCAGATACTAAGGCTTGCCCCCTCCACTCCCATTTCTGAAGCAAGAAAAGAGCAAGCGCCCAACCTGAAAGTAAACTGCCCAGGAAGAATACAGGAGGTTAAAAAAAAATGCTTCAGATCCAGGACTTACCTCTGCATAACGATGAATGTGTTGATCATGTATTCCTCTTCGTTTTTTGTTTTCTGTAGCTCTTCTGCCAAGATGTCACTCATAGTGCATTGCAGGAGATACGGCACTTCCACATTGCGGTCACCGTCAAAAACGCCATAAAGTGCCTCCCTGTTGTCGCAGAAGTTATTGGCCGAGAGTGCTGCCACACACAGCCTGGTAAAGGCAAGCAGGAGAACATCAAGGTTGCTATCCAGCACTAATTTCTCGTATTATTCAGGAAAAAAAAAAAAGGTGCAGCCTGTTCTGAGAGACGGTTTTAACCAACTCTGTTCCAAGGTCCCCAAAATTGCTTTCTGAGCTGTGGAGAAGAGTCAGGCCCATCTAACAGTGTCAAACGTGGAGAGAACTGTGCTGGAAATTCAAGCCAAGCCCTAAGGAATCTTCCTCCTTTTCAGCATGCGAACAAATCTATTTCTAGAGAAAGGGGAACACGCTTAGGGGAGAAAAGTACGCGCAAAACAACAGCAGTTGAGGGGCACTTGCCCCTCCAAGAGCCATCTTTATGATCGAACGTGCTGATGAACAAGTTGAGTTAAATTACTGAAGAGTAAGCAAAAGTTTGCTGGCGCTTGCTAGGGAAACCTAGGTAGCTGAAGATTTCTAAAGAGGTATTTAGGGAACAAAGAAAGATTCATCACATTGCCAGCAACACAGAGACTAGCAGACTCTTGGTACATTATTTGTCAAGTGCTGCCCTAGTCACAGAAGCTCCACATACTATGAATATTCAGAGTTTTGGCCATTCTACCTCTTCCTTTAGTATCTCCGATTTGCTTGGTAAACATCCTTTAGCTGAAGATAAAGAAGCTTTGCAAAGAGGAAAATGCTTTTAAACACTCAGATCTTTTGCAAGTACTGGAGGCTCGCACAGACAAAATGTGTCGGTTACACTTGTATCTTAGCAACATTCCTAACAAAGAAAAAAGTTGAGAGCCAGGCAGGGGCCCAGTATACAAATATAGAGTCATGGCATGGCCTCTGCCTTTGTGAGGCCCAAAACGTCCCCAAACTTTCACTGAAAAAAAAAAAAAAAAAAAGGTTTCTTTGTATCAGGATAGAGGCGCTCTGCTGCTAGGATGCTTGTATAACAAAAACAACGCCAGGTCTTACTTGTTCTTAACTCCTGATGCTTCTGTGTAACCATGACTCCACACTGCTGGAGCTCCTGAAGCATCACCGGCCGAGGGCTGGTCAATCTTGAAACAACGGATATTGCTGCAAAGAGAAACGAAAAGGGAAAGATGCACCGGATTAACATACTGACACGATCCAGCATAAAACGTAAAGATAGAAAAGAGAGAAGCTTTTTTTCCTCCCAGTTCTTTAGCAACTCATTCAAAAGCAGGACATCCAAAGTGGTTTACTTTTATGTGCCTGCACACAAAGAACAAAAAAGCAATAAATAACAGCCTCTATGAGGGTGTCAGCTGCACTCTTTTGCTTACCCAGCTTTTCTTCTCCCTTCCCTCACCCCTGAGCTATTTATTTCCACCCTGGCCCAGTGGGAATACAAGGCAAATTTGTCACTGACTTGATGGAAGCCTGTATGGGGAGTGATTTTCCAGCTAACATGTCTCCCCCACCCAGGTTAATAATAAGTCTCTGGGCTCTTGTTATTATACTCAAATAAAACCTACTCTGTGAGCCACACCATCCCCTAAATTAAAAGAAGTCTTCAGAAACAGCAACATGTAATAACAGACTTCCATAAACATGCCCACGGGTCCGAAATCAGCTCTGTCCTAGGGCTGCTCTGACTTGCAAGAGCAGGTCTGCAGTCCAGGCAGCGAGCACAGCCCTTCTGCAATTTTGCAGTCTGGTTTTTACCTAGGCCCTTGATCCTCTACCCTCCAATTTACTACCAACGTGGCCTTTAGCCTGAATTTCAAATATCTCACACAGCACAGTAAAGACTTAAAAAGGGACCAACCCTATCTGTTTATGTGCTTCTCTTCACAGCCCTGCTTTGGTGGGGAGGGATGACCTCCCCTGCGCTCCCCACCGCTCTCTTCCAAAGGCAGCGAAAGCAAGCTCCCCACAAGCTGCAGAAACTTCAAAGGCACCCAAACCTTTCATGAACTGAATGAATCATAAGAGGACACAGGCAGAAAGGTCTAACTGTGCGCTCCGAGGATTCATTTTTTCTCTGTCCAACCCCCCCAGCCGACCTGAACACACAAGAAAGTCTTTTCCGCATTTCACAGCCTTCCTTAAACAACCTGAAGAACCGTCACATCCCGATTGGTTTCTTTTAACGCTAATAGTCAGGACGTACATCAGCCAGGGCACATTACAAGCAAACAAATCACATAAATAATGTTAGAACCATTGGTGTTTCAAGCCCTTGGTTTTGCAGCCCTCTGTGAGACAAATACAAGGAAGACACCTCACCAAGAGCATTACAAAAGAAGTTTGAATCAAACTGGAAAACTGGATCTGTTCTAAAGTAGCAGAGATTGTAAATTTGTCATGCAAAATACTGCACACACAAGCAAAGACTCTTTCTTCACAGGCTTCTTGTACAAGGCATTTATCCTCCAGGGCAAAGGAACTTGGATCAAAAGGGTTTTTTCTGTTTCTTTTTTAACTGGGTTGACTGACCCCTTGTTCCTGGGCAGGTCAAGGACCCGGAGATGTCTCAACGCTTCCCAGCAGTGGTGAATAAAGCTACCTCAACGCAGTGCCTTCAGCTTCCTCAGTGGTACAATTGCACTACTAGACCACGTGCCCAGAAAGAAATGCTATCCAGCAGCACATCCTATACAAGGAAGATGGGCTAGGGCTTCCATACTGCATGGATTACTTTCCTCCTAATTTATAATGTTATAATTGAACCAGATGCTCTTTCCTAAAAAAAAAAAATTCAGAGTAGCTAGCAACCACAGACTTTCCTTTTTTCATTATAATTGCTACTGAAATTCTTGCGTCCTATAAATCACTTGGCAACATCCTCCTAAGCATGCAAGCCTCCCTTAAGACCTCCATACATATGAAGAAAGGCAAGCAGGCATGACAGGACTCTTCTCAGCAGAACAGAGACTACATATTAACCTACTACCTGCTTACATCCTGCCAGGGCACAGATGGAGAGCTGCCTTTCACATGCAGAAGGAAGCTATAAAAAGCACCAAGCGCACAAGTATTTTTGTGCCTGCCACAAAAAGAAATGTAAGGAGCATCTCCTTCCTCACATTCAGTTGTGGCAGTACACTGTGGAAGTCACCGGAGTGTATCAATATAGATATCCCCTAAGAAGTCCTGAAGGAGACCTGATACTCCTGACCACAGCTAAAGAGTATTTACAAGGATGAGAATAGACCTGAAATTGTAAGAATAAAATGTGTATTAAAAAAACATATACAGGAAGAAAAACGTTTTCTGTGAATTAAAGACAATGCATATGTGCGTACGTGAAAACATATGCCTGTGTGAAAATAGTGTGCCACTGGGCCATGCTACTCTTCGGCTACTTAGGACTGAAATTTGTGTTATGCTGCTATGAGGCATGAAGCCTGAATACTGAATGGGCAAGAGATTAGTCTGCCTGCCCTGTCTGCTGATCGTACACATGAAAAGCTGATCTTTCACTTTAAGTTCAGGTGCCATTCAGTTAGCTTTGGTTTTATATATAAAGACACACACCCTCTCCAAATCAGAGCAGCATTACACACTGCTTCTTCAGGAAAGTTTCCTACAATCAGCGGCTCTTAAAAAAGACAGACACCCCTCTTGCTTTTTTTCCTCCTTGTATGCTGTGAAACAGACTTGCTTTTTATCTGTAAAAACTCATTATTCACATTTCCATTTGAATTTTATAATATCCATTGATTCAAGCTAAAAGCAAACTCACGCTAAGTTTCCCTTGCTTTCACAAGAGATGAGATTTAATACTTCAGTGCTGGATCTTAACCATTTAAAAGCAAACCACATGAATCAACTGCTCAGCCCTTAGAAGGATATCGGCCCTTCTTGGAATCATTCAGTATTTAAGCATCAAAGGGACTCAGAATGAAACTCAGAGCTGGTGCAGTTCCCTCCAGGAAATAAGAAAGGCTTAAGGCAGCACCACTATCTGCAGATTATCTGTTTGACTGCAGCAATATCACAACACACTACGGGAGGCAGCAGAAGGCACTTGGAGTATTTCAGTTATGGATGGCACTTGAGTCATGGAGCAGGAAACAAACAGGCAGACAGGAAGGAAGCAGAGCATCTCAGAGCTAGGGAACCGGCTTTGCTGCGAGCAGAGTGGGAGATGCAAGCCTTCAGGACACGTTTTAATATGCAAGAAAAAAAGAAAGAAGGACAAAAGCAGAGAGGTATGATGGATAACAAAAAATGTTACGCGATGAAGTAACAAGGATCACAGTGAATGAAATTCACAGATGAATGTAAGAAAAAAATCTTAATGAGCGGCTATCGACATCTCAACAGTGGAGCATTTTGGTTGAATCTAATGTCAGAAGTAAAACAGAGATCCCAATGGCCCAACAGACCCCTTCCCGAGTTACAGCTGAAAGCAACCGCACTGAAGTAGGCTAGTCATGCTCTTTAAAGAGGATTAGTATTAATTTCTGAACTATATAGCCTTATTTTTTGATCCACTGTCAACAAGGAGTCATATATGTCTTAACGAAAACTACTCCTGTGTATACTGTCACACATTAATGACACGAGTCGTTCTGCGCCCTCTCTGCTCTGTAAGTTAACTTACTTCAGCAGCTCCAGGGTTTTGTGATCCAAGGCTAATCTGGGATTTCCAGTCAGGTCCAGCTCTTGCAGTTTTGGAGGCAGGTTTTCAGGCAACGTGATTTCACTCAGTTCGTTGCAGCTTAGATCCACACACTGCAAAAAGAAAGCAACGAAATAAGCAAGAGAATTCAGATGTCATTAAGATCAAACTGTGATTAAACGTAGCAATGCATGTTTCATGAATAAGGGAGCCTGCAGCCAAGACCGAAAATTATTCATTTAAGTAAGTGGTTCTTCATTGGCATTTAGCCTTCTTCACAGATGCCTGGGACATCTAGAAATACGTTCATCACATTTCCATTTCTAGCCAGGTGTAATCACGCTGCAAAACTAGTAAGGTTTGTCTGCTCTTTGCAGATAGAAGGATGGTCACTATTTTCATTAGCAAATAAGTATTAAAAGAAAACGTTACTGATGAAAACAGTTGCCTTTTAATAGATAAAAGAAACAGAAAAATGAGGTTAGGGATTCTAAGCAGTTGTCACAGCAGTCCCTCCTCTGAAGTCCATATAAACCATCAGTATGAACACACTCAGGAATTTGATACTTACTGAGGGATATCAGAAATAAGCATTTAGGAATGCATAGGGCAGGAAGGAGTAGAGGGAGGAAAAGGAAAGACATATCAGAGCAGTTTTCAACATGGTTTTAATCTGTATCATCTCAGAAGGATTCATATTTAAATCTGAATTAAAATAAGTAAAAAAAAAAAAAAATTAAAGCTGAAGTATTTCAGAAAAAATGTGATACTAAGCCAGCAGAAAAACACACTGGCTACCCTCCAGCTAAGCACAAATTAGATAGAACAAGTGCCCTAGAATGACAAAATCCCAAGTCAAACATAGTTAAAGCTGCATATTCAGACAAAAGTCGGTTCCCAAAACCACAGCATTTTAGAACAAAAGCAACTCTTCAAACCCTACTACAGGACCACAGGTATAGCATATATCAAAAACAGGATTAAAAAAATAGAGCACTATTTAACTGAGGACAGAAGAAGAATTATCCACACCTTTCAGAAAGGAGTTTCTTAGTTGCAACCTTGAAAAAAGAGACTTCAAAAATTCTAGTAAAACCAAAGTCCGAATAGCTAGGGTAGGCTGGGGAAGGGGGGTGCGGAACAACTTTCCTAGCTGCATGTTTTGACCAACGTGTAGTTTCCATTGATACAAGCAAGAGACTTATGTAATGGGTCCTGAGCTGGACGAAGACATAAGATAACCTAGTAATATTTAGAAAAGAAAAATCTAACACTTGATTAGATATATGCAACGCAGATGACGACGCCTTGAATCCCTACGTTGTCTGCTACGAAGGCCTCATTATCTAGGAAGAACAAGCTGCTGACATTACCTAAGCCTGATAAAGAAATCAGAATTTAAATTCATCATACAAACTAAATAGCAGACAGCTTGACAGAAGAGTTATTCCAGCGAGTTGTTTTTCTTCTGCACTACTCCTTGCTGCTTCCAGAGAGGCAGTAATTAATTCTCAGATTAACGAAGCTAACAGTAGGCCTTGCTGGGTTCAACACCCCAATGCCACTGCAAACCTGGCGGAAGAGAATGCTGGAATAAGGAGCACAAAAATCAGTAAAATCATCTCATTGCTCTCAGTAGATGCCCAATATGCTAAAGGCAGCAACAGACTAGGGCAGATCCCTCGGTCCCTAGGTACTAGGGAATACAGTTTATTCATCAGGTCTGGGTTTCTCAGATTTCATTTGTACTGCTTGCAGAATAGGTTAGCAGGGACTTTCTGCAGATCTATGTTAAATTTAGTCCTTATTCTACTCCCCAGGCAAGCAGGAAAGCGTATTTCCTAACTGGTCCTGATTTCCTTGTGCGTCATTTTAATGTAAGCTGGCTAGCCCCACCCGGGCAGCACCAGAAGAACAACTGCACACAGGACACAGACCAGGTGGTGGACAGAGTTTAATATTCAGCATTTGCTTACGCTGCATTTATGGCGTTGCCCTGTCCGTAGGTGACAGAGGCTTGAGCTATCTCCAGTTGAGACCGAAGGTGGGAATACCGAAACTCGTCTAGCTAAGAGAAAAACTATCAAATACTGAGAGCTTCATCCTTAAGATGCTATTGCTACCAGATCTTCCTGGTTCACTTTGTACCCTTAACAATCTTAACACACAAGAATGTACACAAAACAATAGCCTTTTCAAAATCTAATTTTAGGGAAAAAAATTTAAAATGTACTATACAAGTTACCTCAGGGATATCCGCTGGGCTTTCTAATGCACAGAACACCACAACACTTCTGTAGCCTTAAGAGTAGGGTGTAAAATCAGCTTAGAGACAACTGTATCGCTAAAATGACCTTGTGCTTGGAAATCTTGAAGGTACTCTAAGTACAAAAGCATCATCTCTTATATTAGCTGTCCCCCTGAAATTATTTCAGACAACATCGTAACTGCCACTACTAACCTTTCCACTACCACTGACTCAAAGCATGTAATATGTCAGCCTCTCAGGCTAATTAAATAGAAAGCAGAGCAGCTATTACCCCAGGTAACAGTTTACCAAGAAGTTTAGAGTATATGAATGCCACCTCAATTAAGATTAATGATTAAGTATGACAATCATTAACACGAGACTATGCAGCTCTGTGCTTAGCTACAAGCAAGGCTTATTTCACCGAACTACCAGCCCCTTAACTCAATCTCCAATTTCTTACCTTGCTTTGGCACATTCTGAATGCTTTCAAACATCTAAGGAGAATCTCCTGTCACACTAAGTAATGAATACAGCCAGGCTGCACAAGTTCGAGCCCCAAGCCCTAACCCAGAGGCCAGAAGAAGCCCTGTGCCCTCCAAGGCTACGGCACAGCTATCTGGCAACTGTATGAAGTCCTAAGTTTCACCGAAGTCAAAACCAGACGTGAGTACTGACAAGGCATTTTTGTTCCACAAAGATGAAGTCCGAGAGCACTGCACCCTCTCCGATGAAGGCACGCGCATTATTCCTCCAGTTGCAAAACAGTTCTTGACATCCATGCCTCTTTCTTTTTCTAGAAAGAACTAAATAACTGTAGGAACTAAATAACTTAGGAAGAAAAAAAAAACACCAGGTCTTCCATGAACATTTTTCTGCTAAGTTTTGCAGCAGAGAGACACTCTAAATACTGCTGCTTCTTAAAAAACACAACATTCAGCTATCCCCAATTTGGGAGAACAAAAAGGAGAAAGTTGGTTATTCCTTATCCACATGTTTACATTATCCTCCTTTTTTGGTTAAAAGTGCTCTCATATTTTAAATGTTTACTGTGCTGAGCCTCACTCCCCCACCCCAATTCTTCCTCTAAGAAGAAAAGCTTTACTTCTAATCGATTCTAAATGGCCCTCAGTTTCCTCTGGCCATTGTTCCGAAGAGGGAGGAGTATTCAAAAAGGCACAAGTTTGTTTGAGATTTCCTGGCTATAACCACAAAGCTCATCTTTACGTGTACTCACTGTCCAAAAAAAAGTATTCCTCCTGCTGCTCTGCATGACCCCAGACACTGTAGCGCAGCGACCAGTCTGGGAACTTAGCCTTTTGACTCTGCAGAGTGTGCGAAGGACACACACAAGTTGTTTTGATCCTGTGAATAGGTAATCAGTTCTCAAACTCACGGAATGATAGATTTTTTTTTGATCATATCACAAGGTTCATATGCTATGAGTTAACCATCTCCCAGCTCCAAGCAGTGGCGATGGCATGCAATCAGAACTACTCTGCATTGTGGCCAGGAGGGACACAGACTGAATTCACAAAAGGTAAGCAGTATTGCTCTCGGCACAGTCAAGCAAAGAATGTGTCTCACTAAAAAGAACCGTCAGGAAAAGCTCAGAATTATTTCTGGTAACACACACAAGATGGATTAAGCGTTCCTCCAGTTGTGCAAAATACGACTGCAATTAGGAAAACTGAAGTAGTTTGCCTAACTACTCAAATCCTGCGCTCCTGGAATTTATCTCTGTCCCCAAGGCCTATCCTATTTTGCAGCTTCAGCAGTTTTTAGACACATGCTGAAAACAAAGTCCGTTCCTACAGAATTAACCAACTGCCAAGGCAGCAAGAGTTAATTGTGTATAGCTCTTGGCAAATGTTTAAGTCGTATCATAACAGACTGCCACAGGAAAACAATTAACACTTATTTGGCAGAGAAAATGGGATGTGGTGAAGGTGAGTGTAAAACCAGATTTTGAGGACCTTCCTCCCTTCCACTACGAGGCAGCACAGAGGTGAATGCTTTGCATATGGCCTCAGGCAAAAAAAGCAGCTGTCAGATCTCCACGATTTCTGAGAATATACTATCCTGCAGCAATGACAGACGTGAGGGGAGAACAGAATTGGTAAAGCATGCGTTGCTTCGCATCTTTCACAGCACATTCATGTCTTACCTTTATTTCAGAAAGCTGCATGACTTCTGGGAAGACTTCGATGCAGTTGGAATGAGCAATTACAGTATGCATGCGTCTACAGTTCATGATGGTTGTTGGAATGGCTTTCAGTTTGTTCCCACTAATATCAATTTCCTCCAGCTCTTCCAGCTTGGCCATTTTACTACAAGAGTTTGAGAATTTTGCTGTTAATATGCATACATGTTTTATTTTGAAATGGTGATAAGGGCAGTGGTTTTCATGATTTTAAGAAAATACAATGGCAGACTTTGGCCCTTGTTCACAGCAGTGCCTGTCACCTCTCCTCTCATCAGATGCTAACAGCTGTGGAACCAAAATCTGTGCTGCTTCTGCCAATTTTTGTTAATTCTACTTCTGAAGTGACTTATTTTGCTTACATTCTTTCTGGTAACCAGCTCGCTTTCACTTTTTCCCCCCTTTCTTCCAACCCTAGCTTTCCACTTCATCCCAGATTTTCCCCTCCACCTTCTGGCATCCTGCTCAGCCCCACCTCTTACTCACCTCCCTCCCTCTCCATCTCTCCTTGCCGCTGAAGCCCAGTTGCTCAGAACATCCCACAAGGACAGAGATGTCCCTTCCTTTATTTATTGGCATCTCCTTTCCAAGGTTGTACCCCATCAGCTTTACAGCACATCTTACACTTGAAAGATTTCTGATTAAACCAGAGTGAATTGAAAGTACAGTAGTTCATCTAAATTGCTGCCAAGGGAGAATCTCCTTCGGGAGAGAGGGGATTTTTTCCCAGTGTAGCTTAGTCCACTGCCAAAGGACATTTTCAGACTGTTATGCTTACAAGCCTCCTGTAAGGAGAAGTCCATCAGGTGTGAGCAAAGCGACCAAACTGGGAAAAACAGATCTCCTTGATTGACTTTGAAAGCATACTGCAGCCATGCTGAATTAATCTAGTTGAAAAAGAATTCCAAGTGCAATCAGAAGGCACCAACACCACTGTGCAACGCACGAGAGGGTAGCAATGTGCACCAGGGCAGAGCAGATGCATCCACCCACTGCAGCATCACTACATTCAAAATACAACCTGCGCCGCCAGATTTCCATGCAACTTAGTTCTCACTGTGAAAATATTTCACATGGCCCACTGGTGGGCCCGTGGCAGTAAAGGCAGTTACTTACCTTGCAGGGAAGCTCTGTAGGCGATTGTAGGCCATGTGCAAGATTTTCAGGTGCGGATGGCCTGTTAACAAGGGTACGCATTTATCTGTGAGGTTGTTATTGGTCAAATACAACTCTTGTAGGATGCTATGGGTCTCTTCAGAAAGAGTGGCTGGAGGAAGCATTTCCAGTTTGTTGGCAGAGGCATTAAGAAATCTCAGGCTGCAAAGAAACGTTGCATAATGGAGATCAGTGAAACATCCTGCAGGTTTTGTCTAAAATTATAAATAAAATTTCTATTTATAAGATAGTTATAAACTAAAGATCAAAAGCAGCAAGTGCACAATGATGGACAGAAAGACCAGAAGTCTAGTATTACACAAACAAAACTTCGGATCCCATTTTGAAATTAACCCATTTCTATGAACGTAAATAACATCAGCAAAATAAGTACGTCAAAATGCCTCTGTCCTTTTATGAAAACCTCATACTGCTGACATTACTACAGCAGTACCTACAGCTAACAGCAATAACAAACCACATCATTTCCGTATTTGTTCCACACCAAAATGAATTCTGAACTCATTATCAATGAACCATGAGAGCATAGCTGCCCTTCAAATGACTAAAAAAAAGTCCCTGGTAAAAAAGCCAGCCAATTTTTCACTATTTTAAGTACTGGCTAGGATACAGAGAGTTTTTGTTTGTTTGTTTTAACCTGCAGGCCTGAAAACATTTACAGAATATGAAAAAGTTCTCTGTGAATATTTGGACAACTAAAGACATACCAATCACACGCACAAAAAACCACACCCAAGGAGACCCAAGCAGCCATTTACCTCTTACGTTTTAAAGAGAAACAGAGCCAACGCTCAATTAAATTAAAGAAGTTAGATGCTTGCTGATCTATGCAGCAAGCAAGCCAGATCTCTCTATAGATCCTGAGTGTCCTTCCCCTAGCAGAAGCCCTTGTCAGTATTTTCTGCAACTCCACTACGAGCAGCAAGGCCTGAAGATGCATAGAAATGAAGTTACTCTTTCTCCCTCGGAGGATCCTTGCCAGGGTGGGAACCAGACCTGCTGAAGAACAGGCACTGCCCAGCCTAGCCGGTGACGTTCTGCACACGGACGATTCATGGCCCTTTAAGGGAGTTTTGTGACTGCAGAACCTCTGGAAAGGTGCACGCTGTTAGCATCTCGAGAGCTACAATTCACACAGGTAATTGCAAAGAAATGGAAAAATAAGGCCATCTAGCCTTTAGTAACCAACTCTGGCATGACCGTGCCTTTTCAAGAGAATTAAGGCTTCTCTTCCTCCCTCCCTGTTTCAGAAACGGCTGCCTTAGAGAACTTGTGATACAGAAGTAAGTGTGTGCCTGCCAGCCTGCAGCGAGCATGTTGAAATCGGGCTGCGCTGCTCCTACCAACTAACAGCAGAAGGCAGCTGCAGCAGTCAGTTGCATTCACGACACAGGACTCCTAAATGAGCTGGCTGAAACCGGTGACGCCAGCGATCAGGACACAAAAGGTCTGTGCGCTCTTGTCATCGATCTTCTGAGAAAGTGATAAAATATTGATGGCTCTTCCCCCGCTTCGCCGAAGTGCACGGGAATTCATGCTGACCTTTAAGGTCTACTAATGAATGAGATGGATTTGCATGAGTTGCAGCTGGTTGCAACTTGCTCAGCAGCAAATAAGGGTCAGGCATGCTACAGGGAAGTCACGTGGGATGTCAAAGGATTTAAAAATATTTCCATTAGAAGCTAAAATCTCTCAGCGCTGCACAGAACTGAAACTAGGTTAGCTCTTCTACACAGACCGAGGAGTCCACTACGGAGAAACAGTTTAATCCTGAGGCTCATTCATTATTCACAAGGGTGGTAAAACTCCAGAGGAGGAAGGGAGGAGAGGGAGGATTAATAGAGAAGGGAATAAGCATTTGAAAGGGTTTTTAACATCATTTACTTATTCTAAAAAGAGGCTGCTCACTTTTGCCCTTTAGGTATAAACTAAAAATATATTAAGCTCTTTCAAAAGTTGGATTACTAAACTGAAGCATACCACATCAACAGTTCCTGTACTTAATTACACACCAGCAAGCACACCTATTGCTGAAGTACAGACAATTATTACTTGAGCAACTTCATTCTAATATCCACGACAATCTTTCTCTCTCCACAAAAAGGCGCTTTCATTAACATTAAAGCCATGGTGCCTTTTGTACTGCTCACAGTACAAAGTGGTCATCTTGGGCTCAGTCTGGAAAGGTTTAAGTAATAAAAAGGCTTAAGGCTGCAGGGAAGAACGACCTTTCCCAGGAATATGACAGGGACGAGGAGGTAACAGCAAAACACTAAAGCACACAAACAGGAAAACCTCTCAAGAAGAGACATTTTCCACTCGAGGAATCTTCATTTTCCTTATGCTCCTGTAGGATGCAGCAGAATAAACTGCAGTGGTTCACAGGTACCTTCCTTCAGTTGCCAAAAGGAGCCTAACGGATAACCTATAGAGCATCATATGGCTATGAGGTTCTTAATGCACAGAAGAGTTTAGGTTTGCTCAAATACAGCTATGCCAAAACACAGCTGAAATCTTCAAGGAAGTGCACATTGCTCTGATGATGCTGAAATTGGTACAATCTGCTATACAGAAGTCATCCTTAATTCAAAAGGAAAGTTAATCAAGAAGCGTTCCGTTTCTAATAGATTTCCAACATTGGTAGAATACAATGAGAAAGCTCAAGCTGTTCCTTCGCCTGCATTAAAAGCGGTTGAAATTCACATATTCCTGCCAAAACCAGGTTTTGAACACACATTTTCCAATGGGGAAAGCATAGAGGAGAGCTGTTGCCCTGTATCCTTCCACCTGCCCACCTTTTGCCGATCTTCCAGAGAGCGATATGACAACACTGGAAATAAATCCCCAGCAGGCGGACTTACTGTTTAGTGCCTTGACGTTAACAATGCTTACGTGGCTAGCAAAATCTTGCCAGCAGTCTAGAAGGGGAACCCTGTGGCAGCGGGGCATTTCACCCTCACCACACCCAGCAAACACCTCCGTGTGCACGCTCCCAGCCACGCAGCGCTCGGATTCAGGATAGTCACATGGTTATCTCCATCTGTAGCTTGATTCTAACGATATCCGCTATCTTTTGAGAAAAGAGTATGCTGCTTATTTACATGTTCCTTTTGACCAGCTGTTACATTAAAATGGTAAAAAAAAACATTCTCCAAAGATCCTTTTTTCAAAATATTCTCTTGATTAAAAAAGAGCCACCACTCTTTGGGCAGAGAACAGAATGAACTAGCAGATTGCTGCTGCATAAAGCTTTGTTGATTCTGTGCTAGAGTCTTCTGTCCCAAAAATCTATACTTGCCCATCAGTTTTTCCCTCTAACACAAAAATCCTCCACCAGGTTATTTCCACTCCCCTGTTTCTTCATCCTCACGCACTGTGCCAGCCACCAGCTCAGAAGGCACATCTTACAAATGCCCTCTGGAGGAGAGGAAATTTACTCGGGCACAATTGGTTCCCATCTCCCTTGTGCACGGGCCTTAACTGATTCATGTTCCTTGAAGATATCCCACTCGTATTGCTTATCAGATGGAAGCAGAACGTCAAGTATTAAAGCTCAGTCCAAAATTAATTGTTTCCCCTTCCAATTCCACCCACACACTATACCACAAGCTCATGAAAAAAGTACAGCATCACTACAAAAGCCTGAATTCGGCAGCCCGCGCACATACCAGAGCATAATATAGCGAGGGGAGCATGAATTAACAAGCACTAGAAGAGTGTCAGGGATTAAGAAAGAAAGAAAAGCATTGGCAGGAAGATGCCAGAATTCGTCAGCTTTGACAAGGTGCAAATTCTCCTCTGGAGGTATAATATAAACACTGAACTCTGGCTGGAATAAGTCACCTTCAGTTTTATGGGGTATTAAAGTAAAATCCCTTGTTAGACTTAACTTCTCCAAGAGAAAATAAAGACTGTCCCAAAGAATACACCAGAATCAAGGGCACGGATCTAATTCAACAGAACAGAACTAATATGCATGCAGCACTCACATGCCTTCCCTATTTACATCCAGAGGACGCTGAACTGAACTTGAACTTCCAAAAGCAGAGGAAGAAAATCTATGGGAAGCTGTGAAAGGTTCAAGATCTTTTTTTTTCCCCTTCAACACCGATATCTACCTCTAGCACACACAAAGGCTAAATATAGCCAATTGCTAGGTCTCACTTATATAGCATCTCCCAATTCCTCAACGTCTTCTGAGGTAGCTTGGCAAACTTGGCTTGCCATGAAGACACAGCCACCACAGGAATAATTTAAGCACTGCAAAATGCTCACGAATGTTCAACATTAGTAAGAGCAACACAGACAACTGTATCCAATGACGAAGCAGCAGCAAGTCAAAACCACTGAGCTTAGCTTGAAACTATTGATAAATGTGGGAAAGAATGTTGCAGCTGTAAAATATGCGGAGAAATCAAGATCTCCAGTTTGGCCTGTGCCCTGAGATCTCTATCAGCACAGAGCAATCAAACCAGAAAATTTCTTCTTCGGTCCCTTCTGCAGAGACGTGCCCTCAAGTTCTCACCATCTAATCCTGAAATAATTTATGACTGCAGTAGCAAGTGTGTGAGAGAAAGAAACCTTTATGATTGGCGTGTCTGGGGGAAAAAAGGACCAAGGAAGTTTTGTGAACCGATGCAAAGAACTTCTGCTCCTTTAAAAAAAAAAAAGGACAAAAACACTCAAGTGAATCCCCTTCCTGTTGATGAACTGCCAAAAAAGCAAGCCAACTATGTTTGAGCACTTTTGCCACCTCAGCTCTTACTTTCTAACCTATCTTCAGCTGTTTCATTAACTGAGACATCCCCAGGTTCTAATATATGTGCTTGCAAACCCTGACCCACCAACAATGAAACAACTGCAGGTAAGCATTTCTGCAACCCGAGTACGTGCGTCAAACACTCTTTGCATTCATTTGAATTGGTTTCCTCTCTCACTTTTGTTGTATCCACGATATGTATGAGTTCCTGCATAAAAAGGCAGCAGCCACAGCGGGTGGAAATGGCAAATATCAAACAAGTTTAACTGGGTCACCTTCCAGAACTCCAGCAAAAAAAAAGAAAAAAAAAAATCAGATCAAAACCACCACCACCACCAAAATCAAAACAGGTAAGAACAGCTGAACAAAGCTGAAAACAAGAATCGTGCAGAAAAGAGCCTAGAGGATGGGCTCTGAATAGCTGACACTGGCTTAGCCTCCACTGCTAGCCACTGCCGGACACTACAAGTCAACAGAAAGCTCAAGATTTAATCCAGGCAGATCACAGATCTTCACCACATAACTGCTCTAAATAATCCAGGGGCTCTTTTAGAGGTCTGCCTGTAGCTACAACATTCACAGCAACTGGAAAGGAAGTTTAGGCAAGAAGCAAAACCCTCGACCTTCATCGCTGTCTCTCCACCTTTAAACCCACCTGACTCACTGCCACTGTTTTTCTACTAAACTCAGCAAAGCTCTTAAATGCCTGCCCATCTTAGCTGAAGGACGTTTTGTAGAACTGCTTTCATGGCCTTACACTGGGAGTTTTGCTGCAAGCTGCTTGAGGAAGGCAGCAAAAAGGCTGTATGAGAACTGGACGGAGTGGGAAAGGCATCTGCCAACACAGCAAATGAAGCAGCGAGTAGAAACAAAAGGCTGTGGGGTTGCAGGTGTGAAAAAAAAGAAAGGTTAAGGACTCTGCTTGGGAGTTTTTCCCATCAGCTACAGCACTTGCATGAGTTCTCTATTTTCGCAGCATCTGGTAATGAAAAATGAACAGATTATCTGGCTGTCTCTGTGGCGCTCGTCTTGCCAAGAAAATCCCCACCCAACAAGAGAAATTCTTGCTAACATGATCAAGATGTGCATACTTTCAACAGAATAAACAGAACCAAGTTCAGTCTTGGTCAGAGCAATGTTTCACAGAAAGTCCTCCCTTTCTTCTCAAATAACAGTTTAAACAGAAGAAAAATTAAAAAAAAAAAAAGCAAAGTAACTGTAAATTATACTCGTCATCAGAGAATCAAACTTTTTAATTGGCTTTGAAGGATTAAGAGAGAAAAACTGATGCCCATACATTTATGAAGAGAACAGAGGTTTTTTGCTTTTTTGTTGTTGTTGTTTTGGTGAAAGTGATATTCCCTCTAAGCACACCAATGCCCTGGTTTCCCTGCCTTTCTCAGGTCTTCTAGATGTCAAAGCTCACCAGTGTTTGCACTGACATTTGCCCAACGCGCTTCAGAGACACGTAGTCAAATATTCAGGACTGAGAAGGAGAAAGCGTTTGTAATTCACGTGAGACTTCATACCGAGACAAGATACCTATCATCTGCCAAGTGCACAGACTTGAGTACCTTTCCCCCAAAATAAACTAATCTTTTCATGTTGCAGCAGATAAGTCATTTTATGGAGAGATAAGGGTTCTGTAAAGTAAAGTGATTTGTCCAACGTTACACACTGGGAAAAGATCATGGCAGACCGCTCAGGGAAGCCAGTTCTCTTGACACGTCTGGCAGCACAGATTGTGCTTCCCAGGGAGTGCTTTGAGAAGAGAAACATTTTACCTTTCCTTAAAAAAAACAAACAAACAAAACCCCTAAACACCTTTCCCTGGTCCAGACCCTTAGCTGCTGACAGCAGCAAACATTTGAAAGCAAAGTGAAGAGAAAGATGTTTGCTATAGGAAAGTCCAAACTTAAAACTCTTTCACTGTGGACTGCTATTTTCCTTCATGGGTATCACTTCTGCAGCAGTAACAGGAGCACCAGCATGGACAAACCATTTTAAAGCCAAGTCTTCTAAAGCAGTAACAGAGTAGGCAACGTGGGAAAGCCCCACAAACTAACTGCTTCTGTTATCATCGCAAACAAGGGAGGCTGCAGAGGTGACAAACTCCCCGAACGGGTAAGCTGCGTTCACCTCCCATTTTGTTAATACCTGGAGAAAAGTTTAAACACATTCCCTGCGCTGCTTGGAAGCTGCATCAGGCCAATGTTGGAGGTTTGTCCCATCAGCAAGTGGGAAGCAGCCATTTAATATGCTATTCAAAGCAGGTTTTCTATTCTGCCTCTTTTCAGCCAACATTTTGCCAACTTCTGAAAGTCTAGCCCCAATTCTCGTTTTAGCCTGTGCTTGTTCCTTTTGGCATCCTGAAAAAGGGGGGGGAGGGGAGGGGGGGAGAAAAGCTGTCTACAGTTCTGTAGCACAGTTTTAAAAGGTGAGTTGCAGCCCAAGAATTTTTATCCAGGTTCGCTCTCTCCCTGCCAGAATTGCACTAATCTGCATTCAAGACCTACAACTTGTAAATACATTTACAGAAGTATTGCTCTCTTTGCTTTCTCAGATGCCCGTAGCTTTCTGAATCTTACTTAAAGGTTTCTTTCCTTTCCAAGTTGACAGGAATTTCAACTTGGGACCTGTAAATAGGATTGTTTTATTTTAAATTGACCTGATTTTGCAGCCTTCATGAAAAAACTTCTACAAGGTTTGACTTCTGAAGTTCATACGGTATCTCATGTACAAGAGCTTGAGAAAGTCATCCACAAGACAATTACGGCTGCTGCTGTTAAACATCTTTCCCATATGACTGTCATCACATTTAAACAGAAACATAACTGGTAATTGCAATTATTACAGCAGCAGCATTGCTAAGTTTGATGGTTTTGATTGCATTTTTATGTAAAGTCCCGAGCGTAACAGTAATTAATATCAGAACAACTTCGCTGATAATCATTTTTCTTCCAAAGGCGGTACCCTACCCACAGCTGAATGCGGACAGGGATGCAATAGTTTAAAATAAAATAAAAATTAAAGTACAAAAATTACGTCAAAGTTTCAGTCTTGCAAATCAAGACGGAAACACCATACGGGGAGGACCAAAGCCTTGTCCTAGTAAAGTCCATCCTTCAGAAGACAATTTTTCAACTAAAAGATAATTTCCTTCTTATTCTTTGAACAAGATACTGTTCAAAAGCCAAGTTTACATAGAAACCATCTCAACCAAGCTAATTCTGCAGCTGTGATGCCCCGAATCTCAGGAAGTTTCAGAGATTCACAACAGAACGAATAGTATAAAAGCAGCAGTCTTATGCTATTCTTAACTAGGTGATGATCTGTGACAGATCACCAGTCCTCTTGCTTCTTCACCTCTCCAGAAATCCAGGAGCTCTGCGTTCCCTTTGTCACCCTTAAGATTAGAAATAAAACCCCACAGCAGAAAATCTCACTGTCTGTTCAATTATACATGGGTTAAAATATTCAGAAATCCCACAACAATTTGTTGAAGTGCAGAGGTGCAAGGAACACTACATCAAGGGTGGCAAGCCCATCCACCACGCCAGCAATGCTATGAATCCCTGGTATTTTAATCACAGTCACTTTACAGGGTACGTTTAGATCAAGGAAGAAAGATTATGAAGACTTTGAGACTAAAGGAACAGCAGTATAAAAATAAGAAGCCAAAACTCAGATCAAGCAGTGACACCAGCTTAAATTAGCGACAAACATTTGAAAGGCATAAGAAAATCACAAAGCAAGGACACAGGAATAACTGAGTTATTCTGACAGCCTTATGTACAGATTTTGTTTTGTTTGACAGGTATAAATAAATTCTAGCCTATGACTGAAGGGGGGGGGAAGCTTTCACACTTCATCAAGCAAATCTTAGAAATATATATTTAAGGAAACTGCCACTAACTCATCTTAGTGTATGTAGTAGAAAATAGCATGTGCTTCACTTTACAGCTAGATTTCAAGAAGTAGGTGTACAGCAGAGCTTGGTGGGGAAAAAAAGGAACCATATAAGGCAACAAAACCAGAATAAAAAGAATTTGTGTTTTGGTGAGTTGGGCAGACATCTGTTCTTATCGCACAAGGTTTGACAACTTTCAAATTAGGGCAACCTCAAATTACCCTTTCAACTAGGAAATAAAACACAAAGCAAGGTTTCTCACACACGAGTTGAAATCAAATTCCTTTACGTTTACCTGTCTGCTTTCAAAAGCAGGTTAGATGGCAGTTCAAGTAGCTGGTTGTGTTGTACATCCAGGACCTCCACTTGCGTTCGTTCAAGCCGATCTGGTAGCCTTCCTAACAAGTTATGTCCTGCCAGCAGCTTACGCAAGCTGCTATTGTAAAACAACCTGAGAAAAAGAAAAAACACCCAAAATAAGAAAAATCTCAGGTGAAGATCTGCTTTGTGAATTTAAGTGTGATATCACAGTTCGTTACCAGAAAGTGATTCAGCCAACTGATTAGCAGACACGGTATTAGTTACGCACGGATCTGAGAACATCTTCCCACTCTCCACCAACTTCTTAAAAAGGTTGTTCAGAGACAGGGAAGGAGACTTAAGGATAATTAAGGAGGGAAAGTAGCGAGAAAGGGTTATCTTATTGCAGTGCATAAGACATGAATATAGAAACACGACTATGAAGTAGGTGATTACTAACAATGGCTGCAGAAAATGGCACTTGTGGGATCCCTCAAGATAGCTGAAGAACTTAAGAAGTGTGGGTGAAATCAGCAGTCACCTCACAAACTTCACTATACTTTATTAATCACGTGCTGATTCAATCCAGTGCAATTCCCCACCCCCCATTTTCCTTTTCCCTTAATACCACACTAGCATAAAGCCTCCTTTCCAGTTCTACAGTGAATGAAATTTATCTAATCGGCTTTCCTTTCTTGAGCTTTTACGAATGATAGATGACCCATGGTCCCATCCCCCTGCTCCGTTTCTGCAGGAGGTGGGGATATAGGGGAGAGATGGAAGAAAAGAGCAATATAAGGAGAAAGGAAACAATGGCTATTTTAATCAAATAGTAAAGCTAAAATTTGCAGTACAAAGAACTTAGTAAGGAGTTTAAAAGCCTTCATTCAATGACCTCAAAAAAGGAACAAGTCTATTTTGAAGAGAAAGCCCTTTCGATACATTACTAAAAAAGCTCATTCTTCATCTGCCACCCATCTTACTTTCTTGCTACTGTACCATTTAATCCGGCGAGCCTGTGCATATTGCTGACCAGTTTCAATCAAAGATTTTCAAATTACTCAGCATTAATGCAAAAAATCTCCTTCCCTTTGTTACAATGAACTATATACACATAAAGAACCTCCTCCCTCTTCCCTACAATACATCAGAGGTCATTAGATTATTGTGCCAAAATAATCAATGAAGTATGCTGACTATTTTCCCCTTGACAGATGCAGTCATACTCTGTATCTGTGTGCCAGCGTTAACAGTTATCTCAGTTGGCTCGATCTTCCGCACTATGACCATGGATACAGGTCAACAGCCAGCCATATCATTCCAGGAGACTCAACACAGGGTAAAAAGATTTATCATCCAGTGATAAGCATATCTATTGCATGTTTGGTATTTGGCCATTTTTTATTTCTTTCTGCATTTGCTTGAAAATCTCTCTCATCTATGGATTTGCCTTTCTATTCTACTTTCTTTCCTAATCGAGACTGGCCAGTATCATCAAACCAAACATTAAAGGAAAAAGCAGAGCTAGATGCGAACACCTCCAAAAAATCACATTTAGGGTGTTTTGGATGGGATGGGGCAGTGGCATTTTGAAATCAGGGAAGTACAAATCATGGTGAAAACCTTAACAGGCCACTTTTCTACAGAAATGCATTATATAAATAATTCAGAAAAACCGAATTAGTCCTTAGGAGGTTGTGTTTGTTCTTTTTTCTTTGTGTTTTCCAAGTTGCACAAGCACAAGCAAGTTTTCCAAGTTACACAAGCAGGGAACTGGGCTCCCTGAAATCTTGAAACACCAGTGTTCAACCAAGCAAGCTCCTGATGAGCCTGGGACACTTGGTTCTCGGGCTGGGTAGGGAACCAGGACACCAGGACTTCTCCTCCCTATGGGCAGCTTTCCCACTTGCCTGACTCCCACTGGAAGCTTTGATGGGATCAAAATTTCTAAGGACAGGCATGCCGCTTAGCATCAACATCTTGGGAGAAAACATGGTTTAGTGAAAACACTCAACCAATTCCTCTAGTAAGCAACTGTTAAAGAAAACACCACGTTGCATACAAATAGATCTGTTCAAAAGAGACAAAAAGGAAACAAAAACACATACAAATATCTGCTCATTGGTGGCCACAAGGTCATTTTGGCAACCTTTAATTGAAGCATTTACATTTTCTTTGGGGAATTCTCTGGCAATGCCAGTTTTATGATAATGAGTTTATTCTGTATAGCTGAGACTTAGGTAGCCTTTTTGTTGTTCTTCAGTACTCTTAAAGCAGAAATGGCTGTGTTACAGTCCAACGGTGTACATTGTTCCCATTTTCTTTGAGGAAAATATTAGTACATCGTCCTTTATCTCAAAGTGCTTCAACTTTCGGGCTTCAAGGCTGCTTTTCTGTTTAAGAAGCAAATACAGCCTCAACTGTAGTCTATTTAGATTAGGTACAACCTTCAGCCTTCTAGGATACTGCTGGTCAAGGCTTGAGCATTTGTGGTTCGGGTTGCAAGCATTCTCCTAGGAAAGTACTGCTCATTTACCTGACAGATTTTCAGAGTGCTATTCTATACAGAAGCAGAAGCAAGAAACAGAGCATGTGAATCCAGGTATTGAGCACTAGTTTTTTGGGTTTTATTTTTGATACTTACAGTAAGTCCGTACGCCTGAGTCATTTGCATTTGAATCCAGACCCAAGTTTCTCTAAAGATTAATGGATGTTCAAAGCCTGTGTTTTGAGCTGTGCCCTAAAACTGAGCTGACTTACTAGGAGCTAAGCTATCTAGACACATACTACAAAGAAGAGCTTTCAAAGATAAGCTGTTTCCTGAGGTTAATGATAAGATGGCAGGAGAGACAAGTGGGATGTTGACTGTACCTAATTTCAAGCTAATCATTAATCTCCCAGAGATATCCGGTATGCCTTGATATTCCTTGCTGTTATGAAGTGCAAATGAAAGGCAAATGAACTTTGGCTCCCCCCACTCCTGAGTAGGTGCAAGTTTCATAATAGTCTGCATATTATGCCGTTAACTTGCTCAGTAAGTCTCCTCACATCCTGTTCTGCCAGTATTTTTTAAATCTATTCTCTTCCCATCTCCAACACTAAATCCACAGACCCAGACAAAACCATTCTTTTTGGTTTCCGATACTCTTCTGTTCTGTACAGCTTTGGAAGGAAAATATTTAATAGCTCATCATATAGTAGCTGTCCACAATTTTCAATAGCTCTGTACATCCCATGTAATCTACCTATTTGTGGCCAGCATGTTCTCCCTCTTTCACAACATGTCTTTTGAAATGTACTGAGCAACCAGAAATGACAGCTCTCTTCCAGGGAAGTCAGGCACTTAAAAATTCTCAATACCACCACCTGACTGGTATTTGGACGGGGTCTCTCTAGACAAAAGTTGCTAACTGCCCTTCATTATTTAGACCCAACTCCCATTTTCCTTCCTACTCACTTGCTTTCCTACCACTTTATCAATTTAAAGTTCAGACTCCTGGAAGGGAGATCATCCTTGTAGTAAAGGCAATTGCTCTACTTGCAAAAGCTTATGTGCTTTATGCAGCTTTACTTTCTCCTCTCAATCATTTTTCTTATCTGAAACTCAAATGGAGTTTACGAAGCAGAATATCTAGGCACCACTGAAACAGAAATAAGTCACAACTCCTGGATCTCTAAACTGTCATGCAAAGTTATGGCTGTAAATATTTAATATTCAGTGTTAAAAATGAAGGGCTTTCCTCCTTGAACAGCTTCAAAATTTCCAACCTGAGTTCAAAGGCACCGATTTCTTTGCATAAAAGTAAAAGAAGAAAGGCTGGGTGGAAGCTTGTGGTATTATGACACCCCACAAGGCGAAAATAAAATCAAAACAGAAGATAAAATGGGCCTGACAATCATTGGAACAAGCTAACCACTGAATCAGCAATTATTTCTGAATTGCTTATCGTGTTCCAAATCCTGCAACTGGTCTGCAAGACTCACCGGGCAGGCAGCTCACGAATCCGATTGTGGCCAACATCTAACACTTCCAGTTTTTTGCTGTCACATACCCACTCAGGTAGGTTTTCCAGGCGATTTCTATGAGTAAAGAACACAACGAGGTATACTAAGCCATAATCCAGATGTAAAGTTAGCATACACAGATGCAAACCTGGGCATCATATCATGATCAGGCACTTGCAGATTTGAGGTTCAGAAATAGGACCCTTACACAGTATGAACATAAATCAACATTCTTGCTCATTCATGTAACTTGTATCCTCTGGATTATTCATACAATAGCCATCCACCAAAACGTGTGACAGTAACCAAATCCCTCTTATCCTCAAATATCTTCCTTTTTAAACTTAAAAACATTTCCCCAATTCCAAGTGAGCCTAGAAGCTAGACACCCCAGCCATTTAGTTACAATGCCATCAAAGCACAGGAATGGTTTTGTGATCAACACCCCACATTCTGCTCCATTTTCATTTATAACTACACAGAGAACACAGCTTTACAAGGAACACTTAAAACAAATCACACTTATTTAGTCACACCTGTATGTTACATTTAGGTGCACAGTAAGAGTAACTCATGGTTAATGAAACTTTGAAGCTGATGGCCACTAACCCAGGTTAACTCAGTAATTGCTACAATCACCTTGAGCAGTTGGAGTGCTTTAAGAAGGCTTTTTAATGAATGGAATTACACCGCTACAATATGCAGATGAGTAATTCCTTAAATAAGAGAGACATTAAGCACATGTATAAAATGCTTTCCTAAAAAAAAAAAAAAAAAAAAGCCACAAATTAAAACAGCTCTTTTTGCATCTCTTTCCTTACCCCACCTCCCTTTTGAAGCTGAGATTTATGGATACATTGAAATGGCAACTGCAGACATCCCTGTGACAGCCAGGGCTATGGACAACTATGAGCTGCAGGAGCTGCACAACTGGTAAGTAGACTAACGAACTGGCACATACACTGGGACTGATACAGACATGTCCAAAAAAGTACTTCTCTACATGTCTCGTATCTGTGCAGGGTTGAATAATCCTGTGTTGACTGTGTAAGACAGGAAATCTTTAGAACAGGACAATTATTTTCCGATAACTATAAAGGCACATAATGCTTTTAATGCTAAAAATAAATAATAATAAATGAAAAGGAAACAGGGAAGAGCTGGCCAGTAGGAAGAAGCCCAAGGACTGACTTGAGAATCAGCACTCATACATCAAGGTCCATTTCCTGCTTCCACTTCCACTCACTAAAACACCAGTGAACCTTCTTATTCCATAAACTTCATTATGTTTAAAAAATAAAAATAATAGTAAACGACTCTTACCTAGAAATATCCATATAAGCCAAGTAATTCGGAACTGGATACACATCAAGGTGAGCAAGTTCTAGGGGGCGAAAACACAAACAAATGTGATGATAAAGCTTTTCAGTTTTGCTATCCTGTACAAAGTATTTCAAGCAGCTAACAGCCATAGATTTCTGAGTCAGTCAGTAAACTAAAAGAGCTTCTCAAGATTTGGGCCTTTTTTCCTCTTTATTATATCTGAGTATGCTAGCTACATCAGGTTGTACTTGCTATGACAGACACTACATAACTGAACAGAAAAGAGAAAATGGAGAATTAGAAAAAATTCACAGCAAATTTTTATGTCTCCATTTTTGTCCCAGAGGTGTAACTTCACCTCTGTCACCCTACTTTATATGTAATAATATGTTTTGATTGCGTCAATACTGTTTCATATCCTAAGCTTTTAGGTAGCTAATGCTGAGCATTGAGCTTGAAATAAAACCAGCAGATATGTATTTAAGCCTACAGAAAATTCACCACAGGGAAAAATGCAACAAATGTCACGGTCCCTATAGATGTTGAGATTCAAACATGGTGGCTGAGGGTGCAAAGAAGGGAGTGCCTTGCTCTTCCTGCCGGCTACCCGACCAAACAGGCTGTTGCTTGCAAGACCCAGACCGGCTTGGGTTCTCAGCTCACATTGCACAGCACATGCTCAGATTGTTAACTTTTCTTAGCTACAAAGATCCTGGCATGAATACTTAATGAAGGCACAGGCCTGGATATCGTTAGGATGACAGCCTTTTAAAGACAGTGCAGACTGTTCAGCAAATTCACAGCTCTCAGAGCTTGTGTTTTGTTTATTCCACACCAAACTAGTCCAAACAATAAAAATGGTGGTGAAAACTGAGTATTTTAAGTAACAGCAGCTTCTACAGACAGATTAAACAAATCCTATTAATGGAACACAGGACTTATTCAACTGGAAAAGGCCACATAATTTTTATTATACAATACAAATGAAATTACTCATTATAGAATTTGTAGTTTTCTGGCCAGAGTAAGTACGTAAAAGTAGTAGCAAAAATATATAGTTTTCGTTTGTCTCAAAAACAGCCACTTGTGCAAACTTTAAGTCCAGAGAGAAGCAATAAATTCCTTATTATCCTTGGTAAAGCAACATATTAATAAAGCCCAAAGAAACGACAATTTCAAGATCCCTCCCTGCTGACAATGAGGGGAAATTTGGTCCAAATTTTAAGATTTCACAATTTTGAGAGCTCCAAATCAGTAGCATAGTGTTATTCAAAAGTCATTACACACCATATGTAAAACTTTTATCCTGGAGTCACGTCAAGAGCCTCCTGACTCCTCTCAATTACTTGCATTGTACTCCATGAGCATCCCACTGAGACCCAGTTACAGAGACCCAGAAACTGTCTGTTAAGACAGCTGCCCTGGAAACACACTTACCATTCGAGGAAGCATACAGGGCTTTAAGAAAATATCCGCTGATTTTGAGAGTTACCAGTTGATTTCGTTCACAGTGTAGCACTTCAACATTGTTAAAGACTGTTGCATCCAGCTCTCCAAGTTTGTTGTCTCTGAGATCCAACTGGGTCACATGGTGCAGAAAGTCTGTTTCATCAGCCTCCAATCTCCTAATTGAATTTAATCTTGCAGACAAAAAAGGGAGATTAAATATAGCTACATGACAGGACCCTGCTGACAAACTAATGCTCACTCTACAATCAGTTGCATTGGATTCAACTAGCATGCTTCAAGCTTCTGATCAAGTTTGATTGTACATATTTTTCTCTGCATCGTGTGATTTTTTAAAAGCAAAATGGATCGGTTCTGTTGTTTTATCCATCATGACAAAGGAATGATGACACTGAGTTCCTTTCCAAACTACTTTGAAAAACATTGATAAAAAGCTCTGCAAGAAGGTAAGTATTATTTTTATGGTGTCTGTAAAAATAAAAGATGATCTGGCTGTTACTTGTGCCTGACAGCATGGAAAAGAAAATAAAACTGCAGGCGTATCATGAGCGTCAGCTGGAAAGGTCTGATAGATATGAGAAATCTGCAAATATTGGTGCCTCCTGCCTTATTGAAAGGCCAAACTGAGATTTATGAATTCCCATACTTGCCTCTTGCTTCACCATGTTCCACAGTGAGCAAATTCAGAGACCTGAAAAAGGGGGTTGAAAGAAAACAAAGCAAAAACCCAAGAGGAGGCCGTCAGAGTGAACAGGTTTTACCACAGCTTCACTGCAGTGCATTAAAGCTGCCAATAGTCAGCAATTTCTGGGGAAGTTACAAGTGAAATAGTACTATTTGTAATAGCAGTATTTGAGATGGTAGAGCACTTCAAAGAGATCAGTTTCAAATTCTTAGGCCTGACCAGAACACTAAAATCAGTCTATCAACTTCTGTTGGCCCATTATGCCTCCCTAGTGAGGATGAGGGCACCTACCTAAGGTTTTGCTGTTGCTCGTTCGTTCAGAAGTTGTCCTCTGCATAACAGCTTTATATTTTCAAAGTAACCACATTTTTCCACTAAAATAAATCAGGCAATTTGCCCCCTCCACCATCACAGGCTTCTTTTTCTGCTTGCAATTTACAAGGCAGTGCTTGCTTCTGATTTCACTGAAGCAAAGCACTTCACAGTACAGCAAGTACAGTTTACAAACATATTTGACATGAAATAGCCAGGGCAGCTTTACAAAGAACTAATGTTCACTGCTTGGTGCAGAAAGGATGTGGCAGACAATGAAAGGGCTCTATAAACTGCACAGCTGGAACTCAAGGCAATCTCAACCACAGCATCTCTACTCCGAGGCCAAAAGCTAATGCTATTGAAACCCCGATCGGTACTGCTATGTTAACTAAAAGCTGAACCACTGAAATAGCTGGTGTAGGTTTCAAGATTCGCTTTACTTTTTACAACCTTCAGACCCCACGGAAATGGGAAGCAGAAGATCTTTGAAAAAAGCACCAACACCACAATGCCACTATGGGCCTAGAACATGAAAGCTTCTGTTTCCCTTCTGTGATCAGGGGCTTCTTGTCTTTTCCCCTGTTTCTCAAACAACAACTTGTAAAAAGAAAAAAGTGATTAAAAACACGCATGTCACTGAACGTATTCAAAATGAACTAAAACATACATGGATTAATTTTAACTAGAAAAACAACGAAGATAACTTAGGGATAAAAATCAAGGTTTCTTATTTTTTCTTCTATGCATCTCCTGACCATTGAGATCAGGCTCTAGAATCAGGTGGCTGACACCTTGAAGTCATACCCCTGCTTTTATGGCTTTATACTTTCATAATATATGGCTTTTGACTGCACAATGGTGAACTGCATCAATTAAATATTGGACTTTAAGGAAGGACTTGAGAAAGTGAATCAAAAAAAAAGCTGAAACTGTCTGGGCGCTGTCTCTGTCTTTTCTGATAACGTACAAACTCACAGACAGGTTTTAACCTCACCAAATACACTTCAGAATTCATTAATCTATCTTAGCTATTTTCTTAACTAGCACATATTTATGGTGGCCTTTCCTTGAGTCCAAAGTCTAACAGCTATGCAACAGTACAGTACACTAAGTTTTAGGTTCAACCGCTTCATTTAACTAAACAGTTCCAAGATCCATTATTATTTGGACCTCAGGGTCCAGGCTGAGCCTCGCTGAGCTGATTACAGAATCTGGTTTGTCCAAGGACAGTAAAAAGAAAGAACCAACACAGACCAGAGCCATGTGCAATAAGAATCTCCTCACAATCTGCTGAAAGCGTTGATAAAATAACGTTACTAATTATGGACTAAGCTTTGTAACATACCAAGAAACATTAAACTATCTGGTTTTGTCCTCTCAGTTTACTTTTTCATAATCTTACACATCTGTAATGTTTCAAATAGAAGCTTTTGGGGTCAGGGGCTATCATTTACACTATGCTAATAGGGCACCAACTAGAAATGGAGGAGTGACCAGTGTCCCAGGCTCTGTTTCATTTGAACTCTTGGTGTAAATATTAATTTCCTCCAAAATGCATTTGCCTAACCATCAGTTCCCCTACATGCTACCTGTTCCTCAAAGAAGAGTGCTAAGTCTCTGCAAGTACTGTGAGTTAACAGCACAGTCCGTGGTTCAATGGATTAACACAACAGGTACATACCCAGGGGGATATTATGACATAGGAGAAATTGTTTCAACACCAGTAATGTAGATTCACTTATTCTGCCCCATTTTCAAATACCTACCTTAGGTCCACATGTTTAATATGAGGCATCCTTTTCAACGCTTGTAAGTTGAGGGTATCCACACAGTTTCCCGACATACAGAGTTTATCCATGGCAGTCAGCTTTTCTAATACTCCTGGAATGTCAGTGAATTCATTGAAGGACAGACTCACATAGCTGAGCTGATGCATATGCTCCAATTCATCAGGAAGGGACTGGAGAAAGTTACCATCCAGCAAAAATGTCTGCAAGCTATTACAGGCAGGAGAGGGAAAGGGAGAATGAAGAAAGTGAGTGACCTGTTAAATCCCATTTCCTTCCGATAAACACACAAATCTGCTGTGGTTACAGTGAAATAAAATATACAAAAAGGCAGAAGATATAAAAACAAAGGAATACTGCTTTAACATCTGCTACAGAAAATACTGCACAATTAAAACCCTTGGTAACTACAAAATGCAGGCCACGCTAGTAGGAACATCACATCTTCAAACATCTCCACAACTGTGGCTCATGTGATGACTGAAGGTCATAATCAAGGACATTTAAAGATCCTCTTCACCATAAAAGCTGACCCTTGCATCAAATACTGGGGACTGGAAGAGCTTCGGGACACAAAGGGTGCTTCCCCTCTACCTGCAGCTCCCAACCGCTTCAATACAGATCTACAAGACAGTTTGCTGTGACACAACCCAGTTAAGTTTAAATCACTTCTCATAGCAAGATGACATACAGAGTCACGAAAGTGTTGGTTGCCTTTACTATCAGGCAGTGTATGTTAAGTTTTAAGAAAGTACTTGCTTGTGCATCTCGCCTACAGCTGCTGGAACGTTTCTAAGGGCATTGCAGGACACGTTGAGTTCAGTCAGGGTTGGGATGCTGCAGACCGCCAGTGGGAAGTCTCCTAAATTATTATTGGAGAGGTTAAGGCTCTTCAACTTAGTGAATCTACAGAAAGAGAAGAAAAAAAAGAGAAAGAAGTAGAGCATAAAACATACCAGTTTGCCTTGCAATAATTAATACAAGGTAAGTTTGGTTATTTAAATAAAAAAGACATGTATTTTTTGTTTATATACTCAGAACAAGTGTGGAAACTTCCAGACACTCGAGTTCAACGTCACTTGCAAGAGTTCACTCGTGAAACTGGCATGGGAGAAACAGGCCCTCCTGAACTAAATGTCTACAAGTAACACGGAACAGACCCTTGCCATCCGTACGATATATGTCATTTCTGAAGAGGTCTTCCATTGCACCTATCCCGTACCGAAAGGCTGCTGTATCTCTGAACACATTCCTTGCTAGTAAGACCACCCTCGTAACGCTGGTTACAAGGTGCAGGAACTTCTCCACCAAGTTGAATAGTACCCTTTTCTGGTTCAGTTCAGCTCCATTTGTGAAAATAGATACTGCCTTTCAACCAAAAGCGTCATCGGAATAGGTTGGTTTGAACAGAAATGGAAAGCGTACTGAGTTAAAGCAATATTTAGCAAGACTTCTGTAGTAACTGAGACAAATCCTCAGGGTTTTGATTAGATACCATTTGTTGGGATGTCACACTAATTCCAAAATTCTGTCCTCGACGTGTCTCAGAACTCTTAAGCTCTCCTTGATTTTTCGAGTCAGACAAAGAAATAACTTGCATGTGCTTGCCTTATTGGAAATGAGCAAAAAGACTGTTTGAACCAAAAAAAAAACCCAAATCACATAGGAGAAGAGGGCAATCCAATTAGCCAGCCTGAATGTTCAGCAACATTATTATGGTTGCCTAACAACCACTGGGAGGTATGCCTGAAGGCAAGTAAATGGATGAATGAAAAGGTCTGTGTCGGGTTCCGATAGACGGGAGGAAGTTTATTCTCTGGCACGGTTTATGCCAGGACATTTTATTTAGACTTAATTTTCCCTTCATTAACTCTCAAAGTCCTTTATTTCTGCGAGCAGGCTTTTGTATAACACAGTCATGGAAGCAAAACTGCACCTATGAACATTTCTGTTTCCTGAAAGTGATCTCTGATACTAGGTGCCAATGCATTCGCAGCCTCTGCGTTGCCCAACATATTCTCACCTCAAAGCACTTTGCTCTCCCCCAGCCAGAAAAGGGCAGAAAACACACGAAGCATTGAACAGGTTACAAAGCTTTAACACAAGAAGACTCTTAAAAACCCTCACCAGCTATTTCAATTAACTGGTACACAACCTTCCGTATCAGCCAAATCAAACTCATGCCCCTGAATACAACTCAGCATGAAAATGTTAATTATTGCCTTTGGATCTCCTATCAATGGGGGCGTGGATTTAACCACAAAGTACAGACTGTAAATACACTTAATATTTACAAAGCCTTCCAACAAACATGGGAATGCTGTGCTCTCTATCACTATTTTGGTGCAAAGATGGGGAAGAAAATAAGGAAAAATCACGGCCAGTTATCACAGATTTTGTACAAACTGTGCTGTGCTGGAGGCAGAAGTTTGGAAGAGAGTTAGATGGAAACTAAATGAAATCCTGCAATCAAATTACTGCTGCAGGGAAAAAAATGCTACTGTGCAGAAACAATGACTAATGCATCTCTAGAGGGAGAACTATATAAAAAAAAGGAGGCTAGGGTAAGCCAGCTAATGTTAATGAGGGGTACTAGCCAGAAAAAAGAAGAAAAAAAGAAACATTTTGAATAAAATACCTTCCTATGCCTCTATTTTTGAGAAGGGGCTTAAAAATCCTGAACCCAGAACTAGAACTCACAATACTGCATTTATCTTGAAGACAACTGTAGAGTTCAGCCAAAGATGCATCATTGCTTTGAAACCCGGGGTGATTCTGTGGTGGAACAGCTGTCCCACAGCTTCCTCAAAGTCAAGCGCAAGTACAGTACGAGTGCTCCAAGCAGGAGAAGCAAAGGCCCACAGAAATGGCATTCCAAATGAGAATTTTCAGTGTTTAAGCAAGTGCAAAAGTAGTGGTGAACACGAGGTCAAAATCAGTAAAAGCTGCTGGAGAAGCAGCAAAATGCAAACATTCCAGCTTTCAAGTCAACCATGAAAAAAAGAATTAACCGATTTAATAACCAGCACATAGGCTAGAGGCTTTACTTGTGTCACTCCGGAGTCTCAAGAAGAGTTCAGGGCTTTTGCTCACTAAACAAGTGAAAACCACAATCTACTAGAAGACTCCAAATACAATCTTGAGATAAAATTGCCAAAGATCAAGCTGTTAGATAGAGGAAAGAGGATTTGGGGTGGGGAGATAGGAAGGGAGGAAGCTAAAAAAGTTTGTTTACATCAAGAAATTCCAATGCAGTGTTCAGCTTCAAGATTTTCTGCATTCTTGTAGAAAATTGTCTTATGTCAAAGGGCAAAAAATATTTGTCTGTGTATTACATCTTAACTATCCTAGTGTATGTTTTAACATGTGTTTATTAAGGGTCTTTTGTGAGTTAATTTGTATGTTGAACTTTTAGTTAATCTGATTACTAAGGACATGAACCAGACTGGTCAACTGATCTATACAACATGTAAGGGAGGGTGTGCAGTACTACCGGTACTGGACGTTCACTGAAAACACACATATAATGCTTCTGTCAAATAATCCACACAGCTGACTTATTGTTAAATAACATTTAAAGAAAATCTGAAAGACAGACACTTAAACTTGGTTAGCATTACATGGCTGGTTTAAGACAACTGCAGGACATTTTCTTCCTACTCTGCAAACATGTTCACTTGCAAGATGTCCAAGTCACATTTTTTCTCATGGAGGAGTGTCCATTACAAAATGATTCTAAGCAGAACATGCAGGTACGTGCCCGAAGGTAAAATCTTTAGTCTGCCTCTCATCTCTGGTCACTCACTTCATGCTATCCACAGCACAAACAGAGCAGCGTAGGCCCATTATGGAGCACTGCCATGCCGCGTATTAAAATTCTGAATTGTTTATAGCGCTTCTTCTATCTGGATAGATTTATAGTCAGTAGCACCAGTAGCACTTGTAGCATGGATATAAATACGGTACGAGAAAAGTATTTTACAGGCTCCAATTTTCTGTTGCTGCTGAGTTTGCAGTGTCAGGCTTCAAACATTTTACAGAGCAACATCCCTGCTGTTTTCTCACCCCCAAATCTTGATTCCTCCCAGAAGCAGGGGAACACATCGATGCTGTCCCCACGTCTTGTGGGAAAGAAGGGCTTGTTTGAGGCATGACAGTGTAACCTTCCACCTTCCTTATACATTTTGTTAACCTTCAAAAAAAAGAACAGCACTGCTTGACACGCTACGTTCAGTTAGCTTGCCAGACCTTCTATTGTAATGACCAGTATAGAAATTTTCACTTCCCTGGCCAAAAAGAGTCCTATTTTAAGGCAGAGCAAATTGTTGACGTGTCAACCCTTTCCTTTAAACATGCAACATGACCGAACACTAATTGCCATAATTGAACCCAAAAAAGCACCCGCTAACTTAATCCTGGAGCTGCCACTTCAGGAGTGGTTTTAGCCTGACATATGCAAAATGAGGAGAGGGGCTAACACGAGCAGTTCCTGTCATGGCAAAGCAGTGTGCTGATAGTTCAAGTTCAGATCTACTTGGTGTACACCGGAGAGGAATCACGCAGTACAGCACTTGTGTGCCAGTATGCTTGGAGGGGGGAGAATGCACGTCTGACACGGCCATACACCGCTACTGGAACTCAGCCATAAAGCCTAGCCTGACAAAACCAGTCTTGCCTCACTCTTACCAAGAGCATTTAAACATCGGTGGTTACTGCACCAAAACTAGAACGTATGGCTCAGTAAGGAGCTCAGCCAAAGGAAAGGAAAGCCATTGCTTTCCCAGTACTATCTCCAGTATTTGGGGCGCGGTGGCAGTTGAACACCATTTCAAGCAGCAACACCACTGTCCCTCAGCTCCAGCATCGCTTACTAACGCAACTATTGCACTCACTTGCCCCGCAACACCCTGACAAGTATTGGCACTGAACTACGCGTTTCCACCTTCATAAATGTCACATCATTAAACCATTTGACTATTCTGTAGCCTCAGTTTCATGCACTAAACGTGATAATCTCAAGCAGCACTTCACTACACTTTAAAACCAAGCAACTGGCAGGCTGGAGACATTCTTCCTCACCCCTCAACCTGTAGGGTCGAGCTGGGATTTAACTACACCCCACCCTGACTTACAGTAAGCCTAGCTGCTGGGCTCACACCAGTCAGGTCGCTGACACTGCTCCTGCCTCACTGTCTGGGAACACGAATGTTCTCCAAGTGATGACTGCATTTCACAGTACCTATTTACTGCACTCCAAGTTGGTAAGGACAGCGTGGGGATGCCCAAGTTACGGGTTTTCAGATTAAAAGCAGCTATCTTATGGTTGGATGTAGCAAAGAATTTCAGAAACACTTGCATCGTTATCTCAAAGTTCGCTAGCCTTCTCATACCCTATGGAAGCAACTTCAAATTACTGCCAGTAGCCCAGCAGAATCCCAGCCGAGATGCCAGAGAAAACAGCTGATTTCTAAAGGGGCTGTAGGAAAGAAAAGATCTTGAGATAAAAACCCATATAATCACTGTTAATAATTAACAGCCACAGTCAGAAGAATAGCTTGTTATTCAGATAAAATTGGCAAGCATCATTTTGTTATTGTTAAAGCAAACTTTTTGGTTTATTACATCCCCCTGTTTTTCTTTATTTTTTTGTAATTAGCGCTGAAGTCTGTGATAGGCTTATATTGAAAATCCACATGCTGGCAACTTCCTTTTCAATATTAACAAGGAAACAGTACTCGTGATGTAAACAGTACTCTTGATGTAAACAGCTTTTTCCAACAGCACTGACCGAAGCAATTATGTGTAAAATGGGCCTAGCCGATTAAAACAGAGCAACAGTAAATAAAGACTGCAATTTATTAATTTGCTTCAAACCTAAATTGATAGCACTCTGCAAAACTACTAATCCTCAATCCTTGTTTACGTTTCAGAAAGAGAGGAAGTTTCACTGTAGATAAGGGAACAAAGTTTGGAAACAGTGTACACAACTCTCATCTTTATGGTTAAAAATGTATCAACCAATATAAAAAAAGTGTAACCAATAAAGTTTTTGACAACTTAAGACAACAGAATGTCTTCAGTTGTTCCATTTGTAGTATACAGTGGCTAAAACCCCAAGGGCTTTAAGACAAATTCTGACTCTATTGAGATATTATTACAGAACATGTCACCATCTTCTAATAAGTCACCAATTGGGCAATCTTTCAACTAAGATCCCTCTCGCCCCTAGAAAATCCCCATTGCTTTCCTTTTATAAAAGCTACAGTGAGGGAGAACAAGGACCAAGATCTCCTGTGTTGTTCTTCAAACACATACATTTTCAGACTACTTTCATATGTACTACGAAATACGTATTTTCCCTGATAAGAAAAAAAAAAATACAGATGCTGTATATACTTTTCAACACTCAGACAGTTCAGCACAGAAATTTCAGCCCAGAAATTCACAGCACCTCACTACTTGACCAAGCTGCTTCTAAGAGTCTGCTCAGTGGGTCCTTGAAAAGCTGGTATTTTCTTCTTTGACATGCCTTTTGTTTTGACATTTAGCATCCCTGCACATCTATTAAGTTACCACCTAAAGTGATTTATTAAGAGGAACAGCTAGCACCAAGAGCTGGTTATAGCAAGACAAGTTTTCCTAGACTGCCTTGCCAACCAGATTCTATTAAAAATTGTACCAGGAAGGCTAGGTATATGAAATGCCAATACATTTCGTTCACAACATCTAAGCACGTGGATATTTCTAGAGCCTTAAATACTTCTGGGCTTGATTCATTGGTGCTGCGCCCTGTGTGTGGCTGCAATTAACACTGACAATTTTCTATAAAAGCCAACAGCAACAGATCAGAACAACAGAGATTTTACACTTGCTTTGCAGTGGTTTGAAAGAACATGAGTGAAAAAAAAAAAATGGTTTATCCAGTCTTCTTTTACCTCACAAAACCCCCAAAGTTTTGAAAATTGTATTATTAAATTAGAGGAAAAAGTGGAAAACAATGTCAGACAACTAGCAACCTGTGTTTCCATGAATGATTGACTCTCCCTTGTTTTGTACAGGCTTTCACTATTAGGACTCACTAATAATCTCAAAGGCAGTGCTCCCTTCTTGCTAGATATTTGTGGTTTTACTCACTGATTTAAAGTAGACTTACAGCAGTAGTCTAGCTGGCTCAAAGCTTTTTTGCAGTACAAGGAAAACTCAAGTTTTTCCACCGCAAAGAGGAGAAACCAGGATTGTGTTTAAGACAGAAAATAGCATAGCTAGGGAAAACATTCCAGAGCCAGGTCTGAGCTTTTGCTGTTGTTAGGAGGCAAAAGACAACTGATGGGGCACTGAAAGAATTGGAAAAATGTTCTTAACATTCAGGAGGAGCTACCATCTTACAAAATCATTTCCACTTGCAGAGCAATGGGAACAGCAGCAGCAGCTTCCAGCTACTTACTTCCTGGGTAAATAGCTTCCAAACTTGCTTCCTGCCACCTGTGCTGGATGAAGATAAGGCTGGAGAACATCAGCAGTGCTAAAGGGAAGGTCAGAGCCAAAGGCTAAGAGCTTGTGAGGCACTGCTCTGATCCACTGAAATACTCCCAGCTGTCCTTCCTAATCACTCAGACCTTTGCTCCAGATGTTCATGGATCTTCCAGTGCCTTCTTGGCAAGGTCAAAGCAGTGGAGGTAGAGCAGACTATCAGTCACTGACAGAATAGGACCAGTTTTTTTTTTTTTTTTTTTTGAGGCTTATCTGTTTCATGCTACCTGTTTTGCTACTTCTCCAGAATTTCCTTATTCAGAATTGCAGAAAACAGGAGGTTTTTTGGTAAAATGAACTCCTTCACATTTAGGCTCACATTAGTGATGAAAATGTTAATAATGAATGCTTTCAGCAAGACTTATTTGCTGTTCCTACAATTGCAGCACCAAGAGAATATTAAACAAAGAACATCACCCACCATGCTATTTATAAATGCTTTCGAATCCCAGACAGAATTAGCTGTATGAACATGGACAAAAATATTTAAGTATCTCCTGTACACTTTCTAATACTTAAAAAAGGAAAGTGATAAAAATTAAAATATTCATTAATTGTCCGTGCTCATCATCAGACTTCTGCTAAAATTCTATTTGTTATTTGGAGATCTACACCAATATTCACAGAACATTTAATTCAATATTCCTCTCCAGACTGTTCATAAACTCTTGGAAGCACTGCCTGCTTTGTTTGTAAAGCAGACCTGCTGGGTTCATTCATCTTCCATTATGCCAAATTTTTGTTTTTCTAGAAGAAAATTGGAATCATATAAAATACAACAGCTCACATAATTCATCTTGCATTTTTTGGTTCTTTTTCTAAGATGAAGGGATGTAGAAACGTGGTTGAAAACATTTCATTTGAACAGGACTATGCACAAATACAATCCGGAGGTACTCTGCAATTCAGTTACTACTGAAATTAAAATCACAGGCTTATATTTACTATGGAAGCACGAATCTTCCAGCATACAGAAAGACTGCTGATTTCACAGTTCTGGGACACACACATTAAATCATTGAGATCACTTGTAGGGCTGCTGTCCATCCGTTTCTTACATTCTTGATGAGCTGCAATGGACAGAACACCTGGAAGGTCACAGTTACTAGGAGAAGATGAGGTTTGAACAGAGAAGACAGATGACAGGAATCTGGCTTAATTTATTAAATCAGGGCTTTCTTTGCTTGAGAGAAAACAAAAACTCCGAAGTGAACTCGCACACAGTGTTGTCCCTACCTAGAATGCTGCTGATGGGCAACTCAGCAAGTCATTCTCTCACGTGAGTAACAGATTGAAGGATTACAGCCTAGCCTCAGTAGGTAGGTGTAAAGCAACGCATTCTGAAAACTGCATTTTAGATCGAAAATAGTTTGCACAAAAAAAGAAAAACATTGAGTTTCTTATGAAAGCTGGTCCTTTTCTAGCCAGCACACAGATAACCCATTTCTGAAGCATTACAGTCTGTCTATTCCTTCACAAGAGGAGGTACTCTTCCTTTAAACCAGCATCACTTTAGGAAAGTTCTTGCAGACGAGTGGTTACTTGGCTCCAAGGGCAGAGGAAGACCAGTAGAACCAGTAGACCTTACCTTTGCAATTCATTAAGCGCTCTACTTGTAGATGGGCTAGGGTTTAGCCTCAGGAAGTTCTGCTTTAAATTGAGATGAGTGAGGTCTTGGCTATAAAACAGGTTGGCAGGCAGTTGCTCCAGGCTGCAGCATGAAAGATCCACTGAGCTTATGCGCTGTGATGCAACCTGGAAGTCAAGAGGTACACCAATACGTTAATACTGTAATAAATCAAGAGCATTTCCTTCAGCCCTACTAGCATGAGATAAACTGTTTTTAAGCACAGCACAAGTCCGTGTCAGCATATGCAGCTAATTCAACTCTGTTTACATCACGTGTAGAAGTTAACCCACAATCTTGTTCCAGCTCAGTGCTAAAACCAGGTCTGCAGATGGCCAGCAGGGGGAAAGCGCAAAGGTTTGTCAAACTAATATGCAAAGTGAATTCATTTTCATCTATGAAAGTTATGTGATACTCTGTAACCAGAAAAATAGGTAAGAGATTTGACATAAACTTTAGTTTAGTCCCCTGGTTAGCAAGTAACAGCAGCAAAAATGTAAGTGCACAAGTCCTCTATATCGTGGTATGGTTGGTCAGTATATTGAGGCAAAAGGCAAGCAGAGGTAAGGGGATAACAGCCATCAACATATCTCAGTATTACACGTCAGAAAAAATAACTCGTCACATTTCCATCTTACTGGGAAAAAGTATCTGACCAGCAGCCAAGCACTGAGCACTCTGTTCTTCTCGCTAAGTTAGAAAACTGGCCAAGGATAACTGATAAAATTGTGATGAGGACAAAACTGAGATTTGGGAGCTTACCACTTCCCCAGAAAGGAGAAGGCAGAAGTCTGCAGTTGCCAAAGAAATCACACTACAAAAGGGCTAGCGTCATTCCACAGAGATCTATAGGCAGCAAATTCAAACAAACTCTGCACCTTACCAAATCTCCAAGATATGACTGAGTGAACTACAACCTGCCACTTTATTTCCTTAATTAAACAAACAAAAACACTGCCATTGAGAATAGTTACTTGTATTTTCTGTCCAATACTATTAAGCAAATCCTTTCAAAATCTTGGGAGTCATGGAGTTACCTCCATCAGAAAGTGCAAAATACAATACAGTGAGGATGGTGGGCAAGGAGGAGCGATCAAGTGCCAGAAGAGTAAGAGACGTTTTTGGAGCAGACATGGCTTAGATCAAAGGAGAGAAAGCAAACAAGTTCGCTACCATCTTAGACTTGTGGGGCTGCACAACCAGTGCTCAAACAGTGATGTGCTCTGTCGGCTGCTCACTGCAAAAGCAGCAATCATTTTTGCCACTGGCACTTTGATTGGCCTCGCATGCTATGATTCTGGAAGTACAAACACCACATCTAAGGGACAAGAAAGAAAAACAAACAAGAAATCCTCAAACAAAGCCCAGTGGCAGTTTATAAGAGCCTCTGAACTCCAGTGAAGGAGATAGCATCTAATCTTCCGGGCAGAGATGCAGCCTTTTCTACGAAGGACCCTGAACACAGAAACAGGTCATTTTTTTGCTGGCATAAGTGAAGTAGCTTGCCACTGAAAGGAAGGCCAAGGACTTACTTTCTTCCTTTTTTTTTCTTCCTCTCTAATGTAAGCTACACAGGGCTCAGGATAAGTGGGCTCTATTACAAACACACAGCCATAAGCTTCAAGAGGAACAGACGGCGCAGTGTTTTTCTCTAATGTGACCGTTAATAATCCAGTCCTCCCACATCCATTAAAATGCTTGAATTTCTGTTACTCAATTAGCTCAGTCCTTTTGTCACCGTAGCTACTATTTTTCTTCCTCTTGTAGTATTAGACAAATTATTCATAGGCTATTCTCAGCAGTCATTTCTGAAAGATCGGTGTTCAGTCTATTTATGGTGCCAGAACCTGCCCAGTAGGGCACGCTTCTCCTCACACAGAAAACAACTGATGAAAAAGCACTGACACCCCTTAAATTAAAAAGGAGAACGTGCAATTTCAGGTGCAATGTTTACACATACTGCTGCTTCGACTGCTTGTTTGGAATGCAGTGTGAACAGTAATAAGCAACCCAGCAGAGCTCAGCAAGGCCTGTCACTCTGAAATGTTTAAAATACCAGAACTGATAACTCCAAGTGAGCCAAACTCAAATTCTGCTGTGGTCTCAAAAAAAAAGAATGCAAGTACTTTGTTAAAGCCTTCCACCTCTGTGGAAAAAAAAAAAAAACTGTTAAAAGTAATTTTGTTTTTACAAGCTATAGCTCCTGTTCGTGTGTGTGGTTTTATTTTTCTCGGTTTTCTTTTTCGAAGCAATCACCTTGTTATACAAATAATGCATTAATCATAAAACTGATACATGTTCCACGATGGCTCTACCACAGATAATTGTGAACGTTAAATATATTTTGAAAGGAGTTAGTTCTGAAATCAACTGTAATTTTATTGCAGTCTTTTTCGCTACCAAGGCAGTATGCTAGGAATTAACTTCTGAATCATTACAAGGAACAGTCATATAAACAAATACAGTTATTCTCATAGGCACGGATAAAGTCTTTTCTCATTGCTCAGTACTGCTCTGTAACAAATTCCTAGAGAATAAGGGAAAAAGATGAAAAAGAAGAGCAGCAAAGAAAGACAATAAAGGGATATTTCAATCTTGCCTTTCAACTGACTTAAATGCAGTAAGACTATGCATGCATTTGCTATCGTTTATTCAGAGCACATGTGTTTGTTTGCTATTGTTTATTGCAAAGCATTCTTCTACATCATAGCAGAGTGTATAATAAAGCATTGGGCTTCTCCAGCTCACTGTGGGGAATCGCTGCAGAGAACCGCTGGTAATAGGTAAGAAATCTCTGGCTAGAATACCCCTCACGGTCAAAGAATAAAAAGCATCCTTAGGAAGGGACATTATCTGCAGCAAGTAGGGTTTCTTCTAGAAGACAGAAAAAGGAGACATTCCACTGTAAATAAATACCCCAACAATTTATCTGGGCTGAGTTCAACAGGCCTGTGCTCTAACAAAAATACTGGAGTCAGCGTGGTAGCAAGATGTGAGAGAAGTACTTTCTGGATCGAGGCGGAGCAAACACCAAGCTCTCGTTATGGCTTGTTAGGTGTTTTCTTGTTCTTATTTTTTCCCCAAAAAGTATAACTGTTTTTTTACACTTGATGTGTGCATACACATACAGGCACAAAAATAAGTAACACCAACACAAGAAGCACAGTTCATGCCTTCCCCAAGCAGGGTGAAGCCATTGTCCAGGCCAGTCCCTCTGGAATGCCTTCTAAACACATCCAAATCTGAATACATCCTTGACACTTGTTTTCACATGAAAACCCTGTTGCATTTCCTATACTAATAAAACGGGGAAGGTGGCTGGGGGAATGACCTTCTTGATGATGGCGTGACAGTGTCTCAGTCACTGTACCAGAGAAGCTGTAGAATCCTTTCCTGTCTGCCAGAACTGGAAGACTTGCAACAGCTTTACAACAGTGTAGCCGAAACACGTAGCAAGATCTGTACTTCTGAAGTACCAGTTTTCTGTTGATTTTTTATTGATTTTGTTGATCATTGAAAATATAAAGGAACAGGAGCAAATGTGTGGCTCTTCTCCAGTTGCTGAATCTGATTTTAAACACTCTACAGTCAATCATTTCATTGTGAATTCTCACATTTTAATACTGGAGTAGCAGTAATATGGTATGGCCAAGCGCAACCTCAGTTGTGCAGCCCTGGCCTACAGTATTTAAAGTTCTTTTTTGGGTCTTCATGTGAGTCCAGGATACTGAAATAGAGTTTCAAATAAGTGGTATAAACCTACAGTACCTGTACGACAGCCCTGTATCCACACACTGCAACTATCAAGAAAACCTGTTGTCACGATCTCCAGCAGCACTCAGGTGCAGCTTTATTCTACAAATACCACTGCAGGTAGTGCTGCTGGAGAACTCTGCCTGCTGCATGCGCCCTGCTGCTGCCCACCCGAGATCTGCACAAGTGGAAAAGAACCGGGAGTCTCCCAGGTACAAAAACTCATTTTTAAACACGTTATTGTGTCGCAATGGTGCTTACAAGCATGAACAACAACCCACATATGCCAACAGTACCTTAAAGGCAAAAGGCTTCATCAAGGTATTTATTTTATTATTTTAAAAAATATAAACTATTTCAGAATTGACAAAAGTGTAGTATGGGTTTACTGTGATTCTTCAGCAGGTGGCAATAAAAATACAGAAAAATATTTGTATCAGCCGATATTCTCGCCTCTTCTGGCTACATAGGGCTAAAAAACTGCTTTGCTTTGTCCAACAGTATAATGCTACCTCTGTCACCGAGCTACGCAACACGTCTTATTACAGCCTTTGTTTTAAAGCTTTGGCTTTATTACAAAAATGATCTGTCGCTGACAATGGATGTCAGCTATGGAGCAGCTGAACCCAGCTGTATGGACAAACACAAGCCTTGTTTACACAAGCCCATCTTTTGGTGTGACCTGTGGTGCGAATTTAAACCAATGTAATTATGTCTTTTTCCTGTTTACCCTCAGCCCATTCCCTACAGCTCTATTCAGATAAGAAATTACTATTTAGGACTTCAACAGAAGACAATTAAAATAACTAAACAGCCCACACTGTGAAGGCAGCCAAATTCTCAGCCTGTTTGAACTGAGCTGATGACATTAAATTACACCTGCTATAGACATGCTAATACAGAAGTAGTATAATTTTTCTCCTCGAGGACTTGTTTTTAAACAGCTTGATAACCGTCACATCCCACCAACACATGCATAAGGCTTAACTAAACAGTGGTACGTACACTCGACGTGTCTAAACTAACCACTTAGAGCACACAAGTTCTCCTCAAAACTGACCTCGTGTCAAATCTTAATCCTCCTCCCTGCTCAAGCGCCGCAGCCCCACTCGGCAGCTAGGCCCAAGGGTCCCACTGCACAGCGAGGGAACAGATCCGTGCCCGCGGCACCAAGAGCATGAAGAGGGGGGAACAAACTAATGCCAAAAACCTTAGCGACAGGGGGGAAATAAAAAGGTTTTCTTTTGCTTGAAACCCTTATACTTCCATTTTTAAGAGAAAACTTTGAAAAATCGAGGCAGTCCACAGGGTGGGAAGGTCACAGCTTTTCTTGCCGCTCCTTTTTGTTTTCTTTCAGACATCAAACTAGATGCATATCCACTCAAGCTAAGGGCCTTGGAGAGAGAAAACGGAGCTCAGCAGAGGCTTGACAACCCCTCAGTCATTCACATTACCAACCAACAGGCAGTGGCATGGGTAAGAGCAGTAGCTGCCTACCGAGATGGGAGAGGCAGCACAACTCACAGCCCGAAATCTCCAGCAAACTCCTCTCGCTGATGAGACTCAGGGACACAAAAATCATTCTGCTTGCCCCTGCTCTCCTCTCCCTACCTCTAAACCAAGATGTATACAGCATGCAGAAACAGCTTGCTTTGACTTCTGGACGTTACACACAGCCATAGGAACTTAAATGAAAACAGTAGTAACAAGCCTGAGTGTGCGTGGAGGGAGGATACGCAGAGATAACGAAGCAGAAGCCGCATTCCTTTATCTGGCATGATACAGGCCCAGAAAAATCTTAGATGTGGAAGTCAGTGACCCAGGTTAAGCATCATAATCTTGAAAGTGAGAATTTGTCAGAAAGATGACATTAGCCACCTGTTGTTTCAGCATGTTTGGAACTGCCTGAAGTCATTTATTCCACAGCATGAGTATTTTTTGCTCCTTCTCAAAGAAGAGCAGTTTTCTTTGTGAGACCCTACTACTGCACAGGCAGCGACATCAACACCGCTGCCTTGGTGGTAAGTCACCTTAGGATGTTCACACTGATAAGATCCCTGGCAAGGACAAGGCTTAAGATGCGTCTCAGAGTTAAGGGACAGTAATTAGCTGTAGCATTAAGCTTCTTATAATTCAGGCATGTGAATCTCCATTTGGTGGAGCAAGGAATATTAACATCCTTAGAACAGCTTGACTGAAAGCAATCTTTTATTCAACAAAAATGGTGGAATAACAGAAAAAAAAAAAAAACAGGTCATTCTCACAAAAACTGAGAAATACCTCATTTTCTCCACATAACTTGTGTTAGACTTAAGTTTTTAGCTGGACAAACAGCTGTACAGCCAGTAAGCAGGCTTTGCAATGAGCAGCTCTCCAGCAAAGGTTTTCTTCCAGTGTTTGCTACAGATTTCTGACTTGCCAGTGGGACTGCCAGCACTTCACAGAATCACAGAATTCATAGGTTGGAAGAGACCTCAAGATCATCGAGTCCAACCTCTAACCTAACCCTAACAGTCCCCACTAAACCATATCCCTAAGCTCTACATCTAAATGTCTTTTAAAGACTTCCAGGAATGGTGACTCCACCACCTCCCTGGGCAGCCTGTTCCAGTGCCTAACAACCCTTTCAGTGAAGAAGTTCTTCCTAACATCTAACCTAAAACTCCCCTGGCGCAACTTAAGCCCATTCCCCCTCGTCCTGTCACCAGGCACGTGGGAGAACAGACCAACCCCCACCTCGCTACAGCCTCCTTTGAGGTACCTGTAGAGAGCGATAAGGTCACCCCTGAGCCTCCTCTTCTCCAGGCTGAACAAGCCCAGCTCCTTCAGCCGCTCCTCGTAGGACTTGTTCTCCAGGCCCCTCACCAGCTTCGTCGCCCTTCCCTGGACCCACTCAAGCACCTCGATGTCCTTCTTGTAGCGAGGGGCCCAAAACTGAACACAGTACTCGAGGTGCGGCCTCACCAGAGCCGAGTACAGGGGGACGATCACCTCCCTAGCCCTGCTGGTCACACTGTTTCTGATACAAGCCAGGATGCCGTTGGCCTTCTTGGCCACCTGGGCACACTGCTGGCTCATATTCAGCTGACTGTCCACCATCACTCCCAGGTCCTTCTCTGCCTGGCAGCTCTCCAACCACTCATCTCCCAGCCTGTAGCTCTGCTTGGGGTTATTGCGCCCCAGGTGCAGGACCCGGCACTTGGCCTTGTTGAACTTCATGCAGTTGACCTCAGCCCATCGGTGCAGCCTATCCAGATCCTCCTGCAGAGCCTTCCTACCCTCGAGCAGATCGACACACGCACCTAACTTGGTGTCATCTGCAAACTTACTGAGGGTGCACTCAATGCCCTCGTCCAGATCATTGATGAAGATATTAAAGAGGACCGGCCCCAGCACCGAGCCCTGGGGGACGCCACTAGTGACTGGCCTCCAACTGGACTTGACTCCATTTACCACAACTCTTTGGACCCGGCTATCCAGCCAGTTTCTAACCCAACGAAGCGTGCGACAGTCCAAGCCAAGCGCAGCCAGTTTCTTGAGGAGAATGCTGTGGGAGACGGTGTCAAAAGCCTTGCTGAAGTCAAGGTAGACCACATCCACAGCCTTTCCCTCATCCACCCAGCGCGTCACTTCTCGTAGTTCACTTGCCTGCATCTCCCCGTCCCAGAAGGAGAGGGCTTCTCCATTTGCCTTTGCTGCGTTGGTTGTTGGGTTTTGTTTGTCAAGTAAGCCACTATGCTAGGCCGCCATTTTCTGACGTAGGTTCTCCTACATAGCTGCAAACACTATCATATGGATTAATTCTACAATAAGATGAACTCTTCTCACGCCATTATTTCATGGCAATTTTTAAAGGCCTTCTGACCCAAGTATTATGTAATACAAACAATGAATATAGCTCTATTTGCCCCTGGGCCTAAAGCTAGTCTGCAGCACTCATTCTGTCTTCTCTGTGGAGACCTTCCTCCTTCTCCCCAAACCGCACAAGCCACCTAAGGAGACCGAACATCCCTAAGATTACTTTCGCTGGTAATGCCTCTCCTTTCTTCCCCCTCCCTGCTAGACTTTGGTTGTAAATGCTTTCAGTGTTAGAGTCATTCAATTTCAAGACCAACTCAGTTATCACCTTGTACGTAACGAAATACTTACTGCACAGTATGCCAGTCCTTGCAGCCTCCCCTGATCTCATGGGATCTGTTCAGCACAGACATTTTGCTCTTAATGAAGCTCCGGGGAACTAAGTTACATTCCCCTGCTCACTCCCACTTCCTTCCACAAGAGGCTACTGAAAATAATTTGGGATCCTCCTGAAATGAATACACCTTAAAAGGTAGCAACTGCAACACCTCATGGAGTTGCTAGCTGTAAGCCATGGTTAAACTTCCCTGCATTTATGCAGGAACTTCATAAATTCAGCTTCAATATCAGAACCGGATTTAGAGGCTTCAAAGGACATTACTTGGATGATATTTCCAGATGTGTGGGTGAAACCTAGTTTTCCATTCTCACTCGTGGCTGCAAAACTTCAATACCCTTAGCTGAAGTTTAAAACAATACTCTAAATTTCAGCAGGAAAAAAAAAAAAAAAGCCATAGCTTGGCTAGAACCAAAATTAAGGGAAAACCTTGGTCACTAGTTATACCTTTTTGGAATCAGCTCAACTATTTTAATGCAGAAAAAATAACCAGAAGAGCCTAAGTACAAAGCTTCCCCCTGAACTATTAAAAGAGGTGCTACAATGAACAGAAGTTAACTTCCAAAACACAACTGACCTCTAACCACAAAAGGCACAAAAGGATAGGTTTTGCAGGGGAAGAGGAGGGAGAATACTTTCAAGTGTTATAATCAAAAGGGAAACCAAACTGGCCTCAAGTTTGCATTGCCTCATCTGCTTTCAGACTTTGACTAGAGCCACCTACAGCAAGAATGCCCAGGTATCACTGCAGAGCAAAGGTCCTAAATATTGAAGATTTCACACATACACAAAAAAAAGAAGTCAAATTACACACAGAAACCGAGGTTTGTTTATGATATAGTAGTTGTAATCACTGCTAAAAGGAAGCTGTGGTTCTGTTTTTAGGGATCTATTTTTAGAGAAGGCATTATCTCAATATTGTCATTTTACGGTATTAGAGGAAAAAATGGTTTCCTTTTTGCAAACAGTCATTACATTTCCTGTAAGTAAGGGAAAACAAAAGAAAACAACAACAAATACCACCATCCACAGCAAAAAATGAGAAAATCTCTCAGGGATCTTTTTAATTCACTGTAAGTTGAATGAACACTTACAAATAGGTTCCTAATGCTACTTAGTCTCACCAATTTAAAGAAACCTAGACAGTTGTTCTTAAAACAAGCCTTCTGCAGAGCCTTGGATTTGATGAAAGGTTATTTCCAGAATGGGTCACTGATGCTGTCATTATATTACACTTACTCTTAGTGTCATAGGGGTAGGAAGACTCATTTTCAAGCCTCCAAGCACTTCCAGCATAAGAAAGAAGCCAGCTACAGCAGTCGCCCTTTCCGTGACTGGCACACCCCTCACGTCCAACCCATTCCCAGCATGCACATGAACCCCATAGTATCCCCAGATCAAACACATGGAAGAAGACAGTTATAAAAACTGTCAGAAAGGAATAACAAAAATAGCGTTTGTTGCATACAACAGTTCTCTGTAGAGTTCCCCATATATACACACATCTATATTTAGATACGTATATTCAGAGCTGTTTCTGAACAGTGTTAGAAACACCTGTCCTTAATACCTCCAGAGAAAATTGAGGTTTGGTAATAAAAATCCCTCCAATGATGGATTCTGTAAGGATGGTACAGCTCCTTAGAGTATCCAGTAACACATATGAAACAGGTTATTCAGAGTGGGCAAGCCAGAGGAGGTACAACATAGGGCTAATTTAACCATGAGACTACTGGCTTCAAGTCTTTAAGGCTGAAGGCCATATTTTGTATTTAAAAGCTCCACAAAGTCTATTTTCCACCCTAAAGTTGGAATCCACACTTTAATTTTTCTGCTGGTTGACCACACTTATATGAACAAATCATCTGTTAATATGTGGCAGTATCTGAAATAGATGGGGCTATATGCACAAGCAGATGTTGCTTATTAGACATCACTAATTAATGAGCAGAATCTTCTGCACTGGAGGAAAGGGCAGTCCCACAACTGACCATCTTCCAGTACCTCAAAGGTGGATGAGGGTACGTCTCTCAGCAACACGCAATTGCTGCTCACTGCATTTCCTCAGCACCTTTCCTGTAAACTGTAAAACACTCGCATAAACCAATTATTTTATTCTTCTATTTTGGAAATTTATTTTCAGAATTGCAACCAGGCTCAGAGTTATTCTTCAGGTTCTATAGAATTTCTTGTTTATATAAATATTGTCTACAGCACCAAGATCGTATGTATTCAGAACTCAAACCATTTTTCCTCAGCAGAAATAAAATCGTATTTCTGGAGTAATAAATCAATTTAGCCTTCTTCGCATAGCTCAGACTCACACTGCAAAATGTACTCTCCTATCTCAAAGCTTTTGTACTGAAAAAATACCTAGAATAATGAGCAAGGCAGCTGGTCAGAGCAGGACAACTTTAGAGATGAAAATGCTAAAAAGTTCATTCCGTACTGCTATTTTAGGTAAGTTTCTACAATAAGTTCAAGAAAGATGGCTACAGGGGTTCCTTCACTACTTATTTGCATAGGAGAAATTAAATTGAAATTTGTTTGTTTTCTGCCAGTTTCACAGCACAAATGAATTTATGAACAGCGTGTTCTGCACTGACATGAAAAAAGTAAGGCCAACATGGCAGCGTGCCCTTCTCCCTTGAATTTGCTATTCTTAGAACTTTTTAAACATCATGTACACTGACATCATCATTTATTCTATCCTTTTTAACAGCAGGCTTTGATCATCTGGAACAGCACAGACATTTCCACTGCAGACTTGAAGACAAAGGTGACTGAAACAGAGAAGGGAAAACACAAAGGCACAGAGGAGAAAACTCATAAATTTGAATCTTTATTAATCAATGATTGCTTTGGACATTCATAATTTTTTAAACAGCCTTTTTTTGTGTGTGTGTTGGTACAAATCTACCCTGGCATCTAAGCCACACACAAGAGCTCATTCTCCACTAAATATGCTGTCGCTACAGCAGCTGTTGTACAATTCACCCTGGGAAGAACTCAGTAAAGGACCAGTCAAGTGGCGTGTGCCTGTACGTCTTGATCTACCTGTATTTCATGGGGCCTTGCAGAGGCAGCTTACGTGAAGCAGTCGTGCATTATTTAGTCCTCGTCTCTCATCACCTCTCCTCCTCTACTTGCCCCACTGAGCAGAGCACTACTGCAGGAAATAATTGTTGCAAGAAGCTGTCAACACACTTCCTGGTCTCCCAGAAAAGAGGTGGGGTTAGTTCTGCACGGTCAGATAACCCATCTCCATGTGCACAGCGGTGCTCGCTGTTTTCAAGAAAAGAAAATCCTGTACTACATCTCTACTCAAGCTACGCAATACTACATTTCTGAGATAGATGTTGATGTCCCCTTTCAATTGTATGCCTTGGAACGTGGAGGACTGATAATCCTTTTTGCACTAGCTAAATAATCCATGTCCTTAGTCACGTAGTCAACTCTTACACAGCAATTTCACATATTGAAAAACGTTAAACTTAGTTTAGCTGTTCAAAGCGTCTAACAGCAGGAGCACATCACCACACCACAAATACAAGCCTTGTGACAGCAAGTTCCACCACTCAATTACACTTTATACAGGAAAAAGCTTTTTTCTACTACATTAAGGGCGTAGATTTTTTTTTGTTCGATCACCCACCTTCAACAATTTTGGAAGTGGCAAATGAGGAAAGCCCTCATCATGTATTCTTCACTGTTAACTGCACATTCTTCTTCAGTCCTTCTGCAGTTTACATTTAAGTAGTAAACAGTGGCAGATCAGAATCACTCTACAAGTATTTGTGTGAGTTCCAGCACCATCATGCCAACTTTATGCAGAAAAAAAAGTTCTTTAAAGCCATGAAGACATCCCTTTCTTCCCCTTCACTCCCCCCTGCGGTTGCATAAGCTTATTTTTCAATATTTGGCAAGAGAATGAACATATTAGATCACAAAGGACCAAATTTGTTGTTGTTTTCCTTTTGAGCTTCCTTAATTAGGACTCCAGTACTTGTAAGTTAAAAGGAAAGAAAATGAACTGTGGTACAGAAAACTATCAATATTAACGAACAAGCCACATTTCCAGCTTTTAAAAATATTCTGTTTGAGGATAAATCAGCACATCTAAAAGCGACCTATTTGGAGTAAGTATGTCACCAAGTTCGATATTTAGGTCACTATTTGTGCAATAATTTTAGTCAGTCCTGAAAACAAGAGTTCTGTTCACCTCAAGGCACGTACTCATACAAGAGAACCTGGCAAAAAAAAAAAAAAAAACAAAAACTATTCATAAGCCCCATCCAAAAATAGATCTAATGGGTTGCCCCAGTATATCTTGGCTACGACATAATTGACTGTTAGAATGAATCAGACTATACACGAGTGATGTTCATTTTTAATTAAACTAAGCCCAAGTCTCTGCAAACATGAATTCAAATCTTTTCTAGCATACATTTATGTATTGTAGAAGTGATGTGTTAAGAATTGTCTCATTCTGGAACACTCCTAAAAGATCAACACTGCCAATACTCTGTGGGGAGAAAGACTGCAGAGCAAGCATTCTTTTCAAATCTCCTCTTAATATTAAGCTTGTTATTTAAAAGTTGAAATAACATCATCTGGCTCTTTTGAGGTATATAAAATACATTTTTTCCATAGTTAAAAACTGAATTGAGAAGTTTTAATGAAACATTTCACCCATGATTGCCTTCTGTATTAAAATTCATACCAAAACTTTAATTATACTTTCAGAAACCTCAGTTTTCAGCAGCATGTGTCAATCAGGAGCATGAAAGACTGCAGAAAAAGCTATCAATGAACATAACTAAGTTAACTTCAGTGCCAGTTTCAAGACAAATGCCATTAAATATCAACTATGTTTAAATATGCTCGTAGATATGATTCATAGTAGTGCAAGTGTTGCACACAGAACCACGACTGAACAAGAACCTGCATCATGTAACCCAGCCCAAAGAAAGCAACTAGAAACTGGAAGTTTCCATTCCTAAGTTTACTTCCCTTTAGACATACAACACTTTAGGCAGTGCTTTCTTGGTTAGAAAGAACATTTCAATTTCGCTGAACTCAAGTAGCTTCCACATTCACAACGCTCAGACTACCTTATGTAAATGTCTTTCTCCCCCACCTCCGGCATGAGAACTCTAGCTTGCCGGAACTACAGAACTGAAAATGAACTTTTCTTATTTGTATGTGAAAATCAGGAATGATTTACCTTACAATTAAAAATTTGGACATGGATAGATAGCATCAGCTGCAAGAAGTTTGAGTTACAGCATTAGTAGTTTCTCTGTTTCTATTCTTTAGAAATCGTTACAGCACAGTGCTTCCCACACAACTGTCTTGCATACAATCGTGCTCATGTCTGTCTTTCAGTCTAAGGATAGAAAACCCAAACATTAAAAAAACAACTTGAAGTGGCAACATATAGTCTCAAAATCCACAAGTCTCAGTTTTTGGGGTTGGAGGAGGGGTGAGTTGGGGACAATTAAGCCTCATTTTTTCCTTGAAGCACATCTTACCAAGTAGAGCAAGTTTCCTCAGTTCTGAGGGTCTGAAAAGACACTTTAAACTATGTATTTCCTTTCTACTCTTACATAAGAAAAATAGGAGGATCTCACGAGTGCATGGGGATATGTTCTCATGCTGGCTACCTTCCCAACGCTGTTAGTCATTTGGGTGAACCAGAGAGAAAGAGAGAAGCACAGCATGGCACAGAATAAGCTTATGCTGCCAGTAATTCAGAGGGACTTTCTGGCCATTTATCTCTACTTCTGAAGTTCATTGTTTTACACTGTTTTTCTCACTCATTAGATTTGCCTTTCATTTATCTGATGTCAAAGCCTCTGGAGATGAAAGGACACTACTCTCCCAGGCAGAGCCACAAAGCTGCAAGAACTCAATAAACTGGCAGACCATACCTTACCGTCTCATAAAACACGCATTGGGGATTTTTACCTTGAGCCTTAACAGACCCGAGTAGGGATGCCAAAACTGAGTCTTTAAGAAGAATTTAAAACTTAGTAGAGAAAACACAAAGGACATTTTAAATGATGCATGTGTTGGGAGGTGCAGTAGTTATTGCTCAAAGAAAGTTTGACATAATAACTAAACCTCTTAAAAAATAAAATAAAAAACATGCAACCCAGCTGTACCGCTGGCAGTAGGCTGGATAATGCATTACTGCGATCTAAAGAGACAGAACAGCTCTAGTGTGTCATAAATATCTTTGAGTAGTACTATATAAAAACAAGTTGCTTTAACATAGCAAAGAACATGAACAGCCCTGTCAAGTAAAAACTAATGGACAGTTTAGGCACTAGAAAAACAGAGTGCTGACAACACAACAAAAGAACTTGTGTGGTAAAAATCAAAAATCAGTGGGTCAAGATACACAAATTACTTAAGAGAGGATTTATCCAGAAGTGGCAGGGATTAAGAGATAAACCAGGTAACTGCAAAAACAGCCTTTCAACAACATACAGAACTGAAAATTCAAATGATATAATGCAGGACCTGAATTCAATTAAAAATGTGCTTGAAACATGATATGAAGTTTACTAGTTAATCCTTTCTTAAACTAAAATTTTAATAGCTGACATGCGTGCTTATAAAAGAAAAATATAAAACTAAAGAGTGATTCAGCAACATTTACCAAGTAAGGAAACAACCCCTTAATTCTAGCAATGTAGGCTTTGGGTTCTGTGTAGGGAGCTAATTAAAAAAATCCGACACGATTTTAGGTGACACAGCCTTTTAAATTCTAATTTTGACAGTTATATTTGTCACCATTCTGTTCTAATGATCTCACTCCATCCGTCCAGCTGGATCAAGACGACAAAAGGGAGAAAGTTTAACACAGAACTTTGCTTACACAACCTCAGTACACAGAAGTTTCAGTATAAACACAAAAAAAAAAAATCACCTCACTATTGTCTGTTATCAAGAACTCCCAAATTGAGCCTTTTTGTGCACTACTAACAACAGCAGCAAAAGTTCCTAATAATGTGAACCTGGAAGAGGGACGATGCTACAGAACTGGGGGTAACACTGTCAACATCCCATTCAGGAATTAATATTCTTCATACCTTTGATGCTTGTCGAAGCCATCGCAAGTATTCAGTGAAGTTATCAAAACAAATGTAGTAGGTCTGGCTTTGAGGTCCAGAAGAGCTAAATGCTAAACAGTGCTGGTGCTTTTTCACTTCTTCCACCTACAATAAAGGCATAAAAACCGTTAGCAAAAAAGAATCTAGAACCTCTCGACAGAACTCCTCAGGGAAAAGATAAAATGTGTTCAAGAGGAGCTCTTCAAGTAGAATTGTACTAACTCCCTCAAGCACTCAGCTAGGTCTTGACTGTCAAAAATCCATGAAACGTACACAAGCAAGACGTAAGAACAGAACAAGAACCTTTAAGCTTGCTCATCTCCATTTTCCTGAGTAAAATTCTAAAACAAAGAACACGTCTGACAAAAATTTCTAGCCACGACTTAATCTCATGTCGTACAAACAAAAGGTATGCAAAAACTGGAGATGCTGCAGGCAGATAAATTTGGCAACAATTCGAGTTTGAACTGAAAGTTGATGGTGATATTGAAATAAAAATACTGAAAATAGCAGCAATGTATTAAGGTTTCTCTGGGGGTTGTTTCCTTGTAACTTTTTTATTTTTTTCCCCCAGGTATTTACAACCTTCTTCTGGGTAGCTATCTTCAGTGTGCAAGATATAAAGAATAATTCAAAGGAGGAAAACACCAAGAACAACATTTTAAGAGAGACTGAGCACCCTGAAAGGTTTCCGAGGGAAACCTGTCTCAGGCTGTCTTTAATACAACCTAAAGGAGCACAATTTATACTCATTATTAAAAACAGGCTTAACAAAATGCTTTTCTTACACCCCAATTAATTTTTTGGCATTTCTCAACTTGCTAAAAACACCCCAGAATACATCATTCTGATACCATACACGCGCAGTCCCACACAACTTATGGTCTCAATGTCTCAGCACTGCATTCTGGAAAGCCTTTCAAACCAGGAAGTGCAGTGTATTTATGGGGTTGAGGAAGAATATTTTTTGAGTGATGATTTAAAAACACACTTAATTCTGTGCCAAGCATCCTCCACCCAAGCTTTGTCAGCAGAAGCCCTCAGTGCATTTTTTTCTCAGCTTGGTTCTCCTTTTAAAATTTGCTGTCAACTTTCAGCTTAACAGTCTTCATATTTTACATGAGGCGTTTCTGTGAAAAATACTTTATAAATTCTATGTAAAGCAATTAAAAAAAATCTTTTTAATTAAATAAAATCTTGTTCCTCTTAAAAAGAAAGTAAACAGGGACCCTCTCAAGTGCACTGCAGTCAGGAATACAATTCACTGTCAGAGTTCACACACTACTACTGAAAGAGAGGAAAGTGTCTCTACTTTAGCATGCCCAGGAAAGAGTCAAAGAATCATGGAAGTGTGTAGGAAAAAAACTCCTAGAAATTACTGCTTTCCACACTACTAGTACAGAATGTTAATGCATCAACTCCAGCCTGCATATATTACCAAGCCTTTTCCTCTCCTAATAATTCTTAAGAATGAAACTTATCAGCATGCAAAGTAAAACAGCAGTATTTCAGGTGTAAATTCATCCTCAGACTAATGGTTCTCTTCCCATTACCTTGGCTAATCAAGCCAATAATAATGTTCTGAAACACTATTTAGGCTGAAATAGTAATGGTGTAAGTCTTACTGTCTTATTAAAGTTCCACAGACCAATGAGCAGTTGAGGTTGGAAGGGACTGCTGGAGGCCATTTGGTCCAAAACCCCTGCACAAGCAGGGCCACCTAGACCCAGTTGCCCAGGACCACGTCCACACAGCTTTTAAATTGGTAATTTCACTGAGTGGAAAAAAAAATCCTTGTGTTCTGACAGAATCTCTTATGTTTCAGACAAAATTTGTCAGAAAAAAATCTAGTTTCAGCTTTTTGCAATTAAAAACATTTCTTGCTGTTAGCTTACATTAGACCACTACTAACTCTTACAATCCCCTTCCCCCCAAAACAAGAACACGCCACAAACAAGAACAATCCAACAAACAAAAAAAAAAAAAATCAAACCAAACTGATATTCAAAATAAGACCATCCCCTTACTGTTTACTGTTGAGAACAAAGTAACACAGCATGGATAAAAACTGAATGAAGAGGCATGGTACATTTCATACACAATACAGATGTGTGTATCCTTTGATTGTTTGCCATTATGCATATAAAATGCTAATTATGCATATAAAACACTGAACACAAGAGGAAACTGAATGTGCTTCCCCTCACTTTTCCTTAGTATTTCAATCCAAGCATTGTAAATCATTAAGTATGAATCTGACTGCAATCAAAAGTCAGTTATATACTCTGATCATCTCTTTAACAGAAACAAGATTTGGGGAGGTTAGAAATCATGATAATTGAATGTGATCTTCTCCATGTAAAGAGGCAGGGATTAAGCACCCAAATACATAAAATCAAAGTAAAAATCAAATCTTACTTTTCCACCAATTAAAGGGAGGACATGCATCTTTCCAGTCTGGCTTTCTTTTACTGATGAGACAATTAGGCATGTTCCACAAAGGATAGCTTGACGTCTTGTCCATCTGTTGACTGGCAAATGTATTTTCCCTTTTCGAACATTGTACGTTCCTGAGAGCTGAATCCGTTCGGAGCTGCCAGTGCTGTGGGGCTTTCCTGAAATGGAAACAAAAGCATCCACTTAATCACAGAAAATCTTTACCTCTTTCACTCAAGCCATCCTGAGACTTTATCAACAAATTAAGGTATGGGTCACACCGAAACAAATGAAACACAGGTTCAGAACCATGCAAGTGGGTAATGGAGTATCAGCTTTAGTATGGGTATCTTTCATGAGTAGAAGTATATGACCAAGAAGTATATGAACATGAGTTGCTATCACAGAACTGACAACTGCCTTGCAGTACGGGAAATAATCCACAACAGTCACAGAAGTACCATTCAGTGGTACCAGTCTTCTATCCCAGACCTGGAAACATTCGTCCTCAACAGTAAGAAACCATGGTTACTGCCCACCCTTCGGTAACTGCAAAAGGAGGAAGTACTGCATGCTCATTCACACCTTTGCACTTCCATTTCTCTTCCTGCCATCCTTAAGGTCATGATTTGAATAGCTTCAGTAGCTGCCCAAAGAATACAGTTCCTACTCCTTTTCCAGACCACCCTGTTTGGTCCAAACCCCAAAGCAGAGGCAGTGCCCAATGTAAGCCACAACGTGAACAGATGAAATCTCTCAGAGACCCTGTTTCAGAATGAGTAGGGCTTCAGAAAGAGCAGAGTACTTCTGCCTGTATTACAATGAATTCACTGTAACGCAGATTATTAGCAAGACTAACAATTACACCCAATTTGTTAAATGATTGTTCATCTTTAAGTGGCTCAGATTCTACTAATCTATTAATAATACTCTGCTCTGTAGAAACTGTCATTAACAAGGGCAACACAAAGACAAGGACCTCTCTCGTCTTTGTTCTGACAGGACGAAGCCCGGAACAACCCAGCCCAGAACCAATTCATCCAAATATACTAACAGAGACAAAAGGGAATCGTGTTCAAGTTAAACCAGTTGAGATTTCTGCAAGAACACCAGTGCTAGTGAAACTTCGGAAGGGAGTTCCCCTGGATGAAGAACCAAAGGCTATGATAACTTCAGGTAGCTTCCTGATCACGAGGCAAGATAAATCATTCATTTTCCTACACTAATATTTAAACAAATTTCTTTGGAAATCAATGAACTAGTAACTGGTTGGGTCTCCAGAAAAGCTGGGAGTTGATTCTGTTTTCTAACCCCAATACTTGAGAACAATTTGTCTCAATGAGTCTGCTCTTGCCTCCAGATTACCCGAGTGCAGACATAAGACACCTACCACGCGGCCTACCCGCTGTAGTTCTCTCACCCTCACGTACCCCGCGCCAACTCTTGCCCTTATCTTTAAAAGCAGCCTTCCTGAATCTTCCTGCCAGTTTAATGAGCCAAGACTTGGCATAGTTAGCCTCAAGCCTTGCTCTGCTCTAATAAACACTAGCATTGAGGCTACCAATGCCTGCCAGTTTGGATCTGCAGGAACGTTACTGTTGCTTGAAGCTAAGAGACAAACTTTGGTGCCCACAGGGTATTGGCGTCTAGTGAAAAATAGGTGCCCCAAGAAAGCAGGAATTTCACTGCCAAACAAATTCATATCCAACAACAGAAGCCGCAGATAAACACTGCTCTCATGCCCAACAGAACAGAAGGAATATAGAATATCCATTCCTTAGAAAGCCACAGGACTGATAGGGAATACAAGTGAGTAGAATAGAGCAACTCAGCCTTAATTAAACACAGAAGCCCTACCAAACTCTGCATTTGGATATGAAAAGTGTGGTTGCTGAAGTAACTGATTATTTATCTAATCTGTGCAGAACAATGGACTTCATACCACCATGCATTGATTAAATAATCAGACTAAAATCCCACGCAATCAAATCTCTGTAATGGAGTAAAATGTGCCTGTTATGTATAAAAAGTATGGTTGTATATTAAACAGCTGTCAGGTGTACAGTTTCACCTGGAAAGTGATGTTTTAAGTAAGGTTATCTCCCTGGGCCTGTTTCTGGCTACCTGCTCCCTAAATTCCTTGGAAAAGCATAACCCGTCGCTGATGAAACTCTTTAGGATGGCGAAGCACAATTATACCTCATAAAGCAGAGTTCATTTAGCAACGTGTATTTTATTACAGCCAAAGGCAACCTTACCCATCTAGAAAGAAACAGTAATTCACACTTAATAGGGGCAGACCTATGTCCTGGAAAATACCAGCCCTCAGAAGTTCTTTGGGATTATGGTGAATAACAAAGAGCGTGAGATCCCACTGCAGCGCTGCAGCCCAAAGCCTTGGCACAAAACATGAAAACATTCAGAAGCAATAGAGAATTAACGTTACCCTGTCTAATGTACTGGCAAAATGATTACTGGAATACCATACCAAGTGCCTGCATTTCACAGAGGGTGCAGAAGAATTAGGAAATCTTCAGAAAAGCTCGAGGAAAGTAGTCAGGGGCCTGAAAAGCCTGCTTCCTCAGACCAGACTAAACAATTCACTTTCCTGGACTAGCTCCATGAAGTTAGGTACAGCTGGACCTGTAAAACTAACCAGTAATCTCTAAATGGCAGTTCTTCAAACTTCAGGTAAATTCACAGAGGTCATAAGTTGCAAGTCACAGTAAGAATCAGTATCATTAGTAAACGTGTACTAGAAAAACAAGAACAGAGCTGTCACTTTAAATCTTCATGCTAGGTATGAACTGTACTTTCTCTCAAACCTCAGATTTGATGGAAAAATTACCAGGGTAAAAATCTTCAGCTATTCCTACAAATATTTTTTAAAATAACCCCTTCAAATTCTAAGGATTTAAGACACTTTTTCCTAGCAAGTACTACCGCTTGCTACCTGAACGCTAAAAGATTCCCAATGGGAACATACAAAACTAAAATATTGAACCTATTTTATAAAGCAAAAGGTTTCTCTTCCTATTCATCTCTATACCACTACAAAACTTGCAAAATCTACATTTGACATTGGATCATATTGTTGCTTAACACACAATCTGCTCACATTTCATTCAGTTTTCTTCCTGTTAAAGGGTTGTAATCGTTGAGATTTTATAGTATCAAAATATTTTATCATGCAAAAACAAAAACTGACAACTTATTTCAATTGTAAGTAAAGATCCCTAAACCCACGAAGGTTTTGCATGTTATTCAGAGCAAAGGTTGTTTGACAAGAAGCAACCTTGTCTACTGAAAGCTTACCTAAATAGAATTCAGTGTTAAAGAGCTCAGAAATTTGGTGACAGAAGACCATAAAGGCAAACAAAGCTGAAACGACACTAAGTTAGGAAGCTACTGCCACAACAGGAGAGAGATACGACCTGAGAAGTGTGCAAAGTGATTCTAAGACTCAGTGCTCCTCACTTCGATAAGGAGAGCAACAGGTGGCAGAGTCTCATGCTGCCCCACAGCACAGCTCCTGCAAGAGACTGCATCACTGGCACTGAGGGAGCAGAAAGAAAGAGTAAACGTCCCCTACGTATTTTACAGCTCAAAAAATAATCAAAGGAAAAGGCAACAGCAACTGGTATAAATGACCTTTTCCTTGAACATTGACAAGGGATGGGACCACGAGAACTTCATCTGAATGCCTTCAGGCAAAGGATCGAAGAGCACAAGTTATGCCATAACCGGAGTGCCACCGCCAAAAATCAATTACTGAAGTAATCTACCAGTGCTGACGAAAATACTGTTTTCAGTAAAAGGATCAGCAGTTCTGAAATTACCTTCCTCAATCTGTCTCACAGACTTCCCACTTGAGATTCAGAAGATAGTGAGGTTCATATTCAGATTTTTCTTCAGTTTTAACTATACCCAGAGGGAGCAGATAAGTTTTCAGTGGGGCCTGTGATATTGCATTGAAGCTGACAATTGTGCAGATAAAAAAAAGGTAACGATGATCCTTTGTGACTTGAAACACAAATTCAAATCCTGCCAAAAACTTGAAGATAATTATTGTTGCCTTGATCAGAGTGGAGGCAAATATGCCAGAACATCTAGAAGACTTGCATACCAGAAAATGTTTTTCAAATGCTAAGCTCAACCAGAACAGTTCAAGTGTTTTAGCAAGAAACCATAAAAAGATTATTTTTCATTCTTGTCAGGACTCCAAGACTACAGCAACTCCTAAGCACACCCACAACAGGACTTTTGTTCTGCACAAGGCATTAGAGGAGATGCCTCAAGGAATTATGAACAGACCACTCATTTGGCTATCTTGACATTCATGGTTGAATTCCTCTCGGTTTTAGTTTGTCCAAAGTCCTGGAGGGAAGCTAGTGGTATTTAGAACAAGGACAGAAAAAAGTAAGGAATTTGGTTGAAGCGGCAGGACTGCTGTCTAGAACCATGAGCCATTCACAGGAAGCATGTATGGGACACCAGCCACCCTCCCGTGATCTTAACACATTAAGTCCTTGCCACGAGCAGCATGAGGAAGCGACGGGTGCGTAACGTACTGGACTCCTGCCTAGTGCAAAGACTTCAAACCTTACTAAATACCCACACCCACTTGCTTTGGATGCTGGAGAAAAGCTCTTCATCCTAGCAATGGAAGGCATATGGAATACATTACCATCAGAAGTTATAAAATACCAGCTCATTATGGGACATAAAAGTATCTGGAAGAGAAAGCTCTCTTGAAGCTATACGGCTGATTAAGTTGCAAGTACTTATTATTCCACCCTGCTTGAAAAGTATAGCCAATAAAGTCTGCCTCTAAAGAACTATTTAAAACATTACCAAAATAAGAGTGGGGAAAAGTGTTGACATAAGGAACGTGTTCATTTCTGTGCAGCGGGTTTTATTTTAATTGCTAATACTGGCCTGACAGAACGATAGCTAACAACTCTGAGGCCTGTGCGGCGCAGACAGCTGCCTCAACTGGAGGGACCACTCTCCGGTACGAATGGCAGCCACTGGTTGTTCAATTGGAACGATGTCCGTGCCCAAGGCATTTCACAAGTGACCCAAGGACTTGTTCCGAGCACCTAATCTGGGGATGTCCTTTTTCAGCTACAGATGGGCCAGCGACAGAGGTCGTCGTTCTCATCTGCACACTGCCGGGCCCTTGGCCTGAGGCCAGCGTCGCATCAACCCTACTGCATCAGCTGTTCGCCGAAAGCGGTCCCTGAGCCCTTCCAAGCAAACCTGGGTGCTTTAATTTCTTGTTTCCCTCTGACCGAAAGGCCACAGGGACAGCTCAGGGCGAGCAGCTCGGCGTGGAGAACAGAGGAACGGCATGCAGGGCCAGGCCCGCAACATGGTTGCTGCTGCCGGAGATATGTAATTAAGCCCACCTACGGCTTTCACCAAGCAATTTCAGAAATAAGATACTTCCCACACTGACGCTTTATGAACATCAGGACTTGTACACACTGGAGATGAGGAAAAAACTGAAGACCAGCAATCGGATTGAAGAGAAAAATCTGGCTTGTTTCCTGGCCAAGCTGTCAAAAATCATCAGAGCAGTCGGATGCCTCGGTCCCTGGCGGCAGCAGCACCTCAGGCATGCCTCTGATGGGAAATGGAGGAGACCTTGCCCCAGCCCTTCCTGCAGCCCCCAGCACACAACACTGTGGTCAGGTAGCCAAGGCACTCATCTTGATGAGCTGTAAGCACAAACTGGCCCTCATTAACACAGTGAAAGACCCCAGGTGTCTTCATCCACCTTTGGGAGACCTGAACTGGAAGAGTTGGTGCTGAGCCCTTACTACTAGATCCTGCTGCAGTGTTCTGCTTTTGCCCAAAGTCTTTCACTAAGTACGGAAAATGCTATAGCTTACAATGGTTTTGAAGCTTTTCAGTCATTTGAGGCTCCTTCCCCTTGCTCTGAAGTCAAAATAAGCACAGCACAGATGACTTCAGGCAAGGCCCCAGTGCAATAAGATGTGTAAAAATAAAGCAGCAAGTTGGATTGAAAAAGGGAGGAGAGCAAAGGAAGCACAAAAACATGAGTAAAAAAAATCCTTAAACTACTGCACTGCTCTCATTTTCATTTCAACCTTATCAAGGAAGCCTACTTACAGTTATATGTGCTTATTAGAAGTGTTTTTCGTTGCTGAAGGTACCACACATTTAAGAACAAAGGTACAAAATTAACAAGTTTTACATCTAAGACCAAGGATTCATCTAGTAGTCTCTACCAGCAATCAGAGGATGTTTTTGAAACGGTAACAGACCAAGAATATATAAAGCAAAATTTTACATAACAAACCATTCCGAAAAGGACGACTTCAATTTTTGCACTCAAATCTGCTCAGACTCTTACGAATTCCTGAAAGAGTTAACACGCAGCTGTTGCCTGATTCTGTATTGCTCTTTGGAACACAGACTCGGACACCATCGTGTTGTTTTTTTGGGCACATAACTATTAGCATTGATGCCGTTCATTATACTCATTTTGCAGCTCTCTGTATTAATAGGGGGCTGGGGTAAGCTCTGAGGTGGTTATGTTTCTTTTAGAAATTAGCAGTTCAAGCTCTCACACTTGAAGACACAACAGTTAAATTTTATTGAACTGCCTTTACTCAGCTTTTTCTTCAAAGAAATATTCACCATGAGACAAAACAGAGTAGAAGACAGACAAACCTCCAGTTTTTGTGAAGCAATATTCCCACTTTACAGGAAGATCATCCTTAAGGAAAGGCATCATCTCTATGACATGATGCAATAAAACAGTTACTAGTTTTATAGCAATAATCTTGCCTTCCATTTGAATTAAACACTCTCTGGAAGAAAGGTTAGTATGAATTTGATAATGCAGAAAATATCCCTCTTTTTTCCCCACTGAGAGTTCAATTTTTGTTCATCCGATCATTCCCTGCATCTTGTTCTCACAAGACTCACCATCACCACACAAGGGGCCTGAAAACATGACATCAACACTTGAAAAGATACTGCAGGCAAAATTTAACAGCATTATTATCAGGTGTTGCATATTTATCAGTGGAAAATGGTTGCAATAGTGTCAAAAGCTAAATATCAAACTGCACAAGCCAAAATCTTCTGAAGAAAAAAAAAAGAACAATGAATCAGCAGAACTAATTTAAGATTCATTGTTAACCTAGCACAATTTCTGTGCTGGGAGAACTTAATAAAGGCAACAGGCTATAAAGTAGGAGGTGCAATGGAGAATAGGATGCTGCTTGCAATTAAAAGCCAGCAATCATGGTGGAAGTTCATCTGCATTACTGTTCAGAGGCAGCAGACCCCAAGTATTGGGCTCCAACTGTTAGTTACTGTAACAAGTGAACTGCAGATCGAGCTGCTCCAATGTGTTTTGAGAACTCATATCAGTTAAGTATAGCATGTGTAAGCAAAACCCAAAAAACACACCCCAAAAACATTTATAACTCACATGTCCTCAATCTCTTCCTCCCATCTTTTCCTACAGAGCACTCCTCTGGTTGAAAAACAGGTCCTTCACATTCAAACTCTCAGCCCAAAGCACTTGCACACCTCACTTGGAAATTTAAGCAAGTTACATGAAGGCAGGCAGAGATGTTGGAGAAAAAGAAGTGCTCTTCATATCCTCACTTTCACTTGCATCAGAAACACAGTGGTGTGCAAGTTGAATTCTACTGTTCTAACCAAATATTTGTTTGAAGAAAGCTCATAAAGGGGAGGAGAGTCTCCTAGCCTTCAGCAGTAAAACTCAGTATCAACTCCTTTCGGAAACAAACATAACCCCACCTCTGCAGGGAAAAATAATTGCAGTTTCATGAGGAAAAGGAATCATAAAAAGAAAAAGTCATCTTCTTTCTCTTGTTCTTTAACAGGGTTATAAGAAGCTGTAGTATTAGTCTAGAAGCTTCCTGGAAGTACCATCTAAAACCTTTCTCAACTGAACTTCAGATTCACTTCAGAAAGATGCTGAAGAAGTTCTTTAGTAAGATCTACCAAATTTTCTTGCTTAAAAGTAAACTTTAAGTGGAATAAGTCTAACACTGAGAAGACTCATGCCATTATCTGATCACATCTCAAATATATTTCAAAAGAATATTTTAACGACATTTCATATTATCCCTTACTAAGATGGAAATTCAACTTTGCACCATTTTACAATCATATGCACTAAAATTAACAAAGTGAAAATTGAACAGATAGGGTGAGAAAGTTATGCTTTACAAATATGCCAGTAGTACTACAACTTGCAAAAGAGCACATACACCTTCAGTAGGATAGGACCCAATGATTGCTCAACTGATCTTTTCCCTTTCTCCCCCAGCTCGGTCACCATAAAGCACAGCTGAACAGAAAGCTGGAAATGCACATTTATTTTTGTGAAGTCATGCAAAATTGACTTCTACTTATCACACTCCCAACACACAATAAAGCCACGAGCACAGTAAAAACCCTGGCATCCCAAAGGATACTTATCCCGTCTAATGCAATTGCTGTATTAGCAAAAGCTCTGAGCTAACCAACTGTTTTAAGGCAAAGCTGGAGTCTTGGTGGAATTCAAGAACAAAATTGCTCGGATGACTCCACTGAAGTTAACAGCAGCTTTCAGGTTTTATCAGCGTTAGATGCTCAACATGAAGTGCAGCAATGTAAGCTCAAAATAACTACTTGAACACACCCTCCTCTGAGAAGGAACAATGACAGCCCCTGGCAGAAGTTCATCTGTATGCCGTAATACTATGACAGAAAGATGGAAACCTGTGCTCTTTACCAGCAAAACTCCCCATGGTCCTGTACCTACCTGCCTCGTCCTGAGGCTGGGAGACATCAACAGTTGAATGTTTAAAAAACAAAAGGTACAGAGGAACAAATATTTTGTGCACACTAGACTAAGGAATGTTTCATATGAACTTCATGTATAACACGAATGCTCTCTGTCAACGCATTCTAGACTAAAATGCCATCCACCTCAAAATCATTAAACTATTTTGGTGCATTAAATGTATTCAGGTTGTAAGTACGGTGATTTTTCTCCTACTCTTTCATCAGAAGAAACCAAATCTGGTATTCTACAACATATCTAAAAGTATATGGTAATCTACATTCCTATAAAGGTAAAGCATTTTAAGTATGACATTTTCTACAATAGACTGCTGTACTAGTGTTATTGTGTAGATCAAAATCTAAATGTAAGTTTTATTATAGGACCCAGCTGATAAGCAGCTCATGTCAAAACAATTCTGTACAGTATTACAAAGCTATTACTCACATGGCTCAATTAGGTCTAGTACAAAAATCACCATTTTGATATGCAACAGTGCTTAAAGATGTTATACGCTATTTGGTAAATCCCCCTCAAAATTTAGGGCTGTAAAAAGAAGGTCAGAAGGCTGGATTTAAAATTAATATCTACAAGCATTACCTAATCAAAAAAAAAAAAAAAAAACAACAGTAGATTAAAGGAGTGACTACTTCAAGTTACAGAAAGATAAAAAAAAAACAAATACAAATACAAAACTCAGTAAAAACAGCACAAACATGTTAGTCAGAGAGAGTATCTGTCAGTCTTAAAAACCAAGCATTTCAATTTCAGCTTTTACACAAGGTTTCCATGCTACGACTAGAAGGAATTCTGGCTGGGCAAGGACCCTGTCACTGATCTTGTTCTAACCTATACTGTTATATCCTATAAGCCAGTCTGCTCAGCTCGCTATATAAAGTTAAGCTGGCACATTTTGTATCTATACCTTGGCTTCTCCCCACATAACAGTAGCCAACATTTGTGCATGCACACATTTTTGTAATGTGTTTTTACAAACTTTTTTTTTAATAGGACATTTAAGAGCCTTTTTGATTGGCAGCTTCCATTTCAGTAAATGATACGGAGCACACCTTCAGCCAAATGCCAGACCTGCAGCAGGGCAGGACTCTGGCTGGCCACACATTTCCCCCTTCTCTCCTAGGACTCCACAGCTAGAGATCACTCCTACTAGCGGCTGTACCAGCCCCTCATTTCCACTTAACCACAACAGCAGCAGCTTTAAAGAGTCGTGCAGAAGTCTAGATGATGGAAATGCAGAGAAAGGATCAACAGATACCCTCAGAAAGCTTCACTACCTTGATTTCTGCCTGCTCAGAGCTGACAAGGTGTTTTTCTTGATGAAGTACCTGCACCTGTTGATTCTCTCCCAATCAATTTGTCAATTCAAGTGTTTGTTTTTAATTTACATGACAAAGATTGGGTTATGTCAACATACATTAAATTTGTAGGCAAATGTATGAAAATACGGACCAATAAAGGGCAACTTAAAAGCCCTGCACTTCAGAGCACATTTCTGAGAAAAGGAAAGAACAAAAAAGGAGAGCTGATTTTCTAAAGCACTAGAACAGGGAAACAGTGGGGCGTGGAAGATATGTATCACGAAGAAACATGAAAGGGAACATTTTTCTCAATGCCTTTCTACCCTTGGAAACAGAGGCAGAAAGATTTATCACGTGCCCACAGATATCAGGTTTGACACTTTCTTCTCTTTTCTACCACAGAGACTAGAAGTAACTGGATAGCATATGGGAATTGTCTAGGAGTGCATGTCATACGTTTTTATTACAAAAGGCAGGGAAAAAAAAAAAAAAAAACACAGAAGAGATTAGCTTTTTCCATTCCCTCTTGAAATTAAAATCAACTATCACACATCTGAGTCATCCCAAACCCATCACTTTTCTGTCCACAGCACTCCAAGGGTCTGTGAAAGGACAATCACAAGTGCTACCTAATAAGGCTGACTGCACAGGGATTCTTGTTTCATGTTACACTCCTCTGTTAAAAAAAAAAAAGTTGAAAATTTCCACACTCACAGCAAGAGAAGAAAAAGCCTGTGCATGGGTCCAGTTTTACAGTTCTGATTTAGAGCTCCTGAAGCCACTTTTAAGTCAGGAAGCTACCCAAAGATAAATCACAGCAAGTTCAAAATTCACCTTTGACAGGAAAGCGACTGTGTGCTAAAAACAACCCCAGGAACCTAAAAAGTCAGAGCATGACTTTAACCCTGGCTCGTGATAATTTTAGACAGCAGTCCCTAAGTGCTTCCCATAAGTACTTTGCACAGCACTTGCAGGATCAATTTGAAGTTGGGGCTACTTGTCAAAGCTTCCCCCTCGTGGTGAAAGCGCCATCACCCCAAAGTCTGAAGTGTCCATTGATATACCTGAGAAGCCCGTTCTGAATGTTGAGCACTTTCTTCACTGGCATTTGAATCCAAGACTTCTCAACACCACGAGAGAAGAGCAGACCAGCTGGACAATGTTCAGTATGATATAGAGCACAAGTAAGTCTGTTTATGCATATTGATTGCGGTCAGACCGTAATATTTCATTTTTCTGTCACAGAAATGAATGCTTTCTGTACCAGTGGAAAAAATATTGTGGCTGAAGAGACACTGTACTTAAACTGTTTACCCAAAAAGCAGAGCAACTTGAACTCTTCCAACCCCCATCCACGTCTAATACTAGCATCTAACCACCACCCACTCCTCACTTCCCAAAAAAATCCCCCCCAAAAAAGTACAGCATTTTAAGTTCAACATATCTTAATCTTATTAAATCTGTATTGAAGCCTCCACCCTGTAATCAAGGAAAAAAACTAAAACATGCAAGATCTTATTTAAGTAGGCTCTCTATTTTGATCCACCCACTCTGACAGCCCGATTGTCTTCTTAGTGTTTGGGTTCTTACAAAGTAACAGATCGTATCACATTTATTTTTCTGATAGTCACATTTCATAAGTTACTTCAATGTAGGAGCATGCAAATGGCCCGGATTTTACAGACATCCTAACAGCAGAAATCCCCTCCCGTGCTAGCTCTGCAACCCGTGTATTGAACTCAGGCAGAAGGAAGGGGCCGTGGATCAGAATCCTCTTCGTGCCTTGCCTTTCCACAGCTCTGCTGTATTACTGGATACAGCGATACGATATAAAGGCATCCCTTAAAGATCACTGCTAGAGCTGATCCCTCTAAAACATGTATGAAGCTCAACTGCATGAAGTTTAACAAGGCCAAGTGTCGGGTCCTGCACCTGGGGCGCAATAACCCCAAGCAGAGCTACAGGTTGGGAGAGGAATGGTTGGAAAGCTGCCAGGCAGAGAAGGACCTGGGAGTGCTGGTGGATAGTCGGCTGAATATGAGCCAGCAGTGTGCTCAGGTGGCCAAGAAGGCCAACGGCATCCTGGCTTGTATCAGGAACAGCGTGACCAGCAGGGCTAGGGAGGTGATCGTCCCCCTGTACTCAGCTCTGGTGAGGCCGCACCTCGAGTACTGTGTTCAGTTTTGGGCCCCTCGCTACAAGAAGGACATGGAGGTGCTTGAGCGAGTCCAGAGAAGGGCGACGAAGCTGGTGAGGGGCCTGGAGAACAAGTCCTGCGAGGAGCGGCTGAGGGAGCTGGGCTTGTTCAGCCTGGAGAAGAGGAGGCTCAGGGGTGACCTTATCGCTCTTTTTAGGTACCTCAAGGGAGGCTGTAGCGAGGTGGGGGTTGGCCTGTTCTCCCACGTGCCTGGTGACAGGACGAGGGGGAATGGGTTTAAGTTGAGCCAGGGGAGTTTTAGGTTAGATGTTAGGAAGAACTTCTTCACTGAAAGGGTTGTGAGGCACTGGAACAGGCTGCCCAGGGAAGTGGTGGAGTCACCATCCCTGGAAGTCTTCAAAAGACGCTTAGATGTAGAGCTTAGGGATATGGTTTAGTGGTGGGCTGTTAGCGTTAGGTTGGAGGTTGGACTCGATGACCTTGAGGTCTCTTCCAACCTGGAAATTCTGTGATTCTGTGATTCTGTGATTCATTGTCAGGAAAAGAAAACACAGGAAAAGTTCACGAGGCCATCTCATTCACAGACATACGCAGGATTAAGTTTTAAAAGCATTTGGACAGATTTTGAAAATCATCCAAAATACTATCTTTTTGATTTCTCTGCCTAGTCACCCTCTTTGAGGAGGGACTGAGACTCCTGAAGATTTTGTCTTGACAGAATTTATGTTCTAAATATTTTCATCTCCATCCCAGAAAAAAAAAAAAAAAACTCAAGGATATATTATGCTAGCAAGCTGTTTTTGTTTTTTGTTTCAATTTCTTTTTTCTTTTTTTTTTAATCCTATGGACTATCAGTGCTTTACTTTCATTTATAACACTGGAGAAACAAGAATCTGTTCAGTGAAATTTATTATTGGGGCAAAACAATCATTAAAATTGATTGCAATTGAACTATTTACTTCGCACAAGGGAATTGGTACAAAATGCCAAGCATGTTGCCAATCTCCAAATTGATGCTAATCTATTTAACTTCAGATCAGTAATAACATATTGCTAATTTACTCATTTAAAAAAAAAAAACAAGGTGTTGCCAGCTGAACTGAGTTAATAGATGATCTAATTGATTTTTAGGTACCTGAAGTAGCAAGAGATTTCCTGGAGCTGTTCGTGTTTGGCTATGGAAAGGAGACTCGAGCTGAAACACCACAAATTTATTCAACTGAATGCTTTTACTAGACATATTAAAAGACTAAAAAAGCGATCAGATTTATTTTTCCTGCATTTCATCACTACTCTGGATATGCAGAAATGTACAAATGAAGGATACGTGCTTGAATGGAGCTTTCCCTAGATGTTAAGGAAAAACAAGCACAAGAAAGACACTTCAGATCGTTCACATAGGCTAGCATACTACCTGCGAAGCACACACGGAATGAGATAGCACACCACGAAGGGACACTGCAAGAAGAGGAATCGGACAAAGATCTTTTACCAGCAGCAGCTGAACTTCAGCCTGCTCCTCCACTCTTACCAGAATGCTGATGGAGCTCAGAGCACTCTGCGGGACACAGGGAACCCGGTAAGTCCCCAGAGCAGCTCCATTACCCTGCCCTCACAAGAAAGTCACAAGGCTCAATTGGTGCTGGCAAACGCATCTCACAGCGCTGGGAGCAGGCCAAGTTTGCTGAATCCCCAACCCCCCCAGCCCCAGTGCCAGTTCCCCAAAGAAAATGGGGAACAGCTGCTCAGGAAGCTACTGCTGCCCAAATAACCAAATCTGTTCTCTGTTATAACTGGGCTGGGAACTGCTGCTGTCATCTTCATGTGCACTTGGAGCATGTGTGCATGGGGAAGATGGATCAGGCCCCACAGGCATGCTTTCTCTGTTTCAAGGAGGGGGTTGGTGCCGCTGCCACCAGCTGAAACATCTTCTGTGAGAAGCTGGGGAGCCCCGTGCTCAGCAACACAAGAAAAAGGCAGCTACGGACACTGATTATTCTTGCTTCCAACTTCAAGGGACACTAGCATTGATATTTTGGCTTTGCCCTCAAATCCAGACGATGAGAGGAAGACTTACAAACATCCACACACCACTGGCAGGTCTGCAAGGATTTGGCAGGAAATACAGCAGGATGAGAGATGCCCCTTCACAGCAGAAAAGCAAAACACTTCCCAATTGCCCCAGTTTGTCTTGCTCAAATTCCAACTCACAGATCTGAGTTTTTGTACTGGCCTCCTGCTGGTTTTTAAAGCAAAGTAAGCCAATGACCTGGAATGTAATTAAGGGAAAGGAACTGTGTAGTTTACCTCATCCAATTTGCATTTTGCATACTAAATCATAGCATAAAAAGCTGTTTAGACACACTTTGTCTTGCTGCTGCTCCAGTGAACTATTTGTCACGAGAATTGCTAAGATAGTGGGGAAAATCCATGAGGTGAGTTTAAAAACATTTTGGTTCACGCTTACTTTAATTATATTTCTTTTTCCTGTAAAAGCACACACTTGTCTTGACTGTTTACAAATAGAGAGGCTTTGAGCAAGCACTGTAACTGAAATTACCATTTATGCAACTCAGCATTTGAACAAAAATCATTCGCACAAGTTGATTAGCCTCTGTTCTTAGGGAGAATGAAATCTTTTTTCCTATGATTACGGTTAGTTAATACTTGTATTTTCCTCCCATAAACACTTTCGCTGTATGTCTCAGGTTTTCTTAGTTACAGGGACAAATTCACTGTTGTCTGCAGAAGCTGACTACAGCAGTCATTCATGTTTTTACAAGGATGAAACGAACCAACCCAAGTCCTGTAAAGTAAAGCTCATCATATAAACCAAGATCACCATTAATTAACATGGCAGAGACTGTTTTCCTGAAGCTACTGCAAAATTATGACAAAATGATGCAAAACACATGGGGTATTAGGCCACTGCTCAGTCAGGAACCTAGAGTGCTGTAATTGTTGTCACAAGACAAAAAGGAAGCAGAAATATTCAGCAAAGCTTTGAAAAAAAGGGCTAACATCTGTAAGACACCTCTGAAGAGGTATGGCTAGTGTATTCTAACACTCTGGGAAGTGCACTGCAAGCCAACCAGAACTTGCTAAGATGATAAAACCAACCACTTCTCCAAAAAAAAAAAAAAAAAGTGGGCATTGTCTGAACTTTTGACTTAGATTTCACTTAGATTTGGAGATTCCAGCTCCAGGGAGGTGGTGAGTTAGAAGCTGCCGTGAGGTTTTGTCTTACTGAATCATGAGGCAGTTAGAGAGTCCAAGGACTTCACAGAGTTTCAAAATCATTTGACCATCTTTGGAAAACAAACTCATCGATCCACCAGCACCTGATCATTAGAGCAAACAACTAGCTCTTACTGGATTAACTTCTTCGCTTCTTCATCAAGCCACTTTATTCTTCTTCCAAGTCTAAACTGAAAGAGCTGGTGGTCTTACCAACTCAATTTGGAAACAGCCAAATCTACATAACTTAGTCATTTTAAAATAAGAACGTGGACCACTTCTACTCAAAAAAAAAAAAAAAAACTATACTTTTTAAAAAAAAATCCCAGAAGCAGTTAGCTTATAACAAGCATGAAGGTACTCCTTTCCCAAGGCTTCTGAAGCTAATGCAAAAAAAGACACTCTGAATCCATAGGTGGTATCAAGTTTTCACCACAGAGGATTCAATACGTGGAAAATAAATTCTCATGTTCCCTCAGTAAAGTTACCTTGTGGAGAGCATGGAAATGATCTGAATGCACTGTGCTAGGCCTCAGGATACTGGGTTGAAATGCAAACTTCTATCCCCAGCTTTTCTTGCCTTCTAGATTTTATGCTTTATTCATCATTTCAGGAAAAAAAAAAAAAAAAAAAAAAAAGAAATCCACAGTCAAAATTACTTTTAAAGCTTTCTACTCAAGCTGCAAGTAGAGCAGCTGTGTTCATCCAGCTCTCATTAGGGGAAAACCTGTTTGGGAGCAAAGTAAATACAGTTCAGCTCAGTCTGTCTTTCTTCAAAATCTATTTGCAAGCTTAATAGTCCTAACTAGGAACTGTCACAGTGATAACCTCAGTACAGTAGCTCAGGATCACTCTTACGTTTCTTGGAAATAGTTGCAACAGATAGTTTCCCCGTGACTAAATATAATCTTCCCAGAGATGGATCAGAGAGTCATAACTCTTTCATAAAGGAAGTCTGCTGAAAGCTAAAAATGTTATGAGCAGCAGTTTTAGGGACAGATTTGGCCAAAAGATTGCAATAACAAGTGAATTCTGAAAGTCTGTCCTTTAAGTACAGGACTTCTTATCAAGCCACCTTCAGCTTTACCTACACAACTCTGAAGCAAATAATATTCCTGTTAAGTAAGGCCAAATCCACAATATTTGGTTTTCTCTCCTATCTTTCTCTTTATGCTTAAAAGTAATGCTCCAAGAAAACAAAATAGAAACAAACCCACTTAAGATGATTTCTCCTACATGTATCACTGACAGATAGAAGATGCCACCAAGTACAGGACTTACATAGCTTCTTGCCGCAGATGTACCCCTGGCAAAAGCAAGGGACGTACTAGACAGGAAAAATTGGGAATGCTGCAGGTTCCTTTGCTGCTGCATGCTTCCACCTAACCAGGAAAAGTCAGCCTCCAGTATGGTGTCCTGTTATGAGGTTTCAGTTCCAAGAGGCATACAGAGCAACAGCACCACTCTTACTGAGAAAAGAGAACTTCAGTTTATTAAGATTCTGTAGATGTGACTGATGCCCATGCTTTTATACTAAGTTAATTGGATTGTCTCCTCTACTGAGTCAGCCAGCACTCAGTGACATGTCAAAGTAGGCATGCAAACAGCACTACACCAACCTGTGGAGGAAAAAGTGGATTCAGTCTAAGCATTACTCAGTCTTCTATGTTACGTATTCTACTAAAGGAGTAGTACCAGGAGTACACACACAAAAGGTTAAAAAAAAGTCTGAATGCACAAAGCACAAAAATATCCAGCCACTGGATTCCAGAGGATGGAACTAACACAAATTCTTCTAGAGCCAGTGAAAAAGCAAGTGCACTAAAACTTAGGGCTTTTAATTCAGTATTTCTTTAGTTTAAGGGTAAATTACCACATACCTAAATAACTTCAGGTGAAAGGTGCCAAACTTTCTATATGTGGCCATTAACAGTTTCATCTATGCCCCAACACCCCTCCTGCATCACCATGCATCCCCAGTGCTATCTTCCCTCTCTTCTGTATCCACAGACGATCATCCAAATAGCATTTTCCAGCCTGCAATTATAATCAAGTCCGGATGATTTCTCCCCCACTACTTTTTCTTATTTTTTTAAATGCATTGCCCCAACACTTGACATCCCACTGCCCTGAAACAAAAATAGTACTCTTTTGAAGAGAACCTAGCCACTTGTTCTTATAAAAGAGATTATCATGCCAACACAAAGGTTGTTGTTTCTAACCGAGTTACTCAAGCATCCTGCAATAAGCCATTCAGGAGTTCATCGTTACTTGTCCAAATAGATTAGTCATATTAGTGCTGAAGCAACGGCATTATGTAAAAGGCTGCCTCTCTCTGATCTGCTTCATTAGCTCCAAATCATATTCACAAAACACAACATGCTGCTTCAGCACGTCTGCGGCAATCTGCTAAAAACAATTTATTTTTACCATTGTCCGTGATGTACGAACATATGGGTGGCCCAAGCGTAGCCCACGGGTGCCAGGCTGACACAAATGCCTGCTCCTTTAGAGCACGAAAGGTGCGGAGCCCACAGAAACCAGGAGCTGCAGGTCGTCTCGGTTTTAGTGGTTCTGCACGGAGGGGTAGCCCACAGACAGGCGAAGGCAGCAACAATGTGCTGCTCCATTTTCTAGAAATTGGGGGTCATTTATATCTGCTGATGAAACTGAGCAATTCTCCAGTGGACTGAATTTAGATATTTATTCAACCTGACAGAATCAAGCTATTTAACAATGGGAGGAGAGCAGGGATAAAGTAATGGGACTAGGATGTTATTAAGTAGAGAAGAGGTAGAACAAATACTGACATACCCCATTGTCCATCTCAAACACACATTATTGAAGTCAGCCTTTAGAAACTAGGACAAGTGACCTGAATCATGAAAAAGGGTTTTCAAATACACACTGTCTGGTCTTTTGTTTGGATTTGAAGAAAGCAAGCAGCTTCCCTGAGCTGGCAAGTACATTCTCAGAGCTCTTCTGTTAAGAAGCATTTCTATTTACCTATCTGAGATGGAAAGTTTTCCACAGAAAACAAGCAACAAGTTAGCCTCTGGACTTGTTTCCTGTGAGAAACCAAACAGGTTTTAACGTGCAGTCAGGACGTTGCAGTATGTAGGCCATACAATCTTTTTTTCTGTAAGTCTTTAATTTAAACTATGGTATTGCTTATAGGGTGACAGTACCATATTCAGGATCCTAACCCCGGGTCCCGTAGTTCAGTACATATATTACACAATAAGCGAACTGTCTCTGTGGTTGTTTCCCTACCTGATATATAAAGAGGAAAACCTGCTCTTGCAACCAGTTAAGAAAATGTCTGGCTGTGGGCCAAACCACACTGACAAATGTAACCAAGTCATTCCTGTCCTTGCCCATTTGTGAAGCAAACAGTATTTTCGAAGTCAGTAAGATTTCTGATTCATAATCCTGTGAATCTAGCTGTCACGAGCCGTGTGGCAGCCTCAGTGCCGATGCCTCCTGCCCCGCCAGCCCTGTACGCTGGCTTACTCACACTGCTCCCCAAGGACACTCTCAGACTGCTAGGGTCCCAAGCCTGGCCTAAACCTACTTACCCACCTAGAGGCATTTTTGAACACCATTTATCATTTTAAGAGTTTCTCATGTACATGTCAATGCATACTGTGGTTCAAAGACTTGGAAGGCACCGTGTCGGTTTGTATCCGAGGAGGAACGCGTGCTGCTTACCAGAAAACTCTCTCAAGCCTACTGCACCGGTCGCACAGGAGTCATCCCTGCAAGGCCATGATACTTTTTTGGTCAATGCAATAAACCACACGTGAGACACTGCATTAACAATGAAGACTTGCTTTTCCTAATAAAACCCTGCTGACTTTAGAGGAATTAGTTCCTCTCATGTGCCAGTACTCAAGAATGAAATTCCTACCACTTCGCTTTTTTACTGGAGGAAGAAAATGCTGTTCAGAAGATAAGGCTAGCAAACAGTTAACATTAGATGACATTTTGGAACAAAGGAATGCTCTTCCAGGGGGCTCAGGTCAGTCCCTTGAAGCACTAAGCACTGCTCCCACCATTATTAGCCACACAACAGGACTAGAGCTGCCGAAGTGTGCAAGTCAAAACCTCTAAAACCTTTGAAGAAAGGTTCTACCCCCACTAACTCTACTCAACATCCCAGGGGTTCTCTTTAAAAAGAACCAAATCTTTAAGATGCAAGACACGCAGTTTCAGGAATTCCTTTCCTGTGACACTAAAAAGCAAAAATAAGGCTCTATTCAGTGTTTATTCTTTCTGTTTAGAATTAAGAACTTGGGAAGAAGAGACATAGCATCAGAAGATGGTGGACTGTGATTCCAGACTAGACAACTTATTTGGTTTCATAACTTGAAGAAATTTTTGATGCTTCCATTAAAGCGTGAGCCTCTCCAGTTTAAATGCACCCATACACAGCCTCTGCCAATTCAGTAACGTCAGCCAGGATGCCAGAAATAAAGCAAACTACTCCAAACCCCCAAACAAACAAAACCTCCAGAAAGAACTATTTTACTTTAATCGGTAAGAGAGACAGACATACAGCAGACAAGCATCTTAAATACCAGCTCTCTGACCAGCCTATTTCTGGATCGCTCCTTTTGGTACGCTCTATTCTCGTAAGCGCATGCAACTATTTTCCACATGCCTCCGGACACAGCCCAGCACCTGGAATACACATGCTGCGTCAGATCACACGGCACCGAGACAAAAGTAGCAATATTGCACCAAAATTAATCACAGTGCAACAGACCTTTCATAAACGTGATCTCTTCCCTCTGCTTCCTTGTTTCATTTTCTTGGCATTAACAGGAATTCCCAAGGCCTGCCACCTTGGCACAACCTTCCATGCCCTTGTTAGGGCTCGATGATGCTATAGGTAGATCTATTATAAGAACATTGCTTCAGATTGAAAAGTGCTGGTCACGTTTCTCTGTATATGGTTTACACAAGCTTTGTTTTGCTTCTAAACCCCGTATCCTTCAGTACAGCCCAAGTTTCGCTGTTCAAGATTGTGCTGTCACTGTCGCACAGAGATCAGCAGGAGGGCACAAAGCCCTTAAGCACGAGGGAGCCAGCAATCCCCCGCCACGCGCAACGGGAGATGCATGCCGTGACGAGAAAAGTGGCACTCAGACAACAGGTACCAACACCCACAGGATCTCAGCTATCAGAAAAGCACACAGATCAAGACCTATTTGTAGACTCTACCCTGTGTGGCATACTGATGTGTTACCTTGTTCCTCAAGCATATGGAAGTAGATATTAAACTGCTACAAGAAGGTGAGAAAATGAGAAGTCACCTGCTTTGAAACAAAGTTCTCCTCAAGATCGATTGCCTACATTTTTTGCAAAACCTACACAAAAAAGACAGAACTAACCAGAGCCAGAAGGACTGAATTCATTTTGCACATACTTATTTCTTGACCAAGAATCACAAGGAACAGCTCCTACATCTTACTTGCACACTTACTTTCCTACTTGCTCTAGAAATACCAGCTAAAGACAAGCACTGAATCAAACAGCTCCATGCTTAGATGAAAGATGCCTTTACTTCAGACCAGACTCCACAGCACACCTTGTGGTTTTGAGGAACAGAGAGTAAATCTGTCACTTAAGAGACAGATAAGCCTGTCTTCTGAAGGGCCCTGACACTGACAAACTTGAGCAACTAAGAACAGCTCAGATAAGATTTCTCATCCTAAAGTACGCTACCTCAAAGTTGAGCATGAAATTTAAGCATGAAATATGCTTGCAACAGAACCTCGAAGTGGCTGTATTAAAAAAGAAAAAGCTTTTCTGTACCAAAACCAGCCTATATGTAACTCCCTCTTATGCCTGAGTTTAGGGATTATGTAAGAGCACAGTCTCGAGACTTGGAGCATGTTCTTTTACTAAGGATTAGGAAAATAAAGCTATTTTACTTCCAACTTAAAAATAGATTTATTCAGTGAAACACAAGAAAAAAAAAGAACCACCTTCAAGTGCTCCGATACCTTTACCTATAGCTTCCTGGAGGTGAAGTTCCTCTAACATCTGCAAACCATCATTTTGTCCCCAAGTACCTGCACAATGTAAAGCCAGAAGAGCAGCCATGAGTCACAGCCCTAACTGAAAATTCCTAAAACCATGCTGGCAACTTCAAAACGGTGATCGACTTCACCACCTTAAAAGGGAAAAGACAAAAGCTGAAGGCTGCTGATGTTCAGTATTTTCAGAGCTAACTCAACTGGCTTCAGCAAACCGGTCACAACAAAAATAGCTGATCCCCCCTGCAGCAGAGGAAGATGAGTTCACAGCTGAGAAGTGACAACATGACTCCCACACTTAAGAGTTAACATCTATCGCAGCCAGAGCTTACAAGAATACGAACGCATACAATCCTTATTTACACCCCACCTGAATGCTACAAATCAGGAAACAGACTACACTGAAGCAAATACAACAAAAAATGTTGCCAAGTTTGGGTTGCTGCTGTCCATCTACCTTTACTTTCCTCAATGACTCAGGTATTTCCTACCAGCTTCAGCTTAACTTTAACGTTGGGCTTGATGTCAAAGGGAAAGAATACAGCTTTCAGAGGTGGAAAAACACAGATTGTTTTCACATGACCTAAAATCCTGCAAGTCCCATAGCCTGTTGTTCCCTTTTTAGAGACTAAAATCCAACAGAAAGACTCCATGACCAGAGGACATCTTGAAGGTATTTCATTTCATAGATTTTTCAGGCTTTGTTATTAAAGCACCATTAATTGTTGATTAAATTAACATTATATAAAACTATATCTAATCATATATACACATTTATATGTATATATTGCAATATGGCATATATTATGTTAAAATATATTTATGTTAACATATGGTTTCTATAAAATACATATTTATTAGTATAAATTAACGATTAAATGACATCAGCATTACTCAGAGGCAAACATCAGGAGCAACTGTACCAGTGAGACACGCTTCACGTACAAGGTGAGAAAGCTGGTATATTTATGAACAAGTATCAAAGTCTTGGGAGATTTAGCAGGGGTTAGCCAAATCACAAGGGAGAAGAAAAAACACTTTTCCTGAATTTTAGTTCATCAGTGGCTTCAGAACAATGGGGAAAATAACTGCAATGCCACATTCTTCGTCTAAAGGAAAAGGTTTTTCTGCCTTGTCAAATGAATTGCAAACCTAACAAAAGTGCAGTAAATGGCTACAGGATAAAGAAGTAAAGTATAAATAAGACATTTATTATTCCAAATGCCAATCCAGAAAAAAAAAAAAAAAAACATGCCAACAGATAGCATTAAACAGTTGCTCTCCTTTGGTACTTGCAACTGCTAAACGTTTTCAAGCCTCTCAGGAAACACAAATTACTACTTCTGGCACTCTGCACGGGCCTTATGTTTGTCCATTTAATTTCCAAGGGCTGATCAACTTTACTCAAGTCTCACTTCTTCTAGTTAGAACTGCAATAAATCCTTCATGCTTAGGATTTATAGCAACAGTTCTCTACATCTATATAACAGCTTGCAGGGTGAGCAACAATGCCACCTCCCTTGAACTGAAAATCATTTTCACTAAGGGAGGGAGGGAAGGAATTAAAAAACCTGTCTGGTAATGAATTACTGATTTAGCAGCCTTTTTTTTTTTCCTTTACATCATAGTCATCCTAATTCATCTTCCTATATAAGGAAGAAGTTATTTGAGAATTGACATGCTCTTAACACTTCTGACAACAACGTTTTTGAAGCAGTCAACTAATATTTTAAGTAGTTTAACTTTAATGTAACGTATAAGGAAGCCACTCTTCATCTGCTAGCAGGGATGAGCATTTGATATGTTCAGCTTCAGCTATAGCAGACAGAACAGAAAAATGCCAGCAACTCAATACTTTTCATATTCAAAGAAAAAACTAGGTTTATGCTGTTGCATGTATTTGGTAGTCTGGGTTGTTCTATCGCTGCTACAGGGCTGTTTTGTCAACAACCGTGAAGCATAATATTAATCTTCTAATAGTAGTTTAGCAGTGAAACATGCAAGCTAGGTTTCTGTAGAGCATCATCAACAATGTTAACATGAGTTTTGGAAATTGCCGCAGTCACTTGTCTTTATGCCCAGGCAAACAGAGTCACGTGGGCTCTGCAGAGAGGTGACTTGGGTCTGGCTCTCCCTTCCATGCAAGCACTTCTGTTTCACCACAGGGTTGCCATCTCCCAGACTCACCTCTGAAACACTTGCCCCTTCCCCTCCCAAAGGGCTGCAAGCAGTGGTTTCACTCCCTACAATGTACAACCACCTTACATTGCACACTGCCACTGCACCCTGAATACATGAGCAAGCACTTCCCTTACGTTCCTCCTCAGACCATGGTTTCTTTTAACACACCTTGTGCCCACTGCAGAAATAGGATTGTGTTAAGGTATTCTCATCCCTTCCACTCCCATTTCTGCAGTTTAATTCTACAGTGTTCCTTTCCCTGACACCCAGTCATGACAGCACTCTTGTTTGTGGGAATGTGCTGTTGGCCAGATCATGCAATTACCCCTCTGTCAAACAGCTTTTTCATTTGAGAATTTTCTAAGCCATTATTGCTTGTAGAATCCTTTATAATCCAACACTTTGCCCATCTCCTTCCCACCTTGTAATTTCCATGCTTGATGTTAGCAGGCAACTTCCCCCACATGCAAAAATTCAGATACAAAGCAACAGGTCATGTGGCAAACATATGAACAGAATACTTTTGAACTAAATCCCCAAACAAACCATAATTGCTACACAAGGAGTTTCATCCCACCCTTCCCACCGTACAAGATTATAACGCTGCAATCAGGCTGCAGAAGCGATGGTAACGCGCGGTTTTGAGTGGCAACACTAGGGAAGGGTGCAGGAAAGGCTTAACTGGGCATGTAGCAGGAAAAAAACAGGGCGAGAAATTCTATAGGTACATGCAATTAGTCACACGTTCACATGTCAGCATCCAAAGCCGTTTTCCACCATTGAAATAACATCATAAAGATCTGGGAACAAACCCACACAAAGGTAAAGAGTAACAACCAGTTGAATGCAGAATACCCAAACCACGTGGGCTACATGTGAATCTCTCCCATGGCAAAGCACTGCCCAGGACACGTATAAAGCACATGCTGATCTCCAAACTACAGCTAGGGAAACTCCCAAGCACTTCCACAGAAGACATTTCAGATTAAAATGACTCATGCATACACGAGGATCACAAAACCTAAACACCACAGTGTCTCAAAAAGGAAGAAAATCAACCACAGCTCTTCATTATCCTATAGGCTGCGTTTATTTGAGAAAACTTGTTCAACCAGCTGTTTGCCTACGAAACGAAGCAGCCCTGAACGCGCGGGCATGAAAACGGGCCTGGCGCGTCCCAGGCCTCAGCTCCAGCGCCGGTTCCCGCCTTAGCAACAGAAGCCTCTGGATCCCTCTCCTCAAACGGCCAACCCTCCCAGCCGACACGCCGCAGCACAGCTTGCCCATTAAAGCATCTGTCAAAGCACGCTCTGAGGTTGCTGAGCCGAGGCCTCTGTGATGAAAACAGCAATAGAGACTTAACACCGCATGGACGTGCTAAAAGGAGCCCAGGGCCTGCTTTGTCAGTGCTCCGAGGGCTCCCTGCCTGAAGGCTTAGGGCCCTGACGAGAGCTGTGCCTCAGTTGTGTTAATTGGCCAGGAGAAAAAAACACCAACAGCTATACAAGTCACTGAAAAGCGAGGCTGTGAAAGTTAAACCTAACAGTTTACTATCTCCAACAGGTAGCTCAGAGTAGTTTGACACCATCTGGCCATCAGGGAAGTATGAAATGTTTAAAGTTCAGTGTATATTCTCAGATAAACAGAAACTTCATATTGTCGATGTAAAAATGATATAAGGGGCAAAGTACTGTCCACGTAAGAACGATATAAAGGGCAGAGGTGCAGATACACTCCCACCACAGCAAAGTGTGTCCTGGCGTGGATATTTTTATGCTCCTGTACACAGACGTGTTGCATCCCACGCAGGGGGTCACGGGTGGCACCTCCACGCTGCCTTACACATTCGTTTCTGTTCTAGATTTGCTTCAAGCTGGCTTTCGTTTTGAGTATCTTGCAAAGAGTTCAGAGCTCACTGGTCTCAGTTCAGAAATTGATATGGTAGACAAGCAGCTGATTTCACGTACCAGCCCCCCAAATGACTGATACCTTGCACTGCAGTATCAGTATTGTTTTGGATTTTTGTTGGTTTGCTTGTCTTCTTGTTTTTAAGTCACTTAGGAGCAAACTATACGGTCTGCAATTCTGTTTAGCTACCTACCATCAGTTCTAGCTCCAGGCTCCACAGAAGAACAGTGGCAAGCTTGTTACACATGCTTGAATGCCCTTTGCATGGTCTGGAGATGCAGTAAGCCAGAAAAAGTGAAGGGGGTGGGGAAGGGTGTGATACTGTCTGTCCTTTGATAAGGGAAGAAGACAGACTAAAAAAAAAACACAGCAAAAATACTAAACTCCTTATTTTTCTTGTAGCCTCAAAATGGCTTTCTTAATATCAACTGAGTGGCTAGGTGGTAAGAGTTGTCATGGAAATTAAGCACTGATAATACCTTGATGACTTCCTCCACTGGTACACTCACCTTACTTTATTCGCTGTTCTGTGTGAATCAGTTTACAGAAGCTTTTTAAAGAGACACCAAAGTAGGTCTCCAATTTTTATTTTTTAACCTTAGAAAGCCTGAAACAAGTGCTTGCTGTCTTCCACACAGGGTGGAAAATCATGGAATCTGACCAGGTGCCTTGAAATCCAACCAAAGCTTCTCTCTTCCACCTAGATAATTTCATCGTCAAGTTGCTGGGATTATGAGAAAAAACTACCAATGAATTCAGATAAAATTCTGAATTGCCCAACCTAATGACATGGTGTCAAACAAAAATTAACGCCAATATCAAGAGAAAAGCTAGGCTTTCATTTACTCTAGCAAGGCTCAAGCATGTAACTCCCTTCCCCCAAGAGTCAAAATTCTTAAAATATCACTTCTCAATTTGCAATTTCTTGTTTGAGCCCCTAGGCTGCTCACTCTCAAACTGCTTTCCAGCTTTAGAATTAATTCGGAAAGCCAGATGGAACAGCCACAGCTCCCTAGTGGTATATCCCATTCTGAGGGAAGTTTGGGGGCTTATATTTAATTTTTTATTGTAATTTAGCCTAGTGCAGGCAGAACAACATAGCAGACTGCTTTACTGTCACACTCACTCTTGGGCCAATTACACTCCCATAAGTCCTCCTTCCAAGGGGCTCAGGCTTATCTACAGAAAGCAGACTGAAGAAAAGCAGAAATACTGTATCAGGATTAGTGCTTTCTCTGCCAGAGGCTTGGGTACCCGTAACACACAGAAGGCCGACGGCGATGACTTCGAGGCCCTTTCTACCCTGCAGCAAAACTGCCTAAGTAGAGCCACTGCACACTCCCATGCTGCAAGACAGAGCTGAAACTGAATTGGAACTTTCAATGCAGACATCTCCAAAATGCATACATGTCCAAAAACCCTTTTATCTGACTAGACATTTGTTTGCTACCCACCTGCCTTGCCCTGCCTTCAGCCCCCAACCTAAGGTACAAGCATGAGAAATAAGCATGTGAAATAAAAGGAAACCACAACATTGCTCATACTCAGATTCACTGCTTTGTTAATTAAGACCCTCTGCCTATCCTTGGTGCTGCTACCTACGGCATGGTTAGGACAACTGCAAGGGGACTGTCTGAAATTGTCTTCTTCTATGGAACGCAGACCAACCAGGTACTTCTCAGTCATTTCACAGCTGGAGATACTTAATTACCTCATTGTACTTACACTAAAATCATTCCACGAGATAACTTTAAAATTGGAGTCAATTCCTCTTTAGAGACTAACTCATCTCCTTCGCTCTCCAACACCACTGAAATCTGTCCTGAAATCTCACTCTTTCCTAATAGTTTTGGGATGACAGTAAGCCTAGGACGCAGAAGAATTACATCAAACCAAGAGCAGAGGGTGGCAGAACTTACAGAAGGCTCCCTGTGTATTGCTTTCCTCATTTTTCAAGCACACAATTCGAACAAGGAACGTCAGTCACATTCAAGGTAGCTTGCACAAACCAATTTCAAACACTGCTTTAAATGCACCCAGTAGTGTAATATCCATCATTTCCCATTCTTGGGGAAATTAAGGGTCAGAAGGATATGTGGTGAGTATTTTGTCATCTCTCAGATATTGCACATTATATCATTACTATTACTGAAGGCAGACCTTGAAATCCTCAGTTTGAGGCTTCCTCATCCTCGATTCACGATTTTCTTCTCACCCTGAGGATTACAAAAGCTCAAACTTCACCTCCCGCCCCAGTTATTCACCTTGGGACTTCACCACCCAAGTAGATGCATGCCATATTCACATAAAGACAGAGAAGTTACTACAAACCCACAGAAAAGCAAGTGACACTAATTTTTCTGGGTACTCTGAACAGTTCCCTCCTTAGTTAAGTAAAATAAAGTTAGGCTGTCCAATGCATTCAGAGCCAGCAGGTTTTGTTCCTCTCAGTTCACAGCATCTGCACTGTCAGGGAGTGATGCTGCATTAACTAGATATATTGCAAATTACAGATGATAAATATTAGCATCGCTTAGAATAAATAAGTTAAATAAGAAAATTACCTTAAGACATTTCAGCAGCGATTAGGTAACATTTTAATGACTCATCTTATTATGGTAAACCACAGGAGACCAGTGTTCCATCATTAGCAAGGCAATAATGATTCACAGCCACCACAAGAGGGACAGTTGTGATTCAGACATAGCCCACTTGAAGAAGAGATGCTCCAGGGAAGTCTCCACGTCTTACAGAAGACGGGCACTGCTGGTTCACTGGTGGTAGCACGGAGCTAGGCGGGGATGCAGACAGCTGGGAGAATTCAATTTTTTTTTCCATCCTTACACACGTTACATTGGTCTACCTCACATTGGGACAGCTAACGTATGTGCTTTAGGAACGTGCTAGTCACAAAGAAACCACTTGTAAAACAAGCAGCGGAGAAGACATTTTTTTCAAATTTCAGAGAGTGAGGAAATGGAGAAACGGTTGCAGGGGATCCACAGGAATTAAACAATTGCTTTTAATCACACCAGGCAACGCATAAGAACAACTTGTAAGTAGTATAATCACTGCCTCTGCTTCTCATAAAGGATTAGTTTTTCTAATTACCGCAAATATTTTTATTGCCACAATGCGCACTGAAGAGTAAACAAAGCTGGGAGACAGCTCTCACTGTCCAGAGGACAGAAGGAACACATCTCACAGCTCAGGCATTTCAGACCGTAAAGAAGTTGCTGGCCTTATGAGTTAGCCCAACCCTCACTTCCCTTTCTCCCGCTGTGATGGAAGACCACAGCTTGGCTCTTAACTACAGCAGTGATTTCTCCCCAGCTCACTCCATCAAGCTGATAGCAACATCGCTCCCACCCCTCCCTCATGCTCCCCTGCAATTTGCCTTCACCTCTTTCCATTAAGTCAATCCAGACTTAATCGAGACCAGAAAGTAGAGCAGCTGGGAAACAAATACGCCTGCCCCGCTACATTACTACTCTGCTTGTTTACGCCTGCTCCAACTACCTTGGCTTTGTCTTGTCTATACAAAGATCTCAAGGGCAGGAATTAATATTTTGCACAATGACTAACATTATGGGAACCCAATTCCAATTACTCAACAGTACTTCTGTAGCATACGTTATTAAATGTCAGCCTGCTTATGTACTGATTTTGTCGCTCTTAACACAAAAGCAACGTTCCTGACTGGTTATTCAAAACGCCAACTTACGCTGTAAAGCTTCTTGAAAAGACTTTTCTCCTCCAAGGCTTAGATTGCTCTAAAGATTCTTCCATCTCTTTCCCATTTTTACAGCTATTGTTTATTTCAATGCTATTGAATTAGAAGAAATTAAAGAAAGAGTCAGAACTCTGAGTCACTGGAGGACAGCCATGATTTTACCCAAGTGAACCAGGTATTGAAGGCTTTCTAGGCTGAAATCAATAGCCTCCGTGCCTACTGCTTTGGGAGATGGTAAAAATAAGCACATTCATACAAATCAACGTGTTTTTAATCAAAATGGATTCAAAATATCAGCATTTCTAGAGGGATAAATTTACAAGAATAGTCAAAGGTAATTCTGCTAGTCAAAAAAGATAATTCTGAGGGGAGTCCAGCCAAAGGGAGAGAGACAGTGCCTACAGAGAGTTGAGGCAAGGAATGAAGGGGGAGGAAACAAACAAAACGTGTTTTTAGGGTAAGTTTACCAGTACATCTATAAAATATAGTTCTGCAACAAGTAACAGATCCTGGCTTCCAGAAAACTATTAAAAGGCTTAGATGAAGTTCAGGTCTTTTTGGCTAATGAAGGACGGCCAGCCAGCCAGCCAGCAAATTCACTACTTTGAAGCTTTTTAATTCAGAAAGACCTGGACTTCCATCCAGCTGTGGAAAACCTAGCACAGAACGTACTTGCAGTAGCAAACCTCGGGGAGACATGGAGGTCGTGGCAACAGGTCAGACATGCAGGACTCTCATATCCCTGTATAACAATTTTGGCCACACGAGTCTGGCCTGAATCAGAAAAGCTCTGTGCTGCTAGGTCAAAGGGGCTGTCTTTATCCTTGAGAATATAAATAGACAATACAAATAGGATTAAAAGTGTTGTATTACTGGTGCAACTGCTACTGAAATACTACAGCCAGTTCTGGAATCCACAGCTCAAAGGCTGAAATGAGATCTGATTCATGAAAAGATGCAAAAGTGAGAAGATTGAAGATGAACCTTTAAGTTAAATTCAGTATGTTTGTCTTATTTAGGTCCATTAAAAGGGGCTATTTAGCCTTCAAGCTTTCTCCATAGTGGATGAAAAATTCAACAACTAGCTTCAAGTTCAGCATATACATACCAATAACAGAAGTTGAAACTATGCATATTTAAACTACACAACAAAGTAAAATACTTGCTTTTTAATAACAAAATTACTGAAAATCCCTTCATTAATCTCACAGAGGTACATTTCTCCACATATATAAGCACTGTAATTTTGAGTGGATATCAGGAACTTTTCTAAAAGAAAAGTCTTTAAAAGAAAAACATCACTTAAATCAGCACTACAGCTTAAACAAGAAGCTGGACTAGATCATTGTAAATTCTTTCCAGCTTGTGGTTGATCACTTCTTGTTGCGGTATCATGGCAGAGAACCTTGCTTATCAGCAGGGAGCTGAAAAGATGTGAAGTCATGTTAATGCAAATGCAGCGCTGAAGTCCAGGCACTCTGCAGATCCTCAAAGGCTGCCAAGAAAACATCTCAACCTAAAAGTCGTTACTAACCAAAGCAACGATTTAGGTTGTTACAATGCTTTTTAACACACACTAAAAAGATTCACTGTATGGAGATGTGCATTCTCCCAGGTATATAATGTCTAATACCCCCAAAACATCAATGTGGCTCTAACAGCTTTATTCATGAAGCACATCTGGATTATCATACCTCTGAATGCTTACTTTCAGAAACACGCACCATTGCAAACTGTGATGGCAACAGTAGCCAGATACCACTTAAAATAATTGAAAGGAAGCAATCCAGGAGGTCACTCTGAAATTTGGAAGCAAAGCTGTGGTATCTGTCCTACCTGCATGGTTGATTATGATTTTGCACTTCAATTTTCCTCCCCCTGCAATCAGATTTGAACTTAATACTCCACTTAAATAAAAAGCTGATAGCAACTTCCAGTATTTCTCCTTTCATTTAAAAAAAAATACTGCGATGAAAATCTTTTCGGACAAGATAACACACACAGGTATGTTATTAGAATTTAGAAGACTTAATCTCCTTAATAACCTTCTTATCTAAGCAGAATACAGTACCCATTTCTGTTTCTTGTTCCAGCAAGCAGAAGATAGCAGTAGCCCCTCTGCTTTCATATCACATTGGCCTGATGCAAGAAAGTGCCTTCTGATTATCAGCAAAGCATTTTTTCCTTTATTTTCTAAGTGAAGGACATTTTGGAAAAGCAGGGTCTCACAAACTTCATTTTCTGAGAACCCAGAGTAGAACATGAAAAACAGAATTAGCAACCAGAGCAGCAGAACAAAAAAAAAAAAAAAAAAAAAAAAAAAAAAAACAGGTAACCCATACAATTTACAACTAGTACCAAAACTGCCAGAAGAGTCATGGAATATTCCAGGTAAAATTTAATAAGTATATTGCCTTCCATTTCTGTAACAGAATTTACAATCCTTCTCTCTTCCTCAGTGCTTTTCTATCAAGGGTGTTTTAGATTAAGAGCATGCAAGAATGCCAGGAGCCTAAAAGAAACCCCAAACAGCTCGAGGCAAATCTCATACCTCTCCATTTGGCTTTGTGAAGCCAAGAAACAATACTCCCTGGCACAGAGAATAAACTCCACTGAGCCACTAATTTTCTTTACATAGGTAGTCCGTTTTTGGAAAGTGCTGTGATTGTGTACAAAGTGACAACGGGGTTTTGGAGGATGCAGTTTCTATATTCAGAATCCCATAGAAGTAACTAACCCTAAATAATTGCAAACCAGCTCAGAACCCTTCTGATCTCTTTAGCAAAGAAAAAAAAAAACACACACTAGCAAGAAATTTTAGATACTTCACTACTCTTTCCCACTGCACTCTCACCACGTTGCTGATGCCTCCTATTCCCAACAGTTCTCATCTAAGCCATCTGCTTCAACTGTTCCTATGCGTTTATTTCTCCTTGTAACACCTTGGAATCCTAGTCATAGCACTGGAACCCACTAGGCTAGGCGATATCTAAATAGAGGCAGAAAACTTTCACCCACAAAGAGAAAAAAAACACGAGGCCCTTGCACACAGCACAAGCCTGTCCCAAACAGCTTACTCCTCCCATGCGGCCACCCCTTCCCCAGAAGGCCTCCTGTGAAGAACGTGAGAAACTTGGATCGTCATGGATGTCAGAACCATCAAACTGTCAGACAAAAGCAAATCTAGTTTGTACTTACTGTTTTTACATCCCCTGACTTCGGTCACACTCTGAGAAATCCAGAGCAGCGGGGAAGCCAACGCACCAGATCATACTTTCCGTCCACTACTTTACATTAAAGAGCTGTCCACCTTTCTCAGAAAAAAAAGCTTCTCCCCAGCAACTACAACTTTCTAAAATAGCTGCTGATGAGATCTTGGAACAAGTCAATTGTCATTTTTGGGATCTGGAAGTTGGATTAAGATGAGAAATACACTACAAACCTGGTGCGGCCTACCATCTGCCATCAGTTCCTGAGGGCAGTTTTGAAAACATTAATTTCAATTTCTGGTCAGAGCAGTGCGATGAGGATCATCAAAGCAGCAGTCAGCTAAAAGTTGTTCTTAGAGCAACTCTCTCGATACCAAAGAAAAAAGTTTCCTACTACCTAGATGTCTGGCAGACTTGATATATGCGAAAGCAGTACGGCTCTCGCCACGCGCTGAATGTTGCATACAGTTCCTTCCTCTCACAAGGATCATAGCTGTCATCTCCTGTTCTTCAACTTTGTCATGTGCTGCTCAATGACAGATCACCACAAACTTTGCTAAGTATCAACAGAAGCCACTAGACTTGTAAATAATGCCATGAACACTCAAATTAAAATCACACGCCATACTGAGTAGTAGTTAACACATGGAGGCAGCATTGCCAGGCCTTCAAAACCCTTATAAATATCAGCTAAAACTTAACGCAAGCACATGAGGGAGAGACTGGAAAAGAAAGGATGCACAGAGAAATTGTTCCACTCTGCCAAAAAGCATCCACACCACTAAAGGAGGGAGCTTACCTGTGTACAGCACTAGCTTCAGAAAAGGGAGGTCTTACTCTGGAAAGGCGACAAAATGATCTTCTTCCAGATAGCAGCCTCTTACTTACTCCCCAGATGCACTGAACAGTTCATTTCTCCAATACCACATTAACTCTCACATGCTTGCAATTACCACCACGAGAGACAAGTATCATCATCACCATTCTGCAGATGGTTAAGATGAGAGACAGCCTTGCCTTAGGCCACAATGAGTCAGCGGTAGAAGTAGGTTCTCATCTCTCATTTCTCAGCTCCTTCCTTCAGACAGCAAAGTTTTCCTACTCCCACTGTCTTAAGAACTGATATTTTAACTTGCTAAAGTGCATCTAATTAAAAAGAAAGATCTAGAAAGCAGGAAACAAGCAAGTGTCCGTCTGCAAAAAAAAACAAATAAATAAAAAAGTGGTTTAAAGTAAGTCATAAGTGCCTTAACGGAAAGTAAGGATATAGCAGAATTCATTCCTATTTGATCAACTACAAAACCACCCTCTTGTCCGCAGTCCCTGCTTTAGCTGTCATTGCCTCTCTAACCTTTATTACAAATAAAGGTGTCAGCTCTACAAGCCATCCCCTTGACAATACAAGCCTGATCTGTGCACAGATCCTCTACACTACCTACAGGAGGTGGACAATGACAGAACACACGCACCAAAACCAAAAATTAGTATTAGCTTCCCTTTTAGTTTTCCAAGTGCTGACTGCAACGGTAATATTTTTAGTGCAACTTATGTAATAACTGGAAGAAACCTGAGCATTTCAGCACTCCACGACAGCAACAGTTTCTTTCCGGTGAACAATTTAACATGCGTGTCTGTGTATGTAGTTCTTGCACCTCTAATTCCTCTGCAGTGGAGAAACAGGGGACTAAAAAACAAAGCAGCAAAGCTGCTCTAAACAAACACTGAACATTTCAAATGAAGGTTTTGTCGTCTTCTTAAGATGTAAAATATGCTATTATTGAGAAGACGCTTTCAGCTCTTCAAAGATAGCGCTCCAATTCACTCTTTCCAACACACATTAAGACGGCAATTGTTTTGCCTATGACTGGGTTGACAAGGCTTGCAGCACTGATGTAGCAGTAAAGCTTTTACCAGCTGATTTACAGCTTTGATGTCGCTCAGACTGCAGGAGCTCCCCTGACAGAGTGCAACAATGATGTGTCTGCTGACAGAAATAGCAGGAGTCCATCCCTTCAGCTGCAGACTTTGGCTGGTCCATTCTAAACTGTAGTCTCCATGGTAGGGTTTCCTCATCAGCATTAGACTCTTCTGTCGGCAGCAGGCAAAAAAAGGCTTAAGAGGGATATTATGCACAATATGTAAAGCGCTGCAGACTGGACTTCTTCCCTCTTTGTATTACAAAGTTGAAAATAAGTCCCAACTGTTTTCATTGTCTCTAAAATAAGAGGAGAACAGCCTGTCAAGCAAAATGCTGCAACTTGGGACAAACAACAAGCTAATATTTACAGTTGGTTTTGAAGTGTGTGTGGCCCTTGTGCTACGGGAATCACGTACATTTAGTGCAACTGGAGGAAGGGGAAGAAGAGGTGGCAAGAATTTTCACGCTTACATCCGTTCCCTTTCATCTTTCCTGTCTGCTCTCTTCCATGCCCTTCGTTGCAGTTTGCCTGCTTTTTAGAGTCCCAGCTGCTATGAGAGAAACACCAGAAGTTACCGTAGTCTTCCAGCTACTGTCACCCTTTGTTTTCCCCATCTGCTCTCAGTACAACATTGCATGCATTAAAAAAACAATGATCATCTTAAACAGAGATCAGGGTTTTAACTCCTGCTACTTCTCAAACAGACATTTGCTATTTGCAATAGATAAGTCAAATGATGCATGTTTAAAAGCAAGCAAGCCATACGAGTCAGCTGCATTACTTCAATCCCAGCTTGCCTTTGTATATGGAATATTAAGGTTTTCTTCAATTCAATTCTGCATTACGAGACACAGCAGGCACACCAGTCACAAGTTCCCAGAGGGGTGAAGGCATTTTTAAGGAGCTTGTTTCTTCTCCTTCAGCTCTGCCATGACCATACATGTGCTCTCGCCCATGACAGGAGTGCAAACACACATGGGCACGGAGACATGTCTCCTCCTATTTGCCAAAAACCCAACCTGGCCCTGCACAGAAAGCCAGTGGCGGGGGCAGTGCTCCCCAGACTGCTAAATACCACTTGTACTTACTTCATGTTGTGCCTTTAGACACTCCAGGTGTGCCTGCCACGTGTCAGCGGTCCGTGTAATGGCTATGAAGATCTAAGCTCTATGTGCCTTTAAGAGCAAGTAGGTGACATTCAGACCAAAGCCTCCTACAAAGGGCTGCAGAAAGTTTCCTACTAAGTGATTTCATGACTTACATTAAAAAAAAAATTGTCACCCAATCAAGCAATCCAGATGGATTACCAGAGGACTGAAGCTTCTATTAAAAGTTAATATTAGAAGTGTCAGCTAGAGACCCACTGTTGAATAATTCATAGCACGAAAAGGTCTCTCCCACCTCTCCTCACCTGCTTCGAGCAATCCTTTGTCAAGATGAAACAGCCAGCTCCAGCAATGGATGGCAGGGCTGAATACAGAATGAAGAGGAATAGAGAAAATAAAAATAAAATGAATGGAGGAGAGAGAAGTTTAGTTGCGTAAGGCCTATGTACTCTCCATGGCTGGAAGCAGGGGAAGCTGTTTTTAGCCACTGTGTCTGAGAATCGACTTGTAGAATCGGAAGACTAGCAAACTGCAGTCTTCCACAGTGCTCCTCTGCCCTACGAAACAAGGGCAAAGGTTTAGAAACGAGGACTTAAGGTACTTTTTTGGACAACGGCATAGTTTGCTTGGAGCTACAGGCAAGCTCCAGAGTAGCCATATTTTCAACATCTCTTCCATCTGTGACTATGTATACTTACCATTCCTCTTTCTCTTTACAGTTACATCCACCTATTCAAGCCACAACACTTTCAGACCTAAAAAAGTTATGTTTACAACTTTCCAAGTCTGGTCAGCTCACTATATTTCTTTATTTTCAACATTAGCAGTCTACCGGTGAGTAACAGATAAGCCACAAAACGGCTTAAGAATTTGCCCAATATTGGCTTAGTTATCTTTGCAAGTTCTATAAAATCTGGTCTTCATATTATGTCGTAACAAAAGCTCGAGCTACTATTTGATACGGAAAAAAACTGATCTAACAACAGGGAGAAAATTAGGAGGAGCTCACACAGTTTTTCTACACTCCCTGCTAAAGATTTTGCTGAGACCCTTCCAAGTTTCTCTCACCCTGCTCATAAAACACAATCTTTAGGACTCTCTGCATAGCAGTCAATGCGTCATTGTTGGCAAAACTTCATCTTGTACGAAAGAAACCACTATCCCAGCAGCTTGCAGTACTAAAGAGTTCTTTAAGAACATTCAGACATGGCTTTGCAATTAAATTTAAAAACCTGTCATCAGTCTTTGTAAGCCTAAATAGGAAAGGTACCAATTACTAGAACTCCCCATTATTCTGTGCACTGCTATCTTAGCAAGAGCACGCACTGTAAAAATTCCAATCGACATCAAATACGATTCTTTTCATACCGAAGAGCTGCAGAGAAGCTGAAAGGAGTGATTTTCCCTGCATACCTCTCTTTTCCATGATTTCATGACTCAATTTCTCAAAGCAATCCCATTCAATTTTCTAAATTGTACAAGCTACCTCTGAAAAGAAACCACACAATTATTTAACAAAAACGGAACCATATAATCTGCTCGTTTTGTGTGCCAGGGAAAGCGTAGTTACATTCGGAAGTCTAATCCGCTCGCTCTGTGGTTAATACGCTAGTATTTTTACAGGTTTGTGTATAAAGAAAATTACTTCTGGAAGCTCAGCTGAGTACCACGCAATAAACAACACAGGAAAACTACCTATCACCTTCAACAGGACCACCTGTCTTACAGAGGGCTGGAATCAACTGCTCCGTGCTCAAATTATTTAATTTGTTTGAAACATTTGACTTAGCAAGACAATCCCTCCCCTTCCCCTAAGATCTCGAGACATTTCCACAGTCTAAAAGCTCAAGAGGAGATCTTTAAGATATAAAGGAAAGATCCCAATTTCAAACTCCAGCAGCAATACAAACCCAAGAATACCCTAAATGAAATAGCAAAAAAATCTTGTTTGAAATGTATTTAGCTGAAGCCTACAAGGACTTTTTTACTTTGTGGTACAGAAAACTAGGCTTAAATTCCAGTCTTCTGATACTAAGTACCAGGGGAACCTCTCTCACAATAAACACGCACCAAGCTCACTCGTTTTGTAAGACTGCATTAAGTATTTGGCCAGAAATCACACAGGAACTCCTCCTGTTTCAGGCCGAGGCATCCGTTACTCCACAGAGCCCAACAGCTACAGCAGGACAAAGAGTTTATCACTTGGACACTCTGTTTGAAGCCTGCAACTAGTGTAAGTCATTTCCTAACCCCACAATATGCATCGCAGTTAATGAGATTCCAATATGGGCAAGGCACAGTACTGCAGACATTTCACCCAAGGAAACTGATTACACCTCAAAGCCCTTGCTGAACACTCAAGTAAAAGAAAAAGATGAAAATACAGGGAGAGAATATACACATTTTGGAAACTAAGATCCACAACTGACATAACAGTCTTGCAATGGAACCGCCATCAAAACATAACGCGTGTCAAAAACACCTCTAATTTAGAGGCAATAGCAAGATGGTTTCTAATCACTTATTGTAAGCAAGTCAAACGTGTAACCCCTCAATATTGCCTTTGAACAGTTTAAAAAAGAAAAAGAGGATATCCTTGTTTTCACTTCTTGCATTGCATACCAAAGCAGCACTTTTTATATCCTGTATGTAGTCGGAGAAATCCTTTTAGTGTCTCAGGGGGCCAGCAGCTCAATGTTTCACACAGCTGCTATCTTCCAAGAACGCAGTTTCCAAGCTACACTTATTCCAAGTATGCACACAGTATGATCTTTAGTTCCTTGAAGAATGAAAGAAATCTGAAGATTTTTACTGAAAGAGTAAGATACATGCTGCCCAGAAAATTTTTATTTCCCCAGAATACAGAAGTGCTAAGCTGTTAACGCTCTTCCCCTCACCAAACACACACACAACGCTACCGCTTCCATGGGAGCAAAATTTAATTCCCTTAATCTTTCCTTAAAGTGATTTAAATATTTTTCTGTAGGTTTTCTAAAAATAATTCAGCACTGAGTAGACACTGTATGGAAATTTTAAGCCCAAACAGTTTGACCGTCTTACCAGCAACTGCATCAGTCTGTCTTGTAATAGAATGCTGTCCAAGAAATACATGCTGCATCTCTAACATTTTCAGCTATATCATACAAGCCATATAAATGGAAATGTTTTACTCATTTAATTGCTCCAGAGACCCTTGAGTTGGTTTTGTTGTTTTTTTCTTTGTCTTTTGTTGCAGAGGATGTAAATCCAGACATCATAGTCTATGTTTATTAAGAAGGCTTCTTTATTACTTTTTTCCCTCCTTCTCTTCAACTTACAGAAGGAATTCAATCAAAATAGAAAAAAGTACTTATGAAACAGGTGGCCTAAGGAGAGGATCAGCCCTTAATTACCTGAAATAAAAGCAGAAGCATCTTCTGAGAGAGCAAACGTAGCTCATGAACACTGTTACCAGTAAGGACATCTCACCATTAACACGAAATGTTAAACATATACATATATATTAACAAAATACCACACACAAACAAACAACCCACCCACCACCACAAACCTCTTTTACCTCTGAGTTACATGCTAGGTTGCCAAAGCCTGCAATAACTACGATAAAAACCTAAGCACTAAGGTCACATGCCTCCAGCAACAAAGCAATGCTTTAGAACGAGATCCACAGCTCATCTCGACCATCACAGGCTGGTGAGCAAGAGGCAGATTCCTTAAGGTTGCCAGCTGTAGAGTCTGAAGCCCTTCCTCGATTAGACGAGCACTTGGACACTTCTTAGCAAGCTACACGTTATTTTTTGGGAGGCATGATGAAATATTCATTTTTGGTCTGTGCAAGGCATCCATTGTGCCATCTGCGTGCCCATTAGTTCTTGCACAGATAACAGCTAAGAAAAAAAAACACAGAGCACTGGGATGGAGAAAACCAAATTCCCAGCTATTATATAGCTTTTGTGAATGCTGTCAAGAGCCATTTCCCTCCTCCCCTCATATCACACTCAATACCTTTTTCAACTGAAAGTACAAATGAGTGCCTAAGATTTAAGATGAATGCACGCACCCAACACCTTGACTGTTTCTGGGAAGAGAGGTCTGTCACGCGGCTTCACAGCGGTACTGAAGATATTCCGGCTAGCAGCATTCATTGAAGATAGTAAGCCCAAAATCTTGCTGCTCACTTCAACTCTCCCGATGCAGAACTCTTGCAACATCACATCTCATTGCTTCAGAGCAGCAAAAGGTTGTCCCATGCAGACTATCATAGGCTTCCTGCAACTCCAGATGAAACCACACATCGATGTGGAAGACACAGGAACGGAATCACTCAGATAAGAACATTTGTTCAGGTCTAGGCCACAGCAGAAGTTACAAGATAGTTTTCTTATTGGCACATTACACGTAGCTTGCGAGCTAACACACTCCAAAAAATAATAACACAAACTTCCTTGATTACATCAAGGTCTCTGCTAGAGTAATTGAGCGGAGTAGACCAGGACAAACCTGGATCGCACTATTCTGCATGAAGCGACAGCACTAGCTCCCTCCTCAGCCTGGATGATGTTACCCAGGAAGAGGATGGAAAAGAAAGCAGAAAACGGCTTACTTTGGAGAACTGGAGTGTCCTCTTTTACCCTAGTAATTACAGAACACAGCACCCATTCATCCTGAAGAGCAGAGTACAATAGTTGTTTGTTGTCATCAGTGTTACAATCTAGCATTTATCTAGGCCTATCACAAGCAGAACAGTGCAAAAACGCTTAAGAAAGAACTGGAAGTACTATTAGCCATAAGAAACTACAGCCAAGAAAACAAGTACCAGGACTGAGGCTCTGTCCACAACTCACAATTTAACCACCTGGGAATCTATTTATTGCGCCTCTATTTACCCAAACCTTATCTAAGAAGCAATGGACTTCACTGGTCAGAGAACGGGCAGCAGAAACACATTTAAATCATCGTAAATTTACTGCTAGTAAGGAAAGTCTGTGTCTGACTGAGGAGAGGCGCGGGCTTGGTGAAGAGGAAGAGCATCCAGACACTTTTGTCATTAGAAATGAACTACCGCTATGAACTGAGAAGCCCGGAACCAAAAGAAACAGAGGAGCTCGTTTTCATTTACCCAAGTCTTTCCTTCCACTGGGGCACCTCGCCAAGTCCTCCACGCTGAAGTCCAATCTCAGATTTAAAAAGCAGCATGTTTCCTTTCCACACCCTTCCCACCAGAGGGGTTCCCACTCTTAGTGTCGATGCACCCCGAAGCAGTGCCAACCGAGATCTTCCTAAATTACAGATTTCCACACCTTAGTACAAATTCTCCCAAAGTCCGTGTTGTTCCAAAAGCACCACCAGGTTTACCTACGCTAGGGTTCAAACTGAGCAAACTGTTACCTGACATCGCCAGACAGAATTTCAGAAGGCAGACTGATCTTCTGAGAGAGCACATAACATTTTAAAAGACCAAACAGCGCTAGGTAAACCAGCCTGAGCTGCCAGTCCCCTCAAGACTCACCTGCCTCAGCATCTGTGAAGGAGAGCAGTCCAACAACACCGAGGTACTGCATGGGAAACATGAAAAAGCAGCATCTATCCCTCGCTACAAGGATTCACATCCCATCTTCAGAGGATGACAGAAACTACAGGATTTCAGAAATACCCCTGGGTAACCTCCCACGTAGACAATAAGAAACGCAAATAATATCAACAAATACTTCATCCCTCTCCTCTGGTACAGAAACACACGTAACGTTCGTAAGCATTTTTCTAGACCTGCTCTGTTCCAAATGATGAGACTAACTGTTCCACTGAATTTACTGTAGTACTACTTTTTTTCTTTTTCTTTAAAAAGAATATTGCATATTGAATAAAGCAATCAGCTGAATACAGATACGTGTTTGGACTCCTGCAGAACAGCAACACGTATTTTTCCAGACGGGCACGCTGGTTTGAACATGCGATTACAAGCTCATCTGTAACATACAAACAGACTAAACCAGCACTGTTCGAGTTACTCATGTTCAGCTTTGTAAGTTTGACCTCTGATGCCAGCATCACAGAAGCCATTTTTTTCTACATAGTCAGAAATATAAACAGTTTAGAGCAAGCTTACAAATCCTGAAAAATCAAAACCAGAGTACCCTTAGCTAAGAGCAATTTTGCTATCTCAAAAGTTTCAGCTGAGGCACAGTTGTTTTGTTTCCCTTCCCAACACTTTCCATGCTGTACTTTTAGCTATGACAAGCTATTATTTGCAGCAGCATACACATATAGATCTTTGATCAAAGTCCACTCTCTGTACCCTTTATTGTGGGTCCAAAACAAGCTACTTTTCTATTTAGCAATAATTCAGCTCCAGAGGATTTACGGGAGAACTCTGACTCCATACTAAATCTGTGCAAGGGTTATCTCCTCAGTGAACCCAAACACTGGTCAAGCTAGATGCCCAAGAGAAGAGCTCTGCTATTCCAGAGCCAGTTCGCAGATAACAAAATCAACCTTAAAAAAAAAAAAAAAAAAAAAAAAGCATCCAAGAAGCTGACACCGCACTCACAACCTGACTCTATTCTAGGTGAAGATGAGGGTCTGTAAAAGGGGATGATGGTGTTTGCTGTAGTTTAAGCAAACCCTTTTGTTGGGTCTTCCACCATGCATCTTCAATTAGCTTCAATTAGAGCCACATCAGGAGGAAAAAAAAAAAAAAAAGCACTGTGGAAATGGACAGCTCTGCTTGAAAGATACACAAACCCATTTTGTTAGATATACATTTAATATATTTTAACTGTGAAGGAAAAAAAAAAGCTCCTGGTTTTCAGTCCAGACCCCCAAAAGCAGAAAGGTCCTAAAAACAGATGCATTAAAAAAAAAATCCCTACACACCACCCTTGACTGACTGCATACCCAGAGATAAAATTAAGCATCTTAAAAGAGCACAGATAAAAAAAAGTTTCCATGTTACATTTTAAATTGACAGCAGCATCTTATCAGGACAGCTAAAACAGAACAGATAGCACTTCAGATCCTTCTCCTCCCTGTTGTATTAATTTCTGTAGCAAAACTCTAACATAAGATTTGAAGCACCAGAAGTAAGAGAAGTCATGGCATCATTTGCTGGACAGAGGCCAGGAACTCATATATCCACTCAAGCCTGCATCTCTGGAGACACTGTTTGTTCCTACCATAATTGAGTTATGTTCCGTGCAATGAGAAGGTGAATCAATTACGTTCACCACTAAACAGACAAGCTTAAGTATTCTCTCAAGAGCTCAAGATTTGTGCAATGACACCTCCAAATTACTCCATTTTTTTCCCCCTCCCTCTTTAAAAAAGCAAATAAATAAGGGACACTGATTCAATTCTCTTCCTGGAAATTCCTGAGCTCACAGACCAAGAACATGCAGGCGTTAACCCATTAGGGTCAGGCAGCTGGGACTCCCTGTTTCAAACCCACAGTTGGCAGCATCAGGCAGAACTGACACCTAAGCTTTTGCTAGGACTGTACAGAAAGCAAGCAGCAAGCAATCATCGTCTCAGACATTACTTCAGAGCCCCCATCAAATGGAATACTTTTGTGCAGTGTTACTACTGTGAATTCCACGGCAATCCAAAGAATTTGAGAGGTTAGTGTTCCACGTTTGCAGTAAAATTGTCTCATTGCTTTGGAGCGTAGATACAAATTGAACCAAACCACTGCAGCAGGACACCAGGTCTTATTCCACTGCACTTCTTCAAATGGGACACACGGGTTACCATAACTGATAAATAAACAAAAAATCAGATTAGAGAGATTTCTGTACTCGATCACGCGTCACAATTAAAATTGAATTTTGTCTAGTCACAGAAGTCACTGAGCACCAGTCCTTGAGCATTTCTTGACACAGTCCCACAGATATACGCTAAAACAACCTATGCAGGTCTACATAGTTTGAGGCCTTTTTTTTTAGCTACAGAAAGAAAGCACGCAAGCCCTTCAAGCTGTGAGCTTTCAAGTGTTTTTTGACAAGAGTTATGACTGAGTTCACCTATGTTTAGATTAAACACTATTATCATAACTATCAAACAATCCAGTACCATTTCTATTACAGTGAATATCCATAATTTTTTAAACTGTCCATCATATTTATGTAATTACCACAGCTCACACAGAGACCACACTGTTCATTCTACCTAAGAGGAATCTTAGAGGAATCCTAGCCCTCCTGAAGATTTGATAACCCTTTATATTAAGGGTTTGTACAAGCAATTCCACAGAATATTCCAGACATTTGTAAGTGAAAACAAAGGGTAGCTACTTGGAAGGAAACAGATTCTTACACTATGTGTGCAGTCCATATTGATCTCCTCTCCATTTCTGCTAAGGATCCTTTCCACAGAATTAGAAGTCATCTAAATAAATGCTAATTCCCCACTAATCTTAAGAATCATAAGTATCTACACAGGGTCATCTAGAGCAGCTAAACATCAGTTTCACAAGATGTAGTACTTTGAGAACAGAAAGTTACTTGTCTAGGTTCTCTAGCTGAACCTTCTGCTATTTAAACCTACGTCCTGTGTATATGTTTGAGTAGCAGAAATTAAGAACAAGGGCTCTACAGGAGATGCTGGTGAACTTCAATATACAAATGACTCACACCGTTCCTCTCAACCCCCTTACTCCAGTAAAACAGCTGCAGAATAAGAGAGGAGCTACTATACCTGTGTGCTGGAGAACGAGCCCTGCAGCTCTGCAGCAGGTTACTGCTGCAAAAAAGCAGCAGACTGAAACCCAAATACCTTTGCAAGGTTTGTCAGTGTTGCATAAACTTATTTCAGATCATGATACTTGCACTTCAGCTCTGAAATAGTTAATTTCTTCCTAAGGCAGAACACCATGTTCTAAAAATACCAAGAAATGAATCCACTGACATAGACAGTTTTGCTTAAAACAGCTTGAAAGAAATTTTGCACATTCAAACACATACAGACTAACTTGGACAGAAAATATATTTTCATGCAGAAATGCTAATGAATCTTAACTTTTAATTCACGAGAGAGACTTCATTTCCAAATCACCAGCACAAACATTAGTAACACAGCAAAGAGATTTTTCTCTCTAATATGCAGCTTCCACATTCTCAGTTAAGAGTTTTATTTTTTTAACATGAGATATTGTTTACATGTACAAACCAGGTTAGGAGCCCCACCACTAGTCAGTATGACTTAGGCCTCTAAGGACACCTCATATCTAGATTCTTCTCATCTAGCATCCTGTCTTCCCTCAGCTCCACAGATACAAACTATTTTTTTCCCCTCTTGCTTTCTATTCTTGGAAGACTCCCAAAACAGTCTGTCCAATTCTGCTTCCAATTCTTCTGGCATTATATTCAGCCAGCTTCCATATACACACAATTCATTTGTGAGGAGTCAGTTGAAAAGTAAGTCTATTTTCACAAACCCAAGTTACCATGCCCATCTGCTTTCATTGTGCTTTCAACCTTCTATATAATCTTTCATTACAATTTACTTCCAGCTCTAGAGCTTTTTGTACAGTCTCTACGTAGTAAACTCATCCCCTCAGCTAGCAACATCCACCACTCATATCAATTGGTCTCCTCCCCCTTAAAATAATGTATTTTTAACAGTGATTTAGAATCTAGTTGGAGGTATTTCTGAGTCCACACCTGAACTGATGGCCTCAAGGATGCATCTGCCCTATCCCATTAGTAACAAAGGATAACCTTTTACCTTTTAAGCACCAAATAAATTCAGCAGAAACAAGACAATAGAACATATTTCATTTCATTCCATCTTTGAACAATTAATTCAAGAGCCTCACAAGAGAAAGATACTGTGAGAAACCTTCCAGTTGCCGAACTGTACCTATCCAGAGAACCTTAGAAGCCTTTCAGATGTCAACAATTCTATGAGTACATGACTTGTACTGCATGAAGCCTTTGAAATCAGCAAGAGCAAAGAGAGCCAGCTAACTCCTAATGAAACAAGCACACAGGTTCGATGGTAATAGTGATGTAGCATCTGAGTAACCTCTGTTCTAAAGCTAAAGGCACAGTTGACCTAGGAAGCAAAGAAGAACTAGTTAAAGAGAACAAGTAAGCTCATAATGACTTCTGTTTTTCCAGTCTTGCTTTCTTGCAGAACACCATTCTCCATATTACAAAGAACCTCTCCATACATTTCTCCAGTCATTATCTAGAGCATCCAAGGTAATGAGAAACTCTTCCAGAAGGAAGCATTTTGTCCCTGCCTGGCTTGAAAAGAGAGGCAGAGAATATTATGCATGATCATACATAAATTCTGGTGCTTTAAGTGCTTGACTCACCACAAACCATATGACAGGCAAAGGAGAAAGAAAGGAAAGCGAAAACGAGTCTCGAATGCACGTCCAGCTTCACAAACCCTGTTTGATGCCACACATTATCTGAATACTCTGGCCTGTCATTGCTTCATTTCCCCTGAGTTAAACCCATTCTCTTCCGCATCAGCCTGAGACAGTCAGACCTTCACCTCTGACCCCAAGGGAAATTACTCTGCATCTGCCGAGAAGGTATTTGTCTATGTCACCAAATCTATTACCCTTCACAGATAGTAGACACCTAGATTAAAAAAGGTTAAAAACTAAACAAACCATGGTATAACCCACAAGAAATATTAATACCTACACAAGTATTCTTGAAAAAAAAAAAAAACAAAAGAAAAAAAAAACACACTTTGTCCTCCTTTTCCTAAAGAGCTCTAGGTTCCCTCATAGTAAGTCTGATGTCCAGGGTAACCCTGGTTCCTAAGGCATTACTAAGACAACTGAAGCTGTTAAAATCAGGTAAGTTTATATTTGTGTTTTTACTCCTCCCATAAGCATGCATATACACAAGTTTTAAAAATACAGTGGCAGGGTGCTATACTACCCTCCTCTGTTACTAAGTTCCATGAAGTTAAGAAGTTCACCTTGCTATCACAGTTCTGGTACATTTTAATGTGATGGCTTCAAGTGTTGTACAGGAGACCAAAGCCACGCTAGTGATACCAATCCTGTAGGGAGCATTCTGCCCCCACAACGCTCAACTGTTAAGACATTTTGTATGCTGCCTTCTTCCTCCCTCGATCATTCAAAATAAAAAGACTGAACAAAGTCTTCAAAAGCTAATCAAGATCAATGGTGTGAGGAAAAAATCTCAATTTTCTTCAGATAGGATCTTTTGTGAAGCTATTTTATTCACAATTGCAATACCGGGCGTCCTGTCAATCAGGAGCGCATTTCAGTAAACAAATCATAACCTTTTATTCCCTATTACCCGATGCCTGATCACCTCCCCTGTTGCCTCATTGGCTGAGTACTACAGGTTCACAAGCTACTCAACACTCCTCTATACCGTATATGTACAATTTCTCTTTTTTTTCAACCCTTTAATTTCTCCTTTCTTATGTTTTGAGAACTTGTGATCTTTGTTTTGCTGTTCTTGCACTGCTCATCCTCTTTTTCTCAAGCTTTTACCTTATTTTGGAGCAGTGAGGCCTTCTACTGTCCACTTAGCTACTTAGCATTTCTCCTTATTATGACTACACGACTACCTTGGAATAAAGAAAAATAATTCTCTACTGCAAAAACACAACTTTGTTTCTCAGAATTCCCCCCTCTTCTTTTCTTACTCCTTCTGTTGTTTTTGCACCTCTTCACATACCGCACTCTTGAGTTTTTCCAACATTAAGGTGCAATATTCTTCTTCGGATGTCATGGGGGATGACTGATACACAATGCCATTATTACTACAATACCAACAAATAGTTGTCTGACCCAATTGTATTCTGATGCCCACGAAATCAGTTTCTCCCAAATGTTCCTAAATTCCCAGGAACTGTCATCTTGAGCTACTCTATGTAGGATCTTGTGATTTTTTTCCCCAAATATTTTTGAGATCAGTCAAATTCATCCCATTTGATCTCCATATATACAGCAAATAGTAATAATTACAGTGCACCCTCCTCCTTATGAGGTTATTAAAAATCTAATACTATTTGATTCTAGAGTACTATTTTTGCAAACTTATCTAACTTATTTTCTAGTTCTTCAATTATAGCTGAGATATTTACAATAGCATTTTCTAATTCAGTCACCATTCATTTCCCCCCCCGCGCGTTTACTAATTTTTCAAGTATCTACATAAAGCAGAATTAATTTTCATTTTCGAAGTAGTAAATCTCAATGATATCAGTTGGATATTAGAAAGCAGATATTTAGAAAATAGAATATTAATATTTATTAAATTAATTAATAAGCATTAATATAATATTACTAATAGATAAGAAAGCAGTCAGGCACTGGGACGGGTTTCCAGGGAGCTGGTGGAGTCACCGTCCCTGGGGGTGTTCAAGGAAAGGTTGGACGGGGTGCTTGGGGACATGGTTTAGTGGTGACATTGGTGGTAAGGGGGTGGTTGGACCAGATGATCCTGGAGGTGTTTTCCAACAATGTTTCTGTGATTCCATGTAACACTGATGAGAGGCTACAGGCTGGAAAAGGCTGTGTGGAACAGGGGAGGTGCAGGGCAGTCCCTGTGGTCAAGGGGCTGCCTTTCTCTCAGGCAAGCCAAATGGCCCAGGGGAGCCAGCCCCAGAAAAGGGGCCCTCAGCCCCCCCAACCCTGCTCCTTCCCCCACGTGAGGACATCTCCCAGGCCGTTCCCAACACAGCTGCCTTTGGCCACGCATGGGCCACGCCATCACAGAGGCTTGCTGAGGTCACAGTGGCCACCACTGCCCTGGGCCCTATAAAACAGGACCCCTGCCACTGGCCCACCACTCGCTGAGCTACTAGGAGACTGGAGGCAGCAAGGTGAGAAGCGGCTCTGCTTGGTTTGTGAGGACAGCCATGCCATCCAGAGCAGCACCAAGAAGGAAGGCAGCCAACAAGGAAACGTGTCATGGGCACAGAGAGAGTGCCAGCAGCACCAGATACAGCAGTGCTTGAGGTACATCTGGTGCCCAGCCCACAGACTCATACCAGCAATATCATTGGTACTGCAGGCATGAAAACCATGCCAACAGTGGCATGGGACCTCAGGGTGGAACAGGTCGACCCCCTGGTGCAGCACCCTGGCCAGAAAACATGCCAAATCGAAGGCATCCTGTTTGGGCAGTCCTGGGCAAAGACTGGCTTATCCTGCCCAACACCGTGGAGCCCATGGAGCTGGATCTACCAGAACAGGAGGCGACAGAAGTGGATCCACCGCAGCCAGAACGGACCTGGGACTACCCTGGCACGTCTTCACTGTGTGCCATCAGGAAGCACAAACTGCATCATAGCAGTGCCCGGCCAGCTCCCTGCTCGTTGCTCAGGCCCCATCCCAAGCACGAGCTTGGAGCCCCCAAACCTTACGGACATTCCACAGGCTTTGCAGCAATCCCAGCAATAAACAACTCTTGCCATTTCTCAGGGTCAGTAATGACCTAGCTGCCTCAGCGTACTGGGCTCACATGGCAAGGCTCTGGTAGCGGAGGGCCTGCAGTGGTAGCCCCTGTGAGAAGAATCCAGCAGCTGCCCCATGTTAGATAAGGGCCAGTTTCAGCTGGCTCCGAAGTGGCCCACCGCTGCCCGGAGCCAAGCCATGAGCAATGCAGTTTAAATCTCTATGAGAACACACCCAAGAAAAGGAAATAAAAATAATAAAAAAAAAAACACTGCACAACAGCAGCTGGGAGAGCGAGGAGTGAGAAACCTCCCTGCAGACACCAAGGTCAGTGCAGGGGGTGGGAGTGCAGTGCAGAGGTGCTCCAGGCACCAGAGCCGAAGCCCCCCCACAGCCCACAGAGAGGCCCCTGGTGGGGAAGGCAGAGCCCCCCGCAGCCCATGGGGTACCGCAGCGGAGCAGATCTCCACGCTGCAGCCCATTCAGGAACAGCCCAGGAAGGTTGGCACCCCACACGAGGGACCCCACATCAGAGCAGCTCCCAAAGAGCCCATTTTTTGGCTGCCTGTGGAGAAACCCATACAAGACCAGCCCAGCAAGCTCAGCACCCCACAGCAGAGCAGGGAGGGAGAGTGACCATGAAGAAGCAGTGGAAACAACGCATCACAGACAGACAGCAGCCCCCACTCCCGGCACCCCCCGTGCCACTCAGGCCAGGGAAGAGGTGGAAGAGAGTGGATGGGGGAAGGTGCCCCCAGCTTGTTTCTTTGTTTCTCACCACTCCTGCCCACCAGCAATAGGTAATAAATTTTATTAATCCTCCTATGCTAAGTCTGTTTTGCCTATAACAATAATTGTAGAGTGATCCCCATTGAGGAACTCTTTGTCATTTATCAGGGAACTAGCTTTGTGAGAAGCCCTGACTCCCCTATTCTGAATTTATATCAGCAATCTCTTCTTCTTCCACTCTGAATACTTCTATATGAAGTGGCTGGCCTGGCCACACTTAAAACATCTTCTAAAAGCCTGTCCCTCCTAGGATTTAGGCTGCAACACAGGTAGCTTCCCCTGTCTGCTGTTCCTCTGCCTCTCTTCCTCTCCTTTCCATCCTGGGCCCTCTGTCTCTGCCTCACTGCCCAGTACGCTGTGAATACCATTTGTTTCGCTCTCTGTTTTTCCTTCTCAGCAGCCCTCCTGGCATACACTTTCATACTACCCGCACTGTTCACTCCATCCTCCCACCTACTGGAGCTTTTTCTGCATATCTGGCCAGGCTTTAATCACAAAATGAACTTTACAGAGCTGTTGGGCTACTTATTCTCTCCAAAGGGCTATCGTTAGGCACAATCCCAGGGTCTCCAACCCCACCCTGCTGACTCTTGGAACCTTTAGTCCCCATCTCTTCCCGATGTGCTGCTGTGGACTTTACCACCCACAGGATACCACACACCTTCACCTAGGATTAGGACAGAGGCGGGGTGTACTGCTGAGCACCTCACTTCACCGTGCTCGGGGATCGGGACTTCACATTCGCTCCACACTAAAAGTGCATCTCATTCACACACCAGTCTCCCTGAACCCAACCTGAGGCAAGATACAGTAAAGTTTCCCTTACTTTGGTCCGTGCATGGCTTCCTGCTCCAGGTTATCAGCAGTAGTCCCAGTGCCTGTTCCCGATCCAGGCTGGACTATATGTGGGCTGTGTCTGTGTATGTTTGTGCTGGCCTCCCTTCTCCCCAGAGCTTCACAGAGCCTGTCTTCAAATTAACAGGCTCGGTCCTTTGCCGGCCATACCGAGACGGCCCACCACCACTGACAGGACTGCTGAAATCAGCGGGGTGCACCGTCCTGTCTGTGGTGGCGAGAAATCTTCAGCAGGTGACAAGATCCTGGACGAGCCCCCAGACTGTGAGAAAAAAATCTCAATTTTCTTCAGATAAGATCTTCTGTGAAGCTATTTTATTCACGATTGCAATGGCTGGTGTCCTGTCAATTGGGACCTTCTATTAAAAAATGATTTTATTTAAAACCATAACCTTTTATTCCCTATTACCCAATGCCTGATCACCTCCCCTGTTGCCTCATTGGCTGAGTACTACAGGTTCACAAGCTACTCGACACTCCTCTATACCATATATGTACATTTTTTCTTTTCTTCAACCCCCTAATTTCTCCTTTCTTATGTTTTGAAAACTTGTGTTCTTTGTTTTTACTGTTCTCACACTCCTCGTCCTCTTTTTCTCAAGCTTTTACTTTATTTTGGAGCAGTGAGGCCTTCCACTGTCCACTTACCTACTTAGCATTTCTCCTTATTATGACTACCTTGGAATAAAGAACAGTAATTCTCTACAGCAAAAACACAACTTAGTTTCTCACAATGGGTTTAAAAAAATACTGTTACACAAGAGGCAAACTGCACTGGGGGACAGGGGAAAGGAGTAAGCAAAACATGAAATTAGTTACCAATTACTTCCTGTAGGTAGGGCAAAAAGAAACAACTGAACTACTAAATGTATCTAGCAAATCTACAACAGTAGCGAGAATTTAGAACCGAAATATTTTGCAAGTAGATCTGATATCCAGATGCTTCCAATGGTGCTTCTTCAAAGAAAGAAACACCATTGTTTATTCAAGAAACCAGCCACCGAAGGCAGAGGAGCTCAGGAAAGTGAGCAGGGCTTTAACAGCTGCACCCCCATGCACAAGCACAGCCCATCCCGGTACTCAGGAGAACAAGGAGACTTGTTTAAGCAAGGAAGACCTAACAAAGCTCCAAAGGAAGGATTTCAAAACACTGCCCAGAGAAAGAATATCCATGTGTTTTCTGGGAAAGTAACCATGTGCAGTGATACAGATGGGGGACAGACTGGCTGAGGAGCAGGTCTGCTGAAAAGAGGCTGGGGACCTTAGCCGACATACCAAACAAGACAGCAGTGCGTCCTGGTAGCTGAGATGGCCAGCAACATCCTGCACTGCATCAACAGGAGTGCAGCCAGCAAGTGCAAAGGATTATATGCCTGTAATCAGACAATTAGATGCAACTGGAATACTACATCCAGTGTGTAACCCACCAGTAAAGACTGTGGGCTGAAAAGTTAAATAAAGGAAACAGAGTTCAGCACATGGCCACCATGAAGGTCATGAGCATTTGCCCTGTGATGGCAAGCTGAGGAAGCTGGGCTTGCTCAGCCTAGAGAACAAGCAGCCCACTTGTCTCCAAGGCAGGCTAATTCTGAAGATCTCATTACAAGACGTGGCTGAGAAACTTTGAGACAAACGTACTCCGAACAAACGTTCACTTGCATCAGAGTCAAATCATGTTTATTACTTATATATATAATATATAATTTATATATAATATATAATATATATATTTTATTATTATTATATATAATATATAATTTATATAATAATAATAATAGTGTACAAAACAAGTGATGCACAATGCAATTGCTCACCACCTGCTGACCGATGCCCAGCCCAACCCCAAGCAGCCGGCCCCCCACCCTGGCTAGCCACCCCTATATATTGTTCAGCATGACCCCAGATGGTATGGAATACTCCTTTGGCCAGTTTGGGTCAGCTGTCCTGGGTCTGTCCCCTCCCAGCTCTTGCTGCCCCCCCAAGCCTGCCTGCTGGCAGGACAGAGCGAGGAGCTGAAAAGTCCTTGGCTTAGTGTAAGCACTGCTCTGCAGCAATTAAAACATCAGCATGTTATCAGCACTCTTCTCATCCTAATCCAGAACATAGCACCTTACTAGCTACTAAGAAGAAAATTAACCCTGCCCTAACTGAAACCAGGACAACCACATTTGTAAATGGTCAGCTTGCACAAAGTGATGAAATTTAAACTTCAGCAAGGTAATACTTCCCAAGATAAGGCTGTTTTAATCCCTCAAACAGGCAAAAACCACACAAAACTACACAAAACACCACCACAAATCATAAATATCACAAATATTACCCAAACCATTTATTGTTAAATCTGCACCTTTCTCCAGTTGGACCTTACATAGCCACAAAAGTCAACCCTTATATTTGTCCTGGAGATCTACAGACAACATCCTAGAAGTTGAATGCTATACCATGCATGTTTAAAGGGAAACAACAGCATATCCTAGGTGAAATATCAAATTCCAGAAGATTTAATAGAGACAAATTATCTTCCTACAAAACAACCATTTACCAGCTGCTCTTTCAGCAAGGCAAGACAGAAAAACCTTTCTTTTCCCTGAGACCTGTTGAGGAAAAAAAACCCTACAGAGCAAAAGGACTTCTTCAAAACATGGCCATCTGCACAGTGAAGAAACAAAGTGAAAAATTAGGTACCAGCAGTACCGTAAAACACTTAAGTCTCCTAATTTATCCATTTCTCCTACCTTTGAGTATTTTCTACCAAACTCTAGATCCAGGTAACACCAGTAGATATGCAAACACCATACTACCACTACTTTGTAAATTACCCTAAAGCAATTCTCTAATCTGCACCAAGAGCGCTACTTTGGAAAAGAATAGGATGGTTTGTTTTGTTTATGCCTGGAGCTTAAGTCTTTAAAAATTATGCAAGTAAGGGCATCCAGGCTTAAACTTCAGTTTTGTGCTTAAAAGTGTCGTCTTCCTTATTTAAGATTCCTCCACGGCTCTAGTTCATTTCTAATTGATATTTAAGAATTTTGAAAGTGTCTTCTTAAGCTGTAACACATACTACATTCTGTAGTAAGAAAGCCCTATACAGGGTTGAATACATTTCAAAGTGCTAATCATACACCTAACAAAATTTCTGTACAAGGTGACAACACAGCACCTGGAAGGAGAAGGAAAAGATCAACTTTCTCCTTGATGAGATTTTTGTTTGTTTTAAAAACAGGAAGACACTCCTTTACCCAATATACAAACGCAGTCCCTTTGTTTCAGGAAGGAAGCCTCATGTACAGCCTTTACACACATTTTATGATTCCTATACAAAAAAAAGCCTAATCAACACAGGCTTTTTCAATTATTTTCAAGAAGTATTAAGTTAGAACCTGTGAGAATTCAGCAACTGCTAGAAATAGTGGCAAAACTCATTTAAGATACTTCAAAAATACGATTTCAAGATATTTTAAGAGCAAGATGTCACATCAGTTCCATCAGTGCATTTGCAGTCCCAGAACAACGCACATCATACAGAACCTTTTTAATAACAAAACGTACGTGCACAAGTGGGCACTGACACCACCAATCCTTGCTCAGCTACGCAGATGTCCACAGGCACAGGTCATGGCACTGACATCTTATTTTGGGATTTCTCTGTAGCCCTCAAGTACCAGTACTGCAAAAAGGAGAAGGAAGCACTGCCTGCTGAACGCTACACATTTGACCCTCTAAAACGTGCTTTTCAGACTCAGTGTTCACAGAAGCTAGGATGTAACAACTTCAAGACTCCACAGCCTGAGTGCTGTTCTCTAGCTGAGAGCCTGTAAGAGGCAACCCTGCAAGTGGCGTGCCCCAGTGAGCAGTGTCGGACCCATGCCAACACATACACTCAACTACACCAACCTCAATATGAGGCAACACTTCTGTGTGACTCCAGAGCATGGCCGTGTTACTGCAACTGAAGGAATAAAGGAAAAAGGAAAAGACGACTCCTCTCGATGCAAAATTCTGGTACCATCCAGAACAAAGACCAACCAATCTTGGAAGAAGAGTCCCTCTTATTGAGCCACAGCGAGAAAGGAAAAAAAGACTATGGTAGCAGAGCACAGAATTGTTACCTACCCGCCACAGCACACACCAAGCGAGCGCTGCCACATGCACCCACTCAAAGAGCCTTCTTCCAGAAGGCTTCTCCTGCTCGTGTCTGTTTCTGTGGGCTGAAGAATCTCGTTAGCGTTCACTATTTCTTTCAAGTCATAGCCTAATACGCGGAAGACAGTGTCCATTTTCTTTTCACGGCTGTCCAGAAGAGTTGAACACGAAAGCCCCACCTCAAACCAGGCCTTAGGAAAGCTGCTGCTTCGTGAGGTCCTCTAGAAGTGCAACGGCGCTGTCTTCAGTACAGAACCCCCTTGGAAAGGAAACAGATTTCGTTCTCATTCAGCACAGAGCAGCCCTTTGGCACTCGCGGGTCAGATTTCCCTGAAGCTGTGCAAACACTGACAGGCTCCCCAGGGCCTCCAAGAGCAGCAGGTCAGCGCAGTACATAAGAACACTTCAGAAACGAAAAAAAAAAAAAATAACAAAATAATCAAGAACCCTTCCCTTGATGGAAAAAACAAGCAGTATTAAAAAAAAAAAAAAAAAAGGATGATCTGTTCTTCTAGTTAATTTAAAATGAGTGATTTTTAACAGGCGATACAGCAATCAAGACAGCAGAGCAGTGGCTGAGCAACTGCACGACTTCCCCCCCAGGAAGTCCTGTATTTGCTTTCAGACTACTTCGCATCCCCCTGGGTCTGCCCCAAAAACCACTACAACAGGAACATAGTTGCCTAGGACTATTTTTTTCTTCTGCAGTAGAAAGAACACACAGCCAAAAACAACTGTGGTAGAACTCCAACAATCACAAATATGTAATCTCAGTAATCTAGATAATTGCCTCTGAGCTTGAAAGCAACACTCTGAAGTCTGATTAAGGTTTAAAGTGTACAAAAATTAGAACAACACACTTTATCAGTATTGTTTACCCAGCTTGTTACGAAAGCTTGGCAAAATAAAGCTTTAAGATAAAGATGTTAGAACAAGACTTATTTTCTTTCTCTTGAATTAGGGTCTTGGACCAATTCCCACCTTTCAAATCCCCCCCTTCCATTTTTTTAAATTTATAATTTTTAATTTCCTAAACCTAAACTTTTTTTTTTTTATAAAGCAGTGAAGGGAAAGGAAGAGCAGAAATCTTCCAGCAATAACTCGATTCCTGAGCAAATCAGGAGACTCAGGAAAAGGGCTCCAATGAGTTCTCATAACTAAACACACGCTGACTTAGCAGCTGACAGGAGGCTAAGAGTTTTATTAACAGAAGGGATCAACGGCCACTGAAGTTTCAGGTTATTCTGTCCAACAGTGTGCTAATTCAAGCTATTACAAGTTCCAGCACCAGGGGCACCTCAGACGTCTGCATCAATGCAACGTAAATGCAGCTCGGGACCAAGGTTGGTTAAAACGAAAGGATGTCTGACTGCTTTAGGCAATCACGCCCAACCCATTTTGTCAGAAGGCTTCCTCAGAGGACAGGTGAAAGGCTCTTGCTTGCAGCATTGTCCACCCATGCACCGCAGGGACCAAAAGGCAGCCACTTTGAGACAGCATCACACCACGCTGAGTGGGATAAAACCCTTGTACTGGACAGAATGACAGACCACATACACATCAGGTGAGAAACTTCGGTGCAGAATGAACTTTGCACTCAAGCACTCTTGGGACAAAGGATTTTGATGCTTGTATTTGTAGCAAAGTTGTGTGTAGCCTGGAGAGATGGCTCTTTCATCGCCGCCATGCCTTACCAATGCCATCTGGAATCCACCGCGCTTGTGGCTGCAACTGCTGGCTCCAGCCATCATGTTCTCTCTTTCATACGCAGCCTTCAGAAAACAATACCTTGTCACCTCGCTTTCTCAATATCGCTCAAGAAGATGACTTCACCTTTTTTGTTTTGGAAGAACGTTTGCTTTTAGAGACGAAATAAAGAAAGGCAACAGAAAAAGCAGTTCACCATTTCCTACTGCAGTTTTAAGGTCAGAACTGTGAAAGAAGTAAAAGAAATGCATGTCCTGAAACAATGTGATTCACACTTTTCAGCAATTGAGGAGGGGGGGAAGACCAGAAGCCACAAATTTTGCCATCTAGCCCAAAGCTTTCCTACATACTTCCTAACCTCAAGATAGTTAAGCAAAGCATAACTTAAAAATAAATAAAAGCAGACAATATGGTCCATCCCCTGGAGCTGCCTACATGATTTCTTCCACAAAAATACGTAGAACAAAAGAAGAAATGGTACTATTGTGTCAGTAAGATTATACAGTTAAATTTTACCCTGCATGGACTTGATAATCCTAAAACAATTTAGAGTCCCAGCTAGATCAGTGTCTACCATATTCATTAGTCACAAAGGATACCGATTCTGAAGACAAGTTAAAGGAACACATGATTGCAATACTGTACTTTCCAACAAGGGTTGGAGTATAAATATTAAAAAGTTTTCAAGGAAGATGCTACACAAGTTGTCAAACTTGCACAAAAATTGAAGAAATGAAGGAAGCTTGCCAGATGCTAGGAGGTAAGAGCATAGCCTCCAGCTGACTGTCCTGATTTGCACCAACCCAACCACGTAATGGTTTCCACGTTACGCTCTTGCAAAGGACAGCGCAACGTTGACATTCAAAGTAAAACAGCAATGGCAGATAACCATTATCACCATAATAAAAGCGTGTCTAAGAGTTAGACAAGTTAAACAGGACCAGAGGGAAATTCCAAAGCCTAATTTTATCCTCTTAAGTATCTAGATACATAGACATGTTTGCAGAAATATTTTCCATTCACATGATGGCTACAGCATTAATTACTATCTTACAACATTCTGCTAAACATAAGCACACTGGCGAGTTTAATCTTACAAAGGCATATGCTTGAACAGAGCAAATCCTACACCGCTGATGGGGAAGAGACAAGTGAGAGTGTTTTCACTAAAAACCAAGACATCTTTACGCATAACGCTTACCCACACAGCAAGTCTGTGACTCCTAGTCACCTCTGTAAGGGGTGCCTAGCCCCAGGTTAGGAACAGCAGGATCCTGTGAAGGCTGGTATTCACAGGTGGTTGTGCACTGCACCAAGCACCTTGCAGCAAGTGCTCACTTACATAAACCAGAAGCTAAACAAAAAAAAACTTGGCATTACAGGAGATAGGGTAGCTTTTGAGCATCCATCAACTCACAGCTCATAGCTAGGCAGAGCCAGAGTATAATTTCAAGCATTCTATCACCCTATTTTGTAATAGCAGTCATTAACTCACCATGACATAATATAATAATTTAAAAAAATGAAGAGAATTAGACTTTCAGTATAGTCCAGCTCTCTTCTTACTCACAATAGTCATAGGCTTTCCAAGAGAGCTACCTTCCTTTCAATATTGTGTGTTCTGGAAGCCAAAACAAGCTAATTTAAAAGCATTCAAGTTTCTTTCTTTTCTCTATTTCTCCGTTGTCCACACTGCTCCAACATCAACCCACAATCTACTTCCATTTTCAAGTGATGTCAACTCACTTCTTGGGCTGCCTGGCAACAACAGTTTTATTTAACATGCAAGCCTTCCCTCAAGTGACATGCTCCCTTCCTCCACTACTCAAGAACGTGTGGAATATCTGGTGCTATTTATCTTTGTTTTGCTCATGACTTTCACAAGTTGCTAAAAAAAAAAAAAAATCACCAAAAAACAACCTTGAAGCAAACGTGTACTTCCATATACTTTTGAGCCTTGTTATGAAATTGGGTTCACAAAGTAAGGTTAAGTAATGGCCTTCTGAACTCTGAAGAGAACATATAAAATATAATTACAAGGAGAGATAAACAGAAAGCTTTATATATTATATACATACAGATATATGTAAAAAGCCAAGCTCACGGTTTAAAATGGTAAATTTAAAATAGCTTAAAATGGTAAATATAAAAAATCTCCCACCGATATTCAGCACCAGTGCTTGTAATTAAAAGCAGAAATCAGAACTCAGAGTTCTAAATTAAAGGGGGAAAAAAAAGCAATGAGGAGACTCTCCAGTGACAGTAATTTCACACTCCTTGTTTCCTTGTTTTTGCTAGAACAATCCAGACAATTTGGCATCACTTTCACACAGTTGCACGTGTGGTAATGCGTGCCACGATCCCCAAGTACATGTTCTTAACAGACTGGGATTCTAGAAACAACAGCACCATAAGAAACTGTTTAATTCATGACAACTTATCTCACAAAGAAGATTTCAGACAGATCTCTAAAATACGCAGCTAGAGGATGGAAAGAGAAAAGGTCAGAAAGAGCCCAAGTACTTATTGTGGACAAACAAAACTATCCCAGAACCTAAGAGAAATGCTTTCTCTTCCAGAAATCACAAAGGAGAAGAACACAGCCTAAACACCCATTTTGGTTTTCAGGAGAACGGGAAGCTGTAGGTCAACATCACAGTGGCAAAATAAGTCTCCTAGCAAGGGGAGTCATTAAGTCCTATGCATGCTAGGATTCCCGTAAAGGCAGAATATTATGAAGGGATTACATTGCCTTAAAGTAATCCAAGTTAAAAACATTTTTTCTGAGGGTACACTGGCTGGCAAGTTTTATACCCCAGAACAGAAAGATGCACTTCAGCACATCCTAAGAGACAAACTTGGGGTTCCTCACCTCCAGTTCAACTTTGCTGTCAAGCACCTCTCTTTCAAGCGTGCAGAGGATCCAGGCACAGAACTTTACAAGCAAACACCAAATCTGCAGAGTCTGTACTACCACAATTACGCTTGTTTGGGTGAAAATGCAACTTGCTTGCAGATTATCTGCTGTATTTACCCACCTGCATACTTCCCGAGACCCGTCAATTTCATCAGCTGAAAACCTACACCAAAAAGTCACTTTCCTTTCTGCTATGCACTTTACATGTGTCAATTACATCTATCACTGTGGTATCTGGTTATAAAGATTAGATACCACAGATTAGAGATGTGGGGCAGTTCCTGGGAAGTGAAGTGAACGCTTAAGCTTGCAAATCATTTTCTGCTTCCTGTTTGCTCACTTTGATTTTTTTCATTGCTCTCTCAGTTTTGTTTTACCTTTTCCTCTCTCTCTCTGGCTTTCCTTTGGACAAGGGAAAGGTAATATTCCACCAGCTCTGCTCTCACTGGGCAGCAAATACACTTCCTCACCCTCTCCTCAAGGAGTAGCCGTCTGCAAGAAAACACGAACATATTGGCTCGAGCATTAAGACTCCAGCAGAGAAAGAATTATTTAACTTGAGCAAGCATAAGCAGCCAGCTAGCACATGCCAGAGTAACGTTTTCCTCATCAAACCTAGTACTTCAGAATATATTAGATTACGTGTGCTAACAGAAAAGTACTGGTCTATCCCTGTTCAGACAAATCCTAACATACCACAGCATTCAGCTATCTTGGGGCTGTGGACTGTGAACTTCTCATGATTCTTTGCTCTTTCTCAAGAGCTGCCAAGTGTATAAACTGTTCCCATTATTTACTCACAGATTAACAGTTGGTAAATTGGTCCCAGGGAATCACTGAAGAATTTTCCTTATAACCATTTCCCTTGCTTTAAGAAAAAAAGAAGAAAAAAAAAAAAAAAAAGAAGCCAAGCACACAACGCCTCCCACCCACCCCCACCCCCAGTCCTGAATGAATGTGAGAACTTCCTGCACTCAGAACAGCATGAATAGACCTGGCAAGTAGTCAGGGAGATAGTACAGGCCCATGAATGCTCTGAATTCAGCTTCTGTGCTGCCGCTAAATTAAAGGAATTCAGGAGCCCCACAAAGGCTTGGTTATTTAATTATATTATAAAATAAAAGGCTGAATCCATTAGACAGCACGCGAAAGGAGCTCCTTCCCAAGTGCCTGCGCGGAGCACGCAGCCCCAGTGACTTGGCCCAGCCTTCTCCCTCTCCTCAGGGCGAGCCTCCACCGCGCCCTGCCAGCATCCAGAGGAGATGGCGATGGCGCTGGAGCACTGTCCTGTATGCAGAGACCAGACTTTGCTAGTCCAATTGCTGACAAGCCAGGCTTCCTTACCACGTCTGTTTTTCACCTCTGCTCTTCCTTTTCTGGGAAACTCACGACACTTTCAGGCAAAGCTACAACGTTGACACTGTACCTTCAGCCCCTGACTAGATTTACGCTGCAGCATTCAACAGATCCTCGTTTCACTTCAGCAATAATTCAAGCACACGCATTGTAACAGGAATAACTACCCAAACATTGAGATGTTAAAACCCTTATTTCTTTCCAACCATGAAAATATAAGTGCTTGTCATCTTCCCCGCCTTTGCAGCTAGCAACGAACGAATCCACTCTGCAATTTGCTTTAACAGTCACTGGAAAACAAAATCAAGGCAGCTTCCCTTATCAAGGGCTCTGCTTCTCACTAAATCTCTCAACAGCCCGACAGAACAGACTCCTCAATAGAAGGGACATGGAAATACTGGAAGATGATGACGAAGGGACCGCAGCACCTCTCCCGTGAGCAGATGTGAAAGAGCTGGGACTGTTCAGCCTGGAGGAGAGGATGCTCGGGATGTGGGTGGCTGAGCACTGGTGTAGGTTTCCCAGAGCGGTTGTGGAGTCTCCTCCTTGGAAGTATTCAAATGCTGCCCGGACGTGGTCCTGGGCAACCTGCTCTAACTGGCCTTGCTTGAGCAGGGGGCTGGATCAGATGACCTCCAGAGGTCCTTTCCAACCCTCAGCCATTCTCTGACTCTGGGATACACATGCAGGAAAATGAGGATGAGACAGCACATACAGGCAAAGATTAGAGTGACCCAGAGCACAGTGAACTTGTTCTCAAGGTTCAGCAAGCCTTGCTTATGATTCAGGAACTGAGCCCATTACCTGACATTTCCACTGATAACAGCACCTGGTCCTCATGCCTTACCAGGAAGATGCCAGTCATCCACCGACTCACATCAATGGGAAATGCTCAGACTAGTGGCCATGATGATACTGCTTAATGAGACTTCTAACTAGCCGTGACCATGCTTTTCATAACCTAGCAAGAAAGAGAAACAAATGGATATTCACATTCAAAGCAAGAAAGCCAAGCATGCTTGTCTGTGAACACTGGGGTATATTCCTCTGAGCGTGAGCTGCCAGAAGGACCAGAGTAACTCCAGTACTGAGAAGCAAATGCTCAAGAGAGTCCAACAAGCCAAAACAGGACATTTATGTGGAAGACAAGGTCTGCATAATCTTTCATTAGGGAAATATCACAATATTATTTCCTTGCTACTGAGGATGAAGACAATATTCAGACATTTCTGCTACAAAAAAGATTAGTGGGCATGAACTTTATGCCACGTCATTTGCTTTGGTATGGGCAGCATCTACATTAGGTAAGGAGGTTAGACAATCTCCAACCATCTTTGGATGCCTACATGTTTTGCTGCAAAGCAGTATAGCCATGTCTAGAGAGAAAGGTTTGAAGGATTTTCAAGCGAGTATATGCCCTACATGTTTAGAAAAATCAGGGAATATGAGCTACAAAAGAGCTCAGCAAAAGCGCCAGCAACAACACACAGAGTGCCAAGACACAATGGCCAAAGACCTATGGAAGACAGTCTCCAAAAACATCTCTGATTAAGGCTTGTCAATATGAGAAGACTTGAAGGCACAATACCATGTCTGGAAAGGCAATTCACCAACTCTTTAAGCGTGATATGCTTAAGAACCTTGCAGAATGAAGACAATGTATAGGCATAAGGACAGGCACCCCTACTGAAATTACAGCTGTTTTTGCATTTAGCATCAAGTACACATACGCAACCTCCTCCTGGACAGAAGTCTGCAGTTCCCAGAACCTGCCTACCAGGAATACATCCTTTCGCAGGGTTACAAGAGGAGACTAGACTTGCTCTGTAGCATATTCCTCAGCAGCACCTTCCTTTACAATTCAGAAAGGTCAGTGATTGCTAACTGCATTTTTTTTAACTTGACCTGTTGAATGTACTCAGCTTAGTTGGTGACAGCAAGTAGGAGAGCATTGCCAAACGCTCAAACTCCTCCCTGGTTGTTGTACACATTCCTAAAAAGTATAAGCGTTTCTGAAGTGCTGTATGTAATACCACTGTTTACAAGTCAGCCTGATGTTAGAAATTCAACACACCCAGTTTTAGGTTGAAAGATTTTAACAGCATGAATTCTTCTATGGACCATAATTCTTACTATGCATGATTAAGCTTTTTTCTTTCTTTCTAACCAGTTTACAAATTCTTATAGAAAAACACTTCGCAAACTGCAGGCTACAACCTTTGCCTCAAAATCCTGTATTTGCAAGAGATGCACTGCTGTGTAAAGAACAGACATTTGGAACACTTTTTTAATATATTTTAAATTTTCCACACGCTTGTTTCTGTAATAAAAGGCAAAATATACCTTAAACTCCTTTAAAGGTCTGTTCTATCTACTGCATCATTGCCAGATCCTACACTGTTAACAGACACAGACACAACAATTCTGTTGAAGCTACATACTGTGACTTTTGGAGAAAGTTTTACTTACTTGTTTTTGTAGCCCCACGTTACCTACACTATAACAAACGCTCTACTCCACAATAACTTAGTGGCACTGTTTCTTACATAGACTCATAGAAGCATGGGAAAAGGAGAAAAAAAACAGTCATACTGATAAGTGGGTATTGCAGAGAAACCTCCTAAAATCTTTACAAGAACTAAAAGTTTTCTTATACAAAGTTAACAAATTGGTAAATGCAACCAAGAATGCCCTAAAACTTCCTGCAGAAAAAGAGGCAAGTTGCATATTCTGGGCTAAAAGGATCCCTCACTCTCACAGTGCAATATATGCCATTTGCCATGAGTTCAGAAATATGCCTCCTACTAATGCCAAACTGAAGAAGCAAGAGGTGCTGTAACTGCTCACACTCCAGTGGAGCATTACACAAAGAATCACAACACACACGGTGTCGCAAATTAAATACATATAATATATATCCCAGGCTCTAGTAGACCATTTTCTCTGGACACTTATTTTGGCACTGACAAAAGGGGCATGACTTAGTCCACTGCAGACTACAAAGCCTCTTAATCTTTTTGCTACAAGATCTAGCAATACTGATCTGCATATTTTCACTCTAGGTTTTATTTATGAAGGAAAAAGCTGGAACATGATAAATAAACGAGGATCTTTTATCGCACGGACTCAGAAAACAAACATCCCGAAAGATATTTCTTACAAGAGACGTTCCCAAGATGGAATCTGCAAATCAAAAGAAAGTAAAATAATGTAACGTAGTCTTCTTGTATTAGCAGGAATTAAAGTTGTCACTTGATTAAGAAGATTAAAGAGACATGAACCAAGCAGTCCTCAGTGCTATAGTCTAATCTCAAGTGGAATGAATATACTTACACAGATGATTCCATTGTTCTTGAAGTTATGAAATGGAAAAAACTTTCTGTATTTAATAGTCTGAAATATATCACATTAATCTTCAGTTGATTCACATGGAAGATAGAGACTTCGGATTCTATTTTGGTTGATACAGACAGGAGACATGATTTTCATGCCACCAAAAGAAAAGAGATAAGACACGTCCACAGCCTCTTCACAGCATTTGGACACTTCAAAGAGTTCAGATTCCCATTTTCAGACAGTCCTTTCTTTTATTAGCTACAACACCCAAGAGGGGAAAAAAAAAAAAAAAGTTAAGAAAGGATACAATCTCTGGTTTACTTTTAATCTTTAAATTTTAATCGACACAACCACACTCTGAGCTCTACACTTTCACCAAGCCAGGAAAAAAATCCCTGTCATATAATGACAGCAGTCTCCTGATGGTATTTCGGAAAACATTAAGTTGCACTTCCCGCACACATGATTAACTTTACTTTTAGAAACAGCCCGTCTGCAACTTGCAAATTATTCTGCTTCTGTGTTTGTAACCTTGTGGTATTGGTATAAGAAGAAACTAAAAGCTCCTAGCCTATTAAATTCAGCACATTATACCTGCAAGCCTTCTTCCAGGAGTTTCACACTTCATTCATAACAGGTTTTGTCATTACATTTTGTATTATACTAGGCAAGCTTTATAGCATGAAAGCCAAACACATGTAGATGCAGTAAGCCAATAATGACACACAATATTAGGCTGTCTCAGATATAATTAAGTTTCATAAATAAAATGACTGCTCACTGAGACTGTTGTCCCCTAGAGGTCTGTTTGTCCTAGTAAGTAATACACAATAGAAGGAAAAACACGTTCCTCCATCATTGACAATTTGAGTCAATAAGCATCCTAAAATATCTGATGATAAACAGTCACTTGTAGATCTGAGCAACCATCTGACAAATGAGCAGACTGCACATACAGTTAGATTTGCTGCTTGCAGGACTCTCCTCACAAAGCCAGTGCTACTGCCTCTCTTATCTGCTTTTCAAAGGCTAGAGAAGATCAGACAGGAGGATAAAGCAAGCATTTGAGACAACAAAATGTCATTGCATAGCATTCTGATGAGGAAATTTGCTGTCTAGCTGGAAACTTACTCGTTTCAAGGTAGCTCTAAAACCGAGGAGAGCTCCTTACAGACCATCCTACGGCTTGTATGAAAGCAAAATCATTGCTAGTAAGAACCTCAAGCTTTTCTATACCGTTTATTTTAGAGCAAATAATAGGCTGAACTGGGCATAGTTATTGTTTAAAGAAGCATGCAGCTTTCTGAAAGGAAAGGACTTGGTTTAATGCTCATCAACTGAAGGTGCCTGAATTGCAGGTTTTGTTCTCCTCTAACGCTGCTTCAGGAATTCTCTCCTCACCAGAGCACACATTCAGAAAAGGAGTGGCCTGCTACTTATCTTAATTGCAGGTCTTACTATCTCTTTCTCTTTGGGCACAAAGATTCAAAAATTGAACAAACAGGAAGAGAAACTGCATTCAGATTACATAATTAGGTTTATGTAAATTGCACCTACAGCCTAGGCTCCTGAACTTCAAAGGCATTCCAGCTCCTCATTACTCCCTTGGAACAAGGCCCATTGTTTTGTTTTTATTTAAATTAGTTGGCACGGCACCCCCAGTGCTCGCAGATGAGAGCGACCGGTTAATGCAGCCATTATGGTTTTTCTGAGAATTACCAACACAACTCGGTGGCTACTGAGGTTGGTTCGAAGATCCCTGTTGCCACTGGACAAGGCAACGAGCAGGTAATGGCCTATGAAGTTCAAAGGGCCAAACGTACCTTTGGCCCACGAAAATTTTGAGTTAAACTTTAAAAGATTTCTCCACTCCTGTTGGATGTTTGCGTCTACGTCTCTTACACAACTTCATTTCATTTTCCTTCTGCAAATTAAGCTAGATACGACTGGACAGAAAAATCCCCTGAAACTTAGTATTTTAAATCAATATGTAAATGATTATTCCTAACTGTCAAGTCAAGGAACACACAGTTAGTTGGGCAACGAGTATTTTGAGCATCCCTCCGAATAAGCCAAAGCCAGCTGGAAGAAATTTCACTTCCCCATCAACAGAAAAAGCTTCAAAGACGCTATGCAATGTTGTGAAATTAAATGACTCTTCACTCCAGGAGGTCTTTCTTCTTGATTTAACAGTTGTCACTGGTAAACAAAATGTTCTTCAAAGAATAATTTTTGCCCCTTAAATAACGGGGGATAGAGGGGAACAACAACAACAACCAGCGCAAGAGATTCTGCAACATTCCCATTCTTCCACGTACTTTAACCACAACCACAGGAGCAGAAAGTCTCAGCAGTAGAACTACAAGGGGCAGGTCTGTCCAGCTAGCTAGCTAAATAGGGAAGCAAGAGGAATCCAGATTGTGGCAACCAGCATAGAAAACTGGACTGTCGACCTACATAGCTAAAGGATTCTGCACGACAGTGGCAGGGGGTATAGAAAGGGACACCATGCCCATACTATCTTTGAGACGAGACACTGAACTATGATCGCTGCCAACGCACACCAAAGTGGGTGTGACAACCCAGAGAACATTGTTTTTACTATCAATTTTGCCTACCTGAAATCCTGATTGGTATTTCAGCTGGACACAATAGCACTACTCATTTGCGACCCACATATGTCTCTCCATGCTGTTAGGACAGCTGCTGCATTTCAAGAGGCAAGTGATGCATGGCATAAAAAGTGATGCCTTGCACGTAACATTTTATCACTTAACAGACGCAGAGAAGTAAATAAAGAGCCAATTAAAATGCACCATAAATAAAAAGATTTAAATCTAAAATTATCTAACACCTAAGATGGCTTGTGTTTAGCAGCAATTACTTGGAAGACATTCAACCAGAATGTCACTAGTTACTTTTGGAAAATTCTATGGTAAGACAGCATAATTGGTCAAACGCCAGCCCAACTGGAAAAAATATTCTACTTTAATATTCTCATTTATTTTATAGTGAAAAAAAAAATTCTCTCCAAAAAGGTAGCGCTACAGCCAACACAACAGAAAACCTATCTGAAGGGCAAAAATTACACAAAGAATAAAACTAGGGGGACTGTTGAGTGAAGCAAAGCTAAAAATCTAGAATTTTCACAAGAACATTTTCTGATGGGATTTGCAGTACTTAACTACCTCAGATCTATACACAATTCAGTCATTACCATGCAGCTGGAATTTCAACTTCAGTTTCCAATCTTACTCATGAGTATCGTAGGAAGAGGTTGTTGATTATTTCTAAATGAGGATGTTGTGTCCCTGTGAAGTTTCTTAAATATCTTGTAAAAAGCTAAGTGTTTCAGAACTCCTGTCTTAAAGGCAAATCTAGAAAAAAAAAAAAAGACATTCACTCTTGATCTACATCTTTTTAGCTTTTTGCAAGGGTTGGTCGCATTGATCCCAAATATCTTTGAGAAGGAAAAAATAGGCCAGAATTACACGGCCAAGATAGTGACGCTTACAAAACAGCCTTTAGTACTTCCGTCCCTTTCACTTGGGTTGGTTTCCCCACACAAACTGCAACTGACTCTAAATATCAAAGTCTGTTCTGTTTGAATCCACAGAAATGCAAAAAAATAAAAATAAAAACAAAATAGACCCCACAAAAAAAAAAAAAAAAAAAAAAGAAGAGATAAATGCAATATCCAGAGCTCTGGGTCTAGCAATAAAATTATTAGCAGGCTATTTCAGACATACAGGTTCACAGAGTGCAAATCCCCACTTGAGTAAGAGTTCTGCAACACAGCAATAAAATTACATTAAGGGAAACTGAAAAGAGAATGCAGAGATTTTACCATCTCACCTAAAATGCCAGTGTGGCACATCCCACAAACAGTGAAAAAATTAAACACTGAAGAGTTAGTCAAAGCATCTTTGCATTTGCTGTCCAAGGCAAGTAGAAAGCTACAAGTCATTTTTACATTTGTCTTGCCTTTTGGTTTTTCTGGTCTACAAATTGGCACGCTAATAACTTAAACAGATATTTCAAGATGAGAATCCCGTGAACCCAGAGGAAAATACAGCTGTTAGCATCCCAGGTACAGGTTCCCTCCAAATTAAATGGAGGAGCATAACAAGGAGCACTCTCTAACAAGGATTTCTCTCTAAGCTTCTGTTCTGTGGAATTGCATATACATATACTCTTCTAGCTGGCCTTCTCAGGCATGTTTCATCTCTCTTCCTCTTCCAGAGGACCACCAGGATGACAAAGAAATTTCTCTTTACATTGTCTTATTAAACCACAGAGTAATTTTCAGTAGTTAAGAAGCACACACCAGCTTCTAACGCTGTTTCAGATTAGTGGTTGCTTTTTCTGTTGTTGTTTTGGTTTTTCTGTACTATTCAGTAGTACCTTCCAAGCACCATGTAGCGCTTCAGATGCATAGCAGTCTGCCAGTGTCCTACCAGAACAGATGGACATTTTTAATTGCACAAAGGCTTTTAGGTATATCAACAGCACCACGATCAAGAAGGTGTTTACGCACAGTTTCAGGAAGAAAAAAAAAGAAGGAAATAGCTGGCGAGATAGAGGGATAGTATCAAAATACATAAAAAGGATGGAAAAAAAAAAGGAAGAGGAGAATGTTGCACTCCACGCTGTAGCAGTGAGGAAATGCAGCTCCTGGGTAAACAAGTTTAGGTACCATATATTTAGTATATATAGCAACTTCTGTACATGACACCAAAATCTCCCGTGTTGGTACTTCACAAGCACTCAAGTTATGGATGCTAGCCAGGAGCACGAGAGCATTTGAAAGCCGCAAGAGCCATTGTGCTTAACAGGTGTTACATACCAAGGCTCAGCTGCGAGTCCCACCAGCATTCCAGCTTTATCTGCTGGGCTCCTTCTGTGCGGGAGGACGGCCCCGGAGCCTCACGAAATCGCCTGCCTTCGAGAGACCCCCTTCCAACTGGGGCTCGATAAGCACAAGGCTATCGCTGCCCACGGGCAGGTGGAGCAAGCCCAGCACCGCAGCCATTTTACAGATCCCTGCAGAACAGGGCTGGAAACACCCCCGCTTTGGCCACGGCAAGGTTGCCAGCTGGGATTCGATGTCATTGAAATGAGATGGTTTCCTGAAGTGGGAAGTTTTCGGTATTACTTCCCCTCGCAGGAGATGCAAACCCATAAATGATTATAAGGTAAGCAGGGCGTTTAGACGAGTCACGCAGGGAAGAAGGAAAATCCAGATCATGGCAGTCCCAGGCAGAGGCTATTTTTCCTTTCGGTTTCAGACAGTCTGCACACCGAGACCTCACCTTTCCAATCACAGCTGCAGAAGATACCCAGCCACAATAAGGAGAACTGTTTTTCACATTAAACGGGATGTCAGATCTCAGAACTACGTCGGTGCTCCAAAGGCAGAAGCTTCTTTGCAGCACAGCTGTTGTCCTACCCCAAGTTAAAAAAACACATCTATCTTTGGCACGTTTCCCTCCCTTAAACATCAGTCGTGTTAAATTGAGTTTACCAACATATTAAATAGTTGAACTGAGTTATTCACCAAGCAGCACAGCAAACGGCTGGTGATTCAACAGATGTCATCTTCCAGAGCTCAGCACTGCCTGGCCTACAGTTTTCACTTAACCCAAAGCATCTAAAAGCCTGTCTCCATCCACACAGCCTTCATGTGACCCCACTTGCCAAGCGTGCTCTTGAAAGAAACAGAATTTCTTAGCCCACCACAAATGATCCTGCTGGTCGATCTTCCCACCCTTATCTCCACACTGGACAGATCAACATTTTCTGTAGAGAACTCTAACACCGAGCTGGACTGGTTTCTCCTCGCAGCTTGAGGAGAGCAAGAAGCCTCTCTTCCGAGAGAGAACCTGACAGCCAGTTGCAAAATTAACACCCCTAATTACATCTGGCATTTCTTAGTACTCTGCCCATAGGCAAGCACCTCCTGCAAAGTGATATATTTGATGACACCAGCAGGTGCAGCAGCCCTATGTCACATCAAAGAGCAGGCGATTTAATGACGGCCGAGCGCCAGAATCACAAATAACATCACCTTGAGGTGTAAAACAAAAAAGCCTCCAACACCCATTGTCCTGTACCAGTCCTCAAGACCCAGATCAAATTGCTCGCGCGGCTCACCACGTAAATGCTCTGGAGCACAGCACTGAACAGGATTCCCCACTCGCTTCTCACCTGAAGTCCCAAAAGAAGTGAGCAGTCCTGCAGTTTTTAAGTGACTAGATTGGTGCACTAGTCTGTTTTTCCTCGGACATGCAAATTACAGAGAAGGCAAGGCCACGGGTAGAAGTTATGTTTAACAAGAGTTATTTTGACAGAGCAATAAGGAGTACTATAACTTGTTTTCGAGAGGCCTTCCGGATCACAGCCACTCTTATGGTTTTAGGAGTAGTTTAGTAAGTCTGACCTAATCGGTCTCCCAGCTACAGTATCAAGGCTGTAATTGCACTACGGATTCCCACACAGTTCCATAACCAGTAAAGCAGTATCTCAGCAGAAAGCTATTTAACCACCTCCTTTTAAACAGAGATTAAGCATTTCAAACTTTGAGGACGGTATCTTTCCTTGAGATGGATTTCAGAGGGAGAAGCTGACACGCGCAGTTAGCCACTAACGTCCAGTCCTGCTCAAATTGATGTTGGAGGGAGCAGAATCAGATCCGTAAATCTGTCAGGAATTTTGTTTTAGCAACAGCATCATCTCGGAGCAAGGCTCAGTCAAGAGACTGGAGAAGTTAACAGCACGCTCAGAGTAAGAAAAGTAGAGGGGATACCAAAATAAATACTCGCTTCAAAATGTGGTTAGCGCGTCCAAACAGCGTAGAAGAAGGACTCTTACATTCCTAGTGTCGCGTTTTATTTTCTGGGCCGTTTAAATTTGGAACGCTGCATTTAAAGAACAGGCATCTCATTTACAGGGTGTTTGGGAACAGCTAAACATTAAGAAAGCTATTTTGTCACGGTGAAAACCCTGATGCTCTGCAGTTCTCCTACTTATTTTTTTCTAAAATGCCTTTTTTTTTTTTTTTTAAGCAGATGACAACTAGAGAAATCACCGACACGCAGTAATCACTGAAATCATTGGCCGTATTGCGTTGCCTTGTTTGGCATTTTTAACATTTCGTTTCAGTACTGAAATCTTCCAGTTTTAAAACTGTCTCTCCCCAGAAATAGAAAAGCCCAGAAGTCACCAACACGCTCTCTCCTCTCCCCACTTCAAGGGGATTAGGCAAAAGAATTCTTTTTAGAAGCAGCGCAATAAATCCAGCCTAGGTTTATGCCATTTTACATCAGTACAAGGCCAGAATCACCAAATCCTGCTGAGACAGCCTGCAGGAAATTACAGGGATAGAGATGCTAGTTTTTCTCTATCCACTGGGACGAGCCAGCCTGCTTAAACCAATGAAGTCCGGGGCAAACAGGAAATCACTGTTCTAAAGCATTCCTTAGGGTATTCCTGGAGGATCATTTATCAATAAGGTACTTCTCCTAACCAAAACACCCTGGACTTTGGGGCCAAAACACTCCCCTTTCCAAGTCTAACTTGATGTGCATTCTTTAAGTCTTCCTCCTTCCCTCCCTTTCATCATCCGGTAGGAAAAAAAAAATACAATAAGGAAGCCGAGAAGTTGCCAAGACGGTTATAGAAAAATCAGTACGATGACACATCAATAATGTTTTCTTAGCTCTTTTTGGCTGGTCTGGTACATTAGATGCTGGAACCATTCTGCTACAAGCACCTGATCACAGGTGTTTTAGATGTTGATCACAGATCCCCCCAAAGAGATAAAGATTTCAAAAAACACTGCACTTTTGAAGTGCAGAGACATACTGCTTAGTATACGGGATTGCGTAACAAATTTGCATCCATTTAATTGTATGGGCGCTTACAGATTTACATTTCTATTCAGAAGCCTTGTACAAGGAAGTCCAGAATGCATGAACTATGTTAGCAGTCAAGTTGAGACACTAAAATAAGACAGTTGGAACAGCTGCATCGAGCAGATAGAATTAATCACTTAATGCATAAAGGCTACATGCAAACAGGCTTAACTGTATGGAAGGCTCAGCTACGTTTTCTGATTGTTTCCCTCAGCGTGCATCCTGCTGGGAAAGGAGGCGCACGGTCGCCCCATTTTGAAACGTGCCCGTGCATTCCCGCTCGGCTGTGGGAAGGGAAATAATGGCAGCGGCATTCCTTCCAGCACCACCTGCTGAACCCCACCCTCACCAGCACGGCCAAAGCAACACGCAGACCCCCCTCAGCACCTGGAGAAAAAAAAAATAAAAGATTTTATCTTCCTTCCGACCCCGGCACACCTAACCTGCTCCTGCTGTTTCCTTGACCGAGCACCGCTCGTGCTGGGGCCATTAATACAGCTAACCTAGACAACTGAAGGAAAGAGGAATTGACCGCTCGCCGTCACTCCCACGTTCTCTTCTGAATAAGAAGGGGCACGCACCCAGAGCATCGCTCTCCCCCCCGGCCTGCCCTTACCGCCTCTATTTTACATCCAGGGGAACTCACCAGAGGGAGGAATCTCAGTATTTTTAGCATTAAAGCACTGAATTCTCATGGTTCAGCGGAGTACCACTCCGTTCAGCCTACCCCGCAAGGGGATGCCATTTGCTGTTTCACCAGCGGGACCTGATCTTTGGGTACCACGCTCACCTCTTCCAGCGGAAAACTCGCTGGGCATTTGAGCACTTTGCTGGGCATTAAACGCTCTCCCCTCCTTGGAGGGCCGGATGAGACGGTTAAAACCCAAGGGGCTCCAAGATGACAATTGGTGTTTTTACCAAGCAGTTCAGCCGACACAGAAGGTATTTTTAAAGCACTACAAAACGTTGCATAATGGCAACGTGGGAGCTAACTTTCCCACCCGACGCTCCCCACGTTCCGTACCCAAAGTCGCCTCGGCGAGGCCGCGTTTGCGAGCTCCTGCCTTTTACGCTCAGCGTTTTGACAGCCCGTTTCCACAGGCTACGTCCCGTATCTGGCACGCTTTGGCTGCTTACAGCCTCGGTCTCCGGGTGAAGCCCCTGCACCTCTGATGAACGTCGCGCCATGCAGCCCGAAGCGTGAGCGATGGGGGAGGCTGGGCAGCAGGGCTGCGCCTGCAGGACGGGGCTGCCAGGAGCCCCTTTCCCCTAAGCAGCCCTGCTCAGGAGGGCCACGGGGCGATGCAGTTTAGGGAAGGCAGGGCTGCAAAGCGCTGAACGCTTCAAGGCCAGCACCTGCGGCCGCCCCGCGCCCCCCCCCCCCCCCCCCAAACCCCCCGTCCCGACGGCGGTGTCTCACCGGCGTAGAAGCGGATGAGGCAGCCGGTCTCCGCGTCCATGCCCTCCTCCTGCACCCGCCACAGGTCCCGGTAGCCCAGCTGGCAGAGGTAGTCGTTCTGGAGCTGCAGCGGCTTCTCGTGGGCCTCCAGCCGCCGGCTGGTCTCCCCGTGGAGCTGCACGTAGAGGGCGGGCGGCCCCGACGGCGGCTCCCGGCCGACGGCTTCGCCCCCCGGAGCCCCCACGGCCCTCGGCGGCTCCCCCGGCCCCGGGGGGCTCCGCGCCGGCCCCGCGGCCTCCCCCGCGCCGTCGGGGGGCGCCGGCTCCGCTTCCAGCTCCTCCGAGGAGGACGATCCGCCGCCGCCGCCGCTGCTGTAGGGGTCCAGGCGGTCGGAGACGCTCTCGGCGCTGGGGCTGAAGCTCTCCGTGTCGGAGCCGGCCGGCCCCAGCTCGCCCAGCAGCGACGGGCAGGACAGCGGCGGCCCCGCCAGGTACAGCTCTCCCGGCGGCGCCGCGGGGCTCCGCTCGGGGGGCGCCGGGCTCGGCCTGCCGCCGGCCGCCTCGCTCTCGTCGGCGCTGCCGTCCCCTGCTGCTGCCGGGGCCGGCCCGCTCCGCGCCGCCCGGCGGCTCCTCGGCCTCTCCGCGGCCGCCTCGGGCGGGGGTCTCTGCTGCTGGTGCTGCTGCGGAGGAGCGGGAGGAGGAGGAGGAAGAGGCGGCGGGGGCGTCGCAGCGCCCGGCTTGCCCAGCACCCGCACCACGCTGCTGCCGCCGCGGTGCCCCAGCTGCTGCAGGCGGGCGGCCACCTCGCCGGCCGTGGTGTCCAGCGTGCAGAGCACCGGGCGCAGGTAGCAGGCGGCGTGCCGCTCGTAGACGTGCACGCAGCCCCGCCGCACGTCCCGCCGCACCCAGTCCCGCTCCGGGGGCTGCAGCGGCTGCAGCTGCCGGGGGGGCTTGGGCAGCAGCAGCAGCGCCTTCCTGTCCAGGCTGCGGGTGCCCGCCGGGGCGGCCGAGGAGGACGAGGAGGAGGCGGAGAGGTTCCTCTTCAGCCTCCCCCGCCGCAGCAGCAGCGAGTTGGCGGCGCCGGGGGTCGCCAGCACGGCGGGGGGCGCCGAGCCGCCGCCGCCGCCTCCACCACCGCCGCCCCCGCCTCCGCCGCCGGCCGCTCTCCTCCGCCGCGGGCCGCCGCTCTCCGCCCGGCTGCCGCTGCCCGGCGGGCTCCTGCCGGGCTCTGCCCGCCCGCCGCCGGCCGGCGGGGCGTCTCCGGCTCGCTGCTCCATC